>CM077815.1:69678407-70385073 GCA_039764185.1 Tamarix austromongolica | reverse complement strand
CAAGTTTCATCCTTATTTGATGATAACCACTCTTTAAATCAATTTTAGAAAATACTATATATCCATATAATTGATTAAGCATTTCATCAAGCCTAGAAATTGGGTATCTATACTTGATAGTAATCTTATTGATGGCCCTACTGTCTATACACATTCTCTAACTCCCATCTTTCTTGGGAACTAAAAGAGTAGGAACAACTCATGGACTCATAGATTCTCTAATATAGCATTTATGCAAATGGTCAGTAACTTGTCTCTTTGGCTCCTTAATCTCCTCTGGATTAGCCCTATAAGTTGTTTTATTAGGGATAACTAATCCAGGCACAAAGTCTATTTGATGTTTTATGCCTCTTAAAAGGGCAGTCTTTGGGGGTTCTCATTTGGAAATAAGTTAGAATATTCAACAATTAATTTTTGCAGATTTATAGGTAAAGACCCTAGTAAATCAGATTAAGCTGTATAACATTCTTTGTAAACCATCAAATATACAAGGAGATTACTCCTCAAAGCCTGAGCAACATTACATTTCTTAGCATAAAACCTAGAAGATTTCTTAGATTCCTTACCTTTAAAGCCACAAGGTAAATCACACCTATTTAGTTCCTCATAATCAACCTTCATTTTCACTTGATCTTTATAGATTTCCTTAGGTGTAAGTGGTGATAAAGTGATTTTTTTCATCATTAAAAAGTGTATATCTATTTTTGTACCCATCATGCATAACCTTTCTATTATACTGCCATGGTGTACCTAAAAGAACATGCAGCGTGCATAGGCACTACATCACACAGAATTGAATCCTCAAAATTTTCCAAGTTTTAAATTCACTAAAACTTGTTTACAAACCTTAACATCTTCCAATCCATTCAACCATTATAGTCTATAGGGATTAGGATGCTAAGTGGTAGGCAATCCCTGCTTAGAAACCAAAAGTGTACTAGCTGCATTAACACAACTACACTATTTATAGCCATATTAAAGAACTTATTCTTAATGAAACACCTTGTATGGAAAATATTTTCCCTTTAGACAGCATTTGGATCTGGGTGCCTATTGCTAGTAAGGGCCCGACATACCACATAAATCTCATGCTTAGGAGGAAGTTCTACCTCCTCGTCCAACTCCTTATAATCAGTTAATAACTCAGAAAACTCACTTTCACCCTCTATTTCAGAATAAGATTCAATCTCACCCGAATCTGTCATGTAAATTGTACATCTATTAAGACATTCAGCAGCAATGTGTCCTAAACCTCCACACTTATAGCACTTAATATTTCTAGATCTAGATTTCCCATTAGTACTAATAGGTGCAATTGCTTTGCCTTTTTCAAAGGTACTCCCAAATTGTGTCTCATTACCTTTTCCCTTAAAATCAATCTTTGGTTTATCCTTCCAAGTTCTAGAAATACTACCACCATAATTTTTTCCTAAATAATCCTTAATTTTTAAACTCAATAGAGTATAATGTTTAAATCTCCTAAGATGCCTTTCTATTTTAATAGCCACATTTACCATTTCCTCAAGTGAACTAGAAGGATATAAGTCAACCTTATCAGCTATATTCCTATTTAAGCCACTCAAGAATCTAGCCATTGTGGCATCTTCTTCCCCAACGATATTAGCCTTTTATCAAAGTTGTCTCCAAATCTTTGTAGTATTTGTTTACCATCCTAGTTCCTTTAGTCAACAATTGTAATTTCCTATACAATTCTTGATAATAGTGATTAGGAATAAAATGCTTTCTCATCAAAGTTTTAAACTTAGCCTAAGTTTGAACATACACCTCTCCACTTCTACGCCTAGATGTCACCAAATTATAATACCATTAAGATGTATAATCAGTAAATTCCACAATAGCAACCTTAATTTTCTTTTCCACCGAATAATTGTGACAATCAAATATTAACTCTATTTTTCTTTCCTGCTGAAAATAATAATCAGGGTCGCTCTTACCATTAAAACTAGGAATATTAAATTTAATATTTCCTAAATTTCTATCAGTTTGATCATGCTCCCTAATGTTCCTATTTTGTCTAATTCCACCCTCATATCCACTAGTGTCAAGCATTTCATCTTTCATTTCTTCCGACTTCTATGTTCTTAACCTATATTCTCTAGGTATCCTACCAGCATTCCTAGCAACAAGTCTATAAGGATCCGTTTCAATTCTCTCAAGCCTATTCGTAATAATAGTGAGACTATTTTGTATAGCGCCTATCATGGTCAACAAATTTTCAGTAGATACACCAACATTTTGATTGTTCCCAGTATTCTGATTAACATATTCCCCATTACCCTCCATGCTGATCAATCTTCACTCTCTTATGAACACTTATGACCCTCTAATGAATGTACTAACCAAACAATGCATAGAACAAATTCCAAATCACTATAGAGTAAAAAACATCAACTCACACAAATCACATAATCAACATCTATTCAGCATATGGTGCTCAGGACCTTTCCCAGTCATCAACTTAAGTAAGAATATTTAGAAAGGAAAGAAAGAAAAAAAAATAAAGAAAAGTAAAGGAGGGATGTCACCGAGTTAAATTTGGCAGAGGCCAAAACTCTCTACCCCTCTTCTTGAATTCCAATTGCTGCTCACAAATAGATGACCATGCAAATTAGAATAGAAGAAGGTCTACGAAGAATTGAAGTGCAAAAACCTTAGTGTATATATAATTCGTAACACATACAAAGTGAGAAGGAACAAAAATGTTAAAAAATAATAATCGGTAGTCTGTTCTTCCCATTGATGATCTTAAACTAATTCGCTACAAGGCTCAGGAGATTGCAGATCTAGCGCACAAATTAGCTGGCCGAACAATCAATTTTCAAACCCCTCCCAAAATGTGTGTGGTCGAAGATATTGTAAGAAACCGGGATGGTTTCTTGATAAATCGGGGTAAAAACACAAGCTTCGATGTCAATAGCATAAAAAACAAGAATTGGAACCCGACTCTGGCTGGATCTTGATAGTCTTGCTAGGGTTTTTACAAGTCAAACAATTGTTGGCAGAAGTTGATGGACTGAATAATGAAATGCAAAAATTTGCACCAGAGTTGAAGAGATCAACCGCAACGCTTTGATACCACTTGATGATTTCCCAATAGCAAAGCAGTTGAATCGACTAATTTCAGTTGAAGAATATGATTGAAAACATAATCTTTGACACGACCAAAAGACAATGCTTAAGGAAGGTCGAAATCTAGCAGCACAATACCTAGAAAGGCACACCGAGAGAGAGGACAAGAAATTTTTCTTGCGTAGAAAAATAATTAGAATAGAGCTTTATTCAATGTAGTTCAGATGTCGAAAATTACACATGACAACCTATATATATTTCACCCAACTAATTCTAATACGTGGCCCAATATTGTTTGGCCCACTTTTACCACCGTATATAACAACCTAATTACAACTACTATATATATATATATATATATATATATATATATATATATAGAATTATATATATATAGTATTATATTATTTTACAATATTAGCATTATATCATAATCCAACATATTAGCATTATAATCCAGCGTAATCATCCAGTAACATTCCAACATAATTCTAGCATAATTATCTAGTATAATTCCAGCATAATCTCTCCATACCTATTGAATACAATAGGAAAAGAGATTATAAGTGACTGACTTATCAACATCATCTAAAAATACACTCACATAATAATTAATAATAGAGAGGTACACATCACCTTTACTTCAATCTCATCACCATCACATGGCGCCATTCTCAAAATCTCACTCAAAGTCAATGCCTTTTGGGTGGGACAATCTCTTGCAAAGTGCCCATAGCCCCTACACTTGAATCATTGCTTCCTTGCATATTCTCCCTACCCTTCTCCATTCAATTTCCACCTCCCTTCTTTTCTACATTCAAACCACCACCAATGTAGGACACTTAAGGTGTTAAAGATGAGGGTTTGGATATCAACTTAGTCTGCTTCAATTGCTTCTCGAATTTCAATGCCAACTTTACCAATTCCTATTAGGTTTGTTCTTTCATCTTCAATTTAAGACCCCCAAGGAACATTCCACAAGTTTTCACTTTCATCTCGTGGATGTAAAAAATCAATGCCAACTTCTCAAATTATCAAACATACTCCTCTACACTCATAAACCATTATTTGAGTGTGGTTAATCTGATAGAATTATCTTGCTCATAATATCGTGGAACACACTTCCTTATAAGGTGCTTCTTTAACTTTCCCCTTGATTTGATATTGGTCTTTCCTTCTTTAAAGTCTCAAATCATACTCTAGCAAATTTCATGAGTTTCAAAATCACCTATTTGAATCTCCTTTCATTATCTAGCTCATTAAAGTTAAAAATTATCTTTTGTGGGTTGTTGCCACCCTAAATAGACATAAAGATCCACATTACCTCCAAGTTTAAGGATATAAAATCTAAGACCTACTTCTACACCACTAAAAAATCTTCTTAATGTGAAATCACCTCTCCAATTATATCCAATACTTTCTTCATCATCTTCTTCAATTTGATTGGCATGGTTATATGGAATTCGGTTTCCCCTCTAACGTAATCTCCTTCATATGGCATTTGGTTCCATGTACGCATATGATTAGAAATTTCTTCTAAAATTCTAGACAAGCATTCATGTTGACTTTTATCTTTTCTAGCAATTTGAGGCATAAGTAGTTTAATTTAAGTCATTAATGCTTCATACTTAACATATCCTCTCATGTTTGGATTCATTTTTGACATAGTTTGGCTAGCCAATCAAAAACATGATCTTCCCCTTAAATTGCAGAGAATATCCCAAGATTAGAGGGTTCATGATGAAGTCTTTGAAGAGTCTTGATGAATTATTAGTAGAAACTTTGAATCTTGGAAGGAAAAAAGTAAGATTTGAATGCAGTAACTTTAGCATATGAATATGGATTTAAAAACCTTACATTTGATACCACTCTTGATGCATACTGGAAACACACAATGCCAAAATAACATAACTGAAATAAGCCACACAAGAATTGACCCAAAATAAGAAGAAGAATTGAGTGTATTTGAGGGTTGTGTTTTAGGGTTTCATGATTTTAGGTTTGGGGTTATGGCTTAAAAATTAGATTTTAATGGAGAATTAATGGCTAATTATAGAATATCATTAGTAGGTTAAGAATCAAATTTATCGGCATTAATTGTGGGGAAATGTTTTTGGGTATAATGAAGGATAAATGTTAGGATTTAAATTTGAAGATGTTAAATCTGTGGTTAAATTTGTGTATGGTGATGAACAATTATGGGGCATGATTGATGGGGGTATGTATCTGCTTAATTTAAACACAAATTAACTTTCATAAATCACACAAAAAATTAGTAGAGAAAACTTGAATAAAAATCACACAAAAATCAAATTCATGAAAGAACTAACTAAATGAAGATTCAAACTTGCAACTCATATTCAACTTCCATCAACATTATGTATCAACATGTTTATATAGAAATTCTAACCTCCTCAAATATGAATCTTCAAGAAAATATAAGCTAAAACTAGAAGATAAACATCCACACCAAAATTGTGCATTAAATTGACACTAACACACATAAAAGATAAATTAACTAATAAGATTCTAATAATTTCTAACTAACAAAATATTCTAACTAGTGTGTGTGTGTGTGTGTCCATATGAGCATAACCAGTCATCCCTCTTAGTTTTTTCCCTCACATGTGCCAAAAATATGTCTTCAGTTAAAATTTTAATAATGACTATAAATTCCCCTTCTAATTCATTTTTAACCAAATATGCCCTCACTAGGCTTAATATTGGTAGTTTGACTAAATTCTCAACCAGTACTAAACTAATAGAGTCTAGTTTGACATAAACCAATCCATGACTTATAGAATTTGTAGGACATGGCCCCACATCAGTATTCTTTAAGGGCCAAAACATCAATAACTTTATCAAAGATGGGAAGTTGAAGGACTATATCAATAACCTAGTGGAATCTAGTGATGATTCCAAGGTAAGTGGCTCGACAAAAAAGACTGGCCCTAGAAGGGTAGCGGAGGCTTAATTTGACTCTAATAAAGAGGTCGAGCCATATCTGACTCTAATAAAGAGATGTTAAGGCACTATGATAAAGTAGTGGGTTGGGTAATGATGATCGTGAGCTTGAGTTAGTATAACCCTAATAGTTTGGCACACTTGAAGCTCCATATAAGGTGTAAAGATTCATTAGAGGGTCAATATCAACCAATAAGTACCTTTTTACGAACTATATGTTAATCTCGGATGGTGTTGAGCCTATATGCTATGATGAGATCCTTGATGGTGCCTTTAAAGCGAAGTGGTTAGTTGTAATAAAGGAAGAGATGAGTTCCCTTTAGAAGAGCAATACTTGCAAGCTTATGGAGAGGTAGAGGGAGAGAAAAGTATTGAAGAACGAGTGGGTCTTCAAGATGAAGCATGAGTAGAGATGGAAATGGGTCGAGTCTGGGTCGGGTCTGAACCCATACTCGTTTATATTACCTAGATCCAGACCTGACCCAGACCCAGGCCCAAATCCACCGGGTCTATTGGGTCTAGTAGGTAAGCAGATCCTAAACAAATTCTAAATGAATCCAACTATTTTTGAAAAAAATAATTAATAATCTATGTAAATACAAATACATTTATATTTTATATACATTAATATATATTTTTTGTTAAAAAAATCTCAAAGTAAAAAATAAATATACTAAAATAGTTACGTTAACTTTTTAAAAAGGTGTTTTAATGCTTTTAAATTACAATATTGTACATATTGCTTTTAAAATACATATATAAAAATATAAAATTCAAAAAATAAATAAGGAGCTCAAATAATATTACGACAATAATAATAAATATAATATTGGTATGTATTTATATATGCATACATACACACACACACACATATATATTAAATGAATCTGGCAGGTCAGGTTTGGGTTAGGTTTGGGTCTAGAAGTACTAAACTCAGACCCATACCCATTTAGTTATATATGGATCTAGATCCAACTCAGACCCATGGGGTCCAAAAATCATAAACCCAGACCCGCTAAAAATGAGGCGGGTCTAGGTCGGGTCCGAGACCCATTGCAATCTCTAAGCATGAGGAAGACAAAAATGAGTGAAGGCATGAGGTAAAATTTGTGGTTAATGGATTTGGCCAAAGATAGAGAGTTGGCTATAATGAGATTTTTTCTCTGGTGGTGAAGATAACATCTATCCATCTGATTTTAGCATTACTATAGATTTATAGGTGGAGCAACTTAACGTCAATATAATTTTCTACCATGATGACCTCAAGGAAGATGTATACATGGAGCGGCCAAAAAAGCTTAAGGTTAAGGAAAGAGAAGGTGTAGTGTGCAAGTTAGTAAAGAGCTTATACAGATTAAAGCAGGCACCAAAGTAGTGGTACTTGAAGTTTGAATCATTCATGGCTCAACAAACATAGAAAAAGATGCAACTAGACCACTATGTGTTTATGTATAAATTTGAGGCCAATAATTTTATCCTTCTATTCTTGTATGTGGATGACATCTAATTAGGGGCTAGGATCGAAAATATATTTCAACATTAAAGCAAGATTTAGCTAAATCTTTTAAAAAAAAATTTTGGTCAGCAGATCCTAGACATGTATATCACACATG
Organism: Tamarix austromongolica; assembly: GCA_039764185.1. Classification (NCBI taxonomy): domain Eukaryota; kingdom Viridiplantae; phylum Streptophyta; class Magnoliopsida; order Caryophyllales; family Tamaricaceae; genus Tamarix; species Tamarix austromongolica. Next base: position 70,377,406 of record CM077815.1, on the reverse strand, counting down.
AGTAAGGGAAAGCTTTGGTTATCTCAAAAGGATTACATAGAGAAGGTACTTAAGATATTCAATATGGACCAAGCAAATCAAGTTAGTTGTCCCTTTGATTCTCCAATTTAGGATGAGTAAGTCCTCAAGGGATGAGGATGATAAGAACAAGATGAGTTAGATCCCATATACATCAAATATTGGGAGTTTGATCTATGAAATGGTGTGTACAACACCATTTTAATTGCACTTATTATTGGTGTGGTTAGTTCATTCATGTCCAACTCGGACAAAGATCATTGGTAGATAATGAAGTGCATACCATAATACCTACGAGAGGTATCCAAGATGAGGCTTTATTTTGGTAGGGCTGAACTGATTTTTTATAAATATACCGACTCAAATAAGGATAGAGATGTAAATTTAAGATTATCAACATCAAGTTTCCCATTCACCTTCTATGGGGGGGGGTTGTCTCATGGAAGTCTCGATTATAAAAGTGTGTGACTTTGTCTATAACCAAGGTAGAGTACATAGCCATTACTAAAAAAATATAAGGAGATGATGTGGATAAATATATTGTTTAGGAAAATATGCTAAAGGAGGGACAAATTTGTAGTACTCAATGAATTATAAAGCATCACCCATGTCAACAAGAATGATAAGTTCCACTCAAGTTCTAAGCATATCCAAGGCACGTATCATAGGATATGAGATATGCTAGAGGAGAGGTAGCTCTGCTTGGAGAAAATCTCTATTGATAAAAATGGGTTAGATATGCTTATAAAGCCCTTATCCAAAAGTAAGCATGACTTATATTGCACCAAAGTTAGGTTGAGCATTGTGCATGGTTCTTCTTAGTAGAGAAAAAAAGAGTTATTTTTATGTCTATAGAGGAGAAGAATTGTTTGAGTTTCTCAACATGGGAAATGTCTTGAATACTAATGTAGAGATATAAGTAGAGTCAATCGATTGATCACTTGACAAAGTGCATAGATCAATTGGCCTAACTGTGTAGCTAGCCAAGGTGGGTTAACTAGACACGTAATATGTTGGTTGACCAACATGGGTTGATCAAGCACTTAGTATATCAGTTGAACTAAGGGCATCAACCAGACAAGAGCATCAGCTAAGAAAGGCATAAAACGGTAGAGGGCATCAACTAGAAGATATTATATGAGAAAAATAGAAAAGAATAGGAAGTATGAGAGTGGTTAGGAAATCTCTTCATTTAAGGGATTTGACACTCATTGGATATGACAATCTATGAATTAACATAGTCAAATTATAAGAGTAATCATTAGGAAATAACTTTTATACTTCTGACTTTAATTGATGTTAAATAGAAATTTGTACTAAGGTTATCAACTAATGATGTAGTTTGTTTAAGCCTAAGCTTGATAAGGGGGAATATATATATATATATATAAGTATATAAACCCTTCACATTAATCATTTTCACGCGTGTACAATCTCCTATTCTTTATAATCAATAAAAGTTTTCAATTTTTTCCTCTCAAAAATCTTTATTCTTATGCTTGAAAGTTACTTTTATATTTTTTATATAGTTATATTATTAAATCTAGAAGTAAATTTTTGATATTTTTCAATCATATCTTCCACACTTAGCTAGCTTGGAGGAGTGTGTCATTTCAACTGAGGAAGTGTATCATCCCATTGGGTTAGCCAGCCGAATCAATAGGTCATTCTCAAAAGGTTTGTATTCAAATTGTTACCTAAAATATTTGTACATAATGGCTTAATCATTTGAGGATAAAAATGGTATTTTACCACTTAAATTAAACAAAATTATTCAAAATGTAGATCAAGAGTTATCTAATAACATTGTAACACCCCCAAAATTCACTACTGAAAAATTTCGTTTAATTAAAAGAAAATTAGCGGAATCAAATTAATAAACCGTGAACTTCGGGAGTATTACCGCCTCACTTAGTACTAGACCGGTTCACTTATACCGTTCCAGTACCAAGTGCTAAGGCTAAAAGAGTAAAATACAATTTTACGAGAAATTTAAGCATTTGAAAATCAGAGTAGCGCAGTAAACAATTTACAAGAGTAAAATTCAATAACGGTGGTTATAAAATAACAAACGCATTGAATTTAAAAGAGATAAATTAAAACCCTAGAATTTACCGGATAGTACCTTACGCTCTTTCCTGATAGCCCACTTGAATAGCACTTGAATACGACCTGCAAGGGGTACTGCCCATTGAATAGGCAGGGGCCCCACGAATGGAACCCTTCAGTACTACGGTACTGAGTAACCCTTTAAATACACACTTAAAAATAGGTCTGCAATGTCACACATGATACTACATACATACATAATGAAAGGTAAATACTTAAGATTCACAGTCATACAACCACATACTTAACCATCATTATCAATCATATCATATTATAATTATTCGTGTGAGTGCGGGAACCCCACTATTATAGCCAGTGGATCGGTCGTGAAGGTAACATACCCTGCCACTATTATTCACCGGTGGACCGGTCTGACCCCGACTCACATCATATTCCATTATAAGTGATTAGTATTTTTCATAATTTATTCACAGCCAAATCAAATTTATTGAGCTCGGGACCCCCACTATTCTGGCTGGTGGATCGGAATACAAGTATACATCATCCAAGGTAAAAACATCCTGGGCCACTATTATATCCGGTGGGTCGGTGCTCATAATATATAATTCAACTGGGCCCAGCTCATTAATCATTCACTTTAACGATTAGTGTTTTCTCGTTTTAATCAGCACAACGATTCCATTTATTTGCCTTGATAGGGAGATCAAGATCCCGGGACACAAAGGTACACCGGTCGCACTGGTGCATAAAAGCTACTCAGTACCCTTCAACTATCAACCTAGGGACGCAAAGGTACCCTGGTCGTACTGGTGCGTAAAGCTAACTCAGTACCCTACCGACAAGGACACCTAATCCTTAAGTATGCATACCCCCTAACTAGGTCTGTAGAGCTAGATAGAGTAGATATAGGGCCTAGTTGAGGCACAAAGACACTCCAGCAAATACTAAATAATCATGGGCTAAACCACGTCTTTAGGGTAGCGACCCCTAAAGAGCCACCATTCCCGATCTCGAGGTCTTTCACTTTTAAGTATTAGTGTCTTAATTAAGGGTGATCACACAAGCACAATAATCAGATAATTATTCACTTTTAATCGTTCGGATATCATCAGACATTTCTTATTCAAATGGTTGTCCAAGGTAACATGAAAGAATCATTAAGGCCATCCTAATCTCATCTAATTTCGAATTAGAATTCGTTCTCGTAATACTTACTAATCATCAAATACTCTTACCTTGCTAATGAGCATTATTTGAGTCATATTACAAAATTCCACAATCACAACAACATATTATATACAAATTACTCATTTACCCCTTACTCCGATTGTAACACCCCAAAATTCACTACTTTTTTTTAAAAGCGGAAGTAATTAAATTAGAAACACTGAAAACCTGTGAATTCTGGAAATGTTACCGCCACACCTAGTACCAGACCGGTTCTCTCCGACCGTTCCAGTACCAAGTGCTAAGGCTAAGAAAAGAAATAATCAATATAATCCAATTTCCAAATAAGCATTAAACGGTTGTAAAACAAAATCAGAGTACGCATCAAGAAATGTAATTCATTTCCAAAAGAGAATTAAACTTACAACCGATAAAAGGTTCATTAAAATACTCAATCGAAAAAAATGGTAAATACTATACCAAAGAAATAACAAAAGGAATGAAATCGCGTAAAGAATGAATACGGCCACAACACTCTCGAATTTCAAGCCAAACACGCTCAACACTCAGCCCCAACTGATATCTCGCCCACCTGCACAAATCAGAAGGCATACTACTCGTGGGAATGAGCAGCACCCATGAAAAGGGTGATCAGTACGCTACGTACTGAGTAAGGTAACTGAGCACTAAGGCCAACACACAAGTGCATAATCCATGCAGAATAATAACAGGCATAATCCAACATAACAATATAAAGGTATATGAACAATTCAGGTAAAAGTACAAAGGCCCAATCATAGTCCAGATTAATTATTTAATTAATCTCTTATCAGAATCCAATTCACACCATGCCTTTTATCAATCCATGCGAGCAGAGGAACACCCCACTATTATAACCGGTAGGCCGGTCACAATAGAGCATCATGCCCTAACCACTATTATTACCAGTTGATCGGTCACAATAGAGCATCATGCCCTAACCACTATTATTACCGGTGGATCGGTCACACATAGGGTAGCAACCCTAACCACTATTCCTAACCGGTGGATCGGTTTGGTTCCTCCTCGCATGGTGTTCCACTGTAAGTAATTAGTATCTTTTAAGAGCTTTAATGATACTGGTTTGTGTTTATTGAGCTCGAGTCACCCCACTATTATTACCGGTGAGCCGGTCACATATAGGACCTCATGTCCTAACCACTATTATAACCGGTGGATCGGTCGCACATAGGACTACGCGTCCTAACCACTATTCCTGACCGGTGGATCGGTTTGGACTCGGCTCAATAATCTTTCACTTTAAAAGATTGGTGTCTTAAATATCTTATTCAAAGGCTTTCACCATGGACATACACGAATCATAAATCATAAATTCCATATTCATCATCATCTTTAATCACCACATACACATATGCTACCACCAAACCCTAGACATGCATGGATCGCTCCCTTTACACTTATCCTCCAATTCTACTTCACATCTCACTCTAGGGTTTTATCCTGAAACCCTAATTTAGTCTCCTTCGTACCCTTAATTTGCTCCAAGTGCTATTTTTCATCCCAAGTGCTTAAACACCCAAACAACACTTACATTACCTTCCTTACATCCCAAATTAACTTTCCACACGTAAATTTCATACCCATGCAGACATTAATCTCCCCATACAAACCTTCAAAACTTTTTCATGCAAACCCTAAAATTCCATGTGAAACCCTAATTTCAACCATGCAAACATTAAACATTATGTAAAACCCAAAATCTCATCATACAAAACCCTAAATTCAATCCACATAACCCAAAGATTCATTCATACCAAACCCTAGATTCAAACCATATACAACCCAAAGATTCATTCACACAAAACCCTAAATTCAATCCATACCAACACAAAGATTCAAATCATATAAAACCCAAAGATTTTTCCACATAATACAATTGATTAGATTCTCCCCTTTCATAACCACAAATTATATTCTCCCATAAAAGACTATAAGTTAGATTCTCCCACATAAAATCATAAATTAGAATCTCCCAAGCAAAACCATAATTTGGATTAATTGGATTCCCCCAAACAAATCATAAATTAGATTCTCCCAATCAAATGATCATAAATAAGGTTCTCCCATATAATATCATAAATTACATTCTCCCCAAATAACGTCTTAAATTAGATTCTCCCTAACAAACCATAAATTCAATTCTCCCATATAACATCATAAATTAGATTCTTCCTAACAAACCATAAATTCAATTCTCCCATATAACATCATAAATTATATTCTCTATACAAAACCTCAAAAATCATAAATTAGATTCTCACACACGAAACCCTAAAATTCTCCATTTTATTCCTCTACTCATGAATAAATGGAATACTTAGGTCAACTCACATCCCTTAATCAACTTCTTTCTCCATCCTCCTTTTTCATCCTTCTTCCCCACACAACCACATCGACATTCTCACATGCATGTCTTACAGGGTCATACACAAATAATACACATGCCATACGAAAACATACTTCAACTCCGCGTCATATCATATACGGCATAATAAATAATCATAAACATAGAATGCATAGCATATGAATCACACAGTGCACATTAGCACATAAAAGGCCTTAGCACCCCTTACCTGAAACGACACCGGTCTTGGAGCACGTTCCTACGCCTCCTTAGGGCTTTGACCAAATAATAACATACTAATAAAATAACCTTAACAAAATTCTAACTTTGCTAAAGACATAAAAATAATAGAGATATTATAAACCTTGATAATATAGGGTTAAAGACTTTACCCTAATGATAATAATGATACTGATATAATAATATCAAGGATAATAAAACTAATATCAATGAGAATATAAATAATAATAATAATAATAATAATAATAACCATAACAATAACATATAAGTTTTCAAATAACTAATGACTTACCATTTATGTAATATTAATAATAAAATTAATAACCTATATAATAATATTAAAATAATAAAGATAATGATAATATTATTATTAATGGTTATAAGAACAGTAGAAATAATAATACTCAAATAAATAAGTACAAATGTTAATACAAAATTAGGGCCTAATATTTTCCAGAATAAATAATAAAACGATAATAACACTTATTCTAATAATAATAATAATAATAATAATAATAATAATAATAATAATAATAATAATAATAATAATAAGAATGATAATAATCCTATAATAATTCAATTAATAACTTAAAATTCGAAACTAACAATAAAATTATTTTATTATCACTCTCCACCCTGCAAGTACAATTCAGCATAAATTTTATATCAAATAATAATAAAACATATTAAGAATATAAATATTAAGAATAATAATAATGGTATTTATATGCAAATAATTGAAATAAATTAAATCAAGGCTTATAATAATATGGAAAATGGTTGAGAGGGTCTAGGGTTCAACCTTAAGCTGGTGGGGATAGGTGGCACCGGCGGTGGTTCACGGCGGCGGCGGCGGTGGCAGGAAAAATAGAAGAACAAAGAGAAAGATGGATATTGGTAAAAAGATAGGGAGAATTGAGGTGATATAAGAGGTGTTTATTGTTGCCCAGGAGGAGAGGGACAAAATGATGGTGGTGGTGCAACCAAAGGTGGCGGTGCACGGCTGCGGAAGGCGGTTTAAGGCTTCGGGGTCAAAATTCCGGCGAAACGAGCATCCAACTTTACATGATTATTGAGTCTCGTACAAGAAGAATCGAGAGGTGAAAATGGTTTAGTTAATTATATGAATTCTCAGGGAATAGAATGAAATGTTTAAGTGGCGCTGAAGTTGGCTAACGGCGGCGGAATACACGTCTGAAGTCGCGGTGGCCGGCACTCAGGCTTAGGGTCTCGGGTAAGAACAAACTCCAAAAACTCCTATAACAAGACTATTTATAGATGTTGGAATGGATAATGAGGAGCTGGAGGTCGAAATGGAAGTTTTAAATGCAATAATTTGGGTGGCCGGTGGCGGTAATTGATCGGCCGACGTTTGGTTTGCTTCGAATTTTGGCGGGGCTGGGGAGAGGAAACGGGCGAGATTTAACGCACGAAAATTATGCTAATTTATTCCTGGAGTTAAGAGGAAGGCAATGAGACAAGAAACGACCGGTATATAGCAGGAGAAGCCATTGACGAGGGAGAGAGTTGCAGCGGCGTCGACGGAGGAGAAAGGAGGAAGAAGGAAGAAGAAGAGGAGGGGGACCGGTCGGTCGGGAAAAGAAAAGAAAAGGGGAAGAACCGAGCCGGTTCGCGTGCGGTCGAGGGTGCATTAAATGGAACGACGTGTCTAGGGGAAAAACAACATAAAACGCGGAGTTGGGGAAAGGGACGGGGAAGTCAGCCGCGCGGGCTGGGCCGCGCCAAAGGAAAGAGGAGAAAGAAGAAGAAGAAATGGGCCGCGGCTAGCCCAGTCGACGAAAAGAAGAGGAAAAAGAAAAAGAGGAGGAACAAGAAAAAGAAGAAAAAGGAAAGGAAAAAGGAAGAAAGAAAAAGAAAAAGGGAAAAAGGAAAGGAGAAAAATAATTAGATTAGGGCCAATTAAATTAATCTGAATAATTAGGATATTTAAAAATAATAATATTTAAATAAAATAATATTTAAATCCCTTTTTAGGCTAAATTAGGATTTTTAAAATATTTTCATAAATTCCATTTTAATTATCAAACACCCTAAATTCCTCCAATTAAATTATTTATAAAATTATTATTAAATTAAAACTATTTTCTCATTCTTATTTTAAATAAAATAATTTATTTAAATAAATTCCCAAATTAAAATCTTTAATTAGCTAAAATACCCAAATTTCTCCTAATTAAAATACTTTATTTAATTAATCTTTATGATAAAACCTCATTTAAATATAATATTTAGAATTAGAAATTTTCGGGGCATTTAATAGATAATTACTAAGTCATCCCTTCCTTACTTGACAAAATTACCATGTTACCCTCCTTGTTACATAATTACCAAATTACCTCTTACTCGATTTAGGTTACTAAGTTATTTCTCATACTTATTGGGCCACTAATCCACCTTCATAATTATTACCCTTAATATACTTTCCATTTAGTTGGTTAGATTACCACTTTGCCCTTTCTCCTTTATTATAATTAAAACTTATCCTTGAGTTAGTCAAATTACCCTTCCTCATTATCCTAATTACCAAATTAACCCTTTAATTAGTTAATTACCAAATTACCATCCCTATTATCAATTACTAACCACCCTTCTCCATTATCAAATTTACCAAATTACCCCTTTTATATGATCATAATTACAAATTTACCCTTCTCCATTATTAAATTTATCAAATTACCCTTTAGTTATCTAAATTACCAATTTGCCCTTCTTAATTGTCATAATTACCAAACTACCCTACTACATTATCAAAATTACCAAAATACCCTCTAGTCAGTTAAATTGCCAAATTACCCCTCACATTTATCATATTTACCATTTTACCCTTCTCCATTATTAAATTGTCATTTTACCCTTTTCTTAAATTATTATTTTACCCTTCTCAATTATTATAATTACCAAGTTACTCCTTTCCAATTTCCTCTTTTACCCCTTTGATTTACAAAATTAGCGTCTTACCCCATTTACTTTCAAATTTACCATTCTACCCCTTAACTTCCAAAAATTACCATAACACCCTTTCACTTATAAAGATTACCATTTTATCCTTAATTACGAAATTACTATTTTACCTCTTTTAATTTCCAAATTATCATTTTTTCCTTTAATCACAAAATTACTATTTTGCCCTCTAATTAAAAAATTACAATTTTACCCTTTTGTTATAAAATTACTATTTTGCCATCTTCTTACAAAATTACCAATTTACCATTTAACCACCAAATTACTATTTTACCCTTTATTCACAAAATTACCATTTTACCCCTTACTTCCATAATGACCAATTTATCCCTTACTTCTAAAATTACTGTTTTGTCCTTTTATTAACAAATTTACTATTTTACCCTTGCCTTCAAAATTACCATAATGCCCTTTTTAATCAAGAATCACTATTTTACCCTTAGTACACCCCTTATATTAAATTATTATCATTACTACATAAAATATTAATATTAATGCCTCATCCACAACTCTTATAGTTAATACAATACTTATTAACACCCATATATATATATATATATATATATATATATTAGGCCATATTCTTGTACAATATACATTACTAAAATCCCCTAAGGCTCACAAAATATTAAACATGTATTTAAATATCACAATAGCATAAAACAGTATGGATAATACTTAACATTTTCCTTAACAACCAAATTATTACCTTAAATATTATTTCCATACCTATCATATATCCTATCATGCTTCCTTTTATCAACCAACACAATAACCACATATAACATATTGAACAACACAAACCAAGCATAATAATATATTAAAAATCCTAATGTGCTAACATACGTTAATCCATGCATTTAAGTGGGATTTAATGGTTACCTCGATTCCCATAAAAACGAACCCTACCGGTATTCCGGTTAAAGGTTCAAGCTTGATTTATCAAAACCAATACCTAAAAATAATTCAAGACTTATTACATTAGAAATTATGAAATCAAAATATAAGGCTTTAACAATTAATATAATAATTAACTTAAAATATAATTATACCTTAAAATTATTAAACAAATAGATCAAAAAATGCAGAAACTCATGCTACTAATGCAGCATAAGCTGCATGCAAAGAATGAGGAAGAGGGGGGCTCGAAAGTGGTGAAGAGAGGCAAAATGGGCAATTTCGGGTTAAGGTTTTTAGGCTAGGAAAAGAGGCATGTGGGGGAGGATTTAAGGTAAGGGAAGGATGCATAGGTGGAGAGGGGGTGTAAGTGGTGGTCAGGGATGCGTTGGAGGTGGCTAAAGGTGGCGGCGGCGGCGGCAGAGAGGCCGCGAAGAGGGGCTGCCGAGAGGGGGTCGAGATGGAGGCTGGTGAGGAAGGAAAATGGGGAGGGAAAATGGAGGCTTTCGGGTGATGGTTTCGACCAAAGGATGATTGGGGATGGTAGAGGGGGATGCAAATAGTAATTAGGTGGCTTAGGTGGCGCCAGAAGCGGCGGGACGGCGGCGGAATACAGCGGTGCAGGGTGGCCGCAGAGAAGGGAGGGAGAGAAGAGAAAAAGAGGAAAGGAGGAAGAATGGGGTTGTGGGGTGGCTTGATGGGGGCTGTGATTAGTCGCGGTGAGGTAGAGGGTGGCAGGAGGTGGTGCAGGTGGTGGTTGAGGTGGCGGCGGTGAAACAAAAACAGAGAGTGAGAGGGGAGGAGAAGAAAGGGAGAAAAGAAGGGGTTCGGGCAAGGTATAAGGCTCGAAAAAAAATGCTCGAATGGATCAGCAAGTGAAGAAGAAAAAGAATAAGGAGAGAGAGGAGGTGATAGGGAGCTCAGGGATGGCATTAGGGTGGTAGAGGAATAGCCGTGGCAGGGAGAGGGAGAAGGGAATGGCAATGGCAGGGAGTGGGGAAGGAGGATGGTGGGGCTAGTATGGGGGAAAGAATGGCAGGAGAGAGAGAGAGAGTTAGGGAGGTCAATGGGGGAGAGGGAGAAGGAATGGCGATGGCAAGGAGTGGGGAAGAAGAAAGAAGAAAGAAAGAAGAAGGAGATTCGGGGGAGGGGCTGGTGTTGGGTGGTCGAGCAGACCGACCGAAGGGGAAAGAAATGGGCCGACCCGATCGAGGAAGAAGGAAAAGAAAAGAAAGGGGTTGACGACTCACGCGCAGGAAGAAGAAGAAGGAGCCGGGCTAGGGAAAGGAAAAAGGAAAGAAAGGAGGAGGGGGCTGTCGGGCTCGACGCAGGAGAAGGAGATGGGCCAGGCCCAGGCACAGGGGAAGAAAAGGGTAGGCCAGGCCAGCGGCAGCCCAAAGAAAGAAAAAGAAAGAAAAGAAAAAAAGAAGAAAAAGGAGAAGAAAAAGGGAAAAAGAAAAAAAGAAAAGGAAGATGGAACAAATAATTTAATTTATAAAATAATAAAATAGAATAATTTTGGGTAATAAATTGATTTAGTAATTTAATTTAAGACGATTAAAATATAAGGGTCAAAAAGGGTAATTTTAGTAAAATAAAGGTTTGAAAATTTATTTAAATTATAAGAGTATAATAAAATAACAAAATATTTATTTTAATTAAATAAATATTTATACCCAATTTTATTTACTCAAAAATCCATAAAATAATTAAAATAATTGTATTTAAAGGCTAATTTATCCCAAATAAAATTTATTTATTAAAATATAGGCTTTTAAAAATTCGGGGGATTACACATATGGAGTTATATCATTTAATATATACATATATATAAGATTATATGATACATTCAACCTAAAGCATAGCGTCATATTTAGTCCCATATTTAAAGCCCTTCCTTATGTAATACACAATGGTATTAGAAAGAAGTGTAGAAGAAATATCGCTTATAACCCCGACAAATGTTAATAAAGATATGAAGCATTAGAGGATGATGATAACATAAATTATTAGTTCCGAAGGATAACCCACATGCTCATATATCCTCACTACATGCATGTCAAGCACATCAACATGACAAATGCCTAGTGCAAGTTCCATGTTCCAACCCCTTTGAATGGGAAGGATCCACAACCACAAGCATACTTGCATCTAGAACAAAATATACAAAAGCTAGTTATAGCTCTAGACACACAACAATGCTAACCAATGCAAAGGCACCCATGCTAAAAATTATGTGTGCTAAAATGTTTTCTCAATTAACAAGACACTTTGTAATATTTAGAGAGGTCAATTACATGTGTGTCTTCCCACATCCATCGTGAAGCACAAATACGTACAACTTGGTGATTGATAAGAGTACGAGAGAGGTATCTATAAAGGAAGAACACTATAAACTACATAAACTGCACTAGATATGAGCACCCGCGATCTCTATATTCTAATTGGACCTAAAAACACCCTAGATTCTTATTATAGTTACCGATCTCATACTTAAAGCCATTTTATACCTCCTCATCACTATTTTCTATAGATAGATTCTTTATCTGCTCAATATAAGGATCAACTACATCATTATTGCAGCTCTAGAGAATAGCTGTGACACCATCTATACAAAAACATCACCCAAATTCATAATTTTCAAGCCCTTTGAGCCACATAAGCAACCAACAATAAATACCAAATTCAAATCAGCTAGTGAAATTTTCTACTTCAAAATATATAACTTTTAACAATCTAGTGACATAAAAAAAATCACGTAATTATTTTGTTGGACATTGAGGAAAAGATGTTCTCGTTCTATTTTTAGCTCAATCTCATAAAAAGGCGGAGGTGGTGCACATTGAATCCACTAGTAGTATGCTTCTCAAACTCTACAAAATTGATATAGATAAAAGTAAGATGTAACAAGTCTTCAATATTGTTCATATGATCCGATATTCCATGAATCAACCTAATATTCAAGCCGATCATATCCTAAAAATCAAATAACCAATTCAGTATATTTTCTCCAGATCAAACAACTAATCTGATTGATAAAAAAAGTTAAACAAATCAAATACTTAATCAGATAAATACAAATAATATTTAATCCAATAAATTATACACACACACACATAGGGATGGCAACGAGGCGGGTCGGGGACGGGGACCCCATCCTCATCCCCGAACCCGATAAGAAAAATTATCCCCGAACCCGACCCGATCCCCGTTATTTTTTTTATCGGGGATTCCCCGACCCGATCCCCGCGGGGATCAAATCCCCATACCCGACCCGATCCCCGATCTATTTTCCATCCTCGATTTATTCCCCGTTCTTAAAACCCGACCCGATCTCCGAAACCCGATTTTATACCCGATCCCCGATCTCATCCCCAATTCTCAAACTATTTTTTATATTATATTTTTAATTTATATTCTATAAAAAAATTATATATATATTATATATATATATAATTATATAAAAATATATATAAAAAAAATTTCGGGACGGGTTCGGGGATGGGGACCCCAAACCCGTCCCCGCCCCGTCCCTGAAAAAATCCCCGAACCCGAACCCTATCCCCAAATTCTCTCCCCAAACCCGAACCCGAATGGAGAATCCCCGACGGGGCCCCGAACCCGCGGGGAAAATTGTCATCCCTACACACACATATTCTAAAATTAGTTATCGTGAGCAAAATTTTATATTTTTTAGTTAACATTTTTATTAAACATTTAAATATCATTTAAAATGTGAAATAACTAATTAAATAAAACGTAATTTAAAGCCCATAGTAAATTATTAGATCAAATCCATTCCAACTAGACTGTTTAATTATTTTTTATTGGAATTCTTTTTTTATCTAATATTACTTATTTTTGATATGTTTAAAAATTTTCAATATCTAATGAATTATCTATGATTCACTCCCCATATATCTAAAGTGTCTGATATCAAAAGTTTTTTTTAAGAAAAAAATATTTGATATGCCAAACATCCAAAGCTTTTAATTAGATATCCTATCCATAAACACCCGTACTAGTCACAGATCATCGTTTTGCAAGTATTAATCTGATTGCAAATTCCCAAATAATTAAACCATAAATGATATTTCGAATCTATACCTACTAGTGATCAGTTAGGGTTTAGCAGCTTAAGTAAGAAGAAGAAACTCTTTTCAAGAGGGTAGACGACACTTTCTTTAGCCTTCAATGATGATTTCACCACACAACCGTCTTCATAGCTACAAAACCTTCTTGGTCTCATGACCTTGAAACCAGGTAAAGCCTGTAGTATGTAAATACATCATGAATAAGATCCTAAAAGGATACTATATTGAGTTAAATACAATTCAAGCCACATTGCTAACATGCAACTCCAGCAATCGGTACAATCGAGCACCTCAGCAGATGAAGCTAGGGTTCCCTAGTTCTATACATGGAAGGATGTGAAGTAAAATTTGAATGAATTAAGAGCAACATTATAAAGGGTTACCTTTATACTAAGTTGAACCCTCAATCTCAAATCACATACTATACAAATAATACCAAGACCAAGTGCTTCAGGTCTTCTACTTATTCCAACCTAAAGGAAAGGCATAAAGAAAATCAAGATATAATAGGGTAATCACTAAAAGTGTCACTCCAACTTATCCTTGCACTTGGTGTCCAGGAGTTCTTCACTAATAGGCAGAATGCTTCCAACAACTTAGCTTGTCTCAAACTACTCAGCAAAATATATAAGAAATGTAAGGAAACAATTAGGCAAAAGAAAAATTGGAAAGAAGTGTAGATGTAGAATATTTAACATCACATCATGGTACCTGGATCACGATATGTGAGATAATAACGTATAGCCTTCGCAGATTGCTGGATCAAGTGTAATAACAACGAATGTAACTTCAAAGCCAGCGATCAGATTCAAACCTAGGAAAGAAAGAAACCTTGGGTAGGCAAAAAAGGCGAGCAATACCACTGTATTAAATTTTAAAATCATTGGATTGTCTCTAAAGTCGCAAGAATGATAGGTCGACACTATAGTAACCCCTACATGAAAAATGTTTCTCCATGAGTTTTGATGTGCTCACCAAAATTAACAAAGCATCAAACTACAACATAATGTGAAAAATACACAAATACAAAACGCAGCCAAACAATTACCCAAACAAAAACGTCAGCCACAACTTCAACCAATTAACCGACACACCTTAGTGAGTGCTTGGGAAAACATTTTTATCACGAAACAAAGCTTATCAATGCAAGTTTCACAAATTAAGTTTTAGTAAGTTCACTATCTTTATCCTAATATAGACGACAAAGTAGTCACAACATTCAATGGCTAACGACAACAGGTATACCAAACTAGGCTTTAAACCTAAAGTAGTAAAAGTCAACCCACCCTAATAACCCAAGCCTAAACCTAATTTTGGCCTAAAAATTCAATCATGATTTCAACCCAACATTGACCCAAAAACTAATTCGAAGCTAGTTAATCCAATAATAACCCACATCTATACTGATCAAACCTGATATGACCAGATCTAAAAGAATTCAAGTTAACTTGACTTATACCTAGACATAAACCCAAAAATGAATTGCACGTGAAATGACTTAGCCTCAGCAAAACCAATACATACCCAAACCTGATCCTGAAGAATCATACTCAAACCTAACTCATACCCAAACATAAACCCAAAAATAACCTACACCTAAACTAACTTAATCTAAAATAACCTGACCTTTAATAAACCCAACACATACTCGCCATAAACCCAAACTTGAGTCAAATTCGATCCATAAAGACTATTTTAGTTCATACAAATTGCAACATAAACATCCATAAACTATCTTTTTAATAAAATTTTGTATAAAAAAAAATAATACTCAACCTATACAGCAATAACTAAAACTAAAATAGTAAGAATACGTTCTACTCACTTTATTTCGTATCATATTAGCTTTGAATAAGTCATATTAGATCATATTAATTACTATTATAATTATCATTTTTATTACTATAAACTTAAAATTATAATCATATTTAAAATTATTGTAGTTATTATTATTTATAAAAATTATATATTTTATAATACTACCAATTATATATATATAATTATTACAATAATAAATATATATTTATAATAGAAATTATTATTATTAGTTATAATACTAACAATAATTATGATTATATTTATAATAATAATAATTTGTGATTAATATTACATATGTTATGGTAATAACTAGTTATAATCATTACATATATTATGATAATAATTACTAAAATAAGCATAACAATAATAAGTGAAAAAATTACATTATTTGTTACTACAAATTAATAACAGCAAATGTTAATTTGAATTCTGAATTGAATTCACTCGACCAAATGTCGATCTAACCCGAAGTTTGTAAACTCAAATTAAACCCAGCCCAAACCCGATTCAACTTGGAGTATGTAGACCTGAATCAATTGTTAATATGAAAAAAATAAAATAAAAAATCTAGCATTACTTAACCCAACATTCACTTGACACGGCATTTGACTCGGCTCAACCTAAACCCAAATAGAATCATCACACCCCGAATTAAACCTAATACCCAACCTAATCATAGATCAAACCCAAATTTAGCGCAATCCAGCTTGATATGAAACTATCCAACTTAACTCATATAACCTGTTAGCCACCTCTCCTTAAAAAACAACATACTGCCCCTTCAAGAACATTACAACTCTAACCTAGTTAAGTGCATATCCAATATGAAATTAACTTAACTAGAGTCAATTCTCAAACATGTTGCTTCAACTGCACTTCCTGTTTACTTCATATAGATTACTACCTAGTATGTTCTTTAGATTTATTCCAATGATGAACATCATAGAGGTAACATTTTATTTCATTAACTTAACTTTGACGATATGTTTCATGCCCAACATTCTGATCCTCAAAGAGAGGACTAATTATCTACAGCAAATTAATGGATAAAATTACAAGCCTTGTATATACTTGGGAGTAAGAATCAAAATGCCCTCAAATTTAACAACAGCTACTTCAGCATCGAAATCTGCAATTGACATAATTCTGTCATACAAAATCTGAAATAAAGTTCATTACTCAAATTAGCAGACTTAAGTAGACGCTTCATAAAAAATGTGTTGAAATAAATAAATACTCACTTGAGCTAGAGGGCAGTTACCATCACCAACAAATTGAGTATTTGAATTAGTTACATGGAACTTTATCTCCATAAGTGCATCTTCCTGTAATCAACAACAGTGAAAATTGGGTATACAGATACACACGTAGAGATCCAGTCTGATAGCTACAAGAGGCAGAATCTATGAAAATACACCTTTCCAGAAAAATTTACCTCATAGGCACCAGTAGTATCATCCACATGGAGCTTCAAAGAGTACGCTCATTTTTACCCTGCATCTGAGCTTGCAAGACATCAGCTAATGATGCCTCAAAGGCTTGTTGTTGGCAACCATAAAAGTCAGCATATTCCCTGCAGGAGCAAAACAACTACAATGAACGTACATGCAACACATCTCAGCACACAAAGAACACACATGTAGACCAAAAGGTACCAAGTCAATGAGATTGAAGAAACTCGTTCAGCAAGAACTGTAAAGGCGTGATAGAACAGTAGATATGGATTTCCAGCAGGAAAATTATGGCAGCAGCGTTGCACAGAATATAAACTAATTTTTGGAAGGAGAAAAAATTGTTTCCCCAATCCAAGTCGTGTGCAGTAGTATGATAGGATTTTATATAAAGAGATATACTATGCTTCTCTATCATTAACCCTGACATGTCTCTTAATGGTGTATTATGATGTAAGAACAGAACATACAAATGGAAACATATTGTAACTTTATTACACAGCAATATTGAGGCAAAGTGTTTTTTTTTTTTTTTTCAATTATAGTCAGCCAGCAGTCAGTATTCATGAGATTGCAGTTCTAAAACTTTTAACTCAACAGAAATATATCAGCTTCAAAATCTTCAGTAACCAGAACTTCCCATCTAATGTTACTCTTCCTCTCAAGCATCCACCCGTGGCCATATGGACAGCTGAAGTGGGTCATCAACAACACCTAATATAGTTTGGTATGCAAAGGAAACAAAAAAACGAGATAAAGAAACAAATCCCATCAGGCAGGTCATTTAGATACACCAATCATCACTAGAGTGCACTAACAAATTAGGGAAAATAATGCAGAAAAGAGCAGTGAACAGACCATTGAAATCAACATCTCCCCAGTTGCGCCCAAGGAAAGACTTTGGTTTTCCCTCTTGCGACAGTCCACAACTACCAGGCAAGTGGGAAAACAAAAAGCAAAAATGCTTTTTAAACTAGTTTTTTTTCTTAATGTCAACTGAAAAGATGGTATGTAAATCCAGCACTCATCTAGACAAGGAGATGCATGTTCATAAGCCATTGAAATTGGAACCATCCATCAGTTTGCTCAATGCCGCAATTGCAATTTCTTTGCCTTCAGTATGCCGTGATGCACTGCAGAATAAAGGATGGAATCTGGCTGTACGCCCTTTGATGACATCTCATCCAGAAAGGTCACAGCACTAGTCACATCCCCAGATCTACAAAAGCCAGAAACAAGAGCAGTGTATGTCATAGTGTCAGGCTCCAACCCTCTATCAATCATTTCATGGTACAGTTTAACTGCATCCTGGAAGTTTTCCAACTTGCACTGTTTATCAATGAATATAGTGTATGTCCAAGTGTTAGGCTCCATCCCTCTATCTGTCATTTCACCGTACAGTTTTTCAGCCTCTTGGACATTATCCAACTTGCACAGTCGGTCAATCATGGTGGTATAACAAACGGCATCTGGTTCTACATCCTTGTCCTCAATCTCATGCCAAAGGGTTAACAAATCCTGGGCCATTTCTCCCTTAGCACTACGTAGATGAGAGTGAGAATTTTTCAAACTAGCTTTTGAGTGAAGCAAGACTGTGTAAGTAACAATATCAGGGCTGATGCCTCTACGCTTCATGTCTTGGAAAAGTTCATAAGCCTTTGATATACGATGTTCCTTGCAGTAACCATTGATCATTATAGTGTACATGATGACATCAGGAGCAAACCCCTTTTGGACCCAGATATCAAACAACTGTCGTGCATGTCTCATATCACCAGCCTTACAGAGAGCAGCTATCAGCCTGCAACATGTTTTTATGCAGGGCACATCTTCTGAAGAAAGCAGTGCTTTAAACAACAAACTTGCTCTCTGAGTTTCACCTTGCATGCAAAGGTCATTTAAAAATTTAAAGCACACTTTATTTTTCATGGAAACTCCCTGATTGAACACTCCCTGATGGAACACTCCCTGAAGGTACAATTTATCAAATAGTTCAAATGCTTTTTCCATAAGGTTTGCCTCACAGTAACCCCTGAATATAGAAAATTGGTTATCTAGACCTACATCTTCCAGGCTGTTCAAATAATCTTCAGCCTGCATAAATTTCCCAGCCATACATAGGCCTTCAATGATCATGTTGTGTGTTACCGTGTTAGGTTTCAAACCTTCCTCTCTCATACTGTCAATAAGATCGATCGCTTCTTCCACAAGGCCATTTTTACAGAAACCACCTATAAGTATATTATAGGAAACAACATCTGGCCTATATCCCTTGCTCTTCATTTCCTTAAATGTATCCAAGGCATCAATAAGCCTGCTCTCCAGACAATACCCGTTTATCAAAGTTGAATAGTGAATATGATCATGGCACAACTTTCTGTGCTTCATTGCATTGAACGCCTCTAAAGCTTCATCCACCATACCTAACTTACACAAAGCATCCACCAAAATGTTATATGAAACGGCATCAAGGAATATTCCTGAATCCTGAAAATCTTTGAATTGAGCAACAACTTCTGAAAACTGCCCCATCGAAGACAAGCAGTGGAGGAGAGTGCTCAAAATGACACAATTTGTCTCCACACCTTTTGATAACATCTCTTTCTGAAGCGCTATAGCTTTTTTAACTTTCTTTCTCTTGCAGTATGCATGAATCAGAGAACTGTAACAGTACACACTAGGGATCAACCCCTCGTTCTCCATGTCATGTAATACACCCTCTGCCTCAGTCAACTTCATCTCATTGCAAAATCCACGGATGACAACATCATAGGCAAAGTTATCAACCGGCATTGTTGTTCTCCTCCAATCCTTAAGCACCTTATACCCAAATTCTGATTTTTGATGGGAGCAAAGCCCTTCAATGAATGTCGTGTAAGTGAATTCATTTGGGTTCACTCTAGCCTGCTCCATTTCCCTGAAAATTTGAAGTGCTTCCTCTAAGCTACCGCTTCTACAAAATGCCTTCATCAGAACATTATAAGTATATACATTTGGGATCAGTCCCATCCTCCTCAGCTGTTGATAAACAGACACTGCCATCTCTACTTTGTCATTCTCAATCAGACGATTCAGCAGAAAATTGCATGATAATATGCAGGGCAAAATGCCCCGCCTCTTCGCAAGAAGCAACACATCAAACGACTTATCAAACATTCCTAAACTAACATAAGCTTTAACCAACAGGGCAATAACCCGAGCCACTGATCTCGACTCCTCCACCTCAAACCCCTCCACTAACGCTTCAACCAAATCAGAAACTCCAAACCCAATTTCCTCCTCATCTGAATGAATAAGCTCATCTAACAGAGACCCTAACTTCACTTCCCGGCCCCAATCACATAAAATCCTAATAATCGCGATATAGGTATCGACATCGTGTCGAAATCCACGTTGCTTCAAGTCACGGAAGTAAATAAAAGCCTCATCAGGCTCTTGTCTCATATTATTCAATGCCTCAATAACCTTGTGAGACTTTAATCGAGTCGAATGATCATTTTGTTCGTCTGAACATGAATCAGAAAAACTCGAGGTGCATTGGGAGAACGCTACATTAGACGCTTGACGAATCAAAAGAGTGCATATAATTGATTTTCTATGATATACTGACCTGGCAGCTGAAGCCCTCGTGTTAAAGGATGCACGCTGGAGCTGGTGACGAAATATGTAGCCTCGGCTCATAGAAACAATGTTTTTTTTTTCTGGATTAAGAAACAATATGGAGATGGAGATAAGGAACTGCGCGACGAATGAATAGGAAAATTGCACGTATCGTGCGAGCTAAGCCAATTTGAAAATTAAAGGCATTCTGTGGGCCAAAAGTTGAATTTTGACTTGCGAGACTGCCACAGAACCGCTCAGACTTCGACGGATGGCACCAACACACGGTGGCAGGCAGCAGGCGGCGGCGACTGGTTGAGCACGTCAAGAACGGCGAGCAGGGTGGGGAGGAGATAAACGACTGCGGTGCGGGTGCAAGGAGACTCGGGAGAGAAAGAGAGGAACCTAAGCGCCCTTTTTTTCTCATACATACTCGTATGAGATTCGTATCAAATTAAATCATCGGTAAAGTAGACTTATAATAAAAATAAGCATAATTTTAATTTTAAGTACTTTAATATTTTACAAATACCGAATTAAAATTGAAATTTTTAATAATATTATTTTTTTAAAATCTGAAAATTTTACGTAAAATTCTAATTTTTTATTATAGAAACCTGGAATTTTTAAAAAATGGATAAATTTGAAAGAAAAAAAAAGAAATAAAAAGGAATAATTTTTTAAAAGACATCCAAAATTATTTATAAAAAAAATTATCAAAAATATAAAATGAAAATCTATATAAAAAGGCTTTGAGTTTTCCCATTTTTTTTGTTATTATTATTTTTTTTAGTTTTTCTATTTGTTATAATTTTTCAATAATATTTAAGAATTTTATATAAATTTTAGTATTATTTATCAAAAATTAGTTCAGTTAGACAAATCTTAAACTAATCTATTTTTATTAATGTGAAAGGTACCGATATGATAAAAATTTAAAATAAAAAGTTTAAGGTACATAAGAAAGATCGTACAAAATAAAGCTTACCGGTAGAATATTAAGTCAAATATCTAGAAACCTAAATAAAATATATATTAGTAATAATTATCATAATGATGACAATTATATCAAACAATTTTCTTTTGTTTTAACATTCATTGTGCAAAGAAAATATGCACTATATATATATAATAAAATTGTCATGCTATTAAATGATCTAATTTTCCTTCTCCAAATTTTTTTTGAAAGCATCATCAATACTATTAGTGAAAAATGAACTCCGGCTATATAAGTGTGCCTCTAGAGATGATGTCTAGTGCATGTCTATTCTGCTTGGTTTAGAATAGGAGTGTTTATAAAACGATCTAAATTATAAATCTAACCAAATTAAATTGTAATACGATTTAGTTTAAAATTTATAAAAATAGTTTAATTACGGCTTTAATAATTAAATTGTGATTTATAAACTACAAACCGTGTATGTATATATGTATGTATGTAATTTTTAATTGTAAAATATTTTTAGGTAATAATCTGTAACTTTCAAGTGGTAAATTATAATTTGTAACTCTAATTATCTTCTTTTTTCTTATGTTATAAATCTAAATCATATTTTTTCCCTATTAAGTGCTATAAAAGAAATTTGACATTGTTATGTATATAATTATATAGTTTTGAATTTAAACTAGCTGTAATTTTTTTATTATGAATTTTCATTTGTAAAATAAGCATTAAAATGAATCTTAAGATTTGAAGTGAATAAAATACAAACCAAATCAAATAGCATTGTAAAATTATAGTTTGACTTGGTTTATAACATTTAGAATATAATTTTGTTTGGTTTGAGATTTTTCCAAGATGGAAAATTATAGTTTAGTTTGGTTTGTGGCCAAAATCACACCGAATCAAATCATGTACACTCCTAATTTAGGATCTATATTTTTATAGGTGTCTTTGCATGAATTTATGTCACGTGTTGATTAACATATACATTTTTACAAGTTTTTATCTCTTTATTAATTGTTGTAGATTTAATTATTTTGATGTCAAATGGAGCAAAAACCCAACAAAAAGATGATTTGTGAAGAGACTCAATTAAAGGAGCCAATCTAATGCATTTCTACAATTAAATAGAGCAAATAACAAAAATTAATTAATTTCTCTCTGAAACCTATCTACTGGTGTAAGAACTGTCAAACAAATCAAATATATATATATATATATATATATATATATATATATATATATATATATATATATATATATATATATAACGAAATGACCAATCAACTAGTTTGGCTCAATCAGATATCTATCCTAGAAAACTAGTCGACTACTTTAGCCAGAACTAGTCCATGTGCTCTTGTTGAGACAAAAATTCTAGAAAAAAAAATAAATTAATTAACCAATCGACCACTTTATGAACTTGGTTGTAATATCTCAAATTCCCTTAACCTTAATTTTTAGGTGATTGGTTTCTTAATCCTTCCCTAGCCTCTATTCATTATCTAATCACCTTATCTCAACCTTTAAATCCTTTATTTTAACTCAAAATCCTAACCCTAGTTTCCCTTAATTGGCCATCGACTTGTAAACATTGACCCATTACCCAAAGGGTTTGGTGATTTAGCGGCTAGGCCTTTTAGTCAATCGGATGCTATACAATTCCATATAAGTTGTTTATTTTAATTATTTTTTATTTAAAATTGATTTATATTCCCAATATTATTATATATTTAGGTTTCTAGATTAATTTTACACCTTCCCTTAATTTTTCAATAATTTTTGGGAATTATTTTATTATTTTTTCCACTTTTAGTCATTGATTAGACATTCTATATCTTTTAAAGTTTCATTTAGATCGAGGTGAACTGGGGTGAGTATAAATGTTAAAAATTAACTTAGGTGAAAGAAATAGAGGGCAATGGAGATGAATTGGGGTAAATATTTTAAAATATTAGCTTTGGTGAATGTAGGAAAATAGAAGGGTAATGTTGTAAACTTATATCAAAAATTCAGTTAGTTTTTTACCTCTTTACCCCAATTATCCCTAACTTTAAGGGTAATGTTGTCAACAAATAATAAAAAAAATTCTTAATATTTATCATTCACCTTGATTACCCTTTAATTTTAGGGATAATGACAATAGAGTGAATCAAGTTAAAAGTTTGACTAGGGTGAATATAATAAAATGATTATCCAAATAGGGTTAGGGTGAATCAAGGTGGATCATTTGATGTACCTCATTTCATCCCAATCCAAGTGCATTATAAATCAGTTTTAATCATTGTTAACATTATTAGGATGGTTGAATTTATTAGGATGCCATTCACTCCCATCATTCTTTTTTTCTTATAAGCAACCCTCCATTAGACTTCTCTCTCTCTCTCTCTCTCTCTCTCTCTCTCTCTATCTATCTATCTATCTTGTACAAAATTGGTGAATTTTATGGAAAATAAGTGTGGCATTGCATTCATTGAGGTTTTTGCATAAAATTTGATGCATAATATGATAGGGTTTGGTGGAGTATTGCACAAGTTATATTAATTTAAAAAATGAGTTGTTTAGGTGACATAGAGGTAGTTTGGTCATTTTGGTTTAACTCATAAATTAAATTTATATAAGTGTTATTTGATTTAAAGATGTTAAGTGTGGCGTATGTCTTAAATTGGGTTAATTTATATGCATCACAAGTCTTAATTTTATACGAAAAATGATTGAAATAGGATTAACAACCCTAAGGGTATAATCAGTATACTATGTATAAAATGTTGAAGTTTTATCTTGATATTTGGATATGTTTTTAATCATAATATATTATAATTTTGTGTCAATTTTGAGTTTTATGGATGGTGTCATGAGTGAGTTGTGAAGTAGGGTTTTATGAGGGTATTTTGGTCTTTTCACTTGGCTGATATCTCCTATTATGATTGTTGTGTTGCTTTATGCTTGATCATTACTTCATGATATTATTACATGTTCAGTTTAATTAATCATGATAAATTTCTATGTGTTTTAAATATATACAAATGCTGGAATGAATTCAATAATACTTAGTATTTCTTGTAATAATTATAAGCAATATCTTTTATAATAAGATAATTGTAAAATAAGTGAAAGTGTTATGATGATAAACAACTCTAAGAATTCATGGTTATGTGCTAATTGTTTATTAATTAAAAAAATACATTAATACTTAAATTAGAATTTCACATGAGTCAGAACCAAGTGATTTCAAAGATTGTGATTGAATTAATTAAAATGTCATGGTCCTAGAAGGATGTGAGAGTATCAATGAGATTGATTATCTTTCTAGCTTCCATAGGGGAAAGAAGAGAAAATATTATTAGTGGTTTTTTGGTCTCAATGTGATTGAGTAAATGGAATTGTGTAATCACCTAAGTATAAAATTTTAATATGATTTTTTATTAGGTCATCATGTACAGTGCTGTACATATCTTCCTCATATAAACCTTTTTTCGTTATATATGTCTTATTCTTCTCTTGATTATTTTTATCTTACTTAATATGCAAGTAATGATCATCCTTTTATGGCAAACAAACAATCTATTTGTTGTTGTGCTATTTATTAATGAATA
This sequence comes from Tamarix austromongolica, assembly GCA_039764185.1. Classification (NCBI taxonomy): domain Eukaryota; kingdom Viridiplantae; phylum Streptophyta; class Magnoliopsida; order Caryophyllales; family Tamaricaceae; genus Tamarix; species Tamarix austromongolica. The sequence goes on along the minus strand of CM077815.1, from coordinate 70,352,126 downwards.
CTTTGATAAGTTTGACACACTTCTTGTGGATGAGTGATATGTATTATTTTAGATATTATGTGTAGAGTCTAGTTATTTGGTATCTAGCTTTTTGTTAAGATATCTTGATACCTATTAAATTCATAGGATATATTTTGATGTATTGTGATTATTGCTATACTTAGAGTTTATTTCCAAGCTCTTATCTTCATTTTTTGAAACTCATCTTATGCTCTTGCTATATTTTCATAATGGTTTTACCCTGTACTTACTACTATAATGGATGGTAATCTGAACTCATATGTAGTATGGCAATAACACCCTAATGTCTTGTAGTGGCTTTCACATGCATACAAAATAATATTTTTCAATAGTATATTTAAAAGTGTTATACTAATCGAATGATTTGAGATAATCAAACACAAATCAAGCAATATACATTTAACCAATTTAAAGATGCTTTTACATCATGATTTTACATATCAAAACATAAAAACTAACCTTGAATATACTAGCATCAAAAACTTGCTTAAAAACACAATCATTTAACACGATACATGCCTCAAATTTTCTAGTCCAAATAAATGGTCCAAAAAGCCCTAATATGCACCAAAGTACATTTCCTTTCCATTTTTATCAAACTAAAATAGAAATAAAAATATAGATATAAATCACATCACTTACAACATATCATGAGACATTTAAAGAGAGAAAATTTCTCTTAACCCTAATTTGGCTAAGGTGGCCAATACATACAAGCATGGGATTTCCTCCATTTTTCTTACTTATCATATCATGCATTCATAAATCCATGCTAACGAATGATACATGCTTTGAAATATAAAAGCATCATCATCAACACATAATACACAAACTCTACTTTTACAAAGTTTGGTACCTATTTTAATGTTCCAAGCGCAAAAGAAAATAATAACTCTCTCTTCCAAGCTCAATTTTCATGACTCTCTTGAAAACCTTACAAGAACCAACAAAACACCTACTAAAGATCAAACTCAACACATCAAAATAAGTTTCAAAGGAGAGAAAGGAAATTAAGGATAATAATGCATCCTCTTAATGAAAAGAGGGGGAGGAAAAATAATTAAGAAGTTGAGTAAACATAATCTTTATTTACTTAATTAAAATAATTAGGGGATTATGGAAGAGAAAAGATCATTGCCAATGAAAACTGAGGAATGAAAGTTTCACGATTTGTAAGAACGATGAAGGAAGTGACGAATCAACCAACACTTAGACAAAGTTAGAGGAAATGAAAGTGTGAAGGAGAAAAGAGAGTTTGTGTTTCAAGAAAAAAAAATACAATTAGACCAAAAGGAAATGGATTTCTTGACTACAAGAGAAGATAATGGAAGAGAAAGGTGACTTGTTCAACACTTGAAGAAGAAAAATAATGATGGGGTTATATGGTGTGTATGGAGAATACTTATGGAGGGTAGAAGATCATTGTAGCAAGAACATAAAGGAAAAAGGGGTATTGGAAGGAGTTAATTAGTTGACTATTAAAAGCATTACTACATGAAGTCAAAGAGGTGAGAAAGAGAGAGTTTACTCTGAGTGAGAAAATTATGGATAGTTAGAAAATGTACTTTTGGTTAAATTCTAGGATACCATCATGATTCTACTTGCTTTTATGATATATTTTTTATTCACTGTTTCCTCTTTTATTCATCGAATCCTTAAATCTAGCCCCATTATAACCTTTTTTAAGGAATATTTAATTCTTTAAACGAGTAACCTTGATTTATTGTAGATTTGAGTTAAGCAAATGGTTCGGTCAAATTGATAGGTAATTTGGTATCTTTAGTGAGGTTTCATCTAGATAAATATTAGTATTTCTCTATTTTATATATGAGATACTTATTATGCATTCATATTATTCATCATGTCTATTACATACTTGGGTGAATGTGTTCATATAACTTATCCTTGATTATGAGAGAAGAAAAAAAGAGTATAATCCTAGTGAGGAAGAGCCAATATTGGTTGAGATTGCTTGCCTTTTATGCATCATTATTATTTCTTTCATATTGTCCCTATTAATGTGTAGATCATGCGTTTAAATTAATGCTTGGAAATTTTATAGTATGAAGTCTTAGTTAATTATGAATATTGAATGTTATGAAAGTAAGAGATTCTAGAGGTTATTGGTTAAGGGAATTATTTTGTTTGCTTTGTAGTTAGTTTGGTTTGTTTCAGTGTCTTTTTTATTTAGTTTTGCTAAAGGAATAACAATAGATAAGTGAGAAAAAAATCTGATAAGTGCATTTTTTTTGTCCAATATTTACAATGTGTATTTTCCTCATACTTTACATTACTTTTCCTTTAAAAGTCTAATTTAACATCTATTAAACCATATGTACTTATTCAGTATAAATCATGAAGAAAAGAAGGTAACACAAGGTGTTTTGAATAGTATTACAAACAAGAGGTCAATTAGATCATTCACATGAAATAACAAAACTAGCATTTGGTATTTCAAGCATAACTCTTCCATTCGAAATCCAATTGAGTGATTCAAGTTGTGTTTGAAAGATAAAAGAAATACCTAAAACTTTCATGTTTCATGAATCACACTACATTATGGTCAAAATTGTGTTGGAATTAAAAGTTGTCAAATAAACCACAAGAATATTGGAAATCGCTAGCCGACTAGTTGGTATAAACCAATTGACTAGTTCATGTAATTAACTATGTCGTGATCTAATGAATACGTATAACTTCATAAATCTTTCTCAAGTCATATATTATGTTTTCACCCAAGCTTATTTCATGACTTTAAGATAAAGGTAACATTCCTCACACTTATACAAATATCATTAACTCAAAGTCAAAAAGAATAAGTGAATTTCTACCACCATCATAAGATCTACAAGTTAGGGTTTTGCATTCTTCTTCCTCCATTTATCTTAATTAATTTCTAAATTTTGTGGTTTATTTATTCAATTTATCCATAATTTCATCAATTTTAACTTCCCATACCCCTTATTTGTAGCTTTCATGCTTAAAATTACCCAAAACATCATCTAATTAGCAAGAACATTCAACTACACGAAGGAGGTGCTATGTAAAGAAGAAGATGACATCTGGAAAAACCAAAAAACTAGGTTTCTAAACCAATGGACTAATTTTTTGTATTCTAACATCCTAATTCTATTTTTTATAGTTTCTTTTCCATACTTATATATGATGTGTGGCTAAAATATTTTTTAAGGGTGAGATTAAAACCATATATTATGGTTTGAAATATTAGTAATAATTTTTTTACTTTATAATTGTCATAAGATTCTCCTTTGACTTTGATTTAATTGATAGTGTTTATATGTATGATTATGCTAAGTGTGACTTATATGGTGCACCTTGTTCCATATTCCTCATGGTGATAATTTATTGGATTATATGGTTATTGGGTGGTAATATAAACATGCTAAAATTCATGTGTATAACTTGTAGCTAGGTTAGATGATAATTAATCTAATAGTTTTATAATTCTAATTAAGGTGGTAGATATGTGTGGGGTTAAGGGATGGAATATAATTAGATATGTTGGTGGTGCTAATTTGGGTATTTAAATCAGCATCCTTCCATCTTGTATTTGATACTTTGTATCTAGTTAAATATAGAAGCCATTGGTGCAACTCTATTTCTAGAATTCAATATGATTTTACATTAGTTTTGTTTTATAGTAATCACTTTAGGAAAGTAATATAAGATGTATAGACTCATTGGTGGCTTAAAACATGGTCAATCTCTTTAGCATTTCTAATGGGTGACATAGGAATTATTTGTGACTTCTTCACTTAATCTAGTGGTAGATATGGACTCCTCTAGCATCTTCATCGCTATTCCCTTCACCCATATTTAGTATTTGATTTTTCTTCCTATTTTAAACCACACATAGTTATGTTTTCTTATTATTTATTTTCTTGTGACTTATTGTCTTTTATTTTATTATTTATGTTTAAGATAAATTTACAAGACCCCTCTAAATTCCTAGTTCAAAATGTTATCCTTCTCGCTAATACTAAAATTATGCAAAAAGTGAGTTTAAGTTGCATGTTACCTACAACCACATCACTGACTCTCTTAAGTTTATCTATTGTTAGCTTAATTAATTAATATTCATTCAAAAGTTGTTGTAAATATATGTTAATTTCATAAACTTAATTTTTTGTGTATTTTTGTATTACCTTACTTTTCTTAACATTAAATTTTAGTTTTGGGTAATTAGCCTCTTCATCCTTCCTTAACCTCCTATCATTTATTAGTCATCTTACCTTAGCCTCTCAAACCATTGTTCCATCTAAAATCCTTTAAAACACTAACCATATTTTCATTTGATTGAGCATGGCGCATTTATACCAAGATTATATTTTTATTATTTATTACTTTAATTAATTCCTATGACCAATATTTTTATATATTTTAATTTTCAAAATTATTTTTCTATTTTTTATATAAAATTTCGTGATTTTTGAGAATTATTTGATATTTTTCCCAATCAAACACTAATCAATCCCTTTTTATACACAATTTCATAGGCCAAAAATTGGGAAATAACTCCTTACCACTCTCATAGCTAGTGACCACCACTCTTCTTCCTCTTTTTATCAACTAGGTTTTCTAATCAAGTGATCCTTATTCTACCTAATCCTAAGTATACTCTAAAGTCTCATAACATCCACTAACACTTTCAACCACCCATCAAAATTGAAATCAAATAAACCACACACTAACTCACACATATTCCCCTTTAATTTGACATTAGAAATAGATAGAATCTGACCCCCATCATTGTGGCATATACCATCTTAATTTTCATGTAACAAAAACAAACTCAAGTATAGCATTCTCTCTTTTTCCTCTACCTCTCTATTAATCACTTTTAGCAATGTTGTTGCCCTCTTCTTCAAATTTTATTCAAATTTCTCCATCACTAGTCCACCCCTAACTTCTCTCTTCTTTGTGATTCTGTTGGGTTGGGTTTTAAGGGTTATTTTGATACATTTTCTAATTACCTATATATAAAAACCTTAATTGTAAATGAAAAATTATGTATAATTAGTTATAATAATTATTTTAGAAAATTCAGTGTTAAATATTTTATTTGTATATATATATATATATGTATAATTAATTTAAAATTTGGGTAGAACTTGGATTATTAGTTTTAACCATAGTTGGGACCTCGATCCATATTTGTTTTACTAAGAAGCCCTAATTTTGCTAACTGGATATTTTTCTCCTAGATCGCCTTTCCTAAATATCAGCCTTACCCCCATTTATATTTTTGGTCTTCCTCCTTATTTTTTCTTGGCACAAGTCTCTCCCTTATACCATATTTCCCCTCAATTCAACTCTACATGTGTTTCCCTTGCCATGTATTGATTATTTTGTCCCGTTCGAAACTGTTGTCCATATAAGTTCCTTTTCACTTGTTTGGTGTTTTTGATTAAGACTAACTAACATGACCATTTTCTTTCTTCTTCTCCCTTCTCCATGCCTTTGGGTCTCATTTGAACAAATACCCCTTCACCACAGCCCTTGCACCATCAACCACTTACCATCATCATCAACTTCACCACTTGCCACCACTGGCCACTACCTCCCCATCATCATTGCCTAACTATTAAAATCCAATGCCATTTCATTTTCCCTCATAGCCATGCACCATCATGGTGTTAACCATCATAGATCCTTTAGTTTGTGCAACCACCACACAATAACCTCCTTTACCGATCCTTCAGTGCCACTTCCACCCCCATTAACTAGTTTATCTTTGTGTTAACCATCACAGATGCACCCTTGATCCTCCCCCTTTTTCCTTTCCTTTTTTAGTGGTGAGTTATGGGAGAAGTCATGGTGGTTCAGTGGTGAATTGTTGTTATTTCTTGGTTGAGCCCTTTCTTATCCTTCCTCATATTCTACCCTAGTTTTATGCTAAATTCTTCCTCATTATATTTACTTTCCTTACTAATAGTATTGTTTTCTTAACCTCCTTTTATTGCATTTGAAGGCGATCAATTTAATATGCCAAGTGAAAGTTGAGGAGAATTTTAATTTGCGTCAAGATAAGCTTATAAGTAAGGATAAAAATATCTACGTAGGGTTTTTTCTTCTTAAAGTGTGTTTTATATTAAAACCTATCATAAAGCATTTTATTTTGCAATACCCTATTTTTAGATTAGATTGGATTAGATTCATGTGTAATTTGTGAATTCCTAAAAGTATATGATTTCCATGACCTTATATGATATTAACATATCTAAACCATGCTAAGTTTATTGTTAAATTTTCAAGCTTGAGAATATAATTTTATATTTCCATTTAGCATGTTGTCGAGTGTTATCTATCATGAGATTAAGTATATTGAGGAGTTACATGTTGAGGCTTGTTTGGGTTTATCTAATTTAAGTCCAGTACATATTTGGGTGGTGTATTTTATGTGAAAGGCTTTATGTAAAAATAGTAAAGTTTGGAGTAAGGTAGTTTTGGAGAATTTTGAGTGTTAATTAGTTTAATGGAAATATGGTCAAATCAATTTTTTATTTTAATTGCATCATTACATTTGTTAAGGTTTTTACTTAAGTTTCGGTATAAAATGTGTCAGGGGTTAGCATTGTTAGGTTAATTTATAGTTAAAAGCAGTTTTGAGATTCTTAAGTGAAATAAGGGAAAAAGGATGTATGTTATTGGGTTAAAATATTATTAGTTTGATATGAGAAATGTTTTGGTTAATTTTGCATAGGGTTTTAAATGAGGTGAGCCAACATGGTATTCGGATAAGCTTATTCATTTATTTAAATGAGATGAGTCCAACTTTGAAAAAGTTTAACTCAAATAATTTATAGTTTGCACTTGTGATCTCGTCTTGTTAAAAGTTTGGTTTATCTCATTCATTTAGTTAAATGAATCAAGCTTAAGCATTATTTTAGGCTTAGCCGAGCCTAAGCCTTGGGGTGTTTGGCTTGATTCATTTACAACGTTGATTGTGATAATCATAAATGGTAATATTATATCAAATGGCTTAAAATGAATCTAGAAACCCTAGGTGTATGATCAATCTATTTATGTAAAATGTTAAATATGATGGGGTATAGTGTAACACTCCATAATTTTCTACTTAAAATTTTAGTTTTTAGTGGAAGCATAATATCAAAATAGCTAGGTGTTACCTCCGTAATCAACATAAGTCTTGTTTACTATACCATCCCTTACATCAATTATAAGAAAAAATGATTAGAAGATAAAATATGATAAATAGAAAATAAGAAAAATTTCATAAACTTAAATATGATTTTAAAGATTGACTCCCAGTACAATATCCAAAAATAAATAAAGAGATATCATAAAGGTAAGAGTTTAAGAAGGTATCTGAGTAAAGTTAATATCTAGTTAACATAATTCTATACCCAACCCCAATACATAATGTAATGCCACATATTTTCAAAATCTAAAATTTAATATTTAAACCCTTATTGAAATAATTTAATCTTAAATTATTAAGTTAATTATTTTGTGGACCTTTGAGTTATAAAAATATATAGGATTATTTAATAAATTAAAATAAATATTTTATTATTTTATCATATTATTTTTATTTAAATAAATTTTCAAACCCATAATTTTACTAAAATTATCCTCTTAAATTAATACGTTAAAATTTGAATAAATTAATTATGTAAATAATTTTTTCATCAACCTAATTTCTAATCATAACTCTAAAAATAATTTTCTTTTTCTTTTTCTCCTTTTTCTTTTTCCTTTGTTTTTCCTTTTCTTTATTCTTTTCCCCTTCTTTATGTTGGCTTACCTTCTTCTCCTTTCCTTCTCCTCTTCCCTATCGACCCAACTTATGTTGCAACCTCTCCCTTCCATTTTTTTCTTGCCTTCTCTTCTCCCTTACTCGGCTTGCCCAAGTCCCCCTTTCTTTTTTTCCTTTCTCCCTCACACAGGTCAGCCTGCCCATTAACTTTATCCTGTGACCCACCTTGTAACACCCCCAAATTTACTACTGAAAAATTTCGTTTAATTTAAAAGAGTTTAGTGGAAACGAACAGATAGAACTGTAAATTCAGGGGCATTACTTCCACACTTAGTACCATATCGGTTCACTCCCACTGACCCAATACTTAGTGCTAAGGCTAAACAAGATTGATCGTCAAGTACAAATCATTAATAAAACACTGGTCATTAGCAAAACAAAAGTCATACAGAATCAGAGTGCAAAAATCGAAAGTTACAATCTAAAAGTACAGTTATAAGGTACTAAATGTTAGAGGACATAATACAGCGGAATGAAACAAAATATGATAATATAGGGAAACAAAACGGAGGATGAACCCCGTCCACGTCACTCTCAACCCCCAAGCTAGGTCCAGACTCAACTCTCAGCCCTGTCCGATGCCTCGTAAGCATCATAGGCATCGAAGACATCATCCCCTACCTACATAAACTCAGACGGGTCTTCTGCTCGTGGGAATGAGCAGCACCCATGAAACGGGTGATCATTACGCTACGTACTGAGTAAGGTAACAGACGCACTAAGGCCAACATACACAGAGATACATAACATAGCAGACATGACATAATTACGTAGATAGCATGCAATAACATAGATAAATATACCGGTTATGAACTAGATAACTTTTTCATTAGATCTCTGATAATTATAATCGATTCACATCATAGTCTTTATCAACCCATGTGAGTGCGGGAACCCCACTATTATAGCCGGTGGAACGGTCATGAGGGTCATGCCCTGCCACTATTTTAGCCGATGGACCTGTCACGAGGGTAACATACCCTGCCACTATTTTTTGCCGGTGGACCAGTCTGGCCCCGACTCATAAGGTGTTCCACTATAAATATTCGTATCTTTTCCATGTCTTATCATTATTATGAATGATTTGTTGAGCATGGAATCCCCCACTATTATAGCCGGTGGAACGGTCACGAGGGTAAAATACCCTACCACTATAATTCGCCGGTGGACCGGTCATGTAGGGCACCCCGGCCCTAGCCACTATTATTATCCGGTGGACCGGTCTGGATTCTGCTCAACATCTTTCTCTGTAAGTGATTAGTGTCTTAACATATCTTATTTGAAAGAATATTACCCTTGACATGCATGGCTAACTATATCCGTACTTATCCTCCTAAGAGGGCCTGCCCCATATCTTGAGACTTCTGCACCTCCTAACTCACCTCGACATCCTTCCCATAACCCATTTTCTCACACCGGGAACCCAACTTCTAAGTGTGTGGGTCAGGGCCCACCACTTTATACCCCAAGGTCTACTCACCACCTTACCCCAAGGTTTTTACTAGAAACCCTAATATGGCCTATGTGGCTCTTCCTTCTCTGCCTCCCACAACCCACACTATTATAACTAGGGGTGTGCATTGTCAGATATCCGTATTCAAACGGATATTTTTTTCGGATCTCTAATCCGACCGGATATTCGATATTCCATATCCGAATCTGCATCTGAATACATCGGATATCTGAAATATCGGATCGGATTTCGGATATATCCGATTATTGAAGAAAAATATTCGATTATTAAATTTACATATATAATCTATAGCTAAAAAAATTTCTACATAAAAATTTGTTTAATTATTCAGCTTGCATACAAAAAGATAAAAATACATGATTAATCATATCCACAAAAATTAGCGATCAAGATTTGTGAACAATGATGCTCTAGAACCGTGGAACGACCTAAGTCAAGATGCTCAAAAAATTTAGGAGTTTTTTTTCTGGTCTGGGTGCTTGCGTGTGTGTAGGCCGTGACCTATTTGACTGTTTGTAGAGTGTGGATGTTTATTTTAGACTTTAGTTTAGTAAATTATTTTTGGACTTATGTACTATAGTAAAAAAAATGATCCAAACTTGAATATTGAAAGAAAAAAAATCAGATTATAAATTAAATTATGCCTACATGTAACTAGCTTATTCTTAAAATCGGATATTTTTTTACAGATCGGATATCCGCTCCGCTTTTCAAAAATCGGATCGGATATCCAAAATTTTGGATCGGTTTTTTCGGATACCGGATCGGTTTTTCGGATCCTGGTTTTTCTGCATAGCCCTAATTATAACGCCCCCCATGTCATGACTCTCAGACTCAACTCTCCCCTCATACATCGCTCCTCCTCGTTTATTTTTATTATTTTCTTTTTCTTTTTGCACCTTCTCACATTAGGGTTTCCTCTCCCTAAGTACCCTTATATTATCCTACATACTATTTTTCACCTTGAGCCTCCAGACTCCCAAACAAAGCTTCCATTGCCTTTCCCACGTCCCAAAGTAACCTTCCCTACGTAAGGTTCGCCCCCATGCGGACCTTAACCTCCCCATGCAAACCCCTTGATCTCTACCATGCCAAACCCTATTATTTCCATGCAAACCCTAGTTCCTCCCATGTAACCTTAGTTTCTCCCACTCTTCCATTTTATTTAAATCCCCTTTTTCTCGTCCAATCATGGATCACAGATTACCTAGGTCATCCTTACCTACGTTAGCCAACTTACTTCCCCTTGGTTATCTTAATTCCTCATTTTCTCTTTCATGCCCCCATTCCACAACACCTCATCAAATAACCTAGCATGCATGTCCTAAGGGTCACATCACATCACATCATATTTGCAGCATATCCATATTAGCACATACCAGACAAGAGCACGAGAACATACCTCGGTTCCAAGCTGCACTACACAATAAAACAGATAACATATAGAATACAACATATAAATTGTACAAGGCATCCAAGGAAAGTAAAACACGTAACACACAGGCGGCCTTGGTTACGTCCTTACCTAAATCGGCACCGAGCTTGGAGCACGCTCCTACGCCTCCTGGGAGCTTTGACCCAATTCACCGATAAGAGGAAAATACTAAGGGTTAATTTCTCTGTACCAGAACTACCATAATTTTTCTATCTTACCCCTATCATGGCCTAATACTAAGGCTAATATAAATAATAGTAGTTTATAAATAAAAGGTAGGGTTATTATTATTCTCAAGATATTTAAACGAATCACCACTAATCAAAGTAAGTCTTAGTAAAATCCATAGTATTAAAGTAAGGGTTTCAATATTACTAATAACAATATTATTAATAATACTGATAATAATAATAAGAATACTAATAATAATAATAATAATAATAATAATAATAATGGTTATAATGATAATAATGATGATAATAATAATTGAAATCGTAGTAGTATCAGTAATAATAGTAATAATAATAATAATAATAATAATAATAATAATAACAAAAACAACCATAATCATGATAATAATAATGATAATAATAATAATAATAATAATGGTTATAATGATAATAATGATGATAATAATAATTGAAATCGTAGTAGTATCAGTAATAATAGTAATAATAATAATAATAATAATAATAATAATAACAAAAACAACCATAATCATGATAATAATAATGATAATAATAATAATAATAATAATAATAATAATAACAATAATAATGATAATAATAATAATAGTAATAATGCAAATAATAATAAGAATACTAAAAATAATAATAATAGAGATAATAACAATGATAATAATAGTTAGAATAATAAACATAATAATACTAATACTAATACTAATAATAATAATAATGATGATGATGATAGGATAACGATAGTAATAATAATAATAATAATAATAATAATAATAATAATAATAATAGTAATATTAGTAATAATAATAATAATAATAATAATAATAATAATAACACAACAAGGTTTTAGTATTAATTAATACGATTAATTATAAGTTTTTATGGATAAATGTTAGGACCTAATAGTAATAATAGTAATAATAATAATAATGTTAATAATAATCATAATAACACTAATAATAATAGTTAATAATATTAAAAATCATTAACACTTTTATTATTCAAGGTTTAGGGTTCAAGGAGTTGGGGGCAACCTGGCTAGGTAGTGGTGTCGGCGGCGGCACGACGGCGGTGGAGGAAGGAAGAAATGGGAGAGGTGGATGTGGAGGCTAGGGGAGAGGGAAGTAAGGAAAAATGGAGGTGTAGGGTGGTAGGGTAGGATCCCCTGGTTTTTTTGGGGGGTAGGGGTGGTGCTGCAGGCGGCGGTATCGGTGGCAACCAGCGGCGCGGGGGTCAAATGGGGTTGTTCGGGGAGGCAATTTCGCATGGCCGGGGTGGTTTGTGCAAGGCAAGGCAGGGAAGGCTGGTGGTTGGGTCATGTAGAGGGAGGTGTAGGGAGAATTTTGGTGGCCGGAACGGGTGGCAGAGGTGGCCGACGGTGGAGGAATGGCTGACTGAAGAAGGGGCGGCACACGATTTTGGTTTTCTGGGCTCCAAATTCCAAACCCGATTAAGGCAGCCTTTGGGACTATTTATAGGCCAATTGGAAAGAGAAAATGACAAGGATGCGTGGGAGAGTAGGGGGTAGGGTTATGGCTATTGTCCGACGAGAGTGGTCGGTGTAGGTCTGCGTGTGCAGACCGTGCGTTGTCGGGGAGAGAGAGGGATGGCGTGCGGGAGAAGGGAGAGGTGGTCTTGTCGAAATTGCACGGGAGTCAACGGGGAGGAGAGGGGAGGAATGGCCGGTGCAGTTGGCGAGGGCGTTGCAGGCTTTTTCCTGCGAAAATCTCGGTTGCAGGTTTGCGGAGGTTGAAGATGAAGTGCAGTAGTGGACCGACGGTCCAGAAGAAAAGAAAAAGAAGGAAAATAAAGGCCGAACCGGCCAGGAGAGGGGGCAGGCGCGGGGAGCTAGGCCGCGAATGGGGAAAGGGTGTTGGGCTAGCGGGCGGTCTAGGTCGGGGAAAAGAAAAAAAATAAGGGAGAGAAGGAAATGAAAGAAAAGGGAAAAGAGGGGAAAAAGAGAAACAGGGAAAAAGAAAAGGAAAATGGGTTTAACTAAAATGATTTAATTTATAAAATAATAAAATACCATATTTTGAGGTAATAAATTTATTTAATAATTTAATTTAATATAATTAAAATATAAGGGTTTTAAAAAGATAATTTTAGTAAAGTATTGATTTGGAAAATTATTTAAATAATAAGAGTATGATAAAATAATAAAATATTTATTTTAATTTATTAAATATTTATATCAAATTTTATATGCTCAAAATCCAATAATTAAAATAATTTAAAGGCTAATTTATCCCAAATAAAATTTATTTATTAAAATATAGGCTTTTAAAATTCTAGGGATTACACACCTTCTCCCCTCCAATGTCACACCAAACACCTCCCTACCTACACCTCACACACCTAACATCAACCCCCTACACCTGCCATCCTAGCCTACAACCCCTCGCTCTCCTCCATCCCTTTCCTTTCCATTTTCAAACATGGACACCCCCTTGCAACTCCCCTGCATGCCCCCTTTTCTTTCCCCATTCTTCTTCCTCTCCCTTCCACCTTGCATGTTGCTTACCACTCGCCCCTACACCCACCTAACCCCTATGCCGAGCACCCCTCTCTTCCCCTCTTCTTCTTCTTCTTCTTCTTCTTCTTCTTCTTCTTCTTCTTCTTCTTCTTCTTCTTCTTCTTCTTCTTCTTCTTCTTCTTCTTCTTCTTCTTCTTCTTCTTCTTCTTCTTCTTCTTCTTCTTCTTCTTCCCCTTCTCTTCTTCTTCTCAGCCTCATGTCCCTCCCTTGAGCCCTTCTCTCCCTGCCCGATTCTCCTTTTCCTCTTTCCTTACTCTTATCCCCTAATTGTGTTAGATTGCCCCTAGCTGCATCTCCACTGCCCAACCGACCACCACACTAGCCCCCTTGCCTTCCCTACTACCTCCCTACACCGCCCTAAGTAACCACACACACCCCCTATAGCCAACACTCCTTCATTTTCTTTTCTTCTCCACTTGACCAACTCCCTATGCCTCCACCTTGTTCCACCATCTCCCTCCTTCTACTACCATTGAAGCCACCCCTTTACCACCTGACACCACCCCTACACCAACCTGCCTCATCCTACCCGAAATTCCCCCTACGGCCTTCCTTTCCTCCTCTTTCTTTTCGCTTCTTCCTCTTTTTCCCCCTTCTCTGCATCCTCCTTTCAAGGGCCACTCCCACCGTCTTCACCCCCTTGAGCCACCATAGTATGACCCCCAGCCACCACCTACACTTTGCCTCAACCCTACACCTAACTACCAACCCCAACTCCTCCCTCAACCAACCTTAACTGACAACCTTTCCCCTCTTCCTACAAACCTTCCTTCCACCCCATTTCCTTCCTTTTCTCGTGCCATGAAACTCACACTCCATGGGCAGCGTGAGTGGTGTTGTATGATTTTAAGGTTATTTAACTAATTTTGGAGGTATAATATGGTATTTAATAAGCCTTTTTGATAAAAATTATTCTTTTAATTATCTACTAATAATATGTTACTTACAATGTTTACAAATCAAAGCTTAAGCTTTTAAATCGGGATACCTATAAAGTTTGGTCGTTGTCGGAAATAAGGTAACCATTATACCCTACTAAAATGTATGGATTTACTTATGTTAGCACATTAGGATTTTAGTATGTATTTTGTGTGTATATGATGTGTTATTAATCATCTCATGAATTTTAAATTTATGTTGGAAGATTGGAAGAAAAGTATGCTATCTTATATGTAACGTAACTTATATGAAAATGGTGGTTAAGAAAGGGGATTGATGTTCTAGGGGTATTTTAGAAATTTCATATGTTCATAGAAAGTGACCTAAATAAATTTGCATGGTAGGTGATAATGGGTATTAAGAATAATAATAATAAGGGTTTGTAGTATTAAATGATGCAAGTGGGTCTTGGATATTAATATTGATGTTTTAGGGACATTTTGATAATTTTATAAATAAGAAGGGTATTTTGATAATTTTACAAGTAAGAAGGGTATTGTGGTAATTTTTTAAGTAAGAAGGGTAATTTGGTAATTTTAAAAGTAAGAAGTGTTTTTTGATAATTTTGCAAGTAAGAAGGATATTTTGGTAATTTAACAAGTAAGAAGGGCATTTTGGTAATTTTTTTAGGAGGAAGGAAATTTGATAATTTTGCAAGTAAGAAGGGTATTTTGGTAATTTTATAGGTACAAAGGGTATGTTGGTAATTTTATAAGTAAGAAGGGTATTTTGGTAATTTGGCAAGTAAAAAGGACATTTTAGTAAATTTCCAAGTAAGAAGGGTATTTAGTAAATTCATAAGAAAGAATGACCCTTTAGTAATTTTGTAAATAAAAAGGGATAATTTGGTAACTTTACATGTAATACAGCAGTTGGTATAATGAATCTTCATAATAAGTGATAAGTGATGTTAAATAAGAGAATATGAGTTTATAGCATTAATATCTCCTATTTAAGTATAATCATATATATATTATAAGACTAGGGGCATTTCAGTAAATTAAAGTCTATCATAAAGAAAATGTATGGTTTAGGGTTGAATGGGTAATTGAGGGTGTGTTATGATGTTATTTTTATAAACATTCAAGGGTTGTCTTAATTGCTAATTATGCATAAAAATACGTGTTTGTTGTTCTAGAAGTGCATGTTAGGGTTTATGTGTAAATGACCATTTGGTGTGTAGGGTACTTTAACTTCATAATCAGTAGTATAACCATGATATGTTAACCTATTATGGTTGTTGATAAATAAAATGAATTAAATGATGAAAGTGGTTGATAAGAGGAAGCCTTAGCCTTAGGATTATTTTAGTTATTTTAACCTAAGGTGCCAAGTATAAGTGTTAGAACTTAGGATGGCCTTAATAGACTGTTTAAATTAACATGGACAATAATTCTGTCATTGATTTCTTAATAATAATGGAAACAATTAGAAATACTTATGTGATCGATGTGTTTCTTGTTGTTACCTTAATTAAGATACTAATACTTAAAGTGGAAGACCTCAAGATCGAAAATAGTGGCTCTTTAGGAGTTGCTACCCTAAAGATAAGGTTTAGCCCACGATTATTCTGGATTTTGCTAGTGTGCCTTAGTGCCCCAGCTAGACCCTACATTTTATTGTATTTATCTCTACAGACTTACTTAAGAGGTATGTATACTTATGGATTAGATATCCTTATCAGTAGGGTATTGTGTGTCTTCGTACACTATGTAACCTGGGTACCTTTGCGTCCCTGGGTTGATAGTCAATAGGATATTGTGTTGCTTGTATGCGCCAATATGACTGATGTACCTTTGTATCTCCAAGTTTGTGATCTCCTCCTCGAGTTAAATAAGTGGAATTGGTGTGCTAATTTAATGAAAAGACAATAATCACTTATAGTGGAACACCACATAAGTTAGGACCATGTGGATCACATTATTTGTGCCTAGTCCATCGGTTATAATAGTGGGCAGGAGTATTTTTCCCTAGAGTTGTATATATTTACCACTCCACAGGTTATAATAGTGGCCAGGTGTATTTTGCATTGAAGTTGTATATCCTGTGTCCGACCCATGTATTATAATAGTAGGGTCCCTAAATCTACATGGATATAATTTGAAAGATGATTATGATCAATATCTAATTAATGGCTTAAGTCTAGATAATGATGATTGAAATATTATGACCTATTGTTATGATATGATAGCAACCTTGGTGCCTACCATTGAATTAAGTGGTGGTATGTACTGGACGAGTATGATGTTGGATATTTAATTATACTAAAAAGAGCTTTACTTGAATTCTTTCTTGGTAAGTGTTGTTGACTTTGAATAAATGAACTTTGTGACATATGATTCTGAAGTACGTGTCTATTCTAATGATTATTGTATCTCATTTTATACATGTGTATAATTTATGTTCTTGTGTTTGATTGATGTGTTATATGCAGGCCATACCTTTTAGTTCCGTTTAAAAGGTTACTCGGTATTGTAGTACTAAAAGGTTCCTTTTTGGACCCCTACCTATTTAATGGCAGTGTCCTTTATAGGATAACCCGTAGGTAGATAGAGGTTTTTATCATTGGGTTAAGAGCGTAGGACTATTCGAAAGGATTTAATTATTTTCCTCTAAATTTCTATTTTCCCTTGTTCAATGTTTTTATGTTGTAACCACTATTAATGGGTTCCATTTCATGTAATTTAATCTAGTGCGCTACTTTGATTTAGTTTTGTAATCTTAGATTTGTGTAAAGTTGGATCTCTTTTTAGTCTTAGCACTTGGTATCAGAACGATAGCGGATACTGATCTGGTACTAAGTGTGGTGGTAGAATCTCTAAAATTTATTATTTTTGCTTCCGCTTAAGTTTTAAAAACAAAAGTTTTCAGTAATGAATTTTGGGTTGTTACACATCAGCTCACTCCTCTACACATAGAGAATCATAAGCAACAAAATCATTCAATGGACCTCATCGACTTATACAAAGACATCCAGGTTATCTACTCATGGGAATGAGCTACACACATGAAAAGAACAATTATTATGTTATATACTGAGTAAGATAACAATATAGTCAAGAAATGATTACACATAAATCATAAGTTCACAAAAATAATAAGCATAAATACATTTGAACATAAAACAATGCAAGGTAAATATCAATTCCAGATCTCATTATTGGATATAACATAGCCCATTCTTTTATTTATATTAAGTTCACGGATCCTACTATTCATAATTCAGTGGAATGGAACGAAACACCTTCCAAGGACAACACACCCACCATATATCAAGGTAACATGCTTCTAAACACTATTCTTAAACCAATGGAACAGTTTGAAGCACCTATCAGGGAAGAAAATATTTGAGCCACTATTATCATTCGATGGAACAAACACAACTCCTTGATCATGACTCATTTAATTTTTCATTGTAAGTGATAAATTCCTTATCGATTGGTTACTTGTTCTCATTCACATTGATTTTAGGGCCCAAATGTTCTTAATTTAGTGGAATGGAATGATACACCTCTCAGGGAAAAACACACCCTAGCCACTATTATCGTTTGATGGAATGAACCTATATAACACCTAGGGGCAACTCATATGATCTTTTACTATAAATAATTAATATATTATTCATAATTGGTTATAAAATAAAGCAGAACTTACATAGATATAAACAAAAAAATTATTTAAACATGTGAAGCACAACCATATAGTGAGCAGGGCATCTACAAAGAATAAGTCCATAATTTTCCTAGAAAACACTAATTTCACATTACAAGCATAAATTCTTCCATATTAATCATTAATCCCTAAATTTTAGCATATCTTACTCAACTATTATCATCATCATCATCATCATCAACATATCCAAAAATCAAGGTCTAACTATAACGTTTTACACAAGTGATAATAGACATATCTCAAGAGTTATTATTCACACCCTATGAAACCTAATTTCACAAATTATGTATAACTTTTCCTATAAGACTCATACCATAACCAAATTGCATACAACTTCCTAAAACTCCAATATTAACAGCATATTTGAATATCATGGTATAACTCCAATGTCTTACAAGTGTGATTATAGCATTGCCTTTAGGGTTATTATTCCTAACTTAAGTTATTTTCTCATTTTATTTAAACTTAGGGCACTCATAATTACTCTAAAATTTTCACATGATATTCTTAGTATATTTTAGTCTATTTAACACATTAAAATACCAAAATTTTCATATTAAACTCACATTGACCAAAATACCATTAAGGATAGTCAAGCACTTTTACTTCACAAAAATCTTATATGTCTAGTTCAAATCCTCCATTTATTACATCACCACACATATTAAATATACTCATTTTCCACTTACCATAATTTATCAAACCCACATTTCAATACCATATATCATAACAACTCACCTACGATTTGCGGCCTAAGAATTAACACGACGATATCATATAAGCACATGTTTTCTCATTCTTACTCTCCTTCCATCGTATAATTCACATTATAATATCACAACATAAAAACCTAAATTTAGCAATATTATAATACACACAATAATTCCTAACATTTAGCATGAAAATCCTAACTATGACTTATATCCTTACCGAAAGGGATATCGGTCTCTAACACGTATATCCTATCTTTCCTTCTCTAGAACCTCAGTGACCTAAGAAATAATGCTAAAACACAATTGGAACTTAAGGTTATAAATAAGTAAAGGCTTAGATAAAAGATAGTGAAAGAATGGAGAAAAACTGAAACGTAAAGGATCGAAGGTGTCTCGATAAAGCTTAGCACAACAATGGGAGGGGGAACACTTAAAGGTGCCAAACTATTGGGGATAGCAATGGAACTATCTTCCATTTATAGGAGGTGTGAAACAACAAGGAGGGAAAAAGGGTTGTGGTGGCTTTGGTGGAAATGGATAAAGGGGTTGGGGAGGCTTTGGTGGTTTTAGATTGTGCTAGAGGTAGCTTCAGTGTTTTCAGCCAAAGCTATGGGTAGAGGTATGGTGGAAATGTTTGGTGCACAAGGGATATGAATGGTGGTAATGACTAGTGCAAGGGATGAAGGAATGATAGAGAGTGTCATTGTCGGTTTGTTGTGGCATTTTTGGTGATGGCAAGAAGGAGGAAGGGAAGAAAGAAAGAGGCTTGTTACTCTTCAATAGAAATGGACAGATGAAAGGAGCGGTTTGGGGCATTAAATGGTTAAGCCTATAAGTTGTATGTATATATATGTACATGTTGTGTGTAACACCCAAAATTTAACTATTAAATTTTTTTGATTTACAGCGGAAGCATATAAAAAAAATATTGGGTATTACTACCGTAATTAATATAAGTTTGGTTTATCAAACCATCCTTACATCAATCAAAAGGCTAAAATAATTCATAATAAAATAATGGAATTAGAAATGTTTTTTTTTTATAAATACAAACACAAGTTTGGATATTAACTCCAAGTCACAATGATAGAACACAAAATATGGGATACCATGGATCAAAGAGTCCAAAAAAGTATCTAGGTAAAAATATCATTCAAATAATATAACTCTTCACACAAAAACCCAATACAGATAAGAGGTCAGTCATCCCAATATAGTACATCAAAAGTAGTAAAGTCTTGTGCTTGTGGGAATGAGCAATCCCCATGAAAATGATGGTTAATAAGCTATGTACTGATTAAGGTAATAATACAATATAATCAAGGATATAAATAAAAACATGCATTCATAGAAGATGATAAGTACACGTATAGATTAAGAAAAAGTCTCATAAGGTAAATACTAATCTAGGACTATTTATTGGATATAACCATTTTCATTCTTTCATTTACGTTGATTTTAGGGATCCTAATATTCTTAAATGAGTGGAACGCTTTGAAGAACCTTTTCAGAGGCAACACAAATGAGCCACTATTATCATCCAGTGGAATGAATATGAAAACATCACCTCTTTAAGGTAAAACTCTCCCAAGCAATTATTATCATTTGGTGGAACAAATATAAAAGCATCACCTTGGCCCAAAATCAAGCACTTTTCCACTTTAAATCATCAGTGTCTTATCCATTAGCTTATTCAATTCATATCCTCATTAATGATGCGAATAGTTTCCACTATTTTTAATCCAATGAAAATTTAAGCACCTTCTTTAAGACAACACACTTGAGCAACTATTATCATCTGATGGAATGGATATGAAAACATCACCTTCTCAAAGCAAAACTCTCTTGGGCCACCATTATCATCTGATGAAACGGATGTGAAAATATTACCCTGGTTTGACGCATGCGATCTTTTACTTTAAATGATTAACATCTTATTCATGATTGATTTACAGGTACAAAACACGTTAAGGCAGATAAGCATTATGCAGATTATAAGGCTGTTCTCTAGAGTTAAGATCCTTATTTTTCTCAAAACCCTAATTTCATACTTTGGGCATAACTTCTCTCATATTGATCATTAAACCACCAAATTAGGCCTTTTTTACATATGTGGTAATAAGATTTCCATTTAAGGTTACTATTTCCAATCAGGCATCTTTTTTATTTTGGGGAACTTATGACATTTATAATCACTCCAATAACTCCACATGATATTATTACCATATTTTAATACTTCAAACATGATAAAATACCAAATTATTTTAATACTTCAAACATGATAAAATACCAAATTTTTGTATTCACCTATATTAACCAAAATACCCTTATAGATAGCTAAAAGCCCCAATCTTATGGAAATCTTATATCCTCAGTATTATTATTTTCAATTCCTCCATTTATCATCATACATATTAAACATACATATTTCCCATTTATCATAATCTATTAGTGCCATAATACTCTCCCACATGTTATACTCATCCACAAAACGTAACCTAGCGTAGTGATATCATATCAGCACATCTTGCATTATTCATACACTCTTTCTATCACATAAACCATGTTATCATATCATATCATATCATATCATATCATATCATATCATATCATATCATTAACATCATATATTTAGCCATATGATAACAATATAATGATAATACACATAGCTATGCAAGCATTTAGCATAAAACCCTAATACATCAATTAGTATCCTTTCTAATATGAATTTGGTCTCTAAGCATGCACTCCTAATCCACTTCTTCCAAGACCACAGGAAAATAACCTAAAAAAATGTAACAAAATGTAATTAGAATTAATGATATAATTAATTAGGGGTTAAAGTAATGGATGGGTCAAAGAATGAAGAAAACCCAAACCAAGTAAGGTGATGTTTGGGAAAAACATGCGCAACCAAAGAAAAGGGTGAAAATGGTGGTTTGAAGAATGATGGATGAGCAACGACACAACCTGGCATTACTAAGGGAGGTGCAATGGTTGTGGCACCTGGTCAAGGGGTCTAGTATTCGATGGTAGGAGTTGAAGGGTGGTGGTGTGGTGAGTTTGGAGATGTCAAAGGGTGGATGATGTTCTTTGGCAGTAGCTGTAGAAGTATGGAATTACGGTCAAGGATGACGAAGTGGAGGGGTGAGCTTCGGTGAGAGCTACTCAGCAAAAAAAAGGTGAAAAAGGAAGAAGATGGTGTAATACCTCAGTTTGAGTAGAGTGCTATAAGGATTGATCTAGTTACTTATATCGACATGGTATACCATCCTTTTAGTAATTCCATCCTAAAGAACTCTATAGTTAAGCGTGCTGGTTGTGGAATAATTTTTAGGATGGGTGATCCTCCTGGGAAGTTTCAGAATTTTATGAAAATTTCTCAAGAAGTGCCTGAGTGAGGACAAAGTGTGTTGAAAGGATTCATGTTGATATGTGGGGCCAACCAATCAATCCAAAAGCACTCCAAGGTAGCCCCTGCGTAGTCGTATCGACTCGAAGTATTACAGATGGTTACTGTAACACCCCTGAAAAACACAGTTAAAATTTTTTGTTTAAATAAACAAACACAAGCATGGGGGTACTACTGCCGTGATTAGTACAAGCCTGGCCCCCGTTCAGTCTTGTACCAACCATAAGGATAAAGAAAATTTTTCACTAGATACTAAACAAACTTAAATAAAGATTCATAGAAATCGAAGTGTTCATAACATGAAAATCAGAGTTCGAGATAAAAGTTGTTATAATTGAAAATGAGTTACATAGTCAAGTTCTCAAAAGGAAAAAAGGTACAATCCCATAAAATAAAACTGAAATAAAATGAAAATATAAGAAAACAACTATAGAAGGGAGTCCAGAAAACATCACTCTCAACCCCAAGAAAGTCCAATTATCATCACACCTCCCCGCCTAATGCATCTAGTATGTCATAAGCAGCAAAAGTGGTACCTCCTACCTGCACAAATTTAGAAAGGTCCTCTACTTATAAGAATGAGGAGCACCCATGAAATGGATGGTTAGTACACTACATACTGAGTAAGGTAAATCTATAGGTAAATCCAGTAAGAAATAAACAAATAAGGCATACAAATCATGATTCAAGTTCATATCATCGGGCTAGACTTAGACTAATATTTTATCCTATACATTTCTTATATTAAATCCATGTGAATATGGGAACCCCACTATTATAGCTGGTGGACCACTCCATAGGGTAGAACGCACCTAACTACTATTATAGCCTGTGGACTGGAATCACTCCATAGGACAAAACACACCTCGCCATTATTATAGTCATTGGACAAGAAAATCAACCTCACTAGCCCTGACTCATGTGGTGTTCCACTGTAATTATTAGTATCATTCCATGTCTTACACTTCCATCATACACATTTTATTTTAATTCTACTTGAGTACAGGAGCCCTAATATTATAGTCGGTGGACCAAAAACACTCCATAGGACATAAAGCACCTGACCACTATTATAGTCGATGGACCAAAAAAATATATCCTTATTACCCTCAACTCACGAGGTGTTCCACTATAAGTAATTAATATATTTTCATGACTTATTACCATGCAAAGTTTGGTTTATTGAGCCAAAAATCCTCCACTATTATAGCCGGTGGATAGAAAACATTTAATAGAATAGAACACACCTGACCACTATTATAGTCGGTGGACCGGATATCAATCCATGGGGCAAAATGTACTTGACTACTATTATAGCTGGTGGACTAGAAAATATATAACCTCACTAGGACCTAGCTCAATAATATTTCACTTTAAGTATTTATTATTTTATTGTATCTTATTCTACAATCCGACTAGATATACACGACCCACTAGACTTCCCATGCTTACCCTTTTATTCTCAGCATCCCGAAACCCTATCCTATATCTTGGGACTTCTATACCCTTTAGTGAATCCAAAATTTCCTTCACACTCTTTCCTTATTACTATGAATACCTAACTCAATATCACTCTCAAGGGCTTTCCTCTGAAAACCCCTAATTTGGTCTATATGGCCCAACCTTCCTCTATACCACACAACTTATGCTCCTCCAATTCATCCTCACTCAATTCATCCCCAAGCACCCCATTTTACTTCCCATATAATACACGTGGCCATGAAACCATAGTTGGCCATTCCAAAATCCCTAGCACCTCTCTTTCCTCAAATGATGTTATCCTTTCATTTCTCTTACTTACCATCCCCTCTTCCACATGACACACATCCAATACAACCTATGAACCCAAGACTTCCTTCCAATCTTTTCCGCTCACTAAGAGAACCCAAAACTCTTCTTTGTCACCAAAACCATCACTTCCCTTGAATCACACCCAACATCACAACCTAACTATCCAACTCCCACATGGGATCACCAAAAACCCTAGTTCGCCCCTTGAAACCCTAGTACTTCTCCTTTCTTTTATGTTACCCCCTTCAACACCCCAATACCTTTCTAATTTAGCTCACTTTTCCACAATGTAACACCTCTTTCATCTTTTATTCTCCATTCTAACCATTTTTATTAGTTTTTCCCTCCTTGCATATTTCTCTCACTTAGGATTTCCTCCCAAAACCCTAGTCAAGTCTCTCACGCATCCTTACACCAACCCATGTACGATCTTTTACATATGGACTCCAATTACCCTAACAAGTCTTCCCTTACCTTACTTAACCCTCAAGTCAACTTTTTCCATATAAAGGTCATCCCCATACAATGGTTAACCATCCTATGCAAACCCTAAACTCTCCATGCATGTTTTGGTCCATTCCCTTACTTTATTCCCACTATTCTTCCTTTTATCCACCCATAAGTCATAAGATGTTTAGACCATCCTTACCATCCTCTAGTCAACTCACTTACCTCACTCTTTTCTATTTCTCTCACAACCATATCACACTATTTAGGGCTTCCTATAATGCATGTCATGAGGGGCAACATTACGCAAGCACAATTCAAGCACAAGTAATAATATCATATTACATATATCATAAACACATGCAGCTTACTTGAACTCCATGCTTTGCAAGCTATGCTACAAGATCAAGATACATAATATATAAGGCACACACATCAACTCAACACACATAACACATTTTTCACACACAATAGGCCTTAACTATATCCTTACATAATACGATACCGGGCTTGGAGAATGCCCCTACGCCTCCTTAGGGATTTGACTTATTTCACTTATAAGAGGAAAATAATAAGGGTTAACTTTCCTCTTACCAAAATTATCATTATTTCCTACCTACCCTTATCATAGCCTAATATTAAGGTTAATAATAATAGTAGTAGTTTTATACGTAAAAGTAGGGGTATTATTCTCAAAGTAGCTAATCATACTTCTACTAGTCTAAATTGTCCTGGTAGTTATATTGGTCCATGTTGAAGTATTCTTAGTAATATTTATATTACTAAACATAATAGATTTATCATTAACAACAACAATGATAATAATAATAATAATAATGATGATGATGATCATGAAATGCCTTGAAAATCCTAATTTTTTAAAAATTATAGTTAAATAAGGTTTTATTGGAAATTTTAATTTAATAAATTATTTTTATTAAAATAAAAAGGATATTAATTAGGGCAAATTAAGAAGAAATTTATGGGTATTTTATTTAGGAGAAATTGGAGTATTTTAACTAATTAAGGATTTTATTTTAGAAATTTATTAAATAAATTATTTTATTTAAAATAAGAAAGATAAATAGTTCCAAATTAATATTAATTTTATAAATAATTTAATTGGAGAAAATTTGGGTGATTTTCTAATTAAAATGGAATTTATGAAAAATCTTTTAAAAATCCTAATTTAGCCTTAAAAAGGTTTTCAAATATTATTTTATTTAAATAGTATTATTTTTAAATATTTCAATTAATTTAATTAACCTAACTCATTATTTTTTTCTTTTTTCTCTTTTCCTTTTCTTTCTTCCTTTTTCTTTCTTTTTCTTTCTTCTTCTTTTCTTTTTCTTTTTCTCGTCCCCGACCTAGGCCAGTCCAACAGCCCAAGCCTTCCCTCCCTTCCTTCCAGTAGCCCATCTCCATTTCTCTTCTTTTCCTTCTTCTTCGGTGCGACCCAGCCAGCACAGCCGATCCCCTTCCTTCTCCCTCGTCGCGCCATGTTTTCTCTCTTTTCCCCTGGAATGCGATGTTTCATTTAAAAAAAAATCCACCGCTCCCGACCACTCAGTCTCCTCTTCTTTTCCTTTCTTTCTTTTCTTTTCCCCTGAACCGCCCGGTCCCCCTTTTCTTCTTCTTCTTCCTTCGCACTTGCCCAGGCCCATTGCCGACCTGCGCCTGCACCGCTGCCCGGCCATTTTGAACTAATCTACCTCCCATTTCTCACACAGTTTCCCTCTCTTTCCTGCGCACAATCTCTACCCCAAAAATTTCTACCGTCGATGAACCCTAACCCTACTACATTATCCCCTCACCGACCCACAGAACCCTACCCTCTCATTTGCACTATATAAATACCCCCATAATAGCCTATATCGAGCCTTTGATTTCCTTACCCAGAACATTTCCCTTGTGCACCACTGCCCCTTTAGACGCCATTTCCACTGCCTCCGGCCAACTGCGCCACCATCTCTGGCCACCAAACTCTTCCTTGCACCGTCCTCTAGCTAACCAAATGTCCCATATCCCTCGATTCTTCTTGCGCAAGCCACCCTGGCTGTGCGAAGTAGCCCTCCCGATCAACCCTCTCTTCAACCTTTGTTGCCCTTCGAATCACCATTAGATACCTCTTCCACCGCTTCTTTCACCGCCCATTCTGTTCTGCAGACCCTCCTCTACCTTCCTCTACCTTTCTTTTCATCTCCCTCCCTCCCTCTCCTCCTCTCTTTCTCTCCTTCTTCCCCATTCAGCCACCACCATCGTTGCTGTGCACCGCCACCCTCATTCAACTCCTCTCCCTCTAGGCAGTCTTAAACACCCCAACTCCCACCTCCATTGTCCCTATATTTTTTTCAGCATTCAACTTTTACCCTTTTCTTCCCTTTTTCCGACCGCCGTGCACTACCGCCGGTGCCACCTATCACCTCTAGCCTAAGGTTGAATCCTAGACCCTCTCAACCCTTTTCCCTATTTTTACAAGCCTTAATTTATTTTATTCCAATTATTTGAATATAAATACTACTATTATTATTATTATTAATATTTCTATTATTATTATGTATTATTATTAGTATTAGTATTAATGTTTTTATTATTATTTCTGTTGAGGGCCGAAGCCCTATTATATTTTTAATTCAATTTTATTATTATTATTATTATTATTATTTACTATTTTAAATTACTATTATTATTAGTCCATTATTAATATTACAACTACTTTACTACTATTATTATTATTATTATTATTATTATTATTATTTAATAAGTTTATTATTTTTTTAATGTAGAGTAGAAACCCTACTTCATTTTATCTTCGAATATTATCCTTACTATTATTACCATTATGGTTATTATTATTTTGTAATATTATTATAGTTTTTATCATTATCATCATTATTATTATTATTATTATTATTATTATTATTATTATTACTAAATTTGGTTATTGATTTTACTAATATTATTATTAGTATTATTTTAGTAAACGGGCGGAATCCTTTATTTTACTTTGTTTTTTAATAATTTCCTTATTATTATTATTATTGCTACTATTATTATTATTCTTATTTATATTATCATTTATATTATTTTTAGTATCATTGCTATTATTATTTTAGTACCATTATTATTATTAGGGTAAAGTCTTCAACCCTATATCATCAACTTTTATAATATTTCTATTATTTCCTATATCTTTAGCAAAGATAGTTATTAGTTAATGTTATTTTTCTTAATATGTCAGTATTTTATTAAAAACCTAGTCTTAGAATAAATTAATAATTAATAGTATTTTTAGTAAGAGGGAGTCTAATTTCTAGTTTTTTCCTCATAATAGGCGAGACCGGTCAAAGCCTTAAGGAGGCGTAGGAGCGTGCTCCAAGATCGGTGTCGTTTAGGTAAGGGTGTTACTAAGGCCTATTATGTGTTGATGTGCATTATGTGCTTTGTATGTTATGCATCCTTTGTTTATTATTGTAATTATTTTGTATGTGGTATAACGTGGAGTTGAAGTATGTTTTTGTGTATTTGCATGGCATGTGTATTATGTATATGTGATGAATGGTTTATAACCCTTTAGACATGGATGTGAGGATGTTAATGTGGTTTGTGTGGGGGAAAGGATGAAAAAGGAGGATGGGGAAAGAAGTTGATCAAGGGATGTGAGTTGACCTAATTATTTTAATGATCCATGAGTGGAAGAGTAAAATGGATAATTTATGGTTTTGTATTGGAGGATCTAATTTATGATGTTATATAGGAGAATCTAGTTTATGGTTTGTATGGGAGAATCTAATTTATGGTGTTATATAGGAGAATCTAATTTATGATGTTATATGGGAGAATCTAATTTATTATGTTGTATGGGAGAATCTAACTTATGATTTTATATGGGAGAATCTAATTTATGATTTTGTATTGGAGGATCTAATATAGGGTTTTATATGGATGAATCTTTGGTTTTATATGGTTTGAATTTAGGGTTTGGTATGGATGAATCTTTGGTTTTATATGTTTTGAATTTAGGGTTTGGTATGGATAAATCTTTGGTTTTATATGGTTTGAATCTAGGGTTGGTATGGATGAATCTTTGGGTTTGTGTGGATTGAATTTTGGCTTTGGTATGGATGAATCTTTGGTTTTGTATGGATTAAATTTAGGTTTTTTTATGGAGGAACCTTGGGTTTTGTGTGGATTGAAATTAGGGTTTTGTATGGAGAAACCTTGGGTTTTGTGTGAATTGAATTTAGGGTTTTGTATGAAGGAATCTTGGGTTTTGCATGAAAGAATTTAGGGTTTCGTATGAATGGACTTAGGGTTCTGCATGAAAAATTCGAAAGGTTGTATAGGATGTATAAAGTTTGCATGGGAGTGAAATTTATGTATGAAAAGTTGATTTAGGATGTAAGGAAGGTAATGTAAGTGTTGTTTGGGTGTTTGAACACTTTGGATGAAAAATAGTACGTGGAGCAATATAAGGGTATACACGAGATCGAGCTAGGGATTGTGTGGACAATTAGGGTTTGTTGTGGTTGCTTAGAGGTTTTGTGGTATCATGTGTATTTGGTGATTAAAGTGTAATTATGAGGGTGGAATTTATGATTTGTGATGAGTGAAGTGTAAAGGGAGTGATTCATGCATGTCTAGGGTGAAAGCTTTTAAATAAGATACTTAAGACATTAATCATGTAAAGTGAAAGATTGTTGAGCCGAGCTCAGACCGGTCCACCGGCGAATAATAGTGGTTAGGGCATGATGTCCTATGTGTAACTGGTCCACCGGTAATAATAGTAGTCAAGCTTTATACCTCTGCATTTCCGGTCCACCGGCTATAATAGTGGGGGATTTCGTGCTCAACAAAACCGGACATATTTGTGTCAAGACATAGGAAAGACACTAAGTACTTACAGTGGAACACCATGTGAGCAGGGGCCAGACCGGTCCACCGGTGAATAATAGTGGCCAAGTACTGAGGTATCCTGGAAACCGATCCACTAGCTATAATAGTGGTCAGGAACTATATGCCCTGTGTGTTTTCGGTCCACTAGCTATAATAGTGGGGCTCTCGTACTCACATGGATTTGATAAAAAGTATGGTGTGAATCGACTTCTGATCAGAGATTAATTAAGTAATTGAATCAGATTATATATGGGCCTTTGTACTTTTACCTGGATGATCAAATGCATTTATGTTATCATGATTATGCTCTTTTATTCTTCTACATTATTTATATGATTTTATGTGTTGACCTTAGTGCTCGGTTACCTTGCTCAGTACGTAGCGTACTGATTACCCTTTTCATGGGCGCTACTCATTCCCACAAGTAGTATGCCCTTCTGTCTTTGTACAGGTGGGTGAGACATCCAGCAGGGCTAAGTGTTGAGCATGTTTTGTCTCAAAGTTCAAGAGAGTTGTGGCCATATTTCAGTCTTTATGTGATTCTATTTCCTTTTGTTATTTTTTTTGTATTGGATTTATCCTTTTTAATTTATTACCTTGTATTGAGTATTTTAAATGAATCTTTTCTCGGTTGTAAGCTATTTCTCTTTTTAATATGAATAATAATTCTTTACGCATACTCTGATTTTTGTTTTACAACCGTTTAATGCTTATTCGGAATTTGGCTTGTCTTCATTTATAATTGATTATTAATTTTCTTCTAGCCTTAGCACTTGGTACTGAAGCAGTCGGAAAGAACCAGTTTGGTACTAAGTGTGGCGGTAACATCCCCATAATTCACGGGTTTTAATTTAAATATTTCTATTCTAATTTCTTCCGCTTTTAAAAAAATAGTGAATTTTGGGGTGTTACAGATGATGATGATGATGATAATGATGATGATAATAATAATAATAATAATAATAATAATAATAATAATAATAATAATAATAATAATGATGATGATGATGATGATGATGATGATGATGATGATGATGATAATGATAATAATAATAGTGATAATACTAATAATATAGTAGTAGTAGTAGTAGTGATATAGGTAATAATAACAATAATAAAAATAATAACAATAATAAAAATAATATTATTATTAATAGTAGTTTGAATCTTAATAATAATGATAATAAAGGTTCGAATAATCATAATAATAATAACATTAGTAATAATAGGTCCAAAGTTAATAATAATAATAATAATAATAATAATAATAATAATACTAGGGTCATAATAATACTTATGCTAGCAACAACATCATCATCAATAACAACAACAACAATAATAATAGTAATAATAATAATAATATTAATATTAATACTAATAAGATTAAATAATAATTACATTAATTATTTTCAAAGGTCAGGTTAGTTAGGGCACAACCTAGGGGTGGTGGTGACCAGGCGGTGCTAGCGGCTATAATGGAGGAGAAAGGGAAGATGAAGAAGTGGGTTTATAGGCTAGAAGAGGGGGAGTGAGAGGGTGGTTGTGAGGGTGGTAGATGCTTTGGGTTAAGAGGGTTGGAATGGTGGTGGTGGCACGGCAATAGGGACAGCGTAGGTGGTGGCTGTTGTGGTGGCCAAAGATGATAGAGGAGGAGGAAGGGTGAAGGAGAGGGAATTAGGTATAAAGGAAGGTAAAGGGAGGTAGAGGAGGCTTTGGTGGGTGTTTTAGAAGGTAGGGGAAGTGGTGGTTGCGGCAAAGATGGCGGCGAGAAGGATAGTGATGGAAGAGAATGGGCTAGTTGGGGAGTCTACTTAGTACGGTTGGGTTGGCTCATATAGGGAAAATTAGAGGTGGTGGGTGGTGTGGTTTAGTAGATGGTGATTTAAGGAGGAGTTTGATAGGTGGTTCGAACGGCGGCACTGGGCGACAGTGGGGGTTGAGGCGTCTGAAATGGCAGTTGTGTAAGGTGAGGTAAAATTTTCTAGGCAGCAAAGGGAGTTGATTAAGGTCAGGTATGGGATATTTATTGGCCAATGGGGGCGGACACGATAGAGGGGGAAGAGGCCAAGAGGGGGAAGGTGTGGTAGGGTTGCCGACCAGTGTTGGCAGGCCGATACAAGCCTAGAATTTGTAGGTGCAGTTTGATCGGAGAAGAAGAAAAGGAAAGGGAGAGGGCATGCGTGGAGGAGGAATGTGGTTGGTTGGGGTCGAAAAAGGAAAGTAAAATAATGAGGAGAGAGGGGGTAGTGCAGGTCAGCGGTGTAGTGGTTGGCTGGTCAGCGCATGGGGAGGTTACAAGTCTTCGATTTGTAAAGCGTGGGAGGAGTAGGAGGAAGAAGAAATGGTAGGTCGGCCAACCAATATGGGGGAAATGAAGAGAAAGGGGACTGGGCGATTGAGCGGGGGAAGAGGGTAAAAAAGGAGGGTGTGGGCTTAGGCCCTGCCCGGGGGAAGAAGAGGGTGGAACGGGTTGGGCCGCGAGAGAGGGCTGACCCAATCCAAGGGAAGAAAGGGGAAACAAAAAAGAAGAAAGGAGAAAAGAAAAAGGAAAAAGGGACAAAAAAGGGAAAAGAAAAAAATAGGTTGGTTGGGTATTTAAAATATTTTGATATTTTTGAATATTTAAAATAATAATATTTAGTAAAATAATAATTAAATTTTCTTTTTAGATTAATTTAAGATATTTTGAATAATTTTTCCTAAATTCTATTTTAATTAGCAAAACATCCTAATTTTTCCTAATTAAATTCTTTATTATTTTCCTCTTGATTTTACCTTAAATACTTCTCCTTATTTGAAATAAAATAATTTTATTTAAATAATTTCCCTAATAAATCCCTATTTTAAAATAATTTCCTAAATTAGAGTTTTGGGGTATTTTAGTTATGGTGGAAGTTTCCAAAGAGGGAAGGAAGAGTTTCGATCGAAGCTACTAAAGTGGAGGGTGTGGGTGTAGGTTGAAGTTGCTGAAGCCAAGGAGAAAGAAAGTGGTGTGTTTGGTCGAAAGTGGAGGGGGTTATTTGGTATAGGTTGCTAAAGGGAGGTGGTAGGGTGTCATTATGGTTGTTGAAGGATGGACATGTAGTGCAGTGAAGGTGGCTACAGTAAGGAAAGGAAAAGAGTAGAAGGTGATTTTGGTGCATAATGCCAAAGGAGAAGAGGTAGCAATGGTGGGTTTTGCTAGTGCTTGGGGTGAGGTAATGGCAAGGATTTCTAATGGTGGTGAGATTATCTCGGTTTGGCATGCAAGTGGGGATGATCTTAGGCTACTTTAGTGATGGCATGGAAGTGGTGAAGGAAAGGCAACGATGGTTTGGTTTACAAAATCAAAAGGGAGAGAAGAGAGGCGATAGGAGTATTACAAGCTTGGCTTATACACACACACACACACACATGTGCAGGGATAAGGGTTCAATCTGCTATATTTTTCAACATAGACCCTTAAGCTAAGGAGGGGGATTGGTGGGTAGAGGGCGGACTTGGTAGAGGGAATTGGTGCATGAAAGAAGAAGGGAAGATAAGAAGAAAGATGAATGAGTAACCCATTATACCAGACTAAAAGGTAGGGTCCACATACAACACATCATACATAAACGATATAAAACGATAACACATGTAGGCTTAAAAATGTCACGATCGACATTAGGAATAATAACCAAGGCAACACCACATATGATAAGAAAAAAATAACACAAAATCCATATACTTGGCAATTCCATCATATATCCAAGCAGGGACAGGCACTGAAGCTAAACTTATATTATCACAATGGATCTTAAAGGTGAAATCAATACTTTTGGTCTTAAGTCACTAATTAATCATGATTTAATCATCATCTTTCAAATTATATCAATGTTAGTGCGGGAACCCTACTATTATAGTCGATGGACTGAAAATACACTTCATGACAGAAAGCACATGACCACTATTATTTGTCAGTGGACCGGTCTCCGGGACAAAAGGCTCTTGGCCACTATTATCATCACTAGATTGGTCTGGTCCCAACTCACATGGTATTCCACTCTAAGTAAAATGCCCTAAAACCTAATTCTTATGAATTTTAGTTAAATAAGGATTTATTAGGGAAATTAATTAAATTAATTATTTTTATTTAAATAAAAGAAAATTAATTAAGGCAAATTAAGAAGAAATTTAGAAATATTTTAATGAGGAAAAACTTGGGGGTTTTGCTAATTAAAATAAAATTTAGGAAAAATCTTTCAAAAATTCTGAATTAACCTAAAAAGGAAATTAAATATTATTTTATTTAAATATTATTATTTTTAAAATATCCAAAATATCCAAACTAATTTAAATACCCAACCCACCTATTTTTATTTTTTCCTTTTCTTTCTTCCTTTTTCTTCCTTTTCTTTCTTTTCTTTATTTTTCCTTTTCTTTTCCTCTTCTTTCTCGAATTTGGGCCAGGCTTCCACGACCCATCACCTTTCTTTTTCTTCCTTCGGCACAACCAAGGAATGAAACACCTCGTTTGATTTAAAATTACCCCATCACCGGGCCGACTGGCCCGATTCTTCCCTCTTCATTTCTTTCCTTTCTTTCCCCAGCCGACCGATCCTCCTCCTCCTCCTTCTTCCTTCCTCCGCCGTCAACCTACAACTCCTCCGAGATTGATGCCGCCGATTATATCCGTTTTGACCAGCCGATTTCATTCCTTTCTCTCCTCCCTAACTCGCTAGTCAGCATGACCCAACCCACCTCCCTTTCTTTCTACCCAAGACCCTCCTTTTCCTGCATGATTTCCCCCGCCACGATTTAAATTTCACCGACCAAATTGCCACCAGCGAGCCCTAACCCTACCTTCCCTACTCCCTCGTCGTCCCACATACCTTACCCTCTCCTCTTAGCTCTATAAATACCCCTCACTAGCTTGAACTCGAAGCTTTTTTTCCAAAACCCTGAAATTCACTCTTGTGTGCCACCACCACTTTAGACACTTCTTTCGCTGCCATTAGCCAACTTTGCCGCCTACTCTACCCACCTAAGTCCTCTCTACACTGCCCTCTAACTAACTACGCTACCCTTCTCCCTCGATTCTTCTTGCACAAGCTACCCCGGCTATGTAAAGTAGCCCCCTCGACTAACCCCTTCTTCCTCATCCGCCGCCCTTTTCATTGCTATTAATCACCAATTCAACCGATACCAATGCCTCCTACACCTCCCAAAACCACCTACAAACTCTCCTTTATCTCCCCCTACTCTTCTTTTCGTCTTCCTCCCTCTCCTCCTCTTTTTCTCTTCTTCTTCTCCATTCGGCCACCGCCGCCGTGTGCCACCACCATTGGCTACTCTGCGACCCTCATTCTACTCCTCTCCATCTAGGTAGTCTCAAACACCCCGTCTTCCACCTTCATTATCCCTATCCTTTTCCCAGTCCTCAACTTTTCTCCTTTTCTTCACTTTTTTCGGCCACCGCCGCCGCCGCCGTTCGTGCCGCCTGTCACCACCAACCTAAGGTAGAATCCTCAACCCTCACAACCCTTTTTCACTATTTATACAAGCTTTATTTATTTTATTTTAATTTATTTCAATTATTTTAAATATATTTATTATTTTTATTATTATATTTTTTTATTCTTATTAGTATTATTATTATTGATGATATTCTTATTATTTATATTGAGGGCTAAAGCCCTATTTTATTCTTATGTTGATTATTATTATTATTATTATTATTATTATTATTATTATTATTATTATTATTATTATTATTACTACTACTACTACTACTACTACTACTACTACTACTACTACTACTACTACTACTACTTTGTAATTACTATTATTATTTCATTATTATTATTATTATTATTATTATTATTAATGTTACTAATATTATTAGTAGTATTATTTTGGTGAAGGGTCGAAGCCCTTGTCCCACAATTTATTTCGAATCATATTTATTGTCATTATTATTAATATTTTTAGTACTATTATTATTATCGTTATTATTATTATTTTTACTATTGTCATTATTATTATTTTATTATCATCATCATCATCATTATTATTATTATTATTAGGGTAAAATCTTCAACCTTATATGATCAACTTTTACAATATTACTATTATTTCCTATATCTTTAGCAAAGTTAATAACTGGTTAATGTCATTTTTATTAATATTTTATTATTTTATCAAAAACCTAGTCTTAGAATAAATTAGTAAGTAATAGTATTTTTGGTAGGAGGGAATCTAATCTTTAGTTTCTCCCTCATATAGGTGAGACCAGTCAAATTCCTAAGGAGGCGTAGGAGCGTGCTCCAAGACCGGTGTTGTTTTACGTAAGGGTGTAGCTAAGGACGCTTGTATGTAATGTGTTTTACATGCCTTGTATGTCATGTGCTATGTTATATGATGTGTTTTATGTGTATTGTTATAACTAATTTACGTATAGCATGACTCGGAGTGGAAGTATGTCTTTGTGATATTTTATGGTATGTGTTTAATAGGTATAAGTTATGTTTTTAATGTGTAATGATATGGCCCATAAGACATGCATGCTAGGTTATGGTAATATGTTGATATGGAGTGAAATGAGGTGGAGTTGACTTAAGGGTGCATGGATGATTCCAGGGTTTGCATGGAGGAATTTAGGGTTGCATGGAGAAATCTAGGGTTTGTATGGAGGAATCTAGGGTTTGCACGGAGGAATCTAGGGTCGCATATGGAATTTTGGGTTTCATGTGGGAGTTTTAGGGTTTTGCATGAAATAGTTCGAAGGGTTGCATGGAAGGTATAAAGTCTGCATGGGGAAAAATTTTACGTATGGAAAGTTGATATGAGGTATGGGGAAGGTGATGGTGAGGTTGTTTGGGTGTTGGAATGCTTTGAATGAAAAATAGTATGTTGGACCGTATAAGGATACATAGGAGACTAAACTAGGGTTTGGTGGGATTAGTTAGGGTTTGGTGTGGCTACTTAGAGTTTTATGGTCGTGTGTGTATTTGGTGCGTAAGGTGTGATGGTGGAAGTGGAATCTATGGGTTGAGATGAGAGGTGTGTTAAAATAATTCGAATTGTGTAAGGTGGAGTAGGATGGACTATTGAGGCCTAATTAGGGTTTCTGGGTAAAAATGCTAGAGGGAGGAAATGAATGGATAGGAGGTGAAAAAGTAGTGAGTCTTGGCCCAGACATGTGGAAATGGGATCTAATGTGAGTCAAAGTAAGGAGGAAAGGATGTTGGGCCAAGTTAGGAGGTATATGATACTTACGATGTGAGATGGGCCCTTTTGGGGGATAAGTGTAGAAGAAGTTAGTGATGCATGTCTAGGGTTAAAATTATGAATAAGACACTTAAGACATTAATCACGTAAAGTAGAAGAGTATTGAGCCGAACCCAGACCAATCCACCGGCATATAGTAGTGGTTAGGGCATGTTGACCTATGTATGATCGATCCACCGGTTATAATAGTAAGGGATCCCGAGCTCAATAAACCAAACCCTAAAGTTTACTAAGACACACAAAAGACACTAATACTTATAGTGGAGCATCATATTAGCAGGGGCCAGACAAATCCACCGGCATAAAAAAGTGGTTAGGGTATGTTACCATATAAGTGACCTATCCACCAGCTAAAATAATGGTCAGGTGTCAGAGTGCCTTGGAGACCGATCCACTAGCTAAAATAGTGAGGTTTCCGTACTCGTGTAGACTTGATAAATAGCATGGTGTGAAAAGAATTCCGATAAGAGATTATTTAAGTAATTAATCTAAACTATAAATAAACCTTTGTATTATTTACCTGAATGATCGTATGCCATTATGTCATCATGTTGGACTTTGTGATCTTTTTATTATCCTTCATGGTTTATGTGATTTTTCTGGGTTGGCCTTAGTGCACGGTCACCTTACTCAGTACGTAGCATACTAACCACCCTTATTATGGGTGCTGCTCATTTCCACAAGCAGGAGACCCATCTGAAGTGTTGCAGGTAGGAGATGCCTTCTTTGATGCCATTGATATCCATGGGGCATCGGGTGGGGCCGAGTGATGGTCTTGGACTAGTTTGAATAATGAAGTAGCGTGGCAGGTCTTTCCTTCCTTTGATATCATTATTTATTTTTATTATTACTTCCTTATATTGAACTTTTCATATCAACTTTAATGCTTGTAGACATTATTTCATTTCAAGGAACCTTGCTTTTGCACTTTCGATTTATGTAAACTATTATGTGTACTCTGATTTTCGTATTATAAACTTTTGGTTTAAGTATTAATTCATGTTTAACAAATACTTATTTTAGCCTTAGCACTTGGTACTAGAACGGTAAGAGTGAACCGATCTAGTACTAAGTGTGGCAGTGACATCCCCAGAATTCACGGGTTTTAAATTTAAGTGTTTCTGTTTTTTTAAATATATATATATATATATATATATATATATATAGTGAATTTTGGGGTATTACACTAAGTGATTAATATTTTTTCCATGATTTATTCATATCCATGCTTTGGTTTATCAAGCTTGGGATCCCCCACTATTATAGCCAGTGGACTGAAATACACTCTAGGGAAACACGCACCTGACCACTATTATAAAAGATGGACCAGTGCACATATACATCTTCTAGGGCAAAGTACTCCTGGATACTATTATAACCAGTGGACCGTTACAGATGATATAAACCATCCGGGCCCAGCACAATAATCTTTCACTTTACATGATTAGCGTTTTCCATTTAATTAGCACAACAAATTCATTTATCAAACTCGAAGTGGGGA
This sequence comes from Tamarix austromongolica, assembly GCA_039764185.1. NCBI lineage: Eukaryota > Viridiplantae > Streptophyta > Magnoliopsida > Caryophyllales > Tamaricaceae > Tamarix > Tamarix austromongolica. Next base: position 70,314,043 of record CM077815.1, on the reverse strand, counting down.
TCAAAAACCCAAAGATGCAAAGATACACTGGTCATACTGGCACATACAAGCAATACAGTATCCTTCAACCATCAACCCAGGGACGTAAGGTACCCTGGTCGCATTGGTCTGTAGACCTAGATAAAGTAAGATATAGGGTCTGGCTGGGGCATTAAGGAATACCAACAAATACCATAATAATCATGGGTTAAATCGCTTCTTTAGGGTAGCAACCCCGAAAGAGTCACCATTTCCAATCTTGAGGTTTTCCACTTTAATTGTTAGTGTCTTAATTAAGGTGACCACGAGAAACACAACAACCACATACTTATTCAATTCCTTGTTATTACTAATTAATCCTTATTCATACAATTATCCTTGTTAACTTAAAGAAACCACTAAGACCATCCTTATATCATCAGTTTCCAATTCAGGATTCATTTTCATTTATTTATATGCCATAAAGGGTCATCATATCATAATCATAATACGACCTTAGAGTCTAGTAGTCTACATCAAAGGATCATGGAACACTTAACCCTATTATTCCCTTCAATCACATCCAACACACATTACCATACATAAATAATAATTAAGATACCTCTTACATGAATATAAGATAAGCACCATATCACACCCTTAGTTGTCTATCCAACCCTATGTTATGCCATGTTTTAGTAATACTCACCGATTTATCAAATACCCTTATTTAATTATTCAATATTACTTATGTCTTAATATGGAGACTTATTTAATCCATTGACATCTTATAGGCAAGTTATCGATTTACCCCCATCATCTTTACAAAATTACTGAAATACCCCTTGTTTGTAAAATTACCAAGTCATCCCTTTTTATTCACCAAATTACCATATTACCCTTTATGTTTGTATAGAGTTACCAAAATACCCCTTGCATGAGCAGTGCGAACTACATGTACAAAATAAGGGGGAGTGTGAACTGCATATACAAAACAAGGGGGAGAATGAGGTTCAAAGGAGGATGGGAGAAAGAGGGAGGGGTTGGTTAGATTAAGGGTTTTGGGTTTGGGTGGAGGGCTTGTGGAAGGTAGTTAGGGTGGTGGTTGGGTGCAAGGAGGAAATAGGGGTGTAGGTGGTGGTCAGGGGTTGAAGCTTGGTGGCTCAGGGCAGTAGAGGCGGCAACTGCAGGGTTGGAAAATAGGGTAAAGGATAAGCAGAGAAGAAGAAGAAGGAACGGAAAAGAAGAGGAAAAGGGGAGAAGCTGTTGGGGAGTTTCAACCAAGGGAGGCAAGGTGGTGGTAGGGGAAGTTCTAGGGTAGATTAGTGGTTTTGGGGGCAGCAAAAGAGGTAGAACGATGGCGCATAATGGTGGTGCGGGGTGGAGGCCGAGAAAGGGGGAAAGGAAAAAGAAGGAGGGGAAGAGGGCTGCAGGGATGAGTGAGGGTGATGAGGTAATGCAAGGAGGTTGAAAGGGTATCAAGGAGGTAGCTGCGATGGTCAACGAAGCAGTAGAGGCAGTGGTTGAGGGTACTGGAGAAAAAATAGGGAGGAGGAAGAGGGGAAGGAAGGATAAATGGGAGATTGTTAGAGAGAGAAGTAGGGCTTGAGCAAGGGAAAAATGAGCAGAAGGGGAGAAGAAAAAAAAGGGAGGGAGGCTTGTCCGGTCGGGCTAAGTGGAGGGTGCACGGGCGATGGGTGCATAGTTTGCGGTGGCATGGAGAAGAAGAAAAGAGGGGGAAAAGAAAGGCGTGTGGGGAGGGTTAAAGGGTTGTGTTTGGCCCAAAAATGGAAGGAAAGAAATGGGGTAGAGAGAGTAAGGCTAAAATGGTAGGTTTTAGGGGAGGTTGGTGGCAAAGAGGAGTTGCAGGTAGCATGCGACGTGGACGGAGAAGAAGAAGAAGAAGAAGAAGAAGAAGAAGAAGAAGAAGAAGAAGAAGAAGAAGAAGAAGAAGAAGAAGAAGAAGAAGAAGAAGAAGAAGAAAGAAGGAGAAAGAAGGGGCAGGCCGGTTGGGCAAGGAAAGGAAAGAAGGGGGAGCAGACCGGCCCGTGTGCACAAGGGAGAGGGGAAAGAAGGAGGGAGTTAGGTCAGCCCAACCAGGGGGAGAAAGAAAAAGAAAAAGGAAGGGGAGATGGGCTAGGGCTAGATGTGAGAGGGAGGGAGAGGAGAAAGGCAGAGGGGATGGGCCAACGACCCAATGTAAGGAGGTAGGTCGAGCGGCCCGAAGAGGAGGAAAATGGGGAAAAGAAAGAGGAAGAAAAGGGAGAAAAAAAAAAGGAAAAATGAAATAAGGGTAGAAAATAAAATTAAAATAATTTTTGAAATAAAGGTATTTAATTATTTATATAGTTAATTTAAATTAATAAATTAATTTATTTAAAATTTAAGATATTAAATTAAGAATTTAATTTTATAAAATACAGGTTTGAAAAATTATTTAAATAGAATAAGCTTGAAAAAAATAACAAAATATTTATTTTATTCATTAAATATTCTTATTCATTTTTATATACTCAAAAATTTAAAAATTATTAAATTAAATAAATTTAAAATTTAATTTATCCCAAATGAGGGTTATTTATTAAATTTATAGGTTTTAGATTATTATTATTTTGGGTATTACATTGATGGTGTGAGGTGATGGTGTGATGATGATGATAGGAGGTAGGTCATGACAACAAGGTAGAAGGATGTTTCATGCTCAAAGAAAAGCAAGAAGAAGGGGGGAATGGTTAGGTAGGAGGGAAGAAAAAGGAGAATAAAAGGAGAAAGAGAAAAAGAAAAAGGGAAAAGAAGAAATAACTTAAGTTTCAGTTTAGAATTAGAATTAGGTTAAAATAATTTAGGTTAGCATATTATGATAAAATTAATTATCACCCATTTAGGGTTAGGTTTAGTTTAAAAAAATGATAACTCGTAATAAATATTAGAACTAAGTTAAGATTTAGGGTTAAAAAATTAGGATAAGATAAAAATATTAATTTTCTAATATTAGAATTATGTTAAGATATTAATTACTTGGGAATAATTTTAGATAAAATTTGGGCTATTACATGTTGTGTTAAGTTTGATGAGCTTGGTGACTTCTATTGTACTTAAGGGAATTATGGTCCTTCCACTAATGTAATGTCTTCTATTGTACTTAAGTGTTTTTCTTATGCCTTGTCATTAGCTTACATGATTATATGATGTCTAATTTGGTTAACCATTGTGCATTTCTATGTATTTTTAATCAATAACAATAGTTTGCATGGGTTATTGTAATAAGTCATACTCAAAATTTCATGGAAAATGTGATAAATCAAGTAATTCATTAATATGTACTAACTATTTGGCTAATGATCATAGGAATTAAAACACAAATGTTGTAATACTACATTAATATTTAAATTCAAAGATTATGCAAAATAGGACCTAAGTATTGTAAATGTTTAAATAAAAACAACCTAGTTCTGTTAGAATCAAATGACTTATATCTACTCTATACTAGTTTATTCTACTTGCCTGTAGGGAGTAGATGTACTTAAAGATTAGGAATTTACTATACCATACCATAGGACCCTATATTTATTATATGCTATACCATTCAACTGGCTTATAGGGATACACGTACTTAAGGATTAGTAGTTTATTAGCAGTTGTAGGTGTGTTTTACCTTAGTTTGACTCTTATCTCCCATATGCAAGGGAAATGGAATATAGGTAATGTTTCAAGCATGGTTACTATAAATCGCCATATTTTATTATTAAAAAATTTTACTTAAGCAGAATTAAAATATCAAATTAGTTGGCTGTTACCATTATACTTAATATAAGTCTAGCTTACCATACCATTCTTATATCAAATACAAAGCAAAATAGGTATGACTTAAAACATGATAAATAGAGAGTAAGAGAACTTTCATAAACATAGATAAAGTATGTATATAAACTTTGATCATAGTATTAAAATATATAAAAGGGATACATTGGGATAGTAAAAGTCTTAAAAGGTATCCGGTCTAAAAAACGATAGCCAAATAACATGACTCTACGCCTAACTCCAATATATAAGAATCACTCCTCCACACATAAGATATCATATGAAATAAAATGATCAAAAAGATCCTCATAGACCTCCAAAAAAAATATTTGGGTCATCTACTCATAGAAATGAGCAACACACATAACAAGGATGATCAATACGCTATATACAAAGTAAGGTAACAAAACAATCAAAGTAAGGATACAAAAAAGATTAATCATACATGTGATTTATTAGTAAGTGACGCAAGGTAAACATTAATTTCATAAATCATTATTAGATATAAAGATAATCCATTCTTTTATCTATGATGAGTTCAGATATCCCACTATCCTTAATTTAATGGAATAAACTGAAACACATATAAATAAATAAAAAACACACCTAAGATACTAGTATCATTCGGTAGAATGGACCCAAAATATACTAGAGGAAACACATTCATGAGAAATATTCTTAAATCGGTGGAGTGGTTTGAAGAATCTTTCAGAGAAAAATATACCTAAGTCACTATTATCGTCTGATGGAATAGATATTACCCCTCAGTTTTGATTCATGTAATCTTTCACTTTAAGAGATTAATGTCTTATCTATCAGCTACTTATATTAGAATCATATTATCATTCATGTTGATTTTAGGGCCCCATTATTTATAATCCAATATAATGAACCGATGCAACTCTTAAGGAAAAATTCTCATAAGGCACTATTATCATCCGATTGAGCCGACTCAACATATACCTCAGCTTAACTCACATGATATTGTACTTTAAATAATTGGTGCCTTATTCATAGTTTCTTATATCAATATCATCATGCAAGAATAATGTATATATGCAATCATATAGTCAAAAATCATAAAACACAACCATGTAGTTATGGGGATAGTCCCTAAGGAAAATGTCGCAATTTCTCTAAAAAACCCAAATTTCATATTATAAGTATAACCCCTTCCATATTACTCATTAATTGATAAATTTTAGTAAAGCTTCATCAAATCTCATTATTATCAAAATATCAAAAAATTAATGTCTAACTCTAATGTCCTATACATGCAATACGACCCTATCTCTGGAGTTACTATTTATAATACTTACAAAGCCCTAATTATACAATTTATGTATATATTTTCCCATAAGACTCATATAATCACTAAATTGAGAATAAATTTATAAAATTCTAATATTAATAACATATCTAAAAGTTAGGGTCTAACTCCAACATTTTATACATATGATAATAACACTGCCTCTATGGGTGTTATTCCCAATTTAAACCATTTTCTCATTTTTTGAGACTTATTCCATTAATAGTTAATCTAAATAGGTCAAATGATATTATTAGCATATTTTAAACCATTTAACACATTAAAATACCAAAATATACGTATTAACCCATATTGACCAAAATACCCTTGAGGATGTCTAAAACAACCATCCTTTCCACAAACCCTATAAGTTTAATGCCATTATTTTCCAACCCTTGATTTATTACATCAATATAAGAATTATTTATACTCATTTTCACCTACCATACTTATTAATACCCACACACAATACTATATATCATATTCATTCACTTAGGTTTTACCGCATAAGAATTATTATAATAATATCGTATAAGCATATGCTTCCTCATATTACTCAGTTTCATTATCATATTATCACATCATAAAATTAACAACATGATTATACAAAAATAGTTATATGTAACATTTAGCAAAAAAAATGTTAAGTACAACCTATATCCTTACCGAAAAGAACATAGGATTCTAAGAACATGTAAGCCTATCTTGCCTCCTCTGAGGGCTTCAAAAAATACCTAAGAAAAAAAAGGATAAAAAAATTAGGACTTTGGGACATAACTAAGGAAAGGCTAAGGTAAAGCAGGGTGAAGAATGGAACAAAACCGAATTGCAAGCCTTAAAGTTGCAACAGTAGAACTTTACACAACAAGGGAGGAGGTAATGACGCCTAATGCCAAAGCAAAGGGGGAAGAAATGACACTAGCCACCATTTTTAAGGGGGTGGAAAAAATTATGGGGGGGGGGGTCATTACTAAAAGTGAAGGAATAGAAGTGGAGGCCAAAGCTAAGGTTTGGAATGAAGGAAATGGCAAAAGTAAGAGTTTAGGAATGGTGATGGTTGTTTAAGGTGAGGGAGTTGCAATGGTGGTGGAAGCTATAGCTAAGGAGGGAATCATGGATTAAGGGAATGGGTTTAACATATAGTGCAAGCACAGGTTGAGAGTATGGAAAACATACGGATAAGGTGTGTGAGGTGCGCATGACTATATGCAAAGTGCAAGGGTAAGAGAAAAGGGTGCGTACATGATATACAGAAACCGTGCATGGATCATGTGAGAGGGGTACAATTGGGGCATGGATGGGCACATGGCCGTGCACCTCAATGAAAATGAACTAAATTGTGACAGAGAGAAGGAAAATGAAAAGGATTAGGATAGCAATGGTTGGGTGACGATGAGAGGGGATGATGAGGTGGTAGTGGTGGTTAGTTTTATTTGGGAACTATGGTGTTTAGTGGATGGCAGTGGCAAGAGGAGCTAATGGCAGGTGATGGAACAAATAGAGAAAGAAAGGAAGGAGGAGAAGGATGGTTGTTTGGGTTGGTTTTGATTGACAAAAAATGGAGGGAGTGAGGGGTTAGTTGGGAATTAAATAAGGCATAGCTTGGGAGCGCACGCGCGCATACACACACACATATCTTTCTATATATATATATATATATATATATATATATATATATATATATATATAGAGAGAGAGAGAGAGAGAGAGAGAGAGAGAGAGAGATACATACATACATATGTACGTACGTACGTACACATCTGCATGCATGGTGAGGAATGATAGAGAAAAATAAGCAAGGGGTGAGGTGCAGACACTATTGGGTACAGTGCAAAACTTTCAACTAGACACTTCCCTTGAGATCTAAGAGTTAATGGTTGTAATGATAAGGGTAGGGTAGGGTAGGTTTAGGGATGGAAGCATTGAAGAAAGAACTTGGTTGGGAGAAAGAGTAAAACGTGCAGAAAGAAAAGGAAGAAAAAATGGAACTCGAGAAATTAAAAAAAAAAGGAGAAGGGAAAAAAGGAAAAAATGGAGAAAAAAAAGGGGATTATTTTAGGGTTAGGATTAGAATTATATTAAAATGTTTTAGATTGGAAAAATAAGGTAAAATTAATTATCAACCATCAGGAGTTAGTTTTTGATTAAAAATATCAATAACCTAGAATAAGTATTAGGGTTAGGTTAAGATTTAGGATTAAGGAATTAAGGTAAGGCAGAGATATTAATTTTTAAAATTAGAATTAGTTTAAGATTTTGATTACTTAGTATTAAGATTAGATAAAATTTAAGGTATTACAGTAACTATTCTCATGTGACTAATAAAATTTTAATGTGTGATTACGTATGGATGAACTCTAATATAATTTTTCTTAAGCCAAATTGTATCATGAGCACGTATATATCTATATATATATATATATATATATATAGTATCTACCTTATATGATTTCTATGTGCTATAAACACCCTATTTCTATTAACTTATATTATTATCTTTCTCCAAATGTAGCATATTTATCATCATTTTCATACATGTTGCTCATTTTCATGCATAAATGTCACCTTATTTTGCAGATAATATTTGATTTGATGATTTTGGTGGTGTGCTTGTAGTGAGTGATTGGTGGGTTAGCATTAGTATGATTATTTGGATCTATATCTCTCTGTTGGACTTTTATGCCCTCTATTTTCGTTATATCTACTTATTCACTTCTATTCCATAATCTTGTATCATCATGGAATCAATTCATTCCCCCATAAAATCTCTAGACTCAAGTTATTTTTTATCCACATTTGATATAACTTGAAATATAAGTAATATATTTTCTATGCAAGATGTGGCGTAATATTATAAATTTGTGTCTTTATCTTTAGCTAAAATGAAAATTTTTAGTTCGTAAGAGTGTGGGCTATTACAAAATTTATCTCAAGTTAGGACTAACACTACATATAGATAAAAATCCAACTTCATGAAAATATGTGTGTGTGCGTAATTTATACTATTTGGCTATTTTTTATGGTTAATTAAGTAATAAAAATGAAAAGAACTATAAAATAAATAAAACCTAGCACAAAAAGTATTATAAATATACTATTGTTATTATTATAAATTTTAATTTTTGTGCTATAATTTTCTTTCATTTATAATATGTTTTTAATTACTTAATATCAATCAAAATTTGCGCAACACTATTTATTTTTGCATGATTTTAGATTTTATTTTGGGTTGAGTATCAGGGCATATAGCATTATTAGTAGGTTAAGCATCTTATTTGATTTATTTTTAGCTTTCTATTTTCTTGGTTGGAATTCGATCACTATTTTGAAGATGGAATTAAGTCTATATTGTATTTAAGAGTGATTTTCTGAATTATTTTCCTTCCAATTACTATAAATTACTTGATATAAATCAAATAAATTTTATAGAAATTCCTATCACTAAGGACATATAATATAAGGAAGTTCTTATTTAAAAGTAATAATATATGTTTTATTTAATATGTATCTCCACTTTTCTTTAAAAAAAGGTAATATTATTTGATGTTTGATTTATTATTATACTATTAAGGAAGTAATAATTAAATTAGAATAATACTTCGTAATAATGAATGAATTTTTTTATATTTAAATTTTATCCTCACTTTGAAACAATAAAGAGAGTTAAAGTGTAATTAATAACTAAGAAATTGGGAATTACTTGGGATTAGCCATAATACCCCTAAATTTTTAACTAACCTTAGTCCTAATTTATCAATAATTTATCCACCCTATTATCCTAAACTAAATTATATCCATTTTGTTATAATAAAAAAACTAAATATATATTGAAACACCTATTTCTTTTTCCTCTTTCCTTTTTCTTCTCTTTTCCCTCTCGATTGTCCCCCCTTCCTTTCCTTTTTTTCTCCTTCTCCTGTGTGGAACATTATCCACAGATAATGCTTACACGTCCCTCACCCCTACCACCTACAAGACCATCCCTTACTCCCATCCACTCCCATCTCCTACACATAAGAGCTTGGTTTGAAAATTTTCCTCACCTCCCTCATCAACTCTCTTTGTAGGATATATATATATATATATATATATATATATATATATATATATATATCTATATATATATATATATATATACTCATCCTCTAAAATAAATGCTCCTACAACCCCTATTATTTCTCTCATTTGTTCTTCCATATACGCACTAGCATATCCCTCTTTGATGAATTGTCTACTTGCAATTTACCTAAAAAAATTGCCAACCAACTCACTTGACTTTCTAAGTTCTTTAGCCCATTTATTATTTCTTGTTGAAATTGAAAAGTGTTAGTGGCTACATATTTAACTATATCCTCTAATGAAATCCATACAAATAGTTGTGGTACCTATGGTTGAGGAAGTTACACAAATGAAGGGTTTGGTGGGTTCTAAGGCATAGGATAGAATATAGGGGTGGTTATATCCTTATTGATTTTGGTACGATGGTGGTCTTTGATTATTCCCATACCTTAGGTTGGGATGATCTCTCCATCATGGGTTATAAGTTGGAGCATACAAATCATATTTTGGGTTTCCCTGATGTCCACCTATCCCATTAACTATTTTACTTCTTAAAAATTAGGACATGCATTGGTAGCATGACCCACATATAAACATATTCCGCATACTCTAGCCAACACTCCTCCTTTCACTACCTTTTCAACTATTGAAGTCAAATTATTTGATTTTTCATTAAGTTCTATTATACTTATATCCTTTGCATGGTGATATGAAGAGGTAGTATTTCTAGCATAAAAATATTAGGAATTAGATGTCATATTAGATATTAGCCTTCTAGCCTCAGTTGGGGTCTTATACACTAATGCTCCTCTACTAGCAGTATCTATCATATTATGATCCATGGGCATTAATTCTTTATAAAAATATTGTATTAATAATTTTTCTCTAATTTGATGGTTATGGCCAAATCAAAGCAACCAAACCCCCACAGGCAACCCTTGTCATTTTTCCCTCACCACTACTAGGAAAATTCACCATAACCTATCTCTAGCACCGTCCAAAACAACCTATCCTACCCTCCTTCATTGGCTATTTCTACCACAACACACCCCCACCTTAGTCTAACTCCACCGCTCCCCTTTTTCTTCCTTTATTTCCTCTCCTTGCTACACCAATTTCTCATGAATTATAAGCCTCCCCTTTAATGGCTTTGGCCAAATCTCCTCCACCTTCCCTTCAGTAGGTTTGGCCGAAGCCACCCTCCTTCACTTTGGCAACTTTAGCCGAAGCCTTCCCTCTATTTTCCTTTCCTTGGTTATGTAATCTTCTTCCCAACTAACACCCTTATTTGGTAAGGTTTTCTTCCTCCCTTTATCCCCCTATTTCCTTAAGGATTTCCTTAGTTAGGTGGTTTAATTCTAACGATGTTTTATTATGTTTTTTGTAGGTGATTTTCCCGTGGTCCCGGATAAGGCAGAATAGGTTTTGCAAACTTAAATACTGGATTCATTTTGTAAGGATACTTATCATAGTCCAGGCTTTGATTTCTAAGTGTTATACATAATTTTATGTTGCACCATGTTATTGTAATTATGTAAAAAAAATATATGATTGTTGACATTATGACAAGTGGTTGGCATTATATGATAAGAAAGAGTAAGAAGTGTTCATGTGACATTGTTATGTTATATGGAAAAACCTTTGGTGTGAATTATAGTTGTACCATAGGTTTTATTTATGGCATGATGAATGTGAAATAATTATGTTAAGGCATTTGGAGCAAATGCAAAATATGGAAATAATATTGACAAACTCAAAAGATTCGCATAAAATAAAGGTTATTTTACTGGTAAGGGTATTTTGGTCAATATGGGTTAAATATGGAAATCACAGTACTCTATGGTGTTATATATTCCAAAATGTAATAATTAATCTCTATGAAGTGCTTGGAATAGTCGTGGACTATCTAAGATAAATAAAGTAGGAAAAAGGGGTTGATTTAGAAATAGTGACCTTAAACCGAATAAGTAACTATCACATGTGTGAAACATTAGAGTTAGTGATGCAGGAGCATCTAATGAACCTAATGATTTTCATGTTCATATTAATCCTCAAGGTAAGGAATATTTATCTTTCTTAATGTTGAAGCCTATCATGTTAAATATTCTTGATAATTCTTATATGCTTGATATTAAAAAAACATTCAAGTTATTCTTGTAGGTATGTTACATATTTGTAAGAAGAAGATGTTCATACACTTTAATGTGTACAAGTATTCAAAGAATTCAAGACTATGGCATACATGGGATGATACTTTACAACAAGAATATATAGTGATGACATTCATTATTTGTATTAACTTGTTGTGAACCCTAAACCTAAGTGTATTTTATGTAAGTTAGGGTATTGATATAATTTCATGTATGTATTTTAGTCAATTGTATAGCTTTGTAGTATTAATCCTTAGTATCATTTAACCAATGATATTATGCTTTGGATTAAGGTTAATATGGGCTTAATTCAACCATGATAAATGGGCTTGGAAGACAAGCATTTGTTGAAGACTCAGAATTGATGTTCTATGATTTTATTTGAATGAATTTCACATCTTTTATAGAATAACCTCTCATTTTTTTGTGTGTACCTGCGTGTAGTGGCTATTCTTTGGAATACAAGATCTCCTTTGTGCCTCACCAAGGACTACAGGTAGTGTTTATCATTTGTTTGAGAATTAGCAACTGGTTTGTGCTTTGTTTGGTTATAGGAAAAACCAAATCCAGCACCTACACTTTGTGGAACATATTGTGTGCAACAAGTAGGGTTGTGTGTCAACCTTCACCATGGCTAGTGAACAGGTGATTTCCCTGGTAGAGCCCATCAAAAGCCTCACCACACACATGTATGCCCAATTACAAACTCAAAACACACTGCAACATCAACTCCAAAGTGTGGAAGCTAAGTTGGTCGACCAAGAGAAGTGTAAACCATTGCAAGTTCGAATGGAAACCACACATGATAGTGTGGAAAGGAGAACGAAGCCTACGTACCATGCCAAGAGTGGACTTGGACATTTCAATTTGTCCCATCATGAAGATGGAGAAGCAGAGATAAATTCTTTTGGCTCAAGCAACCAAAAAAGAGCACCTACATTCCATGTAAGAAATGCATACCATGAAGATCAAGGTATTAAACTTAACCTTCCTGAATTTTATGGTGATTTGAATGTGGAAACATTTTTTGAATGGTTGCATGATATTGAGGCTATTTTTAAGTTTAGAGAATATGATGATGATAGAAAGTGCAAATTAGCTACTCTAAAGTTCAAAAAGTTTGCTCGAATTTGGTATGATAATTTAAAGCGAACAAGAGAAAGACAAGAGAAGTCTAAAATAAAATCTTGGAAAAAACTTAAAAATAACTTAAGAAAGAAATTTGTGCCTAGAGATTATGAACAAGATATGTATGTTAAAATGACTACTCTAAGGCAAGGTTTATTTAGTGTAGAAGAATATACTTGAGAATTTGAAAGACTAGCCCTTATTTGTGATGTTCATGAAAGAAAGGAACAAAATGTGCTAGATACTTAGGTGGCTTGAATAATTTAATAAGAGACAAGGTTGATATGTACTCCTTTGAGTCTCTTGATGACTTGATAAAATTGGCTATGAAAATTGAAAGACAAACCAAAACAACTAAAGCCTATGTTAATTCTAATGCTACAACTTCAACTAAACCCTATTCTAACACCTTTACACCTAAATCAACATTTTCATATGATAAAAAGAATAAAAAAGATGATAAAGGTAAAAATAAGGTGGTTGAAATGGCAAATAAACAATGTTTTAAATGTAAAGGATATGGACATTTTGCTAGAGATTGTCCTAACCAAAGAGCCTTAACCTTACATGAAATAGAAAACATGGAACCATGTAGTGATGATGATGAATTAGAAGTTGAATCTCCTAATGAAATATTAAATATGGAAGAAGAAGAAGGAGACCCATGCTTTGTAATTCAAAGAGTTTTACAAATACAACCTAGTATTACACCTACTCAAAGAGAGAAGATTTTTAAAACTAAGTGTAAAATAGGTGACATGGTTTGTAGACTCATAATTGATAGTGGTTCATTTACTAATATTGCTAGTGAGACAATGGTTAATAAACTTAGTTTGGAAACTACTAATCATCCTAAACCCTATTCTTTACAATGGTTAAATAAGGATAAAGGAGCTAAAGTAAACAAAAGAGCTTTAGTCACATTTTCTATTAAAGACTATCATGTCGAAGTTCTATATGATGTTTTACCTATGGATGCTTGTGGATTAATTTTAGGTAGGCCATGGCAATATAATAGAAAATCAAATCATGATGGAGTATGTAACACCCCAAAATTTACTATCAATTTTTTTTTCAACAGAAGTCTAAAACCAAAATAGCGGATGTTACCACTGTAATTGATGTAAGTTTGGCTTACCATACCATCCTTACATCAATCACAAGGCTAAGCGTTACAAGTAAAACAAGGTAAGTAGACATAAGAGAACTTTAGAATGTAAATAAGAGTTTGGAGGTTATCTCTGAGTACAATATCCAAAAAATACAAACAAAAGGGATACTATGGACCGAAGAGTACAAAAAGGGTATCCGGGTAACATAACATCCGGATAACATGACTCTTCGCCTAACACCTAGTATAGATAGAGGTCACTCTTCCCCATAAAATATATCAAAGGCAGCAAATCATCAACTGGGTCCTCAAAGACCTGCACAAAACCATCAGGGTCTTCTGCTCGTGGAAATGAGCAACACCTGTAAAAAGGATGATCAGTACGCTACGTACTGAGTAAGATAACAATACAATCAAACAGGGAACACATAAGTACATGCTTTCACAGTAGAAATAAGTATACATGCAAGGTACAAGATTCAATATAAAGCGATTATTAGTATGGATTCGTATTACGAGAAAATAACATGATCCAATATTTTATTTACATTAAGTTCAGGGACCCCACTATTCTTAAACCAGTGGAACGGTCTGAAGCACCTCTCGGGGACAACACACCCGAGCCACTATTATCGTCCGGTGGAATGGACCCTACACCTCTCAGGGCAAAACTCTCCTGAGCCACTATTCTTAACCGGTGGAACGGTTTGAATCACCTCTCAGGGACAACACACCTGAGCCACTATTATTGTCCGGTGGAACGGACCCTACACCTGGTCCTGACTTATGTAATCTTCCACTTTAAATTATTAGTGTCTTATTCATTACTTATCTCATATCATATTCTTATTCACGTTGAGTATAGGGCCCCACTATTCTTAATCTGGTGGAACGAACTGAAGCACCTCTCAGGGACAGGACACCTGAGCCACTATTATCGTCCGGTGGAACGGACCCAACACCTCTCAGGGTAAAATGCTCCTGAGCCACTATTATCGTCCGGTGGAACGGACCCATAAACACCTTGGCCCAACTCACGTGATCTTTCACTTTAGATGATTAGTATCTTATTCATGATTTGTTTATAAGTACAACACATCCTTAAGGTAAGCAAGACATTAACATATAGATAACAATGCCTTTCCTCACAGACTACAAGCTTATTTACCCTCAGAAATCCTAAGTTCACATTTTAGGCATAACTCGTCCTATATTAAATCATTTACCCACCATATTTAGTATATCCTCCTTAAATAATATTGTTATTAATATATCTGAAACCCAAAGTCTAACTTCCACATCTCGCTCATGCAATCATAGCTTGATATCAAAAGTTACTATTTACAAGGTTCCCAAAACCCTAACTTCACAAGTCATTCATAACTTTTCCTAGAAGGCTCATATAATTACCAAATTTAATATACAACCCCAAAATACCAATATTAGCAATATATCCAAAATTCGTGGCCTAACTATAAGATTTTACACATGTGACAATGACATTTTCGCTTTAGGGTTACTAATTCCCAAATTAGGCCATTCTCCCACCCGAAGAACTTAAGACATTCACAATCATGCCCAAACACTTCACATGATATTTATAAGCATACTATAATCCTTCTAATCTATTAAAATACCAAAATTTTCATATCAACCCATCTTGACCAAAATACTCCCAAGGATAGCCGATAGCCCTTATTTTTACAAAAGCTTATATTTTGTGTATCACCATTTCCCACTTGTCATGCTTATTAGGCCCATATTATTTTTCCACACATTATACTCTCCCACAAAAATTTCGGTATAGCGTAATAATATCATATCGGCACTACTTTTATCGTTCATACTCTTTTCTAGCATATAATCCAAAATTATCATAACAAAATGTTAACAACATTCATTTAACAACATAATAATGATAACATGATAATCCACATAGCCATTCAAAAAAATTAACACAAGTCTCTAAACATTGACTAGTATCCTTACAGAAAAAGCTCCAGTCTCTAAGCACGCTTAGCTTATTCCGGCTATTCTAATACCTCCGGTAATTCACCTAAGAAAGTTAGCAACACTATAATTACCGACTTAATATTTGATAGGTGACATAATAATAATATTACTAGTAAGAATAATAATAATAATAATAAAAATAATAATAATAATAATAATAATAATAATAATAGCATCAACAGTAGCAGCAGCAGTAGTAATAATAACAATATAATTATTTTTAAATTTACCAAAACACCCTTATATATATATATACGCAGGCATTACGACACTTACAACTTAAAACACACACACCCTCTCACGTTGCGTGCATGCAGCGTGAGGATTGATTCCAATACAGGAGGGGAGGACCGGCTGGGAACTGCAGAGAGAGGGGGTGGTCGAAGGTGTTGGTGTTGCGGAGATGGCTGGGTGACGGTGGAGCAAAGGAAGACAATGCTGGGCTAGGGGGCTGCTGGCTGGTTGGGGTGAGGCCCAGGGTTGTGCGTAGGCTACGGTGGAACAGGGCAACACGCGGGGGGAAAGGTGGAGGAGTTGGGGTGTTGGAGTCTGCGGTGGAAGCTGTTGAACCAAACAAAGTCAAAAAAGATAAGGAAAAAGAAGGGAGAAGGTGGAGGACTGTAGCGGTGGAGTGGTGGAGGAGCAGCAACGCAGGCTGGTTGGCTTGGGGCTGGGGGTCAAAGCTGCAGAAAACAGAGGCAGGGAAGGAGGAGGAAGGAAGGAAAGGGGGTCGAGGAGGAGAAGACGGTAGGGGCAGGTGGTGTAGGGGGAGAGCTACAGTTGGCGATAGCAGCAGAAGGCAGAGGTCGTGGTGGCGACGGTGCGGTAGGAAGTTGTGAAGGTTGGAATCAGCTGGGAAGGGTATGCAGAGAAGAGAGAAAAAAAAAAGAAATAATGGGAAGGTAAATGGTAGGGGAATTTATTGCTACAGAAAAGAGAAAGCAAGAAAATAAATAACTGAAAGCAAAGGACAGTGTAACCGGGTGAGGGAAAGAGGAAACAAAAAAGATAGGAAAAAAATAAAAATTGAGACTGATGGATACGGATAGCAGAGGAAAAATAAGGCATGCACGTAAGCGTCTGAGAAAAAAAACATGCACGCAAGGATAAGGAAAAGGAAGAAGAGAAAAAGAAAAAAAAGGGAAATATGAGTTTAGATTAAAATAATTTAGGTTAAGGTATTATGATACATTAAATAATTATTCCAAAAAGGGAATAAATCGGACAAGATAGGTTTAATAGAACAGAAAAAGACATAATAATCTAGGATAAATTTTAGGAATTTATTTCGGATTACAGATAAAGTTTATAATAAAAATAATAATAATTAACTAAGGTTTAAGACTAGAGAGTTAGGGTAAAATTGAAAGAATAATTTTTTTTAGGTTAGAATTGGGTTACGATATTAATTACTTGGAATTAAGGTTACCTAAAATTTTGAGGTATTACAGAGTAACTAATGAATATGTGGTGAAAAAAGAAAAACAATTGTATAGGCTCACACCTTCTGTATATGATCATATGTCCTTGAGTGATGATAAAAAGAGATTATTTTTACATGAAAAGGCTATGGAGAAATGTATAAAAGAAGAAGGAATTTGTTATGCTTTAGTTTCTAAAGATTCTAAATCTGAGAAACAACAACTTGAAAATCTTAATCTAATTGAGTTGCTTGATGAGTATAATGATGTATTTCCTGGTGAATTACCTCCTAGATTACCACCTAAAAGAGGTATAGAACATGCCATTGATCTTGTTCCTAGTATGCCTATTCCTAATAAACCGGCTTATAGATGTAACCCAGAAGAAGCTAAGGAATTACAAAAATAAATAAAAGAGCTTATAGATAAAGGATTTGTGAAAGAAAATATGATTTTTTGTATATTTCTTCAAAATATTGCGTATGTCAAGTTTATGAGTTATTTTTGGAAAACTTTATGACATATGCTTGGTACTAAATTGTTATTTAGCACTTCATATCATCCGCAAACTGATGGTCAAACTGAGGTAACTAATAGAACTATTGGTACATTATTAAGAGGTTTAGTTAATAAAATTACTAAAGATTGGGATGTTAAGTTAGCTCATGCAGAGTTTGCTTATAATCGTAATCCTTCTATTACTACTCAAACTAGTCCGTTTGAGGTGGTGTATGGTGTGAAACCTCACATGCCTATTAACATAATTGCGTTGAAAAAAGGTGAAATGCAAAATTATGAGGATAAAGATAGAATACAATTTTTTCAACAAATTCAAGAGAAAATCAAAAATAATATTGAAAAAGCCAATGCCAAGTATAAAGCTCAAGCAAATAAGCATAGAAACTCTTATGTATTTTCTCCTGGTGACTTAGTTTGGTTACATTTTCGTAAAGAAAGATTTCCTAATTTATGTAAAAATAAACTAATGCCAAGAGCCGATGGTCCATTTAAAATATTAAGAAATTTTGGAGATAATGCTTATGAACTTGAATTTCCAAATTCTTATGGTGGAATTTCAAGAAATTTTAATGTTGGTGATTTGTCTCCTTATTATTCTGATGAAAATTTGAGGGAAAATTCTTCTCAACTTGGGGAGAATGATGCAGGAGCATCTAATGAACCTAATGATTGTCATGTTCATATTAATCCTCAAGGTAAGGAAGATTTAGCTTTCTTAATATTGGAGCCTATCATGTTAAATATTCTTGATAATTCTTATATGCTTGATATTGAAAAACATTCAAGTTATTCTTGTAGATATGTTACATATTTGCAAGAAGAAGATGCTCATACACTTTAATTTGTACAAATATTCAAAGCATGCAAGACTATGGCATACATGGGATGATACTTTACAACAATAAGATATAGTAATGATATTCATTATTTGTATTAACTTGTTGTAAACCCTAAACCTAAGTGTATTTTATGTAAGTTAGGGTATTGATATAATTTCATGTATGTATCTTAGTCAATTGTATATCTTTGTAATATTAATCCTTAGTATCATTTAACCAATGATATTATACTCTAAATTAAGGTTAATATGGGCTTAATTCAACCATGATAAATGGTCTTGGATTAAGGGGAATACTCGGCTGGTTTAGGCTAGCTAACCACCGACTATCTCCTCCCCTATATATACCTCTTTTGTGCGCATGAATTGTAATGAGATTTTGAATGAATAAAACATATGATTTTGTGATCAAACTTTGAGCTACATTAGCTAAAGTCTATCCTCCCTTTTGGGTCGACATTGAGCAAGGAAAATCTGGGATTCAACCTTCCTCAATCAATCTTCAAACTCGACATATTTGAAGACCCCTCAAATCTATCGAGTATCTCCTACTTTGTTAATCAATTTCTTCACCTATACTCCAACTAATTGCTTCGTTTCTTTTGCATTAGTTCGTGGGTGATAGTTTCTCATACAATATTCAATCCAACCTTCTGTTTACTTTGATAAAACCACATCCACGAATTTTACATATGTTATTGATATTGAATTCGGTAATTTTATGAGACTTTTGGAAAATGTTATGATTTATATATGAAATTAGGGTTTTTGGAGCCTTATGAATAATGCCATTGGATATAGGGCTATCATCACATGTCTAAGACGTGGGAGTTAGACCATTAATTTTGGTTATGTTATTAATAAAAATATTTTAGAAATACATTTTAAATTTAGTGGGTAAATGATCAATATGGGAGAATTTATGCCAAAAGCGTGAAATTAAGGTATGAGAAATAAGGACCTTAACTCTAGAGAATAATTTCATGATCTACAGGATGTGCTGGCTTATTTTAATGTATTCTATACCTTTAAATCAATCATGAATAATACATTAATCATTTAAAGTAAAAAATCATGAATGTAATTCCAAGGTGAGGTTTTTATATCTGTTCCACATAATGATAATAGTGGCTCAGAAGCATTTCACTCCGAGAATGTGATGTTTTTAGATCCATTCCACCAGATGATAATATTCGCGTAGGTGTGTTGTTCCTAAGAAGGCGCTTCACTCCGTTCCATCAGATTAAGAATAGTGGAGCCTATGCTCATCTTGAATAAGAATATCACTTGAGTAACTTAATGGATAAGACATTGATGATTAAAAGTGAAAGAGTACGTGAGTTAGGACCAAGGTGATGTTTGATATCTATTCCACCGGATAATAATGGTGGCTCGGGAGTTTTTTAACCCTAAGAAGATGATGTTTTTAGATCCATTCCATTAGATAATAATAGTGATTCAAGTCTATTGTTTATGAGAAGTTGCTTCAAATCATTCTATCGGTTTAAGAATAGTGCGGTCCTTGAACTTTACATATATAAAAGATAAAAAATGGCTATACCTAATAAGGGATCTAGATCAATATTTACCTTATGAGAATTTTTATAAATTATATGTGTAATTATCATCTATTATGAATGCATATTGTTACCTAAATCCTTGATTTCGATAGTATTGTTATCTTACTCAATATATAGTATACTAACCACCCTTCTTACAGTGCTGCTCATTCATATGAGTAAGGGACCCTAATGCTTTTGTGTAGGTCTTTGAGGACCAATTAGATGATTTTGCTACTTTTAATGAAATGTATGGGGAGGAATGATCTTTTATCTACTAGTTGTTTGGACGAAGAGTTATCTTATTCGGATGGTATTTTTATCCTAATACCTTTTGGATACTTTGTTCCATGGTATCCCTTAGTTTGCATCCCATTATTATAATTCAGAGCTTATCTCCAAACTCATATTTGTATTTATAAAATTTTCATTCATTTCTTATTATGTTGTTTTATTGAGAATGTTTTTAGCATTGTGATTGAGTTAAGGATGGTTTGATAAACTAAACTTATATCAATTACGGTGGTAACACCTAATATTTTGTGTATATGCCTCTATTGTAAATTAAAAATTTTAATAGTAAAATATAGGGTGTTAAATTAGCTAAATAAGTTACTTTTTATGGAATATTAAGCTAAAGGCTTAACTTTTAACCATCACTTAGTATATGTTTGGGGGAATGGTAATCAGTAGATGTTGGTTGTTGATGTTAATAGTTTTACTATATTTAGAAAGCAAAATTGCTAAAAAGAGTATAAATTTTGAAAAAATATAATTAAAAAGTAATTGTTGGAACATAACCCATTCAATTAGAGATACTCTTACTTTCAACCAAATGAAATATTTTTAAATTTTTTTTAAGAAAGTGCTTCTTTTCCTCTCTACTTCCTTACAACCCCACAACTCCAAATTCACAAGGGACTTGTGTTGGATAAAATAGAAACCATATTTAGGCACCTTAATTTTCTGCAATTTATATCATGGCTTTCGGAGCACAAAATAATATGTCCCAAGTGCAGATTTTTGTAATTATATCCTATTGTTCTCCTTCCTCCTCATCTTCAGTAGACACTACCACTACTAACTAGGCCATCCACATAAATTGTTTTCTCCCAAGGTCTCCAAATTCAATTACTTCAAAAAATATACTATATAAACTACATGTTTGATCCACACCCTTTAGCATTCGTTTATATATCAATTCTTGCTACCTATCATTCAACTACTCACAAGTCACTAGATTCTTTGTGCATAATGGCCTCAAAATTCCATTACCAAACACTCCACTTCTTCGTCCTCTTATTGTCATCAATTCTCCCTATGCCTTATTGTCTTCCATTGAGTAGTATTAGTCCAGATTAAGTTTAGTATGATCATGTGGAATGTGAAGAAAAAACAATGATTATTAAAGAAAACTAAGAACATAGAGTTTTTTTACAAATTCTAGGGGGGCTATTGTAGGCGGTAGAGATAATATTACTAATCTTGATTCAAAGTCGTGGAATGCTGAGACAAATCAAATCATAGGTTCAAAAATTTTATATCATAAACCCAATGTAAAATAGTTAGTTTCATCGCATATAATATTTAGGTTCGTGATATAAAAATTGTAGGTTAATTGTATAAAATTTTTAGGTTCATCGCGTAAATTTTTTAGGTTCATCACACAAATACACAAAATTATTTACTTTTAGGGTTTAGGGTTGAAATATAAAGCAGTTAGGTTCGTCACAATCAAATCACATAAAATAAACATGTATATTCATGTACAAGTGTATTTACATTTTCAGTTTAGATTCATTGCATATTATAGTTTAGGTTCATCGTATAAAACTTTTTTAGGCTTTATAGGATGAACCTAGGTATTTTTATGTTATATACTTTAGTTTTCTACATGATAAACCTAGACATTTTGTATGATGAATCTATATTACGAGCTTAAATGTTTTATATGATAAATGTAATCTTCATGCGTAATGAACCTAAAAGAATAATCAAATTATTATATATTATAAGTATATGCGTTCTATGTTATGAACTTATATTTAAAATGTCATAAAATGTGGCTATGAACTTAACGATGAACACTACTACAATGTTATGTATAATAATTTTTTGTACAAAAAACATACTAATATTGGTGTTTATTTATAGGGAAAAAATGAGAAATATTTTAATATATATATTATTTTTTAATGATCTAGAACAAAAATAATTTAACTTTAAACTTTTAAATAAAGAAAAAAATGATATATATTAAAGAGAGAGACAGAGAGAGAGAGAGAGAGAAACGTTTCGTATTTCTATATACTTTTATATTAGATTAAAAAAACCTATGTCTACGAGCATCTTGCATCACATCTATGATGTAAAGATTGATACCTTCCACCCTCAATCACAGTGACAGTACAAGCAGGCCCTTGATAAGTGTAATGACGGATACGTTAGCTGTGTTTTGGGGAGGAAGCTTAGCATGACATCCAATGTTGTTTGTTTGTATTTTTCGACGTAATCAAATTTACCATCCTACCTCATTTATAAGATGAGGAATCCAAAGATGTTTACTGCTTCGTGTTTGTCTGTTTGTACTTTCCATTTTCAAAAAGAAGAAATGCACTCCACACTCTCGTGTGCTTGGGAAATTTCCCATGGGATACCAACTCATCTACCCTTCTTTGACACACCACGATTTTGGGAGACGGGACATTACATTCTGTCAAACAATAACACACCGCAATTTTTCAATGGAAAAACATTCACTGTTCGTCTACCCTTGCACTTTTCACAAGAATATGGGCTACAACTACGAGATTCCCTTTTTCCTGAAGATGGGCCCAATCACGGTGCAATGGTCGAGGGACACAAAAATATCCATATCCTATTTTTTAAATTAGATTAAATATTTTAAAAATTAAATCAAATGATCAGATATATTTTAAATATCTTATTTTACTAATATTCATATATATATATATAATATTTGGAAAAAAATTATTACAACACAACATAATATACTATATGATACAATATAATATATCTAAAATATAGTGCAATGCATTAAAAAAATAGATATTATATTGTTTTGGATAATCTGATAAAAATTCAGACCTGATATCTGCTTCAATTGCAATTAAATTTTCTCAAATTAGAATGTTTGTATTGTTGATCAATTTTTTGAATTTCGAATTTCTTACATAGGCTTAGATATCTTACACATACACATTGGTTGTGTTTGATAACTACCAATAAAAATCCTAATATATAAAAATGTGTGTGTGTGTGTGTGTATGTCTCCAGAGAGAGAGTTTGGTAAAAGATGAATAAAAAAGGATACAAGCATTAATTAATGGTTTTTAGGGAGTTTGGTAAAATGAGCTAGAAATTAGTGAGTATTGGAATCCACAATTATATAAATATTAAAAAATATACATGAGAACTAGACCCGGATAAAAGTAGGATGACTCACTTAACTCGCTGAGTTCCACTTGAATACTATCCTAAGATTATCATATCCATGAGATTTATGAATACACGTTAGTATTTTTTGTTTTACATACAGTTAAATATAATCTGACTCTATAAATATTATAGAAATTCGTGGGTTCTTGAAATAAAATTAATAGTGATAAAATTGCAATAAACAAGAGTACAAAATAAAAAATTACATTTTCCTCTTTCCTTTTTTCTTGAAGTTGAATTTACATGTTGGAAAAATAAAATAAAATAAAATTTATTTAAGTTAAAAGTATTCTTATATTAAAAATAATATGAAAAGTGTAGTGATTTTAAAAATATCAACTCTATAAAAATATAGTCACATTTCAATATGTTATTTGAAAGTGAGAATTTGATAAAGTAAGATATTATATAAATTTATTTATTGAACATTAAGTGGGCTAGTATTAAAAGTAGCATGCAGTCATTCTAATTTTATATATGCCGACGAAAAATAAATAAAAGTGTACAAATAATTTTCAAAGCTTATAAACCCACTCAACCTGGCCTAATAATAGCTTATGTCCAGATAAGACCCATACAAAAAAATACCTAGACAAGCCATAACTTGACTTGACTTTGACCCATATTAAGCATGATCTTGATCTGAAACAAACTTGTCTAATGATCAAGTCTAACCAAAAAAATGGAGTAAATAATTAGGTGTTTTCCTTTTAAGAAGGAAGAGGAGGAGACTTGAAGAATGGATTGAAAACCTAAAATTTCTTATATTTTAGAGTTCAATATGTATATGTACTTTTGCATGGGTCATCTGGTGGGCTCGAAATGATTAGGTGTTGGACGGTATTATCAAGCTCGGGTAGGAACACAAAGATTACAAGGAGCACCTTATCACACGCTCAGAGGTTTCGGCCTTAGTATTCCTATTGAGGCCAGCATCAAACACACAATCCTACCAAACACTATATCGAATATGCGTAACATCCCATAATAATTACATATAGAGATTTATAGAAGAAACATCAAGTTGTACCTAAGATATAATTTCAACATTAGCAACCATTAGGCAACAAGGGAGCACCGATATTCGCATGGCTCATTCGCAAGATACCTGAGGCAAGTCACAGACTATGATATTCTCCTCCACCCATTGATAGACCTTAGAGCATTCCACCATTGCTTCCATGAGCCTCAGTTGTTGTCACCTTGATAGACCTTTAATGCTATCCTAACGTTAAGTAAGCACCAAACAAACACCATACGTTACCCTGTAAGGCTTAAATTCCAACCAACATCTCGCATCCACACGACTTGTTATGATATATCCGACCCACTTCGCCGCGACTTATACAAGTACGCTTGAGATTATCTCATCATATGACCCCCAACAACTTATTTCAATGGGTTGAATCATATGCTAAACCACGTCCACCAACACTCCTTATCAATGGACCCATATATCACACAAAACCACTTGACTTCACTTCTTTGAAGCTAGTCATCCCAAGTATGCCTCAAACAACACGACGAAATGTCTGTTGATAGGCACGGGCAACAAGGTACTTTGATACAACTTGTCATGCATTCAGAGGTTTCAACCCTATTGTTCGTGGTGAGGCCAACATCAAACAAACAATCTTACTAAGCACCATACTGAATATGCCCAACATCCCACAATAATAACATATGGAAAAGTATAGAAGGAGCACCGAGTCGTACTTGAGATATAATATCAGCATTAGCAACCATCAGGCAATAAGGAAACACCCATACTCGCATTACTCATTCATAAGATGATTGGGGCAAGTCACGAACCGTGACAATATGCTCTGACTAATATGGAAAATAGAGCAAAAAAAAAAGAATTTGAGCAATGTTGAGAGAAAATGGTGGCCTCCTGAACTTGGTTGGAACAAGATAAATACATATGTAGGTTGCAATGCCAATAATGATTGGTGCATTGGGTTTGTTTTTAGAAACTACATAGGTTAATTTACTTCTAAAAGACAATCCCGAACAAGACATTGTAGTTTCCCAAAGGACGCTGAAGTTGAGGGTATTTGGTTTGGCTTGCAAATGGGGTTGGTGAATAGATGGGAGGACATGATAGACTGGACTAGATGGAATGTCTAGCGGTGATAAACAAAAGCAAAGGAAGAATGTTGTGTACATTATCTTAAATCATGTAAATTTTATGTGCGGAGTGTGCATGCTAAATCAGGAGGCAAAATTCAAAGGAGAAGGGCCTGCATGGCCAACCTGTGTAGCTTTGGTACAGTCGTGCAGGAGTATTACTTAATTGTGTGATATTGCCGAGAGGAAGAAGTTTGCACGACCGTGTAACGAACACCGTGTCATTTTTATCATATTTAGTCATGTATTTTGATATACTTTTAGTTATTATTGTTCTTGACTGATATAGAGTGTTTGAGAGAGAAGTCTTTAGGAATTTTGAGAGACCAACTTGCATAATGGATTATCCATCTGATTTGAAAGATTTGAAAATTGAAAATACATTGCAACTATCTTTGATTTTGCAGTCCATTCATTGATTAATATATCAATCTATATCTTCTTATCTACGGACGTGATTTGATCGATTCATATAATTTTTTGTGACTTCAATTTAGTTTACGCTTTCTCAGTTGATTTAGTTTTTTGGTTGTTGTCAATGATTCTTCGTTCATGCAACAATGCAAATCCAATGATTATTCAATCTATTGCGTGTTCTGTAATAAATAAATAAATAAACAGCATCCCTCTGGCTGCCAACAACAAAACAAAGAGTAAACGGGGCGTCTGCGAAGGAACGCGGTAGCACATTTCATTGCAGAATTAGGCTCCTGGATAAGGGAGAGGAGTAGCGGAGGAAGGATTGGCATGTCCCATTGGATTCCATCACTCATCGTACATGATCCACACGATCAATGAAAGGCCGGCGGTCCTCTTCTTCTTCTTCTTCTTTTAATAATAATAAATAAAAAAAACACATAAATTCCAATATGTAATTGTAGTGGTACTAAGAGTCCGCCAATTGCGGCAGAAAATGTACCATTACCGAACATAAAAAAAAGTTAAATAAAGATTGATAGGTTGGAGGGTCAGCGAATTAGTTGATGGGCGTGAGCGGATAGTCAAATGGGAGACCCAATAAATTTTCAAATTGAACATTGAAAAGTGGACCGCTTGAATTGAATAGAATAGATGGATCCAGTTTGCGGCCAACGAGCAGTAAGATTGTAATAAGTTGTAA
This sequence comes from Tamarix austromongolica, assembly GCA_039764185.1. NCBI lineage: Eukaryota > Viridiplantae > Streptophyta > Magnoliopsida > Caryophyllales > Tamaricaceae > Tamarix > Tamarix austromongolica. Next base: position 70,287,468 of record CM077815.1, on the reverse strand, counting down.
CATTACATTCATCCTCTAATAGTATTAGTTACTTAGTCCGTCCGTCCGTCCGTACTCCGTAGTTCCAGTGACATTCATTAAGTAGTGGAGCAGCAGTAAAAAAAGTAGTAGGAAAAGCACTTTTCTAAGTATACTGTTAATTGCGATAAGTGCGCGAGATCGAATTACGAAGCAAAAGCATGTTATAAAATACTGGATTAGGAGATAAAAATCATAGGATGCGGGTTACAAGCGTCTTTTGCTGCAACCACTTCAGCCTCTTTCGCCCTAAAAATAACAAAAATATAAACCCCACCTTCAATTTCCCAGATAACTTTTAAAAAAAACAAAAAAGCCAACAAACACTCGCCGAACATGACAATCGCTATTCCCCCCCCCCCTCCATTGTGAGGAAAAGTCAAAAAAGCCCAATTTCCTCACAGTGCCCCTCCTGCCCTCCCTCCTGCACCATCACAGTCCCCAACACCAGCCATAGACAGCAGTCAAAAAGTAAAACAAGACACCCAAAACAAAAAGCACGCGTTTTCCTAAAAAATTAACCGCGCGGGAAAACTACATGAAATTCTTCCATACAGCTCCCCGCCCTTGTGTTTTCATTTTTTTCCTCTTCTGTTCTTCCCTCGGAAGAACGGAGCGGCTTCACATCGTCATCAGTACCGGAAGTTCTTGCCGGTGAAGGTCTGACCGAACTGCCAATGGGCAGGAACAATATTCCAGGAAGTAGACTGGCGCCGATCGCTCGCACGGACCCTGAACGACAGGGACTGGCCGACGAGAACGGAATTAGACTGCCAGTTCTGACCCCAGTTACGGCTCATAGGCATCCAATCGGTCCTGCTTCCCTTAACCCATACGCTCACGACGTCACCGGCACCGGCTACGTTCGTGATGAGAACCAAGTTGAAGTAACGGAAGCCGTTGATTGTGAACCTTATCCCTCCGAGTTTCCGGCATGGGACACTGCAGGTAGAGGGGTAGTTGCGTCAGTTGATGAATATACATACATACCATATATATATATATATATATATATACAGACAGGCACAGGCAGAGAGTAGTAAGCAGTAAGCACTAGCCCACCCCTTTTTCAGGTTGGACGGAAAAGGAAGCGAACGTGACACGCGGGTCCGTGACTGCCGCGATGTTATATGGGAGACCGTGATTATTGCAGTGGTGCGAGTACGAACATTTTTATCGTCAGAGGAAGATAATAATAACCGTGACATGCGCGTGAGAAACAACGGTCGCCTCCATTCATAGGAGGAACAGTGGCATCATGGGCATAATAAAAAAATCAGCCGAAATTAGGAATGGTCCTCCTCTCCTCACCTCACTGCTCCAATGAGTGACCCATGCCGTACCCAAGGAATAAGGTTCTCCGTGTATAATTACTGTATACATACATGGGACCATAACCGTGGGGCAGTTCCGTAATTACGCCCGAATTATTTTCAGGCAGTTTTAGTCCGATATTAATAGCTGCCCATGGATTTTTTGAGTACGCACGCGGACTCAAGGAAAATGGGCATTAAAACCGGCTATGGGAGGAGGAGATTTGGGAGAGCGATGATGGGGCCGGATGTACCTGCTACTCCCGTTCCCATTGATGCTCCTAACTAACCAACTACTATAGTTTATTTACTACTATTGAGTAAAAACCATCCCGTCGAGTCTTACTAGTGGGTGCTACTGTGTCTAGTCAAGTAATGTAAGCTCATTCGGCTTAGAGTACAGCAGCCGACCACAGTTACTGGTTTATTTTCTTCTTCGCCAACTGAAAGGAAATATGTTACTATCCCACGACCGAATCACCAAGTCAGAAGAGCGCCGCCGAGGGGGAGGTGGGGAGGATTAAACTAAATACGGAAACGCAGGGTCAACTAATCAGTAGAACCCAATGCATACAGACATGGCAATCGTTAGCGAGCTAGATGTAGGAGGGGGGAGTGGAGTCGATTACGTACCGGCGGTAGGAGACGGGGACAATGCCAGCGCGGTACTGAGCCATCTTCAAGAACATAGGCATAGCAAGATCGAAATGAGGACGTGGCGGATTGCACCAACCGCCATTATCGTTAGGCAGGGCGTAATTCGGCGGGCAGAAGTTCGTAGCAGTGACGAATATGGAGGGGCTGCCGGGATGGCACCATCTCGGGTCATTGGCGCATTTTATCTCAAAACAAGCACCGCAGCTCAACCCGTTGTTGAATAATGCCGTGCTCAGTGCCGCTGTGTTCACGCCGTAACCTGCCGAGTATAAATTCCCATAGCCACATGCTCCGCCTGCGGCAAATACGTACGCAAACATCAGAATCATGTGACAAAAATAGCTAAGCCAGAGAACCACGCTGAAAAATAACAGGGGAAGGAGTATATTAGTATATATATGTGCATTCTGGCACTTACCCATGGTTCCAGAAGCGTCACTTCCACCGTAAAATGTGGCATGAGCACCTACCCATGAGCCTCCTGTGTATGCGCCTGGAATTCTAGCTTCCACCACCGTTGCTGCTAATACCCATGTTACGCACGCAATGCACAACAACATCGCCTTCGATGTCTTCATCATTCCCATTTTCTTTTCTTAATTTTCCCTCTGTCTTTTCTCCCTCACCTCACCTTGTCAGCACGCCACAACCTAGTAGTTAGGTGTAAATTATCTATATTTCAATTCAGCTTCTTCTCCTAGTTAGTTGGCTGGTTGGCTGGTTGGTTGGTTGAAGAAGAGAGAACGAGATTTTCAATTTTGTGTGTGGGAGGGAGAGAAAAGAGATGAGGCACCAGAGTGCGAGACAGAGAGAGAGGTGCGGAAGCTGTGAAGGTAAGAGGCCGGAAGGTGAGGTCGTACTTAAAGGGGAGGTCCGGCCCCACCTCATAGGATGAAAGGACCACCAATTTAAGGAGGGAAAAAAAAACAGGAAAAAAAAAATCCAAATCCCATTCCTTCTACCGGGCACTGTTTGGATACGCGAGTTAGAGATAAATATTAAAAATTAATTTAGGTAAAAAAAATGAAGTAAATCGGAGTGAATATTTTAAAATATTGTTTTGATAATATTAACCTAATTTAAATAAATTAAAGTGAATGTTTTAAATTTTTCTTTTAAATTGAGATAAATGAAGATTAAAATAATAAAACAAATTATATTTATACCTTTATATTAAATAAATAAGTCATATTAAGGGGTATTTTGGTCCTATTAAGTCAAAATTTTACTTATTCTTTTACCTTCACCTTTATTATCTCCGAAATTAAAGATTAAATAAAAATAAAATATTAACCTTAGATAAAATTATTAATCTGATATTTAAATAAGATAAATTAATTTATTTATCTCCGATAACTTTCTTCCGACCCGATTCAAACGGAGTCCAAAGGAAAAAGAAAAGAGAGAGAGTGAGGGAGGGGAGGGAGGAATTGAAGGAAAGATAAATAAAGTGCGTTTCTCAAGTATGAAAAATCGCTTTGAGTCCGGCGTGTACCTTACGTTCCAATTAGGAGACAGACTACATTCGCGGATTTAGCTGGAATACCGTAAACGTACGCGCATAAAGTTAGTGTAAATTTTAAAATAAATTTTAACTTTTTAAAAAAATTAATTTTTTAATATAATAAATTTCATTTTAATAAGGCTGGTGTATATTAATAAGTGCGAAGGGTTAGTGAACTGTCCGAATTATTTATTTATTTTTTGTTTGTGATTAGGACAAGCAAGAACATAATATTAGTGGGGACCCAAGACCGATTAGATTGGTTATTCCAAATTAACCAAAAGGTCTTGGATATGGGGATTTATTAAAAATGGAGCAATAGTGTTGAAGGAATCGCGCTTTCCTACGAAGAAAAAGATCCTCCGGACACCAGAGGTCCAGAGCTAGATATGGAGGATGTTGGGGGGAAAAAGACACCAAAGGAACATGATACGAGTGGGGTATAATTGGAACTTTGCCTTTTTTTTTTTTCTTTTCTTCCGGAAGGGATGTGAAATATATTATATTGTATTTTATATGTATTTATTTAATATACATATTTTATGTCTTCGTCTTATACTTTATCCTATCTCTTTGTTATTTTTTATTTGTGAAAATGTTGATTCCAATTCAGAATATTATATTTTACCTAAAATTAAAAAAAAACTATAATCAATCGAAAACTATTAAATTTTAGGGCTTATTTAGTATAGGGATGGAAAAATTCTATCAATTTTGTATCTTTTATATTAAATACTTAATAATAAAATATTTATTTTAGATCAAATTAATATCTAAAATGTGTATTCATAAGAATAAAAATATTTAATTTTAAATAGATTATATAAAATATAGGAATAATTTTTCTATTTCTATTACTTTTGTACCAAACGAGCACTTAAAGTATATTTCGTACTTAATGAAAATAAATTAATAGAACCTATGAAGAGCCTAAAAGGTATTATATTAGAAAAACACACTATGAGGTCGTCCACAACGGAGGTGCAAAATTTTTTTTGCACCTGTTGATCCGGCGCAAAGTGCCATATCAACGACGTAAAAAAATCAAAAAAGAAGTTCGGGCGCAGGAAAGTAAACCGGCGCAACAAATTTGATAGAAACAAAACAATCGAAAAATACTGTTACTTTCTGTAAATATTAACTGTTAATACACGGTAAAGTAGATAAAATACTATAAAAAAATGTATTGATTTTTTTTTTCGCTTTCCGTTGTGGGTGCTCTGAGTACAAAAAAAAAACATAAGAAATAATGATTATATCTTATACTTATGTCCTTTATCCATCTTCTATTTCACGGCAGAGACAACTACGCCTTTTATGCCATTTGGATTTTTTTTTTGTTGGGGTTACATTACATAAGATGGAACCCGTACGGTCATCAACAGCTAGTAATAACATTTGGTTACGGTCGCTTAAAATAGTCTTACGGTCTAATAGTAAAGACAGGTCCCATGTGATCGGATCATGGCACGGCATGCCCATTTTTTTTTTTCATACAACTATAGTCTATATTGGGACAGTCTTATTAATTAAGAGACCCAACAAAGGGAAGGGGAAAAAAAAAAAGTCATAATCATCATCAATGATGTTGCTTACTTGCTCCTTAATTTTTGCCTCCTTCATTCCTTCCTTCCTGCACACCCTAATCATGTTATCGGTTACAAAGCCGTCCTCCTGCATCGTCGGTTAACAGTTGACGAGTCCGCGTAATTATAGTTCTGCTTTATGAATTATGAGATAAAGAATGCAGAACGAAGGAGATCCGCGCTTTTAGTGCTATCTTTGTTTCATGTTGTGACATAATTGTCCTCCGTCGGAGTTACTGGCAATGCTGTTATTTTTGCTTCGTTTTTAAAGGAAAAGTTAAGGGGGGCAATTGGACCGTGGAAATGTCTACACAAAAAGTGAATGTCTGTCCGACGATACACATATTTATCAATATATAAAATAAGTCTTGAAATTTTTTTTAAAATTTGTTTGAAAATAATCAATAACCTACGATACAAAAAAAAAACCCTCATAAAATTAAATATAATAATATAAGAATATTTTAGCTACTAGCAGGGTCGTTGTGTAACTAATATGGGGTGCACAAAAACAACTCCTAAATGACGTTGCTGCTCTTGTCACTAAAGTAACCATTGTAGGCGCCACTGCTAGAACTCCAAATGTCACCACGCTCGCCTCTTCGCCATTGCCTCTTCCGACGAGCACCATCAGCACCGGGCTTCCGTTAGGTGAACTTGGGTTCCTGATGCCTTCTTGCCCCTTCCTCATCGCCGTTTGTTACACCATCGACCGACTCGGTGGCTCTCCCGCCATGACCTACGACCCGGCGGCTCTCTCTGTCGAGTGAGGGATAGGATAGAGACGGAAAGAGTGTCGCATGATACGCCAGAGAAGCAAACGACGACTTTGTTCGTGAGAGAAGAACAACACTTTCTTCTTTTTTCTTTTTGTTTTTTTACTAATGTAGCCTTATCTTTTAGGGTTTGGGTGGGTTTGATAATGAATTGGCCTTTGGTCTTAAAACTTTATTTGAGTTTTTTTTTTTAAAAAAAAAAATTGTTGGCATTGTAAACAACTTATATGAATTTTGGTTTTGCTTTATTGTGTCGTAATAACTATAATATCAATCCCTTAAAAATTATTATTGTATTACCTTGGTATATATGATATTATTTACAACCCTAAATGCATCTATAGATAAATTTATATTAATATAATTAAAACAAAAAAAAAATACTTAATTTGATATGCAGAAAAAAAATTCCCCTACGTTTCCTAACGTCTCTGTTTCTTAATTCTTTGAATAATTGTCATTTCTGTGTTCCTTACATTTTCCTCTCTGCATTCGGTCGTCGTCCCGCCGTGCGATTCTGAGTGTAATTGACCAATCTAAAACTACTACCTAGACCTAGAGGCTTGCTTGAACGAACGGGGAGGAAGGCTTTGCGTAAAATCAACTTCACACGTTGAGGCGGGATTAGCGTCTACGATTTGAGTTGAGAAATGAAAAAAGCAAAGTTCGCAAAAGTTGGGAGCCAATCAACCCATCATTCGTCGACGGCCCAGATCTGATGTGCGCTACTTGTAACTTGTACGCAGCAGCTACGGGACGACGACGTATTTTTACTGGAGCCGGATGTAACTAATTAGGAAGCACCAAACAAGTGGGCTCTTATCAGGAACATATGGGCCCGGCCAGCTAGAAGACAATGAACGAAGGGATCCAACGTAGGCGCAGGCAGAGAGAGCGGGCGGACTGAGAGAATCCAACGGAGGGATTGTGTGGGGTTCGATGAAAAGGGACCCCACTTAATCACGTAATCATCGGCTGATTACTTTTGAATGGTAAACCGTATACGTAGGTACGTACCAGCGCCGGAGAAAGAAAGAATTCAAAGCTTTCAATTTTCAGCTCGCTAGTGTTTTTTGAGTGGCGGGTGTGGAGGATGAACGAAAGAGGGAATGTGAGGCGCACAAGCACGATGGTCCGTCTCGAGACACTACCCGAATCCGGCCGTCCCCCACTTTATCAGTAACTGTGTTTGGCTTCTTGTTATCAAACACTTATGCCTTGTCCCTATGGAATTAGATATGCTTCTAGTTTGTGGCTACCGCCCTTAATGACCCATTTTTCCCCCCTTCTAAAATTGGATTTGATTCCTTTAACAGCCAGATTCAAAATAAAATTTAAGTTCCGATCTTCTTTTAACTAAAATAACGAATCAAACCGAAAATTTAACAAACCAAACTTAATAAAGTTCGTGTTCGACTCGTTTCACGTCTAGATTCGACTCAATATTTAATAAACAAGTCTTACAATAAAATTTTATCTCGACTCGTTTAATAAATAAGTCTTGAAATGAAGCTCGATTTAAACTCATTTAACCAAACTAAATTATTAATTAGTCGGACATCATTTATGGCCCTAGTTCTGGCCAACAAACTTTATCTCATGCTACAACATGCTTGGATATATTTCTCTTCGGATATAATATTATCTCTTCCACATGCACATGACAATTCCTTCCTCCCAAAAACAAAATAAGTATTGAATGCAAGGATGGTATTGGTATCTAACTATCTATCTATTTATTGTGGTATGTTGCTTTAGAATAATTATATTTTAAGCGGAAATCAAACTCTAATTAATTACAATATAATCTTATACCGATATTATTAATGTTAAGAGATCTAATGTAGTTGTATTTAAATGTTAGATCCATGTACAAAATTTGACTTATGACATTATGATAAATTAGATGATAATTTATACTAGTTAGGTCAATCATGTGCAAAAGATGATAAGATTTTGGTAGAGATAGGGAATTTATGCGAAGTTGATCAGGTAGGAGCAAAGTAGGGTTGTATACTATTCATGTGTGAACTAGTGAAGTGAGGAGAACTGGATTAGTTGCTGGCCGTTTCTTATAAAATAGGTCACGTCACCGAGTTCACAGCTTATTAAAAAAAAATTTTAAAAAAAATAAAAATCCTTTCAATTCCACCCCCATGTGCCTTCACTCATCGGGTCACATTAGTCCCAGACAGACCGGGTCCCCCCACCCTCGTTACCCTCTATCCAATCCAAAATTTCATTTTCCGTTTAATTAATTATTTGAAATGTTGACCAATTGCTCCCCTCCACATGGGCTTGTCACAATCCTCCCTCCCATGTGTGGCCCCCTCCTTCCCTCCCATTGTAGTATCAGTGCGGCCGGTAATCTTGTTTTTATTTGTATTTTTTTATTTATTTATTTAAACATCTACACACACCCAAAAAAATAAAATAATCTAGTAATCAAATTTGTTCGCAATTGATGAATTTCATCTTCATATTCGAATTTGTGCGGAAGAGGATACCGCTTCTTTAAACATGTGCAAGTTTGTAAAACTGTGATTACATCAAAATGAATTAATAAACCAGTAGTTTGTAGATACAGAATTATTTACCATCCGTTATATTGCAATATGTTGTTATTAGCATCATTTCCCTTTTACAATAGAAACGGTACCAACCTTTATATAAATTATCTTCATCTCAATCAACGTTGATAACTAATATAGCTGGTTAGGTCCATATATGATTAGAATAGATAAGTAACTTATTAAATGTAATTGTTATATCCTATTACTAGTATCGTGGTGTATTTGTAGATATAAGATGTACATTTATAACTATCAAATGTATGTGTTTATAAGGTTGCATGTTCTTTTCTATAAGATGTGTATTTAAAACATGTGTATTTGTCTCTTACTATTTCATAAATAAAATATATTATAAGATGTGTATATATTGATATAACATGTGTATTCACCTCTTATAAGATATGTTTTTACAACTATAAAATATGCATTTATCTTTAAAAAATATGTATTCTTTTCCAATAAAATATATATCATGTGTATTCACCTCTTATAAGATATATTTTTACAACTATAAAATATGCATTTATCTTTAAAAAAAATATGTATTCTTTTCCAATAAAATATGTATTTATAACATATGTATTCGTCTGTTGTTTTATAAATATATAAAGTGTATTTATATCAAGAAGATGTATATTTTATTGGATAAGATATATATTTATACTATATAATATAAACATTTTAATTTTTATGTCTTAGATATACCAATATGGGTGTCAATTTACATCAAAAGAAATTGTTGTATCATTTTCTTTTATAGTTAATGACCCAAATGAAAGATAATTTCATTTAAATTTAAAAAACACATTATAAACTATTATAACATGATGCAAATTGCCTATTAAATGCTTTGATAACTTAGCTAGATGAAATTAGTTGTAACAATAATACCCTTAAAGTTTATTACCAAAAAAAATTATTCTATGTAAGCATAATAATAAAATAATGGGTGTTATCGTCACATTTAGTATAGAAAAGGTATTTTCTATACCCAAATCATGTCGGATGCAAATTTAAAAAAGAGTAACTCAAAACTAGAGATTAAGTGTGGAAATTACTTGGTCTTAAGTTACATGATTACAAAACAAATGCGGTATATGGAAGAGAATAGGAGATATACATATATGTAAGTAATAAGAGAAGAGTTTGGATAACTACAATATTATGCCCACAACCTAGATACATCTCTCTATAGCAACACATTAAAGTACTAATATTAACAATACCTACAAAACACAAGAGAGCGCTTACTTGTGGGAATAAGGAGGTGTGCATAAAATGGGCACATCAATAAGTGTGTACAAAGTAATATGATTAATTCAAAAGACATCACATGAAGCAATTGACACAAATATAACATGATGATCACATAAGAATATGCATGTGATAATGATAAAGATAACATGCGAAACTAGGCAATATGATTATTCTAGAAGCATAGTATAACACACATAGATCATGGTACACTTAAAATAGAGCATGATATAACACATGACCTAATAACTTTCATAACATTGGATATAACTTGGAGCATAAACCATATTATTTTCTTTACTTAGTTATCATATAATTGATTTCTTATTACCATTGATTACTAGGAACGTTTAACGACATAAAACTCCTTCTATAGTATGATGCTCTTGGATACCACTACTTTTTGTTTGATGGAATGAAATTATGACATAATTTTTTATTTCGGGGTAATACGTTTCTAGGGATCATAAAACTACACACATAATCCTTAAATACACGGACCTCTATAGGCTGGGGGAACATATTGGTATAAAGTAGATATAAGGCCACTCTAGTTTTGACAGAACCAAAATAAATGACATATAGCTCCTTCTCATGGTATAATGCACTTGGGGACCAATGTTATTTTTGGAGGAACATATAAATTTTATTGACCTGGCTCATGTGATATTTCACTTTGATATTAAATCTAATTCGTTACTTAAGTCATTTAACTACAAATTAAATTCATTAATTTACTATATTCAAGACAGCACCTATAACACTTTATATTAGATATTATTAAGCTAAAAAATAGAGGTAAAACTCAAAATTAGGCACACAAATTAATAATTTTACTCATTTTAGCTATTTATTCGCAAAGCCCTAACTTATACTAACCATAGCTATTCCCATTAATTCATTTATTACACTTAACTCCTATTCTTATCACAATACTTAATTTAAATCCCAAATTCTAGAATTAATGTTTAAAGGCCAAATTTGCCCTTAACTATACTAATTTTCTTCAAACTTAATAAATTTAATTTAACTCCAATGATTCCCAAATTCACCGCTAAGCTTTTATACCCTAAAATACACATGAAAATATACTTACACAAAATTAAAATAATTTAACCCCACATAAATTAACAAGGCTGAGAGTTATTCACTCATGTCTAGGAATATTCATTACAAATCTACTGCATGTTCATCACTAATCAAAAAAATATTCATTATGTATTACTAGTATATTCATCAATATTTTAGTAGATATAAAATCATGTTAAAATCATGCAAATCACTCTCTCATTCCAAACTTAATGCTTAAACACACATTGTAATACCCTAAAGTTAACCTAAACGTAATTCTAGGTAATTAATATTTTAATCTTACCCTATTTATTTAATTTTAAAATTAAACATAATTCTAATCATAACCCTAATTTTTTTTTTCCTTTTCCTTTTTCCCTTTTTCTTTCTCCTTTTCTTTTTACCTTCTCCTTCTTGGTCTTCTTCTCCCCTTTCTACCCTAAATGATTCCCTCCTTCTCCCTACTAAATCCCCTTTGTTAAGCTCCAGCCACATCCTACCCCAAGCCTAATCATCACCACCATCATATCCCTCAATTCAAGGAACGTGTCATAGAATTTTGCCTAAAAAATCTCAATTAATTGTGTTATGCCCATCACCTTCTTGTACCTCTACTTCATCTGTTCGTCAACCATTTACATAACCCTCTTCTATATATACCCCTCCAGTATCTCTCCTTACCTCATTTAATGCTTCACCAACTCTTTCCCCAAACTTCTTCTTCATTTCCTAATCTTTTTATGTTTCATTCCATTGTTCTCAACTATTAATGTACAGAGAAGCCATGTGTAACTTAGTTTACCTCATGCAACTCAACCATTAATGTATTGAAACCCCATGCAACAAACCCCTTAGTTGCGTCAACTTCTCATGAAAACATCCCTTACGCATGCCATTCTCTCATGAAAGACCACCCCATCCGCATCACAACCTCACACCAATAATCCACACCTCACACTGTCTTAACCTTCTTACATTTACTCCTCATGCCATAACCACCTTATTTGCGTTAACCTCCCACACACAGCCCCCTATCTATGTCACCCATTGACGCAACACACCCAATTATTATGCCATCCACTCACACAACCAACTCAAATTTGTGCCACATTTTCTCACACCTTCATTTGCTTTGGTTTTTCCTTTTTCCATCCTCCTTTACCTTATATTTTCCATGGTTCTTTTCTTAAGTTCTAACCATATGTTATTCTTAGTTTTTAAGTGATTTTTCAATGGAATCAGATGAGGCATCTTAGGATTTTCTTTCATGCTTAGAGATTAGTATCAGTTAGGTAAGGATACACGTTGTAGTTAGGGTTTGTTAATTCTATATGTAAATTTTATATAATATCATGTTTGGTATTATTATATCTCATAATTCATGTGTTAATATCATGTTATGATAATGTTGTATTATATTATGGAAATGTGAGTATTTCATGAAAGCATGAACTTATGTGGTATTTCATTCCATAAGTCTTATCTTGAAATCCTAAGTGTGGTATGTTGATCTATGGATTTGATATAGTATGTAATTGGGTAATGAATTTGGTTAAGTTGTAGAGTGATATAATCAATTGAAGGCGGAAAATTAATGATGTCGGATTTGTAGGGTTTGTGGAAATTCGGGTATTGTGGTTATAATAAGGGTATTTTGATCATTTTATGATAATGTGAAAAAAATTATGGCATGATAGTCTTTAAGGGAATTATAAATTATTTTATAAGTAATATGATCAAATGGTGGTTGAGTATGATATATGTTATCTAAAATATGACGTTGAGGTATCTTCATAAAATAAGGGCATTGTAGTTAATATGATTTAAATATAAAATTTTGGTGTTTCTAAAGTGGTAATGGATTTAAAATATTCTAATTATATTTCTTGAAATATTCAGGTAATTATGAATAATATAAGTATAATAAAATAAGAAAATAACTTAAATTAGGAATAGTAACTCTAGAGGTAGGTGTGTTATCTCATATGTAAGACGTTGGATTTAGACCTTGATTTTCGGATATATTGTTAATAATTTTATCATAGGATGTTGTATTACATTTGGTGATGATATGAGTCTTATGGAAAAATTTATGCATAGCTTGTGAAATTAGGGTTTTGAAGGAGGATATGGCCTTTTTCATTGGGGGATGTTCCAATCACCATTTGGTTGTACTATATGTGCCTTGCATATTTATGTTGAGTATTTTTTATATACATGGCATATTTATATTTACGTTTACATGTTGATATCAAGATAAACAATAATATAATAAGATATTAATTATTTAAAGTGAAAGATCACATAAGTTAGGACCAAGATGTTGGGTATGTTCCATTAGACGCTAATATGGATCAAGAGAGTTCTACCCTAAGTGGTGTTATAGACCGTTAAACTAATTTAAGAATAGTGGTTAGGAGCATTTTTCTCTTTAAGGTATTGTGTTAATTCCATTGGATGATAATAGTGATTCATGAGTATTTTTTCTAGAGATGTGCTTCAATTTGTTCCATTAGATTAAGAATAGTGGGGTCCTTGAACTCAACAAAAATAAAAAATGGATTGTGAGTATACCTAATAATGGAAATATGATTCAACTCTTCTCTTACATTGTATCATGTTTAATTAATATACGTACTTATTCCTTTATGTGATCTTATATATTCTATATAACCTTATTATGACTATATTGTTACCTTACTTAATACGTAGCATATTGATCATCCATTTCATGAGTGATTCTCATTCCTATGAGTAGATAACCTAAAATTTGTTGTGCAGGTTAATGATGAATCACTTGGATGATTTCTTTACTTTTAACGGTCTACCTACGGATGAGTTATTATTTTTGTATCTTGGGGTTGGAAGTATAATTGTTGTTATTCCATATTTAGTTTTATGCTAGGATAACTTTTGGACTCTTAGCTCCAATGGATCTCTTTTTTATTATATTTAGGTTATATTGTACCATGAGTTAAACTCCAAATGCTTATTTAAGTTTTACAGTTTCATCATTTTCTATTTATCTTGCTTTAAGTTTTAAGTATTTTTGTAAATATCTTCCTAAAATCCTTCAAAATGTATTCAAAAATATGTTAATATAAAATAAGTTAGTTTTGGTTTTAAAAAGGGCTTAAAATTATAATAAAACTGTAAATATCATGTGTACCAGTCGAGTAGTTTGCCAAACTGATCGATTGGTATACTTAAGAACTAACACTTTTATTCACTGATAAACCATTTGACTGGTTTTCCCAAATTGATCGATTGGTTGTCCTATAATTTCAAATCATTTTCTAATGTTTATAAAAACTTCTAATTAAAATCTATTTATACTAATAAGCATATTTTGATGCTTTTGAATTATATCTACATTATTTGGACTATTCTATGAATTTTTTTAGCTAATTTTTTCCTAAATATATTTTTAAGGCATTTCTCACCTTCTTTTATTTTCCCTTATTTTCCTCTCTCCTTTGGCAGCCATGGTTGTGTGCAGGTCGAGCTGCAACCTTCCCTCTGACTTACCTACTCCCTATCATCCATCTAATTTCACTTCTTATCTCTCACTCTTGCCATTCACCCTCTTACACCTTAGTTCCCCACACTCAACATAAGTCAAATCTCTTCTCTCTCCTTCCTATGATTTTTGAGCATAAGGAAGGAAGAGGAACCTCCCTCATGATTTATTTATACCTTGGTTCTCAACACTTTCTCTCTTTATCCTTTTCCTTTGTGATAAATTACTAAGTTTTGGAATTTACTCACTTTTATCCCTGTTCTCTTCAACTAAGAAAAAAAATAGAGGCTTGCCTCTTTTCTTCCCATTATCGGTGAATCCTTGCCTCTTCTTTTTTCCCTTGATCTTATCTTAGTTTTGCCTTATTTCTCTTAATTAAGGAAGGATTAAATATTTGAAAAGGGTTAAAGACCTCAGCTTCCTTCTCTTTGATTTTTTTTGAGAGAAATTTTATGTTATGTCTTTCTCCTCTTCTTTTGATTTTGTTTTACTAAGTTTTAAAAATGAGTTTTAATGGTTTTGATTCTTGGTTCTGTTAGAAAATGAAGGCCTCGGTAGAAATCCATCAAGTTAGGACTATTATTATGTTCAAAGAATTGTTTGAAAGTAAGGCGTTATTATCTCTAATATGAATAAGGTATTATGTTGCTTGTTATGATTTTATGTTCTTGGTATGTTCTATGATGTGTATGTATTATGTTGAGTTCTTGGATTCAATTATGTCGCAATATTTTGATTCCTAAGGTTTTGGAGCACGTTTCCAACATTGTGATATTATGCATCACTTTAGTGAATTTAAGCATGATTATCTCAAGTATCAAGTTTTATCATGTTTCATGTGAGTTCATACATGGAGTATATCTTTTTTTTTTATATGTTTTACAACATAAAACCATGATAGGATTAATTTGGAAAGATTTATGATTTTGATTATGTGTGGTTCATGTGTCTCAATGTTGTTTCACCCGGATCAGTTAACTTTTGCTATAACCCATCAATTGGTTGTTTGAACACTCACATGGGTTGGTGGCCTTGATTGATCGGTTGCTTGAATGATCAATTGATTTAATAAAACAATCTATTGGTCTCCATGAGAAGTCAATCAGTTTACCTAACCCACCGACTAGATCTCTTGTGATCAGAGTGGTATTTTCCTCTTATTATATACATCGATCAGTGATCAGTTTGGCCAAACCTGTCGACTGCTTTCTATGAAAAATCAATCGGTTGGATCAATCTCTCAACTAGTTTTGTGTGTGTATAATTTTCTTAGGTCTTATGCAACCAGACTAGTAGACTAGTCCTAGCAACTAATTAACTAGCCCACCTGAATTTGTTATGTTTACTTGCTATTTGATTATCTTTCTTTGGGACTTTTATCTTAATATTCCTATGTAATTAAAATATTTTAATCATGATTTCAACCATACTTAACCATAATTTATTGTGGATAAATATGTTAATATTGTGTTATCTTGTATGGTTGAGTTTGGTGTTACCCTTAAGCACCCAATTTGGTGGCTTGTATGCTTGGTTGGCATTCGATGTCAACACATAAAACACCCAGTTGGTTTAATCTTTGGAATTGAATAAAGGAATCTTATAGAAGTTCTCAGTATGCATAATTAAGTTTTGATTATCTTTTGTGCCCTCTAACTTAGGAGACCAAGTGTATTGGATGTTCAAGATCCCTGAGATAATCCCATCGGCACAAAGTGTTACTGTGATGAGTAAGGTAGACCTAAAATTGAACATATGGCCAATCACCTGAGAGATAAAGTGTGGTGGATATTAAAGATCCCTAAGAAAAAGCCCTTAGACTATAACTTTCCCTAACTTTACACATTTTTGGGAATTATTGGACTATTTTTTCCATATTAACCATTTATTGGACTTTCTACCTTGCCTATACCATTTTTTTATATCATTGTTGAATATCTTGGTTATAAAAGTTTTTAAATTCTGAAATTCATACACCCCATCATTAGATTCCATATTATCTTTTCTCATTCAACAAAAAATATAGCCATAATCACCTCCATCAACATCCACCGACTATCTTACAATATCTTACCTATGTTAGTTACTCACATCACTTCTATTGCTTGTAAGCAACCCCTCCCATTTGAATTCTCCCTCTTTCTCGTACCATGACCGACAACCATAAGGGGGTGATTATTCTTTGGTTGATCCTTCTACACTTAGCTAATTTTCTACCCTTCAACTTTAGTCTCTCATCTCTCATTTCTTGTTGTTCTTATTAGGTTTTATAGGTCCCCTTGTGTTGAGCCTATACCTCCATTTTATTGCACCTTTTAACTTCTAAAATATTGAAACTTATCTCTTTAGCACTTATTATAAGAAAAATAGAGTTAATTTCATATATTGGTGAAGATTTGATCAAACTTATTCTCTAACCCCATTTTCAAAAATCTTGAGGGTAATTTTTACCTTTTTTTCTTCTTCTCATCTAGACCTTTCTATTTTCTCCTTGTATAAATATTTCATTTTTTAAGTGATTAAAGGGTGTAAGAAGGTGTTTAGGAGTACTTTATGCATAGATATTGGAGTAGCTTTGGTAAGGAATACATATCTCTAGATTAGGGCCTCTTGTGTGTATGTGTTAATTTTTATGAATGTTCATTTTAGCATGTTTTGTGCAATAAATATTGTTTTGTTTTTTATAAGCATGTATTGATTAGTAAATTCAAAATTTTATGTGAAATTTCTATATTTTATACCTTGCTAGGTTTTGACATAAAACTCAAGCATAAGTATATTATGTTATTTTTAAAGTTTATAGATGAGTAGTGTTTGGTGTAATATGTTGGGGTTGAAAATTTTGGTAATTTTTGGCCTTATGGCCTTTGAGGTGCTGTGGTTTGTTTTACTTAATAAAATTCTATTTTTGAGATGCTAATAATTTAAGGGCAGTTGTGTGTAAAATTGGTGAAATTCGAAGAATTGTAGAATTTTGTGAATTATGTGGGAGTCTCGACCTTAGTGGTAAATTTGTACCTTGTGAGTTTTTGTGAAAAATGAGTATGTAAGTGTATTCCTTGAAGTCATTCCAATAAATTATATATATAATATGTTAGGATTTGGATGAGTAAGTCCTCAGTTATAAAACTAATAAATTTGGAGAGATTTAGGTGCACTAAGGGCATTTTGGTCCTTTTGTGTTAAATATAGAATTTTGGTGTGGCATGAGTATTACATGGGATAAAATATGATGATTATTATTTTGAAGTGCTTTGATAAATTATGAATAGCATAAGGAGTGATTTTATAAAAAAAAAATAGCTTAAATTAGGAATAATAACCAAAAGCGCAGCATAGGTATTTTATGTGTGAAATATTAGATTTAAAGTATGATTTTCGGATATGGTGTTTTTAATAATATTTTGGATTAGTGTGTTAAATTCGGTGAGTTTGAGAGCCTTATGGATGGAGTTGCGGTGTACTTGCGAAATTAGGGTTTTATAAGGATATTATGGTTTTTTGTCTTATGAAATGTTACTTTATGTACTTAATAATAGTTCATCTATCTTACCTTTACTCCATGTGATTGTAGCATTATCACTATGCTAATAGTGATGCACTTGAATTTTTGTATATTATCATTTGTTAGAATAAATTCATGAGAACTGAAGATCTAGGTAATAATTTGATAGACACTTTACCTCATAATAAGTCATTGATGATAAAAAATGGAAATACACTGACTTTAAATATTTAAGTAGTGCATTTTTTATGTTCTACATGTTGGCTAACGTACTAATAAGAAATTAATACTTAAAGTGAAAGAACACATGAATCAATACCAAGTATTTTAAAAATACTAAAATATTACCCGGTCCTAATAAAACTAGAGGAACCTAGTCTATTCTATTTAACCGATCTACTAGCTTATAGGGGGCATGCATACTTAGGGATTAGAGATTTAATAGTGGCCCAAGTGTATTTTACATTGGATGTGAGAGTATAGGTGAGGTTGGCTACCTTTCTCTCATCTGCAAGGGAAAAGGGAAAGTATTGTTACCAAAAATTTCTTAACCTCAGTGTGTTAATGAAATGAGTTTGTGTGATCAATTAGTTATGGATATTTAATATGGTTGTATCTTAGGTCATCTTCTATCATGATTAGTGTGTATGTATCACTTCCCTTTATTATGTTCTTATGCTCCCTACATGTCTTACCCTAGTGATATGTATTTGTTATCTTATTTAATACGCAAGTATTAGTTACCTTTTTCTACTGGTGTCGCTCATTTCCATAAGTAGACGACCTAGTTGTTGACTTGTATTTTTAATAATCATCTTGAGGACTTTGTTGTCTTCAATGCACTTTTCGGAGAGGAGTGATTGTATATGTATGATTGGATGCAGAGTCTTATTTATTCAATAACTAGAGTTTTTATGTGAATACCTTATGGATTATTAGATCCATGATTCCTTTTTGCTATACTTTAAGTTGTATTGTACTTAAAGTTTATCTACAAACTATTTATCTATGTTATGAAAAATTGGATTCGTATTTAGTATAGTAGTAATACTTGATTTTTTATGTTTAATTTCTTCAAAAGTAAAAAAAAAACTAGTAGTAAATGTTAAGGCGTTATACACTGATAGAGAAGAGAGAGGCCTTTACCAATGTTTTTTTTATGTTGGTTAAACTATGTTATACCTCGGAGGTTGTCCCAATGTTAAACTATTATTTAATCCCAAACTCAAGTTTTCTCTTGAATTAACAATGAATTTCATATATATTAATAATAGACAACAAATAGTAGGCCCACATAGCACTTTTGGAAAAATTCACTATCTATAAAAACAAATACTATTTATATATAATTTATATGAATTTACCAAGAAGATCATAGTAAAAAAGTAAAAAATAATTTATTACGAAAAAATATTATTCATCATCAAAATTATTAAATTAATATTTATAAAAGTTACTATTTAAGATGAGATAAATTCTAAAAAAAATAACTTAAAATATCTTAGAAAAAATATCTAGCTTTTATAAAAATGAATCTTATGTCGTTAAAAATTTCAAAATTCAATTAAAATAATAACCATGCTCCTACAATCATGAAATTAAATATTAAAACTCCTTAACCAATATTTAGTCCATTAAAATATTAAAATTTAGCTAATAAAAATAGAATTTATGGAAATTGATCAATGTGCCCGTAAAACCTTAAAATATCAAAAATAACATAACTTGTAGTACAGATTTGGAGGTTTTTTGTAAAAAGATTGAAATACCCCTAATATGGCTTAAAACATTATTATTGCATAAAACATGCTACACTTGGAATTAGTTCCTAAATATTTGCATTATTAATAAGAAAAGCATGATGAACACAATGGAACCCATAAGATTAAGCAAAATATCATCTATCATGTACTTTTACCAAAATATCCTTAAACATGCTTAAAAATTAATCTAAATCATACATACCCTAAACATGATCAAACATAAATATTATATGAAGAAAAAAATGAACTAAATAACTTCAAGAAAGTGCTCCGAAAATATGCAAGCCATCACACAACCATAACCGCCCAAATCAGCTCATAAAACCAAAAACTCTAAAATAGCCAAAATTGGCAAATTTCAACACAATAGAAAATAAAAGCATGCTAACACACCAATTCTATCAACTTATAGCCTAGATATGTTTACCTAATCAAAAAGCTCCAATCCAAAGCAAATAACACCTTAGATCAAGTTTCCTCTCCTTCTTGGATACCCTTAACAAAAATGTAACAATAATAGTTGAAAACACTTATAAAATATAAAACAAAACAACCAAAAAAAAAAGAATAAAGGTTATAAGGCTTCATCCTCCTTAGAATAAGATTATGAAATTTAGGAAGAGGTTAGGAGAATTTTCCTTCAATAATTTCAAATTTAACAACACGTTGTTTAAGGTAAACAATAAAAAGTTAAAAATTAAGAAAAGGAAATACGACCGTGGAAGAAAAAAAGAAGAAAAAGAGAGGTCAGTTTTAGGGCTAGAAGGAAAATCAAGAGAAATGAGGTGAAGAAATAAGGCTGGAACAAATTTTTACTAATGTTAGATATTTAAGGACTAAACTGATTAAAATAAGGAAATTTTCTAAAAAAAATAAAAGTGGAAGATGGGATGCATAGGTCACAAGAGGTTAAATGAGGTTTCCAATTTTATTTTAGATATTTTTTGGAAGAATAGTATCAAATTTAGATATTAAACATAATTTTAATGCAGAGAAAATTGAGATTTGGAGCTAATTATGTCTAAAATTAGTAAAATTAATTTGAAAATTAAAAAATTAATTACAACTCCTTTTAATTTCATATTTAACTTAAATGTGCCAAAATATGAGTATCCCTAAAGTTTCATAAATTTTCATCGGCTAAACACTTATTTAGGAGTTTCCCATGCAAATAAGGGTAAAAAGAACAATAAATAGTGTTTTTTTTCTTTTTCTTTTTCCAAAAATCTATGTTGAAAATTTTAAAAATGTCCAAAAGATTAATAAAATTAAAAAAAAATTAAAATGTGATTAAGTTAGAATGATTTAGAAGAATTTTGATGACTAAAAGTGGAAAAGAAGTTTTATAAGATTCAAAATCGTAAGAAGGTTTAGAAGTTTGATATAAAACTTTTTAAAAAGGTAAATAGGATTTCAATCCTTCAAAATGAAGTAATAAATCCAACTTCAAAATAGTTTTCTTATATTATAATAATGAACACATACAGAAATAATCACCAATTGAAAATCAAATAATTACCAACTTAAAAAACAAAAACCACCACTTGAAATATAAATAATCATCGCATGAAAATCAAATAATCATCAATGTATACAAAAGAATAATAATTACAAATATGTAAGAATTATAATTATATTAATTACTAAAATTATCATAAATATGACTATGTTAATTGATTATATATTATAAATATCATAATACTAGTAATGATAATTAAAAATATATATGCAAATTTAATCCAATATTATAATAATAATAATTGCAATTATACTAATTAATTGAGGAGCGATAATGATAATAACTAATTACTATTACTATTATTAATGTTAAAACTTATAAATATCATATAGCAACTTAGTAATTATCCTAAGTGATAATCATGTACTTACAACTTACAAGAATGATTTATTATTAGAATGATGATTATTTTATTGTTTAGAATAGAAGGTGGTATATAGGGATTAGGGGAGCCGTGTAAATAAGGAGTCTTATGGTTGGGGTGTGGCTTGAATATGTAACCCTCAACTAATAACTAGAGGTGAAGATTGTTAGGCTACAGAGGAAACCACTATAACGGTGATTATTTTGTTATAGCATAGTGGTTATTATTTGTTAAGAGAGTAACAATTATCATAAAATAATTAATGATTATGTATTTTGTGTTGCATTTTCATAAACACTTCTATGACATTCAATAATCATATAATTGTAAATGTCTTTTCGTATTTATTAAATTTTGATGCTAGATTCTCCTTGTTTTTAAACTTTTCACTTGTGGAGGAAAGTTTTCTTTCATAAATATAATAATTTAATGCACCCGGCACAACACATAATTTACACATAATATTTGAATGTGATTATTTAAAATGCATAATAATTAAAATTAATTACGCCAAATTATATGATACCTAAATGAATTTTATCTTAGTGCAATCAGAATCTTGTACCAACATTTTACCGACGAAACTTATGATAATTGACTTTTCTCTCAACTTTAGTTTCTGTTTCTTTCCTTTTGTTTAGGGCATTCGGTTGATCAGTACTCACTATTATATTACCACCCCCACCGCCACCCCCTTTTAAATGATTTCATTTGTTTGAAATGTCTGTCTGTAGTGATTAATCTTGTACGATACCATATTATTCTTCCTTTGACATTCTTTCATGCTACTGATACCTACAAATTAATATGATACGATACATATGAATCATGATTGTGCTTCATTACTTGCATGCATTATTAATCGTTTGAAAGCCATCTGCCTCCGAATGTTGTAAAGCTAGCTGTACTATAATATGTGTTCATGCAAACTGACGCCCTTAAAATAACTATTGCCGATTAAGGTCAATGCAAAATTATCAATAGATCGTTGGAGTATGGTATTGAATTCATGCTTCAACCTAACCATTTTTTTTTTCTATTCGTAGGAAATTTATAAGGGCGATTTCGCATGCAAACTGACGCCCTTAAAATAACTTTGGCCGACTTTCCTCCCTTTTAACTGCTCATGGCGAATGACTTCCATTAATAAAATTCTGATGCTGTTTCTGTTCAAAAATAATACTATCGACAATTGGTTATCGAATAAGTTGGTGGAAAGGTTTTTTCCATTTATTAATGCATTGCACAACTCTCTTTTAAAAATATTTCATAGAATACCTCTTCTTAGTCTTGGTGGTGCCCATATTAGAGCCATTGATTGAAGTTCAATCTTCGTTAAAGACATCACCCTTTAGAAAAAAAATTATAAGAATGTATAAAATAATTATTGACCGACTAAATTATCATGTTAATGCCCTTCCCTTAGCGAAGTTTTTTTCTTCTTTTGACACAATACACAAATAAGGGAGAGGTATGGGTGTTTAAAGTCGATATCCTCACTTAGCTTGTCAAATTGGATATTCTCTTAATATCTCTTAGACCAAATTGGATATACAAAAAAGAAGAAGAAAAGAAATGAATACTAAATACATCTAATTGTAGTTATATTTATAATTAGATGCATATATATAGAATATACTTCATAATACAATATAATACACAAAAAATAATATATAATATGCTTCATTATGTATTAATCAAATACAATTTACTTTCATATATTTGAATATAGCATAAAAATTTCAAAATATAGTATAGTATACTCCAAATATAGTATAACACATGAAATGGTTGAAGATTATACCATTTTTAGAAAATTCGATAAAAAACTATGGTTGCAATCAAATATTCCCAAATCTAAAATTCAGGAGGCCATGAATTTGAGTGTGCAGTACCAGAGCTTTGCTATAGTTGCCCATAGTGTCATGCTTATGAGCTTGAAGATGAACTCCTTACATTATCTTCCTCTACCATCTTTCCCACATCCACTTTGTCCCTCCCCTACCTCTGTCAATTTATGGTATCCCACAAAGCTATTCTAGCTCAATGGGAAGCTCACATGAATTGTACATTGGTTACTACTCTTATAGTGTGTCATCTTCCTCAAATGTCATGAATTCGAGAAGAAAAGGAACAAGATGAAGGCTTTATGGAGGTAACTATCTTTGAAGATGATAACCCTTTTGTAACCAATACAACACTAGAATTAAATGGATATGCAACCATTAATGAGAATGTTGTAAATGTGGAGACAAGAACCCCATTTGTTGCCAATGCCTAAGAAGCAATAAGTGTAGTGCCCCTAACATATATAATGTGGATGATGATGGAAATGCTAACCTAGATGCACCTGCATAGGACTTTCTTACATTTGTTGGCCCTGAGGAGATTGTCCCTAAAATACCCCAAAATCCTAATTTTCAAAATTATGGCCAAATAAGCAATTATTATGAAAATCAATTATATAAATTCATTTATTAAAATTTAGATAATTAATAAGGTAAATTAAGAGGAAAATAATAAAGAATTTAATTGGAAGAAAATTTGGGTATTTTCTAATTAGAATGGAGGTTAAGGAAATTTATCTAAAATAAGCAAAAAGGGAATTTATTTAATATTTTCTAAATATTAATATTCTAAATAGCCCAAAAATATTCTAAATAATTTATGCAAAATCCAAAACCCTAAATAAATCCTTTCTTTTCCTTTTTCCCTCTTTCTTTTCCTTTTTTTCCTTTTTCTTCTTCCTCCGCCGAAGTTGGGCCTCACCGGCCCAACCCAGCCTCTCCTTCCTTCCCCTCGCCCGCGACCCAGCGAGCCCACCCGCCTGTGAGACAAAATGCTGCGTTTTGACGCTAAAGTCGCCGAAACGTCGCGTCACAATAAGGAAAAAAAATAACTGTTGCCTGACCGACGAGGACGCAGCGTTTTGCCCAAACATTTCCCAAAACGCCGCGTTTCGTTTTAAAATTTTAAAACGCCGCCGAACCGGCCGGTCCCCCTTCTCTTCCTTTTCCCCCCTGGACCGACCGATCCAATCCTCTTCTTCCCTGACCTGCACCCCGACCTGCAAACGCGATCTTCGCCGGCAGCCACCTGCGTCGACCGTCCTCCCCTGCCCTCCCTGCCATTTTCTTTCCTCTTTTCGACCCCGACCAAGTCCCTCTCTCCCCTTCCCGTGTGCCATCTCCTTTCCTTTTCTTCCCCCTTCCCGACCTAATCTACCATGGTAGGACTGCACCGCCTGCCATCGCCGGGCGGTGGTCCTGCCACACCTGCCCGTTTGTCTTCTTCTTCTTTTGTCCTTTTCCTCCTCAATTAGCCTATAAATACCCGTCTTAGCAGCTATAACCGAGCTCCCTCTTTCGCAGCCTAGAAACCCCAGCCGCTTGCCGCCGCCCAAACAGCTCTCTATTCCACCATCTCCGGCGACCACCCCAACCAACTCCTCCCACCGAGACCATCCCTACACTTCCCTCTACGAAACCAGACCACCATCACCCCTTCCGTTGCCTTGCACGAGCCGCCCGGGGCGTGCAAAAGTGCCTCCTTGAACAACCTATTCCAGCCCTCGCCGCCCCTCGCGCCGCCTTCCGCCGCCCATTTCCGCCTCTTCCGGCACCTCCTCCACCCTCCAAAACACCCAGGGAAGCTTCCTCTACCTTCCCCTGCCTTCAACCTCCCTTGCCTCCCTATCCTCCTTCCTCCCTCATCTTCCACCTCTCTCCACCACCCTCGGCCGCCGCGCCAACCACGGCGCGCCGCCACCCCTTGCCACGCCACCACCCTCACTCCACTCCCCTTCACCTACTGTTTCTTTCCCCACCTCAAAATCATCCTTTTCCCCTCCCATCTAACCACCACCTCCATCTTTTCCTCTCTTCTCCACCTCCACCGTCGCCGCTGTCGCCGCCACGCGCCGCCGCCGGACCACCACCGACCCTAGGTGGTTCTCCACTCATCCAAACCCTAATATCCCTTTTATATAACTGCTACTATTTTATACTAATGTTAATACTAATATACTTATTATTATTATTATTATCATCATTATTACTTTTATTATTATTATTATTGTTATTATTATTATTATTATCATTATTACCATTATTATTGTCTCTATTATTAATGTTCTTATTTTCTTACTAATACTAACATCCCTTTTAAACCCTAACTTGTATTATACTTAACTTTGGTCTTATTGTTATTAGTATTAACATTTTATCATTATTATTTCTATCATCCTCACTATGGTTATTATTATTATTGCTTACCCTTACTTGGTTGTATTATTATGATTATTATTATTATTATTATTATTATTATCATCATCATCATTATTATTATTATTATTATTATTATTATACTTAACACATTTATCACTATTGTTAATAATAATACTACTTTTGTTCTTATCCATGTTACTTAACTCAAGCTAGTAAATATCATGTGGTTGTTAACTAAGAAGAGTACTTGAACCTTATTACCATACCACTTAACATTAACCCTAACCTCATTACTAGGACACTATTATTAGCTATTACTATTATTACTACTATCACTACCTTATTGTTGTAATCAAAAGCATTTGAACCCTTTTATTTTTCAAGAATATACAACTATTATCATTATCCCCCTTAAGAATAGTTTACTTGTAATATTGTGACCTTATAATATTATCATTTCAAATATGACACCATTAATAGACTTGGCCTTAAAACGCTAGGGTTTCTATCACTAGACATTAGTGTCACTATTTTATTAATACTAACACTATTTTCCTAAAGCTAGCATAAACCCTATTACTACAGGATTAGAACTAATGGGTTTAATAGAATAAGTGTAACAATAAGTATCAAAAATAAATATATTTTGACTACTAATATTTAGTATACTAATTCTAAGGTAAAAACCCTAGTTTTTGTATAACACCCTTTTTAGTAATAAAAACCCTAACCTTAAACTAGAATAAGGGTTGATAGTATTTATAAGGGAAAGTAATACTTAGCTTTTTCCCCTTTTCATAGGTGACCTCGATCCGAGCCCTAAGGAGCTAGAGGAGCGTGCTCCAAGCCCAGTGCCTACCTAGGTAAGGACGAAGCTAATGGCCTTGTGCTATGTGTGACATAGATGTGTTGAATGTTGTGTATGCCATGCTATGCCATGTATTATATGATTTGTGTATAACTTGTCTTGTGTGTAGCGCAGCTTGGAGATTGAGGTATGTTGTATGTGCTTCCATGACATGAGCATGACATGTATATGTATGATGTTTTGATGTATTATGTTATGGCCCTCTAGGACATGCATGTTAGGATAAATGGTAAAAGGAGTTGGGAATATAAGGATGACTGGAAATAAACGAGAAGTGAGACCACTAAGGGGGATATGAGGTTGACCTAAGTACCTCATGATCTATGAGAGAAGATTTAAGTGGGAGGAATGTCCAAAATAAATGAGAGTTGGGAACCATGCATGGGAGTCTTGAAGTTTGCATGGTGGTGTTATGGTTTGGTGTTATTAATATTTGTATGGTGGTATTAGTGATTTCATGGTGGTATTAATGGCTTATGGTGGTATTAGGGTTTGCATGGTGGTGTTATGGTTTGGTGGTATTAATATTTGTATGGTGGTATTAGTGATTTCATGGTGGTATTAATGGCTTATGGTGGTATTAGGGTTTGCATGGTGGTGTTATGGTTTGGTGGTATTAATGTTTGTATGGTGGTATTAGGGTCTGCATGGTGGAGTTAGGGTTTTGCATGGGATTTAATGATTGTATGGGATTTAGGGCTTGTAAGAAAAGTTCGAGAGGTTGCATGTGATGTGTAATGTTTGCGTGGGAGCAAAACTTACGTATGAAAGGTTGATTTGGGATGTAAGAAAGGTAATGTAAGTATGATCTGGGTGTTTAACTGTTTTGGACGGAGAATAGTACGTGGAGTATTATAAGGGTATGGAGGAGACAGAATTAGGATTTGGAGTGATTAAATCTAGGTCGTCGTGATTAAGTAAGATTGGAGTAGCTAATTGTGATTTGTTGAGGATAATTGAGGTTTGAAATGGCTAGGTATGGTTGTCATGGTAACATAGGGTTAAGAGTGGTTAACCACGGTTTGGTGTGGACAATTAGGGTCGGTTATGGCTGCTTAGAGTTGTTGGTGTTATCATGTGTATTTATTGATTAAAGTGTAGTTATGAATGTGGGATTTTATTAGTTGTGATGTGTACAGTATAAAGAGAATGATTTATGCATGTCAAGAGTGTTGCGTGATTCAATAAGACACGGATAAGACACTAATAACGTAAAGCGAAAGACTGTTGAGCCGAGCCCAGTCCGATCCACTGGTTAGAATAGTGGTCAGAGGCGTTCTACCCTGTGCGTTTCGTTCTGGTCCACCGGCTATAATAGTGGTCAGAGGCGTTCTGCCCTATGTGTTTATTTCCGGTCCACCGGCTATAATAGTGGGGGCCTCGGCTCGATAGACCCAAAGTAAATAAGTTAAACCACGGGAAAAATACTAAGTACTTACAGTGAAACACCATGTGAGGCGGGGCTAGTCCGGTCCACCGGTAAGAATAGTGGTCAGAGGCGTCCTGCCCTGTGTTTTTATTTCCGGTCCACCGGCTATAATAGTGGGGTCCCCGTGCTCACATGGATTATTGAAGAATGTGTGAAATGGACTTATTATCATTAATGAGAATAAAGAATAAGTCACCAGAAAAGTATTCAGACCTTATCTTGTGGGTTATCGCATGTTGTTTATATGATTGTGCTATGTGTGCTATGTGGTATGATTGTATGTTTGGCCTTAGTGCACCAGCACCCTTACTCAGTATTGGACCCATACTGATACTACCTTGATTGAATGGGTCCTGTGATGATCCACCGATGGTGGGGAGCATACCTCCTATGCAGGTTTGATCGGTTACAAATTGTGGGGTGGAAGGCTTGGCTTGAGTGAGTAGGCGATCCAGATATTGGTCCCTTGGGATCTGTTTTATTTAGCTATATTTTGTATCACGCTTCTTGTTTTGAAACCATACTCTTAAGTTGTATTCCTAAACGATATTCTAACTGTTGTTGACTCGTGTTTTCGTGAATGACCTATGTTAACTACGTACGTATGTTTTGATGATTCTTACTTAATGATGGTTTAGCTTAGCCTTAGCACTTAGTATCGGAACGGTAGGAGTGAACCGGTCTGGTACTAAGAGTGGCGGTAATACCCCCAAGTTTACGATTTTAAATTCCTTCGCTTCCGCTAAAACCTTTGTCTTAAACGAAATTTTTCAGTAGTAAATTTGGGGGTGTTACAGTCCCTACAAATGCAGACAAAGCTTCTGATGAAGAAGATCTAAGCCAATTTAAGTCACATGGTGATAAACTGGGAGATGAAGATGGGATGCCTTATGTTGCCCCAATTGGAGCAAAGCCATGGAATAAGTTCATCCCCGCCCAATCCGGTAATAGATGTAATGTATACACTAACTACAAAACTAAAATTATCATAGAAGAGTTTATGGTTGATAGTATAGAATACACTTTGGGACAATGCTTACTAGGTAGATTCATGGGTAAATTACCAAATAAGCATGTCATTTGAGCTATTAATGGTCAGTTGAAATCCACCAGTCATTTTATGGCCCACTTTAGAGGTTGGATTTTATTCAAACTCTCAACCAAGGAAGCTAAGATGGAGGTACTCCAAAATGGACCTTACTATGTCTATGATTGGGTCATGATGGTTAAGGAAGTGCCACTTTTGTGCAAGTTTAACAATGAGGATTTGTGTGACATGTGGGTTAGATTGATAGGGTTACCACTATGGAACCCTAAAGC
This sequence comes from Tamarix austromongolica, assembly GCA_039764185.1. NCBI lineage: Eukaryota > Viridiplantae > Streptophyta > Magnoliopsida > Caryophyllales > Tamaricaceae > Tamarix > Tamarix austromongolica. Next base: position 70,258,202 of record CM077815.1, on the reverse strand, counting down.
ACCGGGTGCTAACCGTTCCTTTATGGGGGGACACTATCCAAACTGATGTCTAGCGAAAGAAATGTGCCGAAGTATGCTCGTGTCATTGTTAAAGTGGACGTTATCAAGGAATTGCCCCATGAAGTTGAGATTGAGTACAATGGTAGAGTCTTCATGTTGGATGTGGTGTTGGAAAACCTTCCTAGCTATTTCAGGAGTGCAAGAGGCTTGGATATCTTACTAAAAATGTAAAGAGGCTAGGAACCCTAAGCCACTAGGTGTTCGTGGTCTCAAGATAGAGGTTGTTGCCTGTGGAGGAACAAGCCCAGAGAAGAATTTGACTACTATGGTGCTAAATGAAGGTAGTAGTGAAGGGCTACAAGCTAATCAAAGCTAGAATTGGGAGAATCCAAACAGGTCTTAATCAGGGGTTAGTTTAGTCCAAAGTGAGATCTTGAACATGCAGGGAGAATTCATCTCATCTCTTGCTCAAAACCAAGTTTCTTCAACTAGTGAGACCATAGATGCTAGTGTAGAAGGACTTGAGGAACATTAGGTCACTCCTAAACTTTATACAGTCAACAGTGAACCCCTATTCCATCTGGTGATGTCAAAAACTACCCAAAAAGGTTATCAAAATAGGCTATATAAGTAGAAGTTTGGAGAAACCTCCCAAACTGAAGAGGGAAATGCAAACTAAGCCCCATGACAATCCTGATATGGAACATAAGGGGATGAAACCTCCCCATTAAGAAAAGGGGTTGTAAAAGTTAGTGAGACATCATAAATGTGAAGTGGTGGGGTTGGTAGAAATTAAACTTGATGCTTCTAAGTTAAGTATAATGTTAAAAATATACCTTAAGGGATGGAAATCCATTCATAATTTTGATCATTACCCTTACGGGCTAATTTTTATCATGTGGAATGATTAAATGGTCCATATCCAACCAGTGGAGTTCTACCAATAGGTTATAAACTACTAGCTTCAACCTAGAAATTTTAATGGTCATTTCATGCTAAGTGTGAGTTATAGTTTTCATACTATCATTGACAAAATGAATTTTTGCAACATCTATGGTTAAGAGTAAGATTGGCAGGGTGCTTATGAATTTAATTAGGGGGGGGGGAATCTCAATACAAACATCTTAGCTGCTTACCAAGCACCAAGGAGACACTCTAGTTACTCTTCATCCCTAATATAGTTGGTAAGAGAGGAGTTTAAACCAAAAACCGTCAAGTTCTTCAATATGTAGGTATAACATCCCTCTTTATAAGGTATTTTTGCTGAAGAATGAAGGTTTGGAAGTTGGGGCACAACTTAATACATTCTTTATAGAAAGACGACTCACCTTAAAAGGCCTTTTAAAGCATTGAACAAGTTACACTTTGCCCACAGCTTCACTAGGGTAGAAGAAGCATAAATTGAGCTTAGGTAGGCCTAAGAGATTGCCCTAAAGGAATGTGGTTCTACTGGAAATGATATTAATGATTTGAGGAGGAAATCATTACTATTGAATAAAGCTATTATGAACTTCTTATCTCAAAAAGAAAAAACTCAGTTCCTTACACAGGCAGATGCGGGGAAAAAATTATTTCACACTCTTATAAAGTCTAATCATAAGAAAAACTTTATGTTTAAAGTGGAGAAATTTGATGGAACATAGAATACCAATGCTATTAAACTTGAATAGGATTTCATCAATTACTACATTAATCTATTGGGCACCAAAAGGTAAAATCATAAGGTTGACCAACTGGTGTTTAATAAAGGTAGAAGGGTGAATGAAGTTGACTTACAAAGGTTAAACATACCTATTACTCAACTTGAAATCAAGGAAGCTTTGTGCTCCATAGGGGATGAAAAGGCCCTTGGGTCTAATAGGTTCTTATCCAAAATTTTCATAGTTTATTGGAACATTATTGCATAGGATGCGTATGCTAGAGTTAGGGAAATCTTTACCACTAGGGAGGTTCTTAAGCAATTGAACCATATCATCATAACTCTCATATCTAAGAAGACATGCCACTAAGGTAACTGATACCCATATATTGCTACAATTTAGTGGTTAAGATCATTCTTAAGATATTGGCCAACAGACTAACTGGTTGTCTACATTCCATTACTATCAATGCTCAAGGGGGATTCATCTAGGGGTAAATGGTAGAAAACATTTTTATCACCCAATCTCTCTTGAAGGAATATAACAAAATGAGAACCTACTTAAGTGCATGATGAAGGTGGACCTTAAAAAATATATGATATTGTAAGCTAGGGGGTCCTTGAGGCTATTATAACTAGAATGAGGGTTCCTTTACAATTCCTCCAGTGGACCATGACATGTGTGACTACTACCTCATTCTCCTTGGTTATAAATGTGAATGCTATTAGTTTGTTTAGAGGTGAACATGGACTCAAGTAATTTGACCCACTCTCACCCTACATATTTGTTCTATGTTTGGAGTACCTTAGTAGAATGTTGAGGTAGGAATCTCATAACTACCTATTCCACTACCACCCGAAGTTTAAGGAGATAGGAATAATCTACCTAGCCTTTGTTGACAACTTGATGATTTTTTGTATGGGCGATCCTAGATTTGTTGATATTATCATGTATCATCTTATTACATTTAGTTAAGCTTAATGTTTACACACAAACCATGAGAAATTAGACATGTACTTGATTGGGGTTAAACCCAAAGTGAAAGAGGATATTTTAAAATTTTATAAGATGTCTATAGGTAATATGCCTTTTAGTTATCTAGGGGTACCTTTGAGCCCCTCAAGGCTGAAGGCCTTCAATTATAATCCTTTCAATTCAACAATGCTTAATATAGTGGAAAAATGGTATTCAAAGAGTCTCTCATATGCTCGAAGAGTGGAGCGTGTGAATTTTATCATATATAGTGTTACTTATTTCTAGTTGATCATTTTTCAAATCCCCGAAATAGTGGTTAAAAGGATCCTTAGCCAAAGTAGGAACATTGTATAGGGAGGGAAACAACCCTTGGTGGCTTGAGATGACACTTGTCTCCCAAAATCAAAGGGTGGATGTGGCATCAAACACTTGATAGCCTATAATATTACACTATTATCTAAATACATTTGGCATACCTAGAGTAAGAAAGATGCATGATGGGCTAAATGGGTGCACCAAGTCTACCTAGCAATATGATATTTGGAAGTTTACCCCTAGCCAATATAGTTCAATTTTCATTTAGGCTTTGGATAGAATTAGGTTTGTGTGGGTGGAAAAAATAGATGGTACCAAGGTTACTACAAAGATGCCGAACAACTTTGTACTTTAGGGCAACTTCTCCATAAAGCTAGCTTGCTTTGAGGAGCATATATGAGAAGGTGAGGTATAGTTTACTAATGTGGTATGGTGTACAAATATATATATAAGGGTTTGTGCTTTGGATTGCTACCAAGGGGCATCTGAGTATAAAAGGCAGATTATCAATCGTGGACATTTTCCAACTCTGTCCCTTTTGTGCTCAAGAACATGAATTACATGATCATTTCTTCATCAAGTGTGACATCACAAAGCCAATTTGAAAAAAATATCAAGGATTAATAGGAGTAGAACCGCTCTCCACATTGCTATAAGAGAAAACTAGAAGATGAAAAGGAGAAATAAATGACACCCCTAGACACAAATGCTTATTGTGGTAGAGCATACCTTTCCCTTATGGAAAGCAAGGAATTTGGTTGCCATTAAAAATTTAATTGTTGTTAGTGAATTCATTGTTACTAAAATCAAACTTGGTATTTACATGGTCCAAAATAGTGAAAACTACCATGCTCCATTAAACTTTAAAGATTAACTCAAAGCTAGTGGCTCGCTTTGGCGGTCATGAGGTTCCTTTTCTTCTTTGTCGTCGTCTTCTTCTTCTTCTTCTTCTTCTTCTTCTTCTTCTTTTATGTGTTTTGATGTTTCCCTCATTTTCTTTTTGTTAGAGGGTAATGTATTCCTTGTATATGTTCTTTCCCAAGGTATACCTGGATGCACTTGTAATTTGTTTGATGATATATATAACTTGTGACAAAACATATATTCCCAAATCTTATTTTTTGGATACTAATCTTTTCACACAACCCTAGGAAGGGGCACTTGTGTACCGAATGAGAATCTACCTCGGGTCAACCGAGACGGGATGAAGGACATTAACCACTAGGCTATAAGTATCTTTTTGTGATATTTATATTATGTATATGAGTTGTTTTAAATAATAATAATAATAATAATAATAATAATAATAATAATAATAATAATAATAATAACTCTTATTATTATCAATAAAAAAGAACAATTACAAGAACATAAACATTGATATGTGAATATTCTTTTAGTCCTTAATCCAAATTTATAGAAATCTTATCTTTTGGTTCTGATAAAAAAAAAGTGAATCCACTTTGTGCCACAACAAGTGAAATTCTTGTGATAAATATAGTTTATCAAGGAAATTTTAGATGCCATCTCTTATTGTCTATAAGATTGTAATAAAAATGTTTGTTATGGGAAAATTAATTTTGAGCAATTGTATGGTCCACAACTTGATTAACCATAATCATTCTCTCAATTTTCCACAATCATTTCCATGGATCACAAATCAATTAGCCTCAATCATTTATAAGGCTGATAGATTGGTTAGCCACAATTATTCTCGTGGTTTACATATCAATCAATCATGATTAATATTACAACTCACATTTTGGTTAGCCATAGTTATCTCTATGGTTCATAACCTTATTGGCCATCATCAATCTCATGAAAAAAATACTTAACTGGCCACCATTAATGTTGTGATAACTAGAACAACACCAACACTATTACAAAAATAAACATATACGACATCATATATATGATTATTATAATAACAACAACCATCCATAAGTTCTTAAGAAAAAAAATGGGATGAAAAAGGTAGAAGAAATAGATGGTGGTTAGAGAATTATATAAATTGTCTATTGTGAGAGCACAATAGGGAAGGGTATAGATGGTGGTTGTAACCCAAAACCACTATCTATACCTTAGCAAAATTTTTTCCACCCAATTTTCTAAGGTATAAGCGACGGTTCCAAAACCAACATCTATACCTTAGCATGATTTTTTTCCCAATTATATCTGCTCTGTACCCTAACGGGATTTTATTTATTTATTTTTTAAAAAAATTTCACTTTTTACCTAGTAGAATTTTTCCATTCACATTCGCATAAACACACACACCCTCCTACCACACGAACTACTTCTTCCCTAAAGCCTTTCACCATTGTTGCTTTCTCCACCTCCACCTCCACCTCCACCTTCGCCTTCTTCTTCTCCACTAGTCACCTCAACAATCCCCAACCATTCTTCTTATTCTTCTCTTTTTTCTATTACTTACTTAATAGGTGTGTGTTTATCATCTTATTTCTTCGTAAATATTTTCCTGATATTATCGGTGGTTCTCCTCACATTCACATGAACACACAAAACTTGATTGTGCTTTCTTAATTTTGTTATGTTATATATTTTATTATATATCATAAGAAGTTCTTTGGTATTATTTTTGTAATTCATCAACGATATTCCGATAAGCATAACTTTCGACTTAATTGTTTGTTTCGGATTTTTTTTTTCATTTCAAGCATTTTTTAAATTATTTCTACATGTAGAATCCCTTTTTGTACATAAAAAACAGTGTTTTAGCATTAGAGCTCTAAAAGCCTTTTTTGTGATAATTTGATAGCAAGGCATGTGTGCATGTGTAATTTTATAGAAGTAGAATATTCTCTTATAAGAAAATAAGTACCAGAATTTAGACGTATTTATAATATCCTTGTATTATAGATGAATAGAATAATATGATAGTGGAATGTATTTATCATATTCTTTTATTATAGTTGGATAGAATGTTATGGTAATAAAATATATTTACAAGAGCCTTAAATCGATATAGATGAATGCTGTATGATATGGTTGTTGTAACTGTATATTATTTGTGAATGATATACATTTGTGATCAATTTTTTGTTAAAATGTATGTATATTTATTTCTTTTATGGTTTTATGCCGGTATGCCTAATGATGTCCATGATGAAGATTTGAAGGATAAAGGTAAAGAAAAGAGATGAAGAGTTCATATGAAAGAATTTGTAAGAACGAAATTCAAATACTAGTGAGAGGCTCTGAAATGCAAAGCTTAGGCAATGAATTCTCTAACAACCTTATTATAGTTTGAGGATAGAGAGCAATAGTGATAAATATTCTTTGGTACCCATTGGAAGGGCATAATGTGTATTTTTTGTTGATTAGATGCCTTTGTTATCTATATTGGCACTTCATCTCTCATGTGTGTGTGTGATTATGATAGAGCTTTTGCTAAGCCCATAAGAAGTAAAGGTATCAAGATAGATAAAAAAAGAACCAAAGTAGTTGACCGAACTCACTATAAAGCCTAATGATATGACTTAATTTCTTTAGTTTATTTTATTTCGTATATACGATCAATGGATTGTTAAAAATTATTATTAGTAAATTTTAATTTAAATTGATTGATGTTATAGTGCAAAATTAATATTTTGAGTTGGGATACACACCATTGATGCTTATGCATCAGTTGAATACATGCAGGATTATATGTTAAAGGAATTGTGTATGATGTGGGTAGCAAGAATAACTTATAAATATATAAAGGCTATAAATGGTGGTTCTAAACTAAAACATGTAACACCTTAAAATTTACTAATTTTCTTAGTAGAAGAATAAATCCAAAATTGATGGGTGTTATTGTCATAATTGACATAAGTCTAGCTTACCATACCATTCTTATTTGAATCACAAGGCAAAGTGATTAGAATATAAAATATGATAAATGAAAAATGAGAGTAACTTTATAAACATAAATATGAGTTGGAAATTAACTTCGAGTATAATATCTAAAAATATAAAAAAGGATACCATAAACCTAAAAGTTTAAAAAGGTATTTAGATAAAATTAATATAGATAGTTATAACCTATATAATAGTTATTTTTTTTTCTTTTTTTTTTCAATGCCGTCTAAGGTTATTTCTGTACCGACGTGGTAATAATAATAACATCATCAGTCTTGTGGTAACAATAATAACAACATTAAATCTTAGCTAAATTTTTAGTTGTAAAAGTCAACTCTCGAGTAACAAATGGCCTATTAATAGAAAATTACAATGGGAGTCTCCCACACGTTCATACATAACTAACATGACCAAACATTTACAAAAATTTCAACCATATCTTGTTGAAAAATTAATAAAAATCTAAAGAATTAATGAACTCCGCAATTGACTGCATGAATGATACAATCAGGTCAAGCTTATTAGGTGCGTATTCTTCCGTAGCGGCCGTCTGAAGACCGTACCAGTATTATCCACATGTTGCAATTGCCTGTCGCAGCTTGCAAAGCTCTCACACGGGAGTTCATTTCTCGTGGATAACACTTTCACACGGCACAAACTAACACCAGGCTGTGTAACTAACATGGCAACAGTTTTGTTGACTTCTACTCTTGAATACTACTATTTTTCTAGTTGAATGACTTTGAATTCATTAAATATGAATTTACTTTAGTCCAAGTTCCAGCCTGTACTACGTGTCGATGAAGACTGAAGTTCAGCTTGATGAATGGCGACGAGTTGAAATTCTCGTGCCATCGATGGAGGCTTGATGTGCGGAAGTAGGGTTTAAGTCATTATCAATTTAGTTAGAGGCAGAGTAGGCAAACAACCAATCCGAATGGAGCATTTTGATAGGCGAGCGCATGAATCATCGTGACATTCCTCCACAGACTATAAAGTAGGTTTTAGCAGTTACTACTTTAGTTAATAAGTTTGATGAACATCAATTTTTTCTTGATCGATCAGAGAAAAGAAACGAGACCAGTTAACTGCCCTGAATTTACTTACACCGATCATTTCCTATATTTAAGGAGAAAAAAAATTGAGCAAGACATGTACTAATGGTAGATTCTGGTTTCCTACTAATTATTTAGGATATGTTTTGATGATCGATAAGCGTTGACCACTAATTATTATTATTAGCTATTATAATTTATTTTAAAAGAAACTGTTTAAAAATTAATATAAATTTTAAAATAAATAGACGCAGGAAATTAAAATACTCGCTCAAATATATACTTATATGGTCTTTGATGAATGTTCAACAACACTTATTAAAATTACTAAACATTTATTTAATGACATTAACCATATACATAAGCCTTAATAACAGCTAATGACACTAGTGTTAGATAAATTGTTATCCATGTTTTCCTCCTATTCCATTCATTCATAAGAAAACATATACATTAGCTAGCATATCAACAATTTGGCACAAGTCAATACATCGATACCATGTGAATAGAAGCTTGGGTTCTTCATCAAGACATATACAAGGTACCCAACTCTTAATCCTAACGACTATACCTCAGTCATTGGTCATTTTTCTTGGATACTTGAGAGGAAGTAATACAAAAATAGAACGAAATAAGAAAAAGGACAGATTGAGAAGGACACTCCCTTCTGAACCCCCAAATCATAGAAAAACATGCACATTATGAACCACCTCATCAATTCTATAAGGGATTTCCTCTCTTCTATTCTTGATCCAGAAACCAATCCTTGATTTAATGATCATAACCATCCATCTTATGCAAACTTGATGTCTTTCAAACACTATCTTATTCTTGAATTTCCAAATAGTTTCCGTTATCGCAAAGAAAGCCGCTAACCAAAATTTCCCCTTTTACCTCCTAACCAAGAAACAACATTATCCTCAGTTGTCCTTGGCATCACTCATGTGCATCTAAGCCAATTACAGATCTCATATCATATCTTTTTCGTCACAGTATAATGCAAGAAGACATGATTGATCGATTCTTGCTCAATATTGCAAAAAGGACATTCTGACTCCCTTAAATCAATGATATGAAGTCTAGAAATCTCTATTCAATTGCGAACCAAGTAATAAGCTCGATCCTTGGTGGTGCTATGCCAATCCAAATTCTGTTGCAGGTGCTATTGCTCAAATTATCCCCAAGAATACTTTGATAAGAGGCCTCGCAAAAAGATCTGATAGAAAAAAACCCCTGTATCCTCATATGCCCAACTAATCTCATCCTTTCTATCCTTACTCAAGTCAACCTGCTTGATTAGACTTTCCATCTATTCCACTTGTCTTTCCTCCCACGAGAACAAGCGCTGCCTCTACAAAAGATGCCGGATCCACTATGCTCCATCCTAAAAACTCATATCTGCTACTTTTTCGTTTATGTTGACCTGAAACCATAAAAAGTCTTGGAAAAATGCTTTCAAGAGCCCCTGCTCTAGCCAATTATCATGCCAAAACCTGACTTTTCTACCATCTCTAAGAACAATCTTCAGTCTTGAGTTAAGAATGGGGTTTGTCCTTCCAATTTTAACAATATCCACCCACAGGGTCCACCCCTCCTTAGATCCGGAATATGAAAACTTCCAAAATGATCATTGTAATAAATAGAGGAGATAATCCTTTTCCAAGACTCCCCCTCTGTGGTATAAAACCTCCACCACTATTTGAATACTAGTGCATTATTCCTCATGATTAAGTCCCCAACATCCAATCCACCTAGGCTTTTAGGCCTTTAGATCACAAACCATCTAACCAATGTCAACTTCTTCCTGACCCTCTACTACTCCAGAAGAAATTCCTTTGGACACTAATAATCTCCTTTACCACCCCTTTTGGAATTCTGAATAAGCTCATGTAATACAAAGGCAAGTTGTTCAAAATACTCTTTATCAGAACCAATCTCCTTGCTCTTGAAATGACTTTTAACTTCCATCTAGCCAACCTTTGTCTAACCTTGTCAACCATTAGTTTCCAAGCTTGACTATTTCTCGGATTTTCCCCCATTAGAAGACCAAGGTAATTAATTGGTAGAGAGCTAATCTTACAATTCATAATTTCTACTGCTTTCTTCTAAAATTGTGCATCCACCCCAAGACCTATAAGCTCAGACTTTGCAAAGTTAACACTTAGACCTAACAGTAAATAGAAGCAGTCTAGCAATCTTCTCTAATTTTTTATATTCTCAAGAGATGCCTTATAGAAAATCATGGTGTCATCTGTGAACTGAAGATGGGTAACTTCACACTTTTCTTTCCCCCCTTTTAAGCCTTGGATTAGACCTTTATCTGCACCTCTTGTAACAAACTGATTAAACACCTCAACCGCCAGTACAAATAGAAAATGGGAAATAGGACCCCCTTGCCTGAGTCCCCTCCTCATCTTGAAGGGAATGAAATGTGTCCTAATAATGAAGACTTAAATACTGGCAGTTGAAATACATTCCTTTATCCATCATCTCCAAACATTCCAAAAGCCTATGATGCCCAAAATACTACCCACAAATTCCCATCTAATTCTTCATACGCCTTTTGGAAATCCAACTTAATCATCACCCCTTTTGATCCCTTCTTCTTCTTAGACCACTGAACAATCTCATTGGCTACTAGGGTCCCATTAAGAATGCTTCCGCCTTTGATGAAAGTCAACTGAGAATCACTAACCAAGCTATCGACCACCTATTTCATTCTATGGGCCAGAATCTTCGAGATCACCTTATAAATACACCCTATTAAGCTTATAGGTCTAAACTGACTAACCTCCTCTAGCTCCTCCACTTTGGGAATCAAAGTAATCAATGTGGTATTTAGAGCTTGCGGCAACCTACTTGAACTAAAGAAATCCAGGATAGAATAAGTGAATTCCTCCCCAATGACCCTCACATTTTCCGAATGAGGCCCATATGGTACCCGTCGTACCTAGGAGCTTTAAGAGGATCACATGCCCAGACCACCTTCTAAACTTCGTCCCTTTGAGGTAAGCTATCAAGATCCAATCTTTGCTCCTTCGAGATCTTGTGGAACCCATCATTAGAAATGCTAATATCCAAAAGATCCGGCCAACTATACAGGCCTTTGAAGTAGGAAACTATTACCTACTTAATCCCTAACGGATCTAAAATCACCTTGCCCTTTTCCACAAGCCTACTGATGATAGCTCTCTTCTTCCTTACGGCTGCAACGATGTGGAAAAAAATCCACCTTTTCTAATTCAAACTCAAGCGTCTTGATCTTTGATTCAAAATCACCTAACACTTCTTTATTCCATTCTGTCAGCATACTCTTCATCTCCTTTAGTCTACTCTGGCATGAACTCCCCTTGAGCTTGGCCCAACAACTTACCACAAAGCTACAAAACTATGGATGGGAGAACCACATATTCCATGATCCGAAAGGCTTTGGCCCATCCCCACAATTATTAATACACAGACGGATAGGATTATGATTCGATAAAGACCGACTTAACCCTGGGATGAAAAGATCTAGGAACACAGAGAACTAGGATGGGTCAATTAAGAATTGATCCAAAAGACTAGCTGAACCGGCCTTAAGCTAATAAAACTTCACATTTGAAGGGGGTAAATTGATGTGTCCCATCCTATCAGTCCATTTGTTAAAGGAACTAACACTACCACTATCCAACCATTACCCTTTCCTTTTCACTTTACCTTTTGACTTCATTAAAATCTCCCATCACCAATAACGACCTATTACATTACTGACCCAAACTCCAAAACTCTTCCCACAATTCCTTCCTTTCTCTTGGATCATAATACCCATAAATGAGCAGCACCACACACTCAAAAGAAAGTGGGCCTAAACATCCTTCAATCGGAATCCACCTACTACCAATCCTAGAATCCTGAATACCAAAATGTTGCATATCCCATCCAATAATCAGACCCCCACTCCCATCTTGCGCTGGTGAGTCCCTCCACTTAATCAATATAGTTCTTCAAACCCTATTCTTCCATGAATTTGACACTAAATGGTGCTTTGTTTCTACTAATCCACAAATCCATAGACTTTCTTTAAAAATCAATGCCTGGATACTAGACATTTTTCCTATAGTACCAATCGCCCTTACATTCCAACTAATAATTATCATAGGATAGAACCTCAACACTATCTCCCCAATTCTACTACTCTCCATTAACTTTTCCATTTTCTAACCTTTCTTTGACTTCTACTTAAGCCAGCCAGCTTCTCCACACACTTCTTCTCCTCTTTAGTGGATAAACCAATCTCTTTCCCAAGCTTCCAAGTTGCTCTTACTTCTGACATCTCTTCATCCTCCAAAATATTCTCTTATATCCTTTGAGTCATCGACCTCTTACCCTCACTTCTAACTATACAAGAAAAATTATCTAAAGCACCCTTGAATCTAGGAGGAGGGGCATCCAAGCTTGCTTGTGATGAACCCCTTTCCATCTCCCCTTCTCTTTGTCTTCCTTTACCAACTTCTCCCAATAACATGTTTTCCTCCTTCTCTAATTCTTCCTACCTCTTCAAATTCTCAAACATCCTTCTTTATCCCTCTATGTCATGATCCACTCTTGCTATCTTTGTGCTTGATGAATCGGCGACACCAAATTCTCCATCCCCCAAACACTTCATTACTTTTGGAGCTTATAACTCCCTCATAAAAACTCCTGACCGATCTTCCACTTGATCCGAAACTTTCATGCTCCACATAGAGCTCACAAACTCTTCCTCTCCCCAAAGTTTCGAGTTGGTGGATTCGGTGCATACCACCTCTTTTAATTCCAAACCTACCGATCCCTTTTCCATCTTTGAAAGATGAGCCTACACGTTTCTTCTGCTTGGATCTTGGCCTTCTCCACACATTCCTACATCAATTGAGTTGCCAAGAGACTTCTCTACTTCTTCCTCGGAGGTTGACTCAGCTGGCCGGACTATCTTCCTATGCATCGAAGTTTGCTGCCATGGGAAGTATCCTTGGGCAATCTTGTGTATATCACTTTGTCCCAAATCTCCTCTAATTTTTGTATATCAATCAGCACCCTAGTAGCTTCCATTGAATCTCCGAAATCCCTATCCTCCTCCCAACATACCCACCTACCCCATGGTTGAGTAGTTTTTTGAATGGTTTCCTCCTTCCACGCTACCACCGGGAGTCCTTTAATCTCCACCCATATTCTCCTAACACTGTAGATATCTTCTACTCTCCAACTTCTAACCACCTGGAAAGATTTGAATAACATGATACCATCCTCCATGGCTCTTTGAATATCCTCTTTTGATTCAAAAGTTATGATAAACTTATACCTACCTAAGTCTCTCACTCTACATACCGTGCTCCATGTTTCCATCAAACGAGGGATGATGATGTCCGGGAGAATCGGTTGCAATGATTCCACTATGAGACTTCTATCTAGTCACTCCATCTCTTTCTCGGTTACTTGTAGATGGATTACCCTACCTTCCTCCAACCTATTACACTCCATCAATCCTTTTTCTTTGGTGCCTGTTGCATAGGATCTTGAGTCCATCAATGCTGGCCTCCATAGACTAAGTCGGGAATTGCTACTAATCCATCGAGCTTCTCCTTGTACTTATACACCGGGTGCCCTCTCCTTCCAAACCTTACCATCTTCACGTGAATTTTTATCCATGTAGTAGCATGTTATTAAACTTCCTCACTGCCTCCTTTGCTTCATCTTCTCCACCATAACGCACAAAGCAAAAATACAAATTGGATAGGATGATAAAAATGTCCTCCACCTTCCCTACATCAGCAAATAAATCATGCACTTCATCAACCTCTACTTCTTTGGCTAGGTTGTCCACAAATACTGTGAAACAATCCTTAAGATGCTGGGAAAGCTTCCTTTGTTGAAGCTCATTCTGTAACACCCCAAAATTCACTAATTTTTTTTAAAAGCGGAAGAATTTAAAATTTAAAACCTATGAATTATGGGGATGTTAGCGCCACACTTAGTACCAAACTGGTTCTCTCCGACCGTTTCAGTACCAAGTGCTAAGGCTAAGAAAAGATTAATATTAAACTTAAACCAAGAGTTTATGAAGGAACTAGAAAGATCATAACACCAAAGATCAGAATATGCGTAAGGAATTATAATCAATAATAAGATAGAAATCATAGTGTGAAATCAAAATTCCTCAGAGGGAATAATATTAAAATCGATAAAAGGTTGAATTGAAATACTCAATACAAGGAAATAAGTCATAAAAGGGTAATTAAGATACAAAAGAAACATAGAAGGAATAAATCGCATAAAGAGTAAATACGGCCACGACACTCTTGAACTTTGAGCCAACCACAAGCTCAATACTTAGCTCCACCTGATGTCTCGCCCACCTGCACAAAGTTAGAAGGGCCTACTACTCGTGGGAATGAGCAGCACCCATAAAAAGGGTGATCAATATGTTATGTACTGAGCAAGGTAACCATGCACTAAGGTCAACACAAAAATCATATAAACCATGTAGAATAATAAAAAAACTTAAAGATCATCATGATAACATAATAACGTACAATCGTTTGAGTAGATACGTAGAGGCCCATTTAGAATCCAGATTAATTACTTAATTAATCTCTTATCAAAGATATTTTCACGCCATGCTCTTTATCAAATCCATACAAGTATGGGAACCCCACTATTTAGCCGGTGGATCGGTCTTCAGGGCACTTCAGTGCCTGACCACTATTTTAGCCGGTGGATCAGTCACCTAGGGTACATGCCCTACCATTATTTTATGCCGGTGGATTGGCCTAGCCCCTTTCTCGCACGGTGTTCCACTGTAAGTAATTAGTGTCTTTTCCATATCTTAGCAAACTGTAGGGTTTGGTTTATTGAGGGCTCAAGATCCCCCACTATTATAGCCAGTGGATCGGTCTCTAGGATACCGCAGTACCTAGCCACTATTATATCAGTGGATCGGTTTGGGCCCAGCTTAATACTCTTCCACTTTATATGATTAATGCCTTAAGTATCTTATTTAGAAGCTTTTTCCCTAGACATGCATGAATCAATCCCTTTATACTTATCCTCCAACTAACCCGTATCATATCATGAGAACCCTGCACCTTCTAGCTTGCCCAACAACCTTTCATCCATACTCAAACTCACACTAGAACTCCAACATCGAAATATGTGGGTCAAGGAACACTACTACATACAGCTAAGTCCACTTATTTCCTTAATCTAGGGTTTTATCCCAAAACCCTAATTTAGGCCCACATGACCCATCCTACTCCATCTCACACAATCCAAATTCATCATCATACTTTATTTCTCAAGTACACACATGTTACCACCAAACCTTAGTTAGCCATATCAAAACCTTAGTTTATCCACAACCAATCATAGTTAACTACTCCAAACCCTGTTTAACCACACCAAACCATAATCAGCCACTCAAATCCTATTTAACCACAACAAACCATAATTAGCCACTCCAAACCTAACTCAGTCTCCTACGTACCCTTATAATGCTATACCCAAATAACACTTACATTACCTTCCTCACACCCCAAATCAACGATCCATACGTAAAGTTCACTTCCATGTAGACTTTACACATCCCATGCAACCTTTCGAACTTTTCATGCAAAACCCTAAAACTCCTACGTGAAACCCTAAATTTAACCATGCAAACCCTAGATTCTTTCATATAAAACCCTATATTCCTCCATACAAAACTTTATATTCAATCCATACAAAACCCTAGATTAGATCCTCCCATGCAACACCATAAAATCTGCCATGCAAAACCTTAAGCCCATCCATACCAAAACTCTAGATTCCTCCATACAAAGTTTAAGATTCATCCATACCAACTCCAGATTCAATCCATGCAAAACCTTAAGTCCACCTATACAAAACATAAAATCTGCCATGCAAAACCTTAAGTCCATCCATACCAAAACTCTAGATTCCTCCATACAAAATTTAAGATTCATCCATACCAACTCTAGATTCAATCCATGCAAAACCTTAAGTCCACCCATACAAAACCCTAATTCAAATTCTCCCATACAAAACATAGATTATATTCCCCCATACAAAATCATAGATTCAATCCTCCCATGTAACACTATGTATAGATTAAATTCTCCCACACAAAACCATAAATTAGATTCTCCCATATAATACCATAGATTAGATTCTCCCACACGAAACCATAGATTAGATTCTTCCACACGAAACCATAGATTAGATTCTCCCATTCAAAACCATAGATTAGATTCTCCCACACGAAACCCTAAATTTTTCATTTTATTCTTCCACTCATATATCATTAAAATACTTAGATCAACTCACCTCCCTTGGCCAACTTATTCCCCTAGGTCAACCTCTTTCCCATTTAGTCAACTTACTTCCCTTAGTCAACTTCTTTCCCCCATTCTCCTTTTTCATCCTTTCTCCCACACAAACCACATTAACATCCTCATATGCATGTCTTATAGGGTCACAACACATAACATCACATACCACAATATTTCATCACATACACATAATACACATGCCATGTAAATACACGAAAACATACTTCAACTCCACGTCATACCATATACGAAATAATTATAATGATAAATATAGAATATATAGCATACAAAGCATATAATGCACATAAACACACATAAGGCCTTAGTAACACCCTTACCTAAAACGATATCGGTCTTGGAGTACGTTCCTATGCCTCCTTAAGGCTTTGACTGGTCTCACCTATATGAGGGAAAAACTAAAATTAGATTCACTCCTACCAAAAATGCTATTAATTACTAACTTATTCTAAGACTATGCTTTTGATAAAATAATAACATATTAATAAAAATGATATTAACTAATTACTAACTTTGGCTAGAAATATAAGAAATAACAGTAATATTATAAAAGATAATAATATAAGGTTGAAGACTTTACCCTAATAATAATAATAATGATATTAAAATAATAATATCAAAGATACTAAAAACAATATCAATGTTAATATTAACAAGAATAATAATAGTAACAATAATAATAGAAAGGGCATTACTCAAAAACATAGTAAAATAAAGGCTTTGACCCCTTTACCAAAATAATACTAATAATAACATTAGTAAAATAAAAAAAAATAGTAATAATAATAATAATGATGATGAAATAGTAATAATAATAATGATAAAAACCATAATAATATTACAATAATAATAATAATGGTAATAATAGTAATGATAATGATTGAAAATAAAATGAAATAGGGTTTCGACCCTACCTTGAAATAGTACAAGAATACTATTAGTAGTAGTAGTAGTAGTAGTAGTAGTAGTAGTAGTAGTAGTAGTAGAGGGAGAATGGTCGGTCAAACGGCGAGGTTGGCGGCGAAAAACCAGGGAGTTGGGTGGCGGTGCAAGTCGTCAGAATGGCAAGTGCGAAGGGTTGGGGGAAGAAGAAAGGAAGAAGAAGAAAAAGGTGGTGGCTAGACCGGGTGGCCATGAAAGAAAGAAAAGAAAGGAAGGACTGGCGAATCGGGCCGGCGGAAAGAAAAAAACGAAATGCGGCATTTGGCTGCTCCAAAGAAGGAAGAAAAGAAAAAGAAATGCTAGGCCGCCGGAAAGGAGAGAAAGGGAAGAAGAGCTTGGGCCGCTGGGCTGGCCCAGGTTGGGGGAGGGTAAGGAAGAAAAGAAAAGAAAAGAAAAGAAAAAGAAAGGAAAAAGAAAGAAAGAAAAGGAAAAAAGGAAAAATAGAAAGAGAAAAATAGTGGATTGGGTTAATTAAATTAATTAGGATATTTGGAATATTTAAAAATAATAATATTTAAATAAATAATATTTAAATCCCTTTTTAGGATAATTTAAGGTTTTTGAAAGGTTTTTCATAAATTTCATTTTAATTAGCAAATCACTATAATTTTCTCCTATTAAATTATTTATAAAATTCCTATTAATTTGGCCCTATTTTATCCTTCTTATTTTAAATAAAATAATTTATATAATTAATTTCTAAAATAAAATCCTTAATTAGTTGAATTACCCAAATTCCTCCTAATTAAAATACTTATAAATTTCTTTCTTGATTTGCTCTAAGTAATTCCATTTTATTTTAATAAAAATAATTGATCTAATAAATTTTTCTAATAAAACCTTATTTAACTATAATTCTAAAAATTAGGATTTTTGGGGTATTTCACTTTCCCTCGACGAAAGTTTGGCTAAAATGGTGTCTTAGTATGTATGGCTTGGGTACTCTCCCTAGGGTTCAAGTTTGGCTGGTATCTGTGATGAAGTGATCGGTAAGTAGTGGTGGTATTGATGGTGGTTAGTGGTAGAGGTGGCCTGGATGATGTTTGGTGGGTATTCTCCCTAGGGTATTGCATGATGATGTTCTAGATTGTTGCTCAGCCATTGACCATAAAAGAAGAAACTTTAACATCATGCTTAATTGATATATAAGTCCAACCGTTGATATAAACTATTATAACATTATAAACAATGTCTACAATATATTTTATTTTTTTTATAAAAATAATTATTATAACAAGTAAGGTTGCTCATGAATTAGCTAAACATCGATTACAATATTTGAAGCCAATTATTATAGCATTATGTCAGGTCCAACTAAGGGTGATTACAAAGTGGATAAACATTGATTGTAAATATTGAGCCAATTAGTAGATTTTATCGGTCATATACTAATATGACATATTCATAGTAGCAAAAACATATTTAATTATCCTAATATTTATTTTAATATTTTACAAGTACCCTATATTTTTAATAATTATACTCAGGTATCTTTATGATTTTACTTAGTTTTACTTAGATACCTAAATACGCATCTAAATAAAATTAAGAAAGTATTTTATTTTTTATCATTTAAATACTCAAAGTAAAAATAAATTAAGTTGTAGAGGTATCTAGTCAGAGTTATCGAAAACATTGGGTATGTGTAAGTATTAATCTAAATATCAGGATACGTGAGAAGAATTCATCCTTAAAATTTCTATGATTTACTATATTGGTACTTTTTTTTTTTTTTTTGAATAATCTCTTCTTATCGTGTTAGTTATTGTAAGCGTTTCTTTCACAGGGAATCTTTTTCCATTTGTAACATCCTCGGCCGTCTAATTATACTGATCGTCTTTGGCAAGGAGCACATCACGAATAAATTCATCCATACGAGACCTGCCCCTTTCAAACGAAATCACGCATGACGGGAGAAGAATTAAACTCAGAATTCCCTACCGTTTGATTTGAGTGTTAACAAAATTATAACCAGCCGCTGCCAATTATTCTCATGCTTATCTTCTTTATCGTGTAACAAATGATAAGACTGATTACATACTACAAGCTACCTCACGCATTGGATATGTAATTGAATTTTCCTTGAAGAAAGGCCTAAATCTTGCTTTCGAATGTGCTCGTCTTGATGGCTCTTACGCACCTCTCTCACATGGCACACGCACAGAGAGAGAGAGAGAGGGAGAGAGGAGTGAAAGTAGGTTTAAAAAAACACGGCATCCAATCCATAAGATACCACAGAAAATTGGGCGAGAAGGGGGGAAAAACGAGCATAACATCATATCATACATTTAATTACGTGATGTGAGAGAAGGAAAGAAGTAAAATCTTTGGCAAAACCAGAAAAGTTGATGTGTTTTTCACCATATATTTAAGATGCTATTGCGCAAACATACAAATTATTTTTTCTTCGCATATCTTTATTCCAACCGTTCCAATCATGCCCTAACTCTTATCACCATAAATAAACACTACTACATATGCCCCATATTTCCTTTCTTATCTTTAAGAAATACATAAAAAATAAGAGTTATTATGCCAACGTTGTATAGTGGGTCTCAAGTCATTATTGTATATTACGGGGATTGAAAAAATATGAGGGATTTATAATGCTTCGAAGCATGTATGGCATCATGTTAAATGTAATACTGACGCACTAATTTAACCACAAAATACAATAAATTATTTATACGACATTCTCTCAACAATTGTATTACCAAATATTTCAAAAATTATTTTTATTTTATTCTAAGATTATGGGACATTTATACTAGTTGAATAGTTACAATGAAGACGTATGTCCATTTTTAAAGTTCATGACTCTTTATTCAAGTCATCACAACTTTTTAATTAAATTATATACTCACATATATTATATTATAGTCTACTCCAATAATTTTCCACTAGACTATAATATATATATGCCTATTTAACAACGTGATATTATGCTTATGAAAATGTATCTTTTGATTTAAACCAATCCTTAGCTTTAGTATTTTAAATTTTTAATGAAGTTAGAGGTGTCCGAAGATTAAATCAAAACTTCTTCTATTAAAATTGAAAACACCATGCACTTAGTATCATCCAATATCTTGAGATGTCTTTGACTGTTTAGTACTATAATGGCCATGTACTAACTTGGTTCATATATATTTATAAGAGTTAAATTCTACAAACCTCTTATTGAAGCAATACCACTTCTATATTCAAATAGGTGGAGTTCCAGTATTTACACATACATAAATGCAAAGAAAATTTTCTCCATTACTTGTTATAACTCATCCTTAATACAAATACAACACTTATGAACACTGAATTAATGTTTCATAAAGCACTTATATTACCCATTAAACCTTTAGCTAGTTTCACTAAGTAATGTTGGGTTCCTATCACCTGTGCTCTCATAGAATTTCAATCCCATTCCACTTGATGTCTTTCTTAACATATCTCTTGGTAATTCTTTTGTAAAGGGATTTACTAAATTATAGTTTATTATAACAATAGCAATAATACAATGTGATATTGATTCTCTCACATACTCATGTCTCACATTTATATGTCTAGATTTTTCATTATAAACATGACTATATGCTCTAGACTTAATTGCTTCACTATCACAATACATTGAAATAGTTTTCATAGGTTGTTGCCACAACTTTATTTCTATTAATAATTTTTTATCCATTCCGCTTCCTTGCCTGTAGCTACAAGGGCTACAAACTTGGCCTCCATAGTTGAACGTGTAATACATGTTTGTTTCTTTGAGGCCCAACTAATAGCACCTCCTACTAATGTGAAAATTCATCATATTGTGGATTTATTATCATTGGCGTTTGTTATCCAACAAGCATCAGAATAACCTTCTAGTGCATTAGGAAAAGAGGAATTGCTAACTCGGATGTTCTTTTAAAATATCCCAATATCCTACTTATTCCTTTCTAATGTTTATTACTAGGATTATTCATATATCTCGGAAGTTTGCATACATAAATGTAATATATGGTCTTGTACAATGCATGACATATATAAGACTTTCAATTATATTAGCATATTCTAACTGTGCAACCCGTCGACTATCATTGGTTTGAAGCTTTATACTAGAATCATATGGAGTATTTTCTTCTTTCACTCTAAAATAAGAATAATTATGAAGTAGCTTATCTATGTAGTGAGATTGACTTAAAGTGAAACCTTTATCATGTTTTTTTTTTTAAAAATTAATCCCCAAAATAATATCAACTTCATTATGATCCTTCATCTTAAACTTAAAAGTTAGATATTTCTTGGTTTCATTCACATCAAGGATGTTGGTACCAAATATCAACATGGCATCTACATAAAAAAAAATTATAATTCCATAGTCTTTGGTGAATTTTGAATATATGCATTTTTTTTCATTATTATGTTTGAAACCATTTAACAATTTTTTTACATCAAATTTATCATGTCAATATTTTTTGGAGCTTGTTTTAAACCATATAATAATTTCATCAGTTTATAAACTTTCTTTTCATTACCAGGAAGAACAAATCCTTCTGGTTGCTCTATATAAACTTCTTCTTTGAGATCTTCATTCAAAAATATAGTTTTGACATCTATTTGATGCACATGGAACATATATGTGGATTCTAACACTAAAAGAACTCAAATATATCTACCGGTGCATAGATGTCAAAATAATCTACACCTTCATTTTGCGTAAATCAATTGGCTATCAATCTTGCCTTAAATGTTTGTATAGAGCGATTGATATTATATTTTCTTCTAAATACCCACTTATAACCAACAAGTTTAGATCTCGAAGGCAAATCCATTAAGACCCAAGTATTATTATATAATATTGAGTCAATCTCATCACTTATGGCTTCTTTTTAAAAATCCATGTCTCTAGATAATATTGCTTCACTAAACGATTTGGGTTCATCTTGAATGTTAAATGTCATGGGTATTTTATTCAACACATTAGTTCTAATTTCCTCAGCTAAGAAAACTATTGATTTGGTTGAAATAAAGTCAAGACCCAAGGACTTATCTTTTCTTATTCTTTAACTTCTTTGAGGTTCACTTACATCCTTGTTTTGCTTCCTTTTGATCCTATAGAAGATAAAATCGCAAACTCATTTTCATTAGTCATAGAATCATTAATAAATTCTCTTTCAACAAATTGAACATGTATCATTTCAACAATAACATTTGAACTTAGATCTAAAGGTTTATATGCTTTAGATTTCTTTGCATAACCAGCCAATACACTTTTAATTCCTCTTGGTCCTAACTTAATTTTATGACAATCAAAAGTTTTATAAGTACAACACACCCTTACACTTTAAAATAATTCCAGTTAGGTTTTCTATTATTCCAAATTTAATATGGACTAACATTAAATTTCTTTGAAGTAATTCTATTGTGGATGTAACATGTTGTTTCAAGTACTTCATCCCATAAGTTAAAAAGGTAAATTAACATTCATAAGCTTAAATTTAACCATATCCACTAAGACTATTTTTTTTTTCATCCAAGCCATTTTATTGAGTAGTGAGGATGATTGATGTATTATACCATTTTCTAAACAATATATAGAGAATTCTATAGAGAAATATTTAGATCCTCTATCGTTACAAAAAATCTTAATTCGTCTCCCCTTTTTATTTTAAAAAATAGATTTATATTAATTAAATTTATTAAATTCTTCATCTTTAGTTCTCATTAAATACACATAAGTAAAACGTGAACTATCATCGATGAAAGCTATAAAATATCTCTTTTCTCCTCTAGCTAATACGCTATTTAGTTCACATATATCTATATGCACAAGATCCATTTTTTTAAATTTCTTTCAAACTTAGGAAATGGTTTCTTAGTAATTTTTTCTTGAATGCATATTTCACACTTTTTATTATGGTCACGCTTAAAATAAATATATCCATGTTTTTTGCATGTGATTCAGATAATGAAAATTAACATGTTCTAATCTAGCATGTCATAAAGAAGAATAATTCTCAACAAAGTAAGAAAAAGAATAATTAACTTTATTATTAATACTAAGTATATACCTTCTATCACAAGGGTACCCCTTTCCTCCAAACAAAGTGTTCTTTGTCACTATGACCTTATTTGACACAAATACAATTTTGAATCCCTTCTTACACAATAAATTAGTATATATAATATTGTTTCTAATATCGAAAACATGAAATACATTGATCAATAAATTCATAAGTACAATTTTGAATCCATTCTTACACAATAAATTAGTAGATACATAATTTTTTCTAATATCATAAACATAAAATACATTGATCAAAGTTAATTTTTGTCCTGAAGTAAAATCCAATACAATTTATCTTTTATGAAAAACCTTGGCAGCATTTTTATTTTCCATAAGAACCTCCTCTTGATCTGATAATTCTTCATATGACTTAAACATCCCCTTATTGTTGTACAGATGACTGATTACACTAAAATCAAGCCACCAATTTAATGACTTAATCAAAGTGGTCATATGAAGTTCTATCACCATGCCAATTTACATTTTAGATACCATTGCCACAAGCTCTTTGACTTTACATTCCACAACATTTGCCTTCTCATATTTTATAACATTTGCTTTTTTCTCGAATTTGCATTCACAAATGTATTGCCTTTTCTTTCCACAATGGTGATAGTGCCTATTTTTCTTCATATCATTGGAATTCTTGAAGGAAATCCCTTTCTTGTTAACTTTTATGTTTTCCTAACATTTTTTATTTTGATTCCTTTTATTTCCATCCTCACTAACATAATTCACCCTAGAGTTCAATAACAACACATCACACAAACGCAATTCCACATTGATTCAAAGATGTGTTCAAAATTGTTCTATAGTCATAGTTTCAAGTGAATGTAGTACATCCTGTAATCATTCCAACTTAGAGGCAACTTAGATAAGATTGCTCCTACTTGAAGTGAATCAGGGATCTTAACTTCAAGGTCACTAAGGTTGGATACTAGAATTTGAAGTTCATGTACTTGATCTATAATTGGTAAATATTTAGACATCTAAAACTCGAAATATTTTAAAGCCAAAAATTTATCAGTATCTCTTTTCTCATTTTTGCATTTAGCTTTGAAGAAATCCTATATCTCATTTAGTGGCTTCAAATTTGAATATAAATCATATAGTCGATTAGCAAGGGAGTTGAGTATATGACCGTGACACATTAATTTATCATTTTTACGCTTGTTTCTTCTTGCTTTGACTTTATCGATATCATCTAACTTTGGTTCTAATAACTTAGGAAAACTTGTATCAATCACATAAAATATCTTCAAAGTAGTAAGTAGAGAACCATTTTCTCTTTCCATCTTGTAAAATTGCATCTATTGAATTGAATCAACTTGATTAAATCCCGGTTTTCTATTTTGAACTCTAAAGTAAAATATGCTTCCATAATATTATCTTTAAATTGTTTGGGGAATTAAAGAATATGATGGATTTATATTGCTTTGAGGCGTGTAAGATACTATCTTAAAGGTAATATTGCCTCAATAATTTACCCCTATAATACAAAAAATTATTTACACGAGGCTCTCTCAACAATTGTATTAGTAGGCTTCAATCCAATATCTTAAAGTTTAATTTTATTTCATCCCAATATTATGAGGTATTTATACCGGTTGAAGAGTTACAATAAAGATGTATGTCCCTTGTCAAATGTCATGACTCTACATTTGAGTCAACATAAATCTTTAATTAAATTAATTAATTCCCAAGATTATGGGTTATTTGAAGAATTACAATGAAGATGTATGTTCCTTTTCAAAGTTCATGACTCTTCATTTGAGTCATTACAACTCTTCAATTAAATTAATTAATTACTAACATTATGGGTTATTTAAATAGTTATAATGAAGATGTATGTCTCTTTTCAAAGTTCATGACTCTTCATTTGAGTCATTACAACTCTTCAATTAAATTAATTAACTACTAAAGTTATGGGTTATTTAAATAGTTATAATGAAGATGTATGTCTCTTTTCAAAATTCATGACTATTCATTCATGTTATCACAACTTTTTAATTAAATTATATACTCACATAGTCTACTTCAATATTGTATAGTGTTCTATTTTTATTTTTATTTTAAAAAAATGGTAACATTGAGCTCATGTTAGATGTTAAACACATCTTTTCCCCGTCTTTGATAACTTCGAGATAAAAATTTTATCTTGGAATTTGATCCAAATTATTTTTCATTATTTTTTTTATTTCATTTAAAAAATTATACTGATCATAATGGAGGATTACTTGAGGAATGATTAAGAGAAGGTATCATTTTAAGGCCCTATTTGGTTATTAGCGAATAACTGACGGCAGTCAGTAGATTATATTATTTCTTAGCTGATAGGGGAGTGCATTAGTTTTTTGACTAGTAGATCATATTAGTTATTTATATAAAAGTATTTAGTAATTATAGTTACTGATTGTATTAATTATTATTAGCAAATTAAAAGTATAAATGACTTAACAAAATATAATTCTAAATAAGTTAATTCAAAACACTTCTATTTTGAGTTTTATCATTTTAAACTGCTAATACAAAACTATATTTACCAAATATTAAAATTAGAGATTTAATTTAGTTAAACATCTAATCTATTTTAAAACCGCTAAAAGTTTTATAAACCGTTTTTTACCAAACTAGACCTAAGTCATCTAGTAAGAATAGAGGTTAATATACAACTATCCTTGGAAAATTATTTTCTCCAACTAAAATTTATTTTCTAATATATAATTTAAATCTAATTGATATCAAATCAAGTTAATTCACCTATATCTCTCACTACTTTTTTTTTTTGGATAATTGTGGAAGGGAAGGCGAGAGCCATACAAAAAGGTGGTCGCTCCTGCTAACCGTAGTACTCGCCTTAAGCAGCAAAAGAACGAAAACAACCTGAAAACGGCCCTGCAGTAAGTTGTCTCAAACCAGCAACTTTTTGTGCAACACATACCCATCGACATATTACATACACATAAATATACAAATTACTATTAGTGCCCGTGCCTTCTCTACCCAAACCCATATGCTGACCAATCCCCCGCAATATGACAAAAGCGAAAGCAACATAGAAAAGAGGGTAATCCATCTCGTAGATCTTTGCATAATCTACTCTAACACCCTAAAAGTTAAAATCAATCCAAACATATGTATGTATGTATGTATGTATGTATGTATGTATGTATGTATATGTTTGTATTTATTATAAATGTATGTATGCATGCTAAGAGAATCCACCCTATCACTTTCGTCTTCTTATTCCCTTGTTACACTTTTTTGTTTGTAAATAGGGTTGGAAATGAGTCGGCTCACTTATAGGTATTTTGGACTCGATTTATTTATTTAGCTAAACGAACTGAGTTTGAACCTTATTTTTAGGTTCGTTTATTAAGCGGATTGAGCTTTAGTATAAAAACTTTGAATTCAAGCTTGTTTATAGTACAAAAACAAGCGAGCTCACCTTATTTACCACAAAAGCTCTTAAACTGGCTTGTCTTAACTCGTTTATAAATAAGTTAAGTTATAACTTTATTTTTAGGCTCATTTAAACAAGTTAAGTTATAACCTTATTTTTAGGCTCGTTTATAAAACGAGCCAAATGAAATCTACCTCGACTCAACTCATGTATAATCCTATTTACTCCGTCTTTACAATCTTTACTTACCTAAAAGGGTAAACTGTGAGAGAAAGAGAGCGATTAAGGAAACACAAAGAGTGATTAAGAGAAAATCCGGGCGAATATTGTTGATTGTCAAGTAAAGTGGCCATTTTAGAAAAACCTAACCAACAAAGACCAATCTAAAGAAAATATATTTATTTTAGAACCATTTATATATGCATCTCTTCTAGAGACATTAAAATAAAATTTAACACTAACATGTATGACTCAAAGTATCCAGGGATGAAGAAATTAGTTTAAGTTACCATTTGACATGGGGTACAAAACTGGACTTCCCTTGTATTTTTTCCTTATTTTGGTTTCAATGTTTCTTAAGACAAGTTACTATCTCAAAATTTTCTCTATAGGTAAAAAAAAAAGGAAAAAAAGATGATATAATAAAAGTATATAATAATTGCACTAAATATTCTATTTTAAAGGAAAAAAGATATAATAAAAATAATTTAATACATTTTATTAATTATGATAAATTATTAATATTGATTAACTATTCATATGATTGATAATTAGTATTCAGTAATATTAGTTATCACTAATAATTCATAATGATTAATATTAAATATTAAGAATTATTAATATTAATTATTATTCATTATGAATGAATATTAATATGGTTTATTAACAATAAAATTATTACTATATTATTATGAATATTATTATTCATTATTATCAATTATTACTTACTGATATTGTTAATATTAATTATTAATTGTTATTATTTATTAATATTAATTATTATGATGCTTAAAAATTATTATCGATTAATATATCTTATTCAAATTAAATATATAATAAAAAAAATTAAATAAAAAATTTGTCCATATTCGTTAATATGTATTAATTCATTTAAGATCAAATAATTTTCAAACAATTCCATTACTTCAGTTACTTCTTTTATATACAAATAATATGTGTCTATTAAATACTACTTCAAATATACTATTATTTTAGATAATATTAGATAAAATATGAGTATACAAAACAGTTAATAAAGCTTATATTTAAAGCTACTTATTAAAATTAGTTATCCATGATAATTGTTTATTTTATAAATTTTTAGGCTAAAATATTTATAAAATAAATAATTATTATACATAATTACTTTTGATAAGTAATTCTAAATAAATTACGTTCTTTTTTAAGAAAAAAAATAGTAAATCATCAAAATTGATAATTCAAAACATAATCCAAGTCCATTATTAATGCCACATGCCACCTACATTCGATCATTGTTTTATCAAACATGTAGAGCGTGTAAGGGCCCATTTTGCGAGGCCCTTGAAAATCACCCCTCATGAATCATGATCCATAATAAACGTTGAAAGGCGTGTTGGTGGTGGTACTACTACTGGCAGCCTTGGTGAGGACAAAAATTGTCCATGTTTCACCAAAAATAACAAAGAAAAAGGAAAAACAAAAATTGGCCATGCACTGATGTTTACCCCAACCGGATAAAGTAATTAAAACTTCTAAGGGCTTAGTTTGGTACGGGAATAATGGAAGCGAATTTTTTTATATTTTATATTTTTATATTAAATATTTAATAATAATAAATATATTTTAAATAAAATATTTATTTTAGATTAAATTAGGATTTAAAATAAATATTTATTAGAATAAAAATATTTAATTTTAATTAGATTATATAAAATATATAAAATATGAGAGTAATTTTTCTACTGCTATTATCCCCTAACCAAATAAGCATTAAAAATATATAACATTTCAATCTGACAATATTAGTTAATACAAAATGGGTTTGGGAAAAAGACTAAGAGCATTGGTTAATGGCTACCTTAATGGAGTTGTAAATGGATCACCTCGAACCGAATTCTTTTATATTTGATATCAACTCATATACTAAATAAATTTGATTCTTTTAACTAAATAAATAAGTAAAATTAAACTTTTAACTACTCGAGCTTAAGAGTCTAAGTTAAAAATAAATTGAGCAAATAAAAAAAATGGACTCATTTAATAAGTGATTTTAAAAGTAAAATTCAAACTCCTCTTACTAAACAAATGAACACGATTAAATTATTATGCTCCATTTCATTCATAAAAAGTTTTAAAGAAAAGAAAAAATAAAGAAAAAAATATTCTTTTGTGTTTGGTTTATATAAAATGGTAAAATAGAAAATAAGTAAGGAATAAAATTGTTAAAGATTAATTATTTAATTTTTTAAAAAAGAGTTTAAATAAAAGTATTTTAATTTTAATTTTTTTTTTAAACTTTTTTAGAACCAAATAAAACCTTAACGAGTAAAGTCAAATTAATTTACTAGTTGATTCAATTTATTTACGACGTATATGTGGCTGATGAAAGCCACAAAATAATTAGAGTAACACAATTTGGTTACCAAAGGGAGAAGTGTAGTAGATACATGCACGCACGAAATACTAAACATCCAAATTTTATATTTAAATTAGAAATTATATATATATTAATGTACTAATTTTAAATTTTATTATTAATTATATACTAAAAATTAATAATAATACAAAATAAAAGGAATTTTTGGCTCACAAAAGTATAATCCTTTTTTATTATTAGAATAAAAATAATAATGACGATGATAATTGAAACAACACTAATGATAAATTTATTATATGTTTAATGTATAATTTTTTATAGTGTGTTGTTGTTAGTTGACGTTATTTAATTATTAATAGAAAATAAAATTATTATACTAATATTTATATTTTTTTAAATTAATTTTTGATTATATATATGTATGTATATGCGCGCAAGCCCCCGACGTTTGAATGTCTACGGAACAATTTTGTCAATATCATTGTATTCATCCCCTGCCGACCGACTTGAGCTTTATAGTGCGTATGAATTGGGATAAAAGAGAATTAACAGAGGTAAATTAATTTATTTATCTTGTTTTGATATTATATTTATCTAGATGAATCAGAGTTAATGTTTCATATCCATTCACCTCGGTCAACCTTATTTTTATTAACATTCGATTTTGAGGGTAACAGAGATAAAGGTAAAAGAATAAATAAATGTTTGATCTAATAGGACGAAAATATCCCTTAAACCCTATACTCCTAACCTGACAGGATTTATCTATTTAATATAAGGGTATAAATGTCACATGTTTTATTTTTTTAGCATTCATCCACCTCAATCTAAATAGAATTTTTAAAACAGTCATCCCAATTCACCCAAATTAGATTAATATTATCTAAATACTATTTTAAAATATTTACCTTAATTCACGTACATTCTCTTCATACAAATTAATTTATAATATTTATTTTTATTTTAATTTATTTCAATCCAAACAGATCATTAGAGTTTAGACTAAAGGAGATAGTAACAGATGGTTTCTGCGTTTCCGCTTCTTGATTGGTGTAACATTACGTAAGTTGGTTGCTTTAGTAGAAATTTCCACCATTCGACTCTCCCTTCTCTGTCTCCGTCTCTAACTCTTTTTCTTGCTTTCACCCTGACGTCTCATCTCTGATTTGGTTCGTATAACTTCATCATTCCAAGAACAAATTCATCATTCAAAGATGCTTGAAGTAATTTTATAATAATCGAACGAAAAGCAAACTAAAAACTAATATAAGAATATTTTAGCAGCAAAACAACACACCGACGAAGTTTGTTTGGACAATTAAAATTAGTTCAATTAAAACACCAACGGTTTGACCGTAGGGATGTGAACGGGACGGGTTCGGATCGGTACTCTATATCCATACCCGAATCCGATTAAAAAATTTATATCCAT
The DNA here is from genome assembly GCA_039764185.1 of Tamarix austromongolica. Taxonomy (NCBI): domain Eukaryota; kingdom Viridiplantae; phylum Streptophyta; class Magnoliopsida; order Caryophyllales; family Tamaricaceae; genus Tamarix; species Tamarix austromongolica. The sequence goes on along the minus strand of CM077815.1, from coordinate 70,227,589 downwards.
ATCCGTACCCGTATCCGAATGGATATTCACTAATATATCTATATCCGTATCCGACGGATATCCGTTATCCGATGGATAATCCATTTACCCAATAAATTATAAATAACCAACAAATAATCTTTTATCCAATGGGTAAACTCGTTACCCGTTCCCCGTCAAATTGACCGACATACTAGTATTATCACGTACCACTCCTCACATCTTTTAACTAATACTATATTTTCACCCGTGCGATGCACAGAGATATTAATAAATGACGTATATTAAACATGTTTTGATTTAGAAATAAAAATTCAACCTAATACTCGAACATACAATGCAAATTTGAGATATTTGCGATAAAGTATTTATACATAACTGATAAAATTACATGATCAAATCTTTTCAAACACTTCCTTAAATACAACATTTGTTGTTGTATTACTTTGATGAATATCATCATCACATATCAAAATATTTAAACCTCTACGATTTATGACTCAAGAAATTGCAACATATAATTGACCATGACAGAATATTGGTTTTTTTAAAAATAGATCAATATTACTAAGAGATTGACATTGACTTTTGTTGATTGTCATGGCATATGATACAATTAGGGAAAATTATCTTCGATTAAACTTAAAAGGCAATCTCGAGTCAGATGGCGTTAAAGACATTCTTGGTAATAATACTCGATGACCAGCATTATTTCCACCTAAAATCCTTGCTTCCAAGACATGTGATCCAAGTAGTGTGATGATCATCCTAGTACCGTTGCATAACCAATTGAATGATCAATATTCCGTAACAACATAACTGGTGTACCTACCTTTAAATTCAACACATGGTTTGGTACACCCGAACACTTAATTCCATTTAAAAATTCTGGAGTGCGTAGATCTTGCAACAAATCATTGTTTGCATCTGATTTGCATGTTGTATCAGAACTGAAATAAGTTTTTTCTTTACCAGAGTTAATTGATAACATGTATTCATTGATGGATTCAATAATATCAAGAGTTGGTGCTAGTATAGATCTTCCTTTAAAATAAGCATCATCAAGGATACTTCCATTGTAGTCTGAATAAGTTCTCTCCACAATAGTTGCAATTGGGTCTTCAAAATGTTTTATTAAAACATCATATGGAATTTCTAATGTTGCATGATCATCATTAATCCCTCCAATTGTTCCATCTCCTATGCTTGCAATCCATTCTGAAAATTGCTTCAACTCAGAACATTCATCAATCAAGCTTAGTTTTTGTAACCTCATGTTCTTTGTTAAACGTAACACCTTACAAAATCTCCATAAGTACGAAGAGTTCACAGTTGCATGAATAATGTCTTGTGTACTACCTTTAGGAATGACCGGTAGTATTTGTCCAAAATCTCCACCTAGAACAACTATCTTATCTCTAAATGGCTTCTCTAAGCTGAAGTCATTGGTGAACCATAAAATATCTCTCATGGTTTTATCCAAGGCTTCAAAACAATACATGTGCATCATTGATGCTTCATCCCAAATAATAAGTTTACACCTTATAATCAACTCAGCTAATGGACTACGTTGTTTAATGTTACATGTTGAATCTTCATTTGGATTTATAGGTATTTTGAAGCAAGAATGAGTTGTCCTTCCACCTGGTAATAAAAGAGAAGCAATTCCACTTGATGCCACATTGAACACAATATCTCCTTAAGATCTTATAGCTGTTGATAAAGTCCTCCATATAAATGTCTTTCCTATACCTCTGTATCCATAAACAAAGAACAATCCACTTGCGTGAGACTTAGTTGCCTCCATTACAGTGTCATATACATGTCGCTATTCCGAGGTCATATAAGATAGAAGTATATTGAGTTCTTCTTTCAATTTTGAACGATCATAACATATTTCGTCACGCATCAATGTATTTCCTACTATTTCAAAAAACTTGTTCGGCGGGAATGACATTGATTCAAAATCTCGTAAGCTTTTACCACTTTTTTGTAACATAATTTCAATGTCTACCAACCCATATTTTTTTATGTCATCAATTTCCAAATGAAGTTCTGTTAAAAAATATAGGAATATTATAAAGACATAGGATTTATGTTGTAAAATTATAATTCAAAATTATTGATAATAAGAGTTTGATGAATAAATGAAGTTACCTTTGTGATGTAACCGTGAACGTTGTTTGTATAAAATATCATCGGTCAAGTAATTCCAACAATTATCCCAAACAACTTCTGGCCTTATAAGTGACTCTAATGCCAATAATGTGGCAAATAATTTTCTTAAAGAAGATGCAGAAGCCCGATGACTTACCTCAATAATACCATCAATGTATTCTTTATCATCATCTAACAAACCCAAGGTATAGCAAGCATCATGGTATGATGAATGTTGTTCACCATTAATGCACCTTATTTCATCATAACTTCGCGGTCCACAAACAACATTAAGAAGACATCTTAAATAGTACAACTCATAAGTACCGGGAGGCACATAGAAAATGCATTTAGTTGAGAACCTCTTTTGCCTCGGTCTCCACTCTCTATTATACTTATCCCAAATGAATTTTGTTGGAAATTCTGCATAAGTTAATTCCCTTGCTTGTGGATATTGTTCATTTTCCTTCATCCAAGCCATAAACATGCTTTGTTTAACTGATAACAGAGCCACAACATCATCGATTCGATCAGAGTCAGAGAAAATAACACTTTGTTGATTTAGAAGATGAAAGCCTAACCTTTCCATCGGTGGATCCCTAAATTGAATATCATATTTGAATATCCTCCTAATCAAACCCATTCCTTCTTCACATTCACTCTAGGCTTTCTCTTCTAGGTAACTGATGATGAAAGATCACAATTAGGCCTCTTCTTATTTACCTTTGACAGAGTGTTTTGTGAATTGTTTGCCTCAAAGTTTTGTGGAGTTGTTACCTCATCTGTTTGAGATTCAACCTTCAAAGATAATAATAGTTGGGATATCAATTAATGAATCATTAATTACGCCTGATTAAATTTGTATGAACATAATTTGATTAAACATTGTTTCAATGCTACCGGCTCATCTATTGATTGATTAAGTTTGGAATATAAATTTGAGTCCTGAAAAAAGGAAAGTAATATTATAATTAGGATTATAATAAGTAAAAAACATGTATCTACTTTTACAAATTGATATTGTGATAGCTATGTTCTTTCAAATATATGGTTATTAACATAAGTAACGCACACCTGGTTGTTAAGAGTAATAGGGACCTTTATACTTGCACACTAACCTTGCACCAGTAGTTAATTTAATCACCGAGTAAGCTCCCATTTGAGGATCCCTCACTTGAACTAAGAAAAGGGCTTCTAGGTCCACTAATTTTTCTACTTCTGTTGGAAGTGATACATCATCTAATTTTCCATGCATTATAAACTTATAGTTAACATTAGAAAACAAAATGAATATTGTTGCTTAAAATAAGTACTTTAAATACTACCTCGTTTTCCTCCTTAAACTGCAGTGTTGTTTTTCCTATAACTTGTGTACACTCCCTATCCCAAAGGAGTAGTGCAATGTTTCCCGTTCCATCAACAACTATAATATGAAGTTTATATCTTAGTTTTCCTTTGGTGTCATATGTGTTGCACTTCTCACAAAGAAACCTTTGTCCCAAAGGTTTGAGTTTTTTGAGACATGTTTTTCATGCCACATAAAACCATTCACCAACAGTTTCTATCCCTGTAACTCTAACATTGATCCAAAATTTTCCTACCTATAAAATTTTGGGTTATAAATTGTTTACGATAAATTATATATAATTTGGGAAGAATTATACCTCGTTTTCCTGGAGCTCTTTTACTATTTTAAAAATTACTTTCCTTGAGGATAGCTCTTTTGTTATGGTTTCTGAACTTGATAGTTGTTTTGTTTAAAAAATAGTAACAGCTGTTGGTTGTCCTACGAGTAAACTAAAACTAGATTTTTGGAAACTTGGTCATTTTAGTTTCCTAATTTTAATTAAAAAACTAAGCATTGGTATCCTATAACAGAAAATTACTGATTGACAAAGTCGATTATCTCTGTCATGTCTGAGCTAATTATCAGCTTTGTCACATTCCATGTGTTAGATACCTTCAGTTGATCTAAAAAATTATGAAAATAAGGCATAATTGTAATTTTATAACTTTTGACTGTCTATATGTGAAATTGAGACAATTCATACATCTATAAATGTTGACTCTGCAAAATTGTAGGACAACAATAACAGGGTTAGGATTAGTGATTCCAAAATAATCACTTAGTTATGTTACATAATCTCCCCATAGTGTGCATTGAACTTTGTTCTCCATGTAAATTCTAAAAATTGTTAGATAATTATTATGGAGAAGCATATCTATGGATTCATTGATATTTTGTATTTTCTTACATTTGATCTTCTAGTACAAAGTCTAGGTAGCTTGTCACTTGTCCAAAGACTTCATTCTCCCTCACTGATAGGATAGCTAATACCCTCCCAATAATATCTAAAATAGAAAGAATATGCTTCTATTAAATTGAAATTATGGAAACAATATATTTATCTTTGTATTTATCAACTCACCGATAATACTTGTGGTAGAAACTGTTGGCAACTCATGAAACGGAATAAACTTTAATATTTGGACTGGGAATACTTCTACTTCTGATTGCCTAATACAGTGTGTGAAATTATTGAAGTACATGACATACTTGAAGTCTGTTGTTTTTAGTTTAAGCTAATTGTCTGCCACGATAAAGTTCTTCACGTGATACAGTTGACCTTCTTTCATTATTGCCTTGTATTGATTTATCTGAGATTTTTTTATTGTTCCATATATATTCTTTGCCCCTGTAATTGATTAAAATATGAAGTTCAATATGAAGTAGGGGGAACACAATATAGTTCGAATATGCATAGTTATTGCTGTATGAGTAACACTTACATCTTTGTCATGACAAATACATTTCAAGTTGAAAGCTTCATGTTTGTTTCCATAAGATGAATTTTCATAAATTCATACTAATTGCAGTTTTAATGCCCAAGTGCTCTTCGACGGGTTAATATCATTAATTAAGCTCCACATTGTTATTCTTTCTTCACTCACATACAAAATATAAATGAAAATGAAAATAATGTAAACTATATTGACATTAGAACATTTAGAAATGATTAAAAATATATAGAATATAACCTTAGTGCAAAGAAGTGAGCCAATATCTGCACAGAATACCTGCAACTCAAGCACAGGAGGTTATGTATACTTCAAGTACGTGAATATTAGCTGCTCAATACCTATTTATAGAACAGTCTTGATTCTCAAGATTGTGCGTTACTTCTTTCCAACCGTTGGATGTTAGTGGCCGAGTGCTTCTGTGTAGCAATCACAGACAAAGGCTTGCAGCAAATTATAAACAGACATGTGGAAAGTTGTAATTTTTTTTTGTATCAGATGATGTATTATACATGTGTCGTATTTTTAAATAAAAAAATTATCATTTTGTTTCACACAAATTTGTGACACGTGGCATGGTAGTTTTGGAGAGAAAATTTGTTGTAGTGTATTCTTCTTTTATATATAAAATAAGATACGAATGGTTTAGAGGCGCCCATCAATAAATTTTTTCCTATCATACTCATTGTAAGAAAGCTTCTTGTAAATACACACGCACACACAAAAAAAAGGAAAAAACATCATCAATATTATTACTTAGATGAATGTTCGAAGTGCGAAGTAATTTGCCCCCACCTCCCCTGGACTCCGGAGAAGAATACTCAAAAACCTCTATCCAAAAGAAAAATGATGGTGCTTCAAATCCCTCTCTAGGCTGTACATTCTCAAAATGATTTAAGTCTTGCCTTGTTCTCAAACCTTCGGTCGGAGCCATGGATACGTCTTTGCTAACCGACCGGGAATGATGAAGGCTTCCAAAAGTTGTGTCCCCAGCCTTCGCATGCCTTAGCCCACTTTATGTTTCAATTCATCTTTGAGCGCAGCCCTCGACATAGATAACCGATATTATCGATTCTCTGTTGGACGAGCGCGCGTTCGATGGTTAGGAAATGAATCATCATTGGGAATCACATTGATTGCGTTCGCTAGCTTAAACCATGCACGCCTTAATATTTAGTCCGCCCCGTATCATAGCGTGGTGGGGGGGGGGGGGAATGTAAATAATCCGTTAATTGGATTTGAGACATTGCTTATTTTGTATAGATAATAGACTATCATTGGTGGCGAAGATGGACGATCATATGAAATTCGGGAATATTGTAAAAAAAGTATTTTATTGGTTGATGTTGTCATGTTTTCAAACAAATTTTAGAAGAGAAGCTAACGAACTAATTAGTAGTAGCCTCATGGCCTTATACGTTACCTCCATTTGTATATATTGCAAACTACGAGCAACTCTTTCATATAATAGAGTTTGAACTGTGATTCAAACTTAGATCTAATTAAGATATCTAGTTTTAACCAAAAGGCTGTATCTTTTTTAGTATTTATATTATATCCACCCCTTTTTTTTTTATACATGAAAGATGTAAAAGCACAACTACCATGAGTAAAAATAAACAATACAATATCTTTTCTCCCTCGTGTACATCCCAAATGCTTCGAGATTAATAATATTACATTTCAATCAACAACTAGAAAAAGGGTTATGTAAATACCTCCTAGGCAGTAAAAAACTAAGAGAAAATTTTCCTTAACAACTTTGGACGAGTTATCTAGCTTATATATGAAGCCTATATGGTAGATCATGGCTCATCCTAGACATTCCATTAGCCACATGAGTCCGTTTTGATATAGTGATGAACAATTCTACGGTCACCAAAACCTCTTGCAAAAGGTCGACAATCTTCAACAATATGCTTCATGGGGTGATCTCCTAAGTTTAACTCATGGATCGGACGTAGATCTGGCAAAACTGACTCGACTCGACCGACCTAATCTATATAATTCGACCCAAAATTCAATTTGGACCCTAAAAAAAATATACTGGATCTCAATCCAAAATGATCCGAATCAATTTGAACTTGATTAGAATTTATTTAACGTGATAGTGACCAGTATTCGAAATGACCAAAACTAAAATAATTCAAGCCAAAAAGAACTCGACTCATACTTGGACGTAAATATGATAATGACATGACCTGAGCTTACAGAACCCAAAATGACATGACTCGAACCCGACTCATACTTGGACATAATTTCAAACTTGATCCAAACTAAAGTCAAATTTGATCAATAAATATGACATTTTATCTCATATAAATTGATACATAAATACCAATAAACTATCTTATTAATAAAATTTTATGTAAACAAAAATATGTAACCCATATACAATAAATGAAACAAAGCTAGTAAGGCTCTATTTTTTTTCACTTTATTGTAATATCATATTATCATCAATTAGATTAAATCATAGAAATTTATATTATTATTATAAACATAAAATTATAATATATATTATTATAATAACAATATTAAAATTTATATTTGTATTGCTACTAATAATAATTATTATTATATTCCTAAATATTATTATTATTATTATTATTATAACAATAATTATTCTAATTAACATGATGATTACAATTATTATAACAATAACTATAATATTATTACTAATAATGATAATAATTTATTATTATCACATATATTATGATAAAATTAATATATTAATCATAATAATAATAATAAATCACAAAATTTATTTTATTAATTACATTACATTGATAACAATCAATGTTAATACAAATTTTAAATTGAATTAACTTGACCCAAATTCTGTAGACTTGAATCCTCCTATCCCAAACTTGATCCGACCCTGCGTTTGTACACCTAAAACAAACCTAAGCCCTAAAAAATTTGACGAGTTAGATCTAGACCCAACCCGATACTCTCCTAAGTTTAAATGATTCAACCTATTATAGTCTGGACACGGATCATCGTTATCTAAATTGGATCCAAACCGGAAAGACATTCAAACCTAACCCAATTGCATAACAATAAGATTTTAACCTAACCCAAAATGATCTGACCCAAACCCAACTTATAAGACCTGTTTTCCACTTATAATTAGACGTACTACTAATTTAGAGCCATCCAAAGATCATCATGCCATTAAGGATACAAAAAACACCGTGAAAAAAAAAATACCCTCACCATCTCCACAACCTTTGACATAGACAAAGTATGGAAGAGAAAAAAAAAGTTAGTGAGCTTAAGCAAGTTTAACATTTATAAACTACTCAAATAACCTAGCTTCTTAATAGATTTGGTTAGTGTTTGCTTTCTAATTACAACAATCACCATAATGGACATGTATAGGTGGTTTGGCATCTGAATGTGCAAAAGGTGACTTGTCTAGCATCTTGTGGCCAAGTAATTTTGTCTAATGCTTACTACATGCAACTAGATTGTACATTCAAAGCCATGTTTGTGTATGTTATAAACTCAAGTGCTGAGAGGAAGAGGTTATGTGAATGGATGATATGTAATAATGGTGTAGGAGACCCCATGATTCTCTTAGGTGATTTTAATATTGTGATGAGTACTAAGGAGAGGTGACAAGATGGTGCTCTTAATTTGGAGGATATGGTGGATTTCATAGATTACTACGAGCATCTTAGAGTTGGTGACTTGCCATCACAAGGCTCCTACTATACTTGGTCTAGTTATAGAGAGGGTGAGGAGGAGGTGCTTAGCAAGCCGAAAAAAGTAATGATAAATATGCATGGGCTAGAGTGATTCATGGAATTATTGGCTGACTTCAAGGGACAATTATTCTCATATCACTGCTCGATCATTGCTAATCTCTATATGCAATCTCGATTTGGTAAAAAGCCATTTATATTTTTCAAGTTAGCTAGAAGTGGTATTTTTATGGAGCTAATTAGGAAGCATTGGGCACATCATTTGGGTGTCAATTTTCTATTATGTATTTTTTAGTCGAATCCAAGCATTGAATCATGATATGAAGGAGTTGAATAAGAATAAATAGGACTCCATTTTGCAAAGAGTGGAGGTTATGAAGAAAAAGATCGAAGCTTTGCAATATTTGTTATTTAGTACTCAAGCTTCCGAGGCTATCAAGGATCGAGAGAAGGAGGTGCAACACAAGTTTTATCCTTGATTTGGAGTGAGTAAATGTTTCTCAAGCAAACATCATGCATTCACAAGCTTCACTATAGTGATAATAACCACACACACACACATATCTATATATATTGTTTTTGCATGAGTTAAAGAGAAGTAAATTAAGAATCTTTTTAACTTGTTGGTAGATGAGGATGTATTTGGGGTGAGAGGCCATATGTAGGTTCAACATACTTCTATTTTGTATTATAAGGGACTAATGGGCTCTACAGTTGTCTTCTCAAGTTTACCAAATGATATTACTATTGTGTAAGGAGGTAAACTCTTGTGGGATCAACAACAACTTTTTTGTGAACCAATGGCATTGGAAGAGGTTAGAAGGGTCTTGTTTAATATTGGTGACACTAAGGCCCAAGGTGTAAATGGACTTAATTTGGGTTTCTTTGAGAAAGTGTGGCATATAATTAAGGAGGACGTGTTATTAGTAGCTAGGAAGTTTTTTTTTTTCAGAGGTTACTTTTCAACTAATTTAAATGTGCTAAAAATGAAAATAAAGTCATTAATTCCCGTCTTATTGATTGATGCAACATATTATACAAGACTATTTCTAAATTTATGACGTAAAAGTTGTAGGTTGTGATGTTCATTATGACTGGCCTCTCATAGTCGACTTTTATCAAAGAGAGAAGGATTAATGAAAACATTTTACTTACCCATGACTTGGTAAGAAAATTTGCTAGTGGGAATATCTCGTTGAGATGCATGATGATGCTGGATCTTCATAAGGTGTATGTTATGGTAAGTTGGAAGTTTTGGAAATGAATTGAAATTAGAGTGAAAAAACTAGAGTTTCAAGGGTACTGATTTACTTGTCACCTAAAACCAGTCAACAGGTACATCCAAGGGCTTAGATTCTCACTTCCAAGACTTCTCGTTGATTAGTCATATCTACCAGCCAACTTGCCATACTACGATTTCATGTTTTGTTTTTATTCTTGCTCAAATGGTTTCATATCCTCTAATTCGTGTCTCTTTGTGCTAGTAAGAACTAGTTAGTGTATTTTGGTGCACTGAGATTATTTTTATAATATTTAGATCATTATACGATTTTATTTAGCTAAAAATCTCTAAAAGTGCACTTTTATCTGTCCCCTGTAAGTTAGGGTTGCCTAAAAATTTCCCTTGAATGCCATTTCTCATCATTACCCCTGCCTTTACCCATATTTATAGCTCTCCTACCCCATATTTCATCATTCACTTTCTTACACCCCTTATCCTTACACTCCACCATTTCCATCACCCAAGTCAACTGTTTGCTCACTCTTATATTTTGTTTTGTTAACCAAGGAATATTCCTAATACTTAATTATCTAATTTTATTCACCGACACCAAAATCATATGCTCACTTCATCCTTTTTCTTTCTAGAAAAACAATACTAGTTATTGAAGGGTGTTCTTCTTTCTTGTGTTTCTCCTCACAACTGACCTATTTCCCTTCTTCTTACTCTTTTATTTTTATCTTGTTCCCTACTTAACTCCTCTTCTTAATTCTTATTCAAGTTCTCCCTAATTTATCCTAAACAAAGAAAGATTAAGGCTTGTAAGAAAGTTGAGATTTGTTAATCATTCTCCTCTTATCTTACATTTTATCTCATAATGTTATGTGTGAGCATGGTTTTATGTTCCCTGATTTGCTATGGGCCACTAGCACCTCTATTTATGGGGCAAAGAGGACTCAGACTACGTGACCCTCTTTTGCCTTATTTGTTTGTACTAGTCATAGAAAATTTCTCTAGATATCTTAGGCTACTTTGGATTAACCTATAGTTTAAAGGACACATAGAATGCAATTTGCTTAAGATTACTAATCTTTTCTTTATGGAAAATTCTAGTCATTTCTTTGAGATATTTGACATGTGTTTGAATCTTGTGATGTGTATAATGTATTATGGTGGGGTTGATGTTGGAGTTTAAGTCGCAATTTGTTATTTTCTTAGATTCCAAGAGGGTGGGATTTCTAGCATTTATCTTGATATGTCTTTGTTGTCCACTAAATTATCTACAAAACATCTATAACCTCTCTCAAAAAAGGTCACCGCATAATTGAGGCATTAGAGCACATTATACCTTTCTTACATTGGTAGTATACAACTTATCAAATTAGTGATGTTACGAATCTAGATGTATGTAAGTTAGGTATTTGTGTTGTCTAAGAATATATTACATAAGTTTTTGAGTCTTTGTAGAGTTTTCTTGTGGTCAAGGAAATTAAAGAAAAGAAAGTGCACTTTTATTTCCGGGGACTACTTGTGCTTACTAAAAGATGAAGGAGGTTTTGGGTTTCCATACCTTGATCTTTAGAACTAGTGTACTTTAGGGAAGTTGCTTTGAAATGTTTGTAGCAAGAAGGATTCCTTATAAGTGAAGTGGATTCAAGTGGTATATCTATGGTGTGATGATATTTGGGTGTATTGACATACTATGTATACGTCCTAGGTGTTCCAGTTGATTCTATGGGTTTGAGAAAAAACTTCAAGCTCTTCTTTTGAGATGGTTGGCGACAGGACATCAGTCATATGGTATTCAGGCAACATATAATGAGTTTAAGCCTATAAAGTTAAAAAAAGGTGGTGGGCCCACTTAGTTTAGCAATCTATCATTCTTCCCATACATTATGTACCCTTGTGGGAAGTTTATTTTGCATGGAAATCCACGAGAATGAGAATAATAGTTCAAGGTCTTGGTGTGTCTGATAGATGTATACTTTGTGATACTATAGTTGAGACAGTGGGCCATCTATTTGTGCAATGTCCATTTGCATAGGGCATTTAGAGGCATATAAGAGTTGGGGCTGTTAGGCATGATAACGTGGTGGATTGGGCTAGTGAAACTCACTCTCTAGTCATGATAATAAGACAACTGAAGCGAAAGAAAGAGGTTCTAGTCGCTTTGTTTGGTACATTATAGGTATAATTTGACATGAACTGAACATGATGATCTTCTGAGTTCGCCAATGACAATCAATTGATCGTTTGTATGTAATTATCATTATGGTAGCTACGTGTATTAGCCACCCATGTTTTAAGTCGAAGTATGATGAATGATTAGATATGTTAGACTACATTAGATAAACACGGTGGAATACAATGCTCTTTTCAAAGTAATCAAAGTATCCTTACTTATCGAAAAAAACTCGCTTCTAAAGACTTCACTTCAGGTATTTAATACTATTAATGATCATGTGAACTATGAAAAAAAATATCTTTCTATCCTTTTTATACATAATTCTACTCTAAATTTTGTCATAAGATAAATGAAGTTCCAATCCATGGTTTCCTTACTTCATTCCTTTGCTCCTAGTTTGTTGAAATGTTTGCAAGGAAACAAAACCACCAAATATTGCTATAGAATTGTCCTTTAGCATCTCCGGTCCAAGCCTAAAAAGCATCATCGGTCCTCAAAAGCATAAGCTAGCTAGTATGAAGCTATAATTGTTAGAGGGAGGCGGGGGCTAGTTAGTTTCATCCAACCCTAATAAATGGCCTCCGATTAAAGTTACGGGTCTGTTGTTGTAAAGCATAGTATTTTACGTGGTTGTGCCGAAGGCTTTAATCGAGAAAGATCCATTTTAATTAATTTCCGACGGATTGCATCTTCTCTATTATGGCACTGGGGGACGGGGTCGTACTGGTCCGATCTGGCATTATATTTTCCAAGCTCTCTTCTCCCCGCCGATGAAAAGGTTATCTAACCATGCAAGATTTCACAATATTCGACGAGTCAATCTATATCCTAAAAAACCATACCAACCACAGCATCATATTTGTTGTAATCCTTCAACATCTCGACACTGGTCTGCTTGTCAGACGAAATTTCGGTTTCTCCACCATCTCTCAGGCGAACCACAAGGCCTTATAAGCTACTATAATCTTCTTGGTAAAATCATCGCTTTTAACTGCTTTAATTAAATCACTGTTAAGGTCCCATTGGGATTTCACTTTGGAATTTTCCAAGTTTATGAAACAGGTATCACGTACAATCATAATTGGTTACACCATGAACCCTGTCCGATTGTTAATTTAATTTATCTTTAATTAGTCCAATTAAAAAATTAAAAAATTAAAAATATTATATTATTTTATATCTAAAAAAACTATAATTAGAACCATTATTGGTAGGTATACTTGTGAATTAAAAAAATATTACCTAAAATTTAGTTGTATGTTATGCTATAATTTTAGTTATATTTTATTATTTTTTATGATATTTAATTGTGAAATTGATTTTACTATTGTACAATATTTTGTCATTATCATATTAAATTTCATCATTTTTATGTTTATATTTCCCCAATATTATCTTCTTATTTTGCTATAGTTGTCACCATATTTTACCATATTTATTACATTTTGTAATGTTAGTTATAATTTTTTAAGAAACCTAAGTTGTCATATGTCACCATAATTGGCTTTATATTTTACTACTATTGTGTTCTATTTCATTATAATTATATTTTTCTGTTTTACTATAGTTGCTATATTTTACCAATATTAGTTCTAATTTTTCTGAGAAATCTAATTTATTATATTTCATCATAATTGTCTTCATGTTGTACCACTATTGTATTATGTTTCACCATTGTTATGTTTATGTTTTATTATTTTTATGATTTTTTTGTAGCTTTTATCTTCATGTTTTACCATATTTTTTATTATATTCTGCCATTGACATCTGTAATTTTTCCAAAAAGACAAAGTTGTCACATTTCACTACAATTGCTTTCATGTTTCGCCATTGTTGTTTGCATGATGTTTCACTATTATGACTAATGATGTTTCACCTATTATTGCCAATGTCTCACTATTGGTATTTACAAATATGTGTACTAATGTTTCACCCTATAAAAAATTATACCAAAAGCACACCGATATGCATTTCTATTTGTAGAGAGAAAATAAAAATCTAACATTATTTTAGTGTAACTATTTTATTTTTTAATAAAGAAATTTAAAGATCATATGTTCAAAAAGTTTTAAATAAAAATAAAAACTTAACTTATTTACATATAAACCCTCGCCTCCTTTATTTTTAATTTGTTGTAACCGATTACACCATCATTATAGTGTAACCTTTAATACCTTAGTATTTGTGAAGTTTAGGATCTTAGGATGACCTATATCAAACCCACCCCATTCATTGAGAAATTTTACAATAAATTCTATCTCATATAGGTATGATGATCATATCTAAAGTATATTTATTATCTTATTTTTATGCATGAGAGTTTACCGTGAGTCAAGACACCTTAGGTTTTTGGCATTCTATTCAACTAATCAAGGGATCAACTTATTGCCTCTTTTAAGAGCACCTATCCAAAATATGCAGTTTTGAATTTTTGCAATCTTTTTTTTGTCACACTAGTTGGTAATTTAAATAGGTCCATGAATTATCATGACATTGATATGGCACTACCCTAGAAAGGGGTTTTAATAACGGTTATTTAATAGTTTTAATAATGGTTTTCAACCGTTATTGAACCATCCGTTATTAAATCTTTAATAACGGTTCATAACCGTCATGAAAAATACACAAAAACCCGCGAATATGTGCGTAAACTTCATATTTAATAACGGTTTTAAAGTAAAAACCGTTGTTAAAAAATAGGTTTTAATAACGGTTTTTCATTAAACCGTTGTTAAAAATAAGGTTTCAATAATGGTTTATAAGAAAAAACCGTTGTTGAAAACTAGGTATTAATAACGGTTAATACAAAAACCGTTGTTAAAATATCATCGAATTAGGGTTTCGGTCATTGATTATGCATTTATTAAATCCTCTAATACGTATTAAATGAGCATAAATATGAGATTAAACGGAGTTTTAATAACTGTTCTTAAACAAAACCGTTATCAAAACCTATGTTTTAATAACGGTTTTTCATAGAACCATTATTAAAACTATTGTTTTTTTTAAATATTTTTCTTTTTTGTTCCTGCCCACATACACAGTTGTATGTTCAAATAATTTACAAATCTGCAATGTAAAACAACATCAATTCATACCAAATCTGCAATCACACCATAATTTCAATCAATCTATAATTGGTATGCATGTCTCAATACACCAACTATACTTAGGAATAAAAATTAGTAGGCATACCACAACTTGGTAGCTCTACACCCCAAAGTAAAGAGTTCAAAGATCTAGGCTGAAAGACCGAAAGATGTAGACGAAATATAAACCTGAAAATGCATGTAGAATATATAGATCGCTACCTAATACCGAATGAATGAGTGCACGTACTTGACCCATTGGTCTCTAACGTCATCAATTTCATCAACATTGTATTGCTGGCCTCGTACATAGTCATCGGTAAAAAACTACAACGCCCATGTTTCAATTAATATACAATTAGCCATTAGGTCAAAAATATATATGTCATGATTCATTAATAGAAAAATATGGAAAAGCAAACATACATGGCTTGGATCTATATTGACCGATCTATTCTGAACTATAAGATCCATTGCTCTACATACATAGTATCCACAATCATCGCCGTTTTGCTGTTGTAGACACTGTCAAATGAATTCAGTTAGCTCTCTAACTATTAGATATTAATTTGAATTAAAACAAAATACAAAATAGTTGTCTTCCTACTTACCATGATAGGCTCATATTGAAGATTCTTTAGGTCTGGGACACCATTCCCACCTCTCCTTTGATATGTAGTCTGTAGTGCCCTAATAAATAGAGTTGGATACATAATATTGTAAGTATATATAGCTCAAATAATGAAAGTAGAATATATATATGTATAAATAAGCTAATGAAGTAAGAAGTGAAAAGTATACTAATATGTCTATAAATTCCTTCCCACTACGACGAGCGGCCTTAAAAGGCACGTCATAGGTTCAAAGGGAATCAAACACATAGACTTTATTAAGATCAAGTCGGACGGCGTACAAAACCCAATGTTCAGTTGCGAGGTGAGGAATGAGATAGAGCTTGTTGTGTCCCTCAATCAAAATGCGATCCGCTAAATAGTTTATGTGCCTACCCTATGTTATTGTACTACCGTCAGCTATGTAGTATGGGCACACAAACACAATAGAGGACAACATTCCCTCCATCACAATACGACTAGCTACCAACCTATATATGGACGACAATAACAATGCATATTTGTTAATAACTAATAACTCATATAAGAGGTCATACAAATTCCATTTCTCCAAGAGTACTAAAATCTGAAATATGAAATAATGCTTACGTGACATAAACGGAGACACTCGTGGTTGACATCCATTCCTGATTATAAATGTTTCTTATGTCAACCGTCGATACCATGTAAGTAGCATCGTCCCTTTCAACATACTCAGGACGACAATCAATGGAAATATAATTATTCCCGAGGTAGTTTTGGGTATAGAAATACAATAAAGCTAATGCTGGTGGAGGTTGGCGTATTTCCGAAGAAGGAATCTTTTGTGGGGCAACTGATTTTTCAGATTTAGCTCTCTTTCCTTTAGTAGCGCCCTCTTTTGTGTTGCTTGTTCTACTAGTACCTCTCTTGGTTTTATTAGCAGGAGTAGTCTTCTTCTTTGATTTCTTAATTGATAATAATAAACAAAATATGTATTGAGCATATATATATATGAAAAAGGTATAAACAGTGTAACTACTAAACAAGGTCTAATGAAGATGTCAAATGTCAATACCTCTTCAGTAGTGAGACGTATCTGATCCACAAGCTAAGGCACAAAGCTTCCATGAGCTTCTAGCACTGTGGCTGCCTCATCACCCTTTTTATAACAAGGCAAGGGTGCACTGCCAATGATTGGAGTGTCAATACTCACCAGCCTTGTAATTAGGGCTAAGTTGTACCCGAGGACAATTTGCGTTTGGGTACTGTGACTGATGTTGACCCTTCCTTTCGCCAAAAGAGTTGAAAGGTCATTCACTAACAAGTTACATTTATGCAAACCCTAAAAAAAAATATTACACATTATTAATTATTTATGAAACTGAATACATTTAATAACAATTCATAGTTATGTAATGCTTACCTTGGAAAGAGAAGAAAGACGTGCATCAGCTTCACAACTGTCTATGATACTATTTACATTAGGTATGTGAAGCTGATCATAGTCGGCTGAATCAGATGTCTTATACCCTTGAGATTTAATAAATGACAACTCTTGCTCCATTGTTGCCATCTGTTCAAATACCACGTTTAATTTCTATGTGAGGATGGAGACTTTCTCATTAGTGATACGAGAACCACGAGATCGACCGCGTACGCTCATTCTCGTAACACCTAATCCAAGACCCCTGTGTCTTCCAGGGTGTTCTACAATTCCTATAGCCTGGGACACAATGTTATATTGGTCTACCCCCTCCTCACCATCTGACGCTTGAAGTGCGTCCTGTAATGTATATAATATATGTAAATTTAGCTTACATGAATAAGCATACTATAATAGTTTTCTAAAAGAAAACTAAGCAGGGTTCTAGATATCTACAAACTTACAATTTTTGTGGCTGAAACATCTACATCTTCATTAATATATCCATCTCTTGTTGCTCTAGCCTTCTTTCATAATGTACCAATATTAATGGACGAGGTACATGGGTCTAAGTCTTGGGCTATGAGCTATAAATCAAAAAATACTCTTATAATGTACCAATATTATAAAATTTGTTAATACGCTGTAAATAGATAAATCAAAAAATACATACAACTCATCTT
Organism: Tamarix austromongolica; assembly: GCA_039764185.1. NCBI lineage: Eukaryota > Viridiplantae > Streptophyta > Magnoliopsida > Caryophyllales > Tamaricaceae > Tamarix > Tamarix austromongolica. The sequence continues at coordinate 70,209,749 of CM077815.1, read as the reverse complement.
CAAGGCCTGCATACCCTTTGCAAGCCATATTATGTCGGTATTTATTCTGCTTCACAATCTCTTTATTTTTGGAAATTTTTTCCTATGTGGCAAGCCAAAACATAGTGACATGGTTATTTCAATATTATGCACAATACTAGGATAGATACAAAAAATTTAATTGTTATCTAACAAATACCTTAAAATCACCCGTAAGACGATATGCAATAAATTGGTTCCAACTTTCTTGATCGATGAAACCGTGTCGTTTGGGTGGATTCTGCCGTAGAGAACCATCCCTCTTTCTGTACATTTTCATACGAGCTAAATATGATCTAAATGTTCTTAGACGCTCCCCACAATGTCTAAGAAGCCATTTCTTCCTACTCTCTGGCACATTAAACACTCTCTGCAAAATAAGACATATAAATGTATATCGATGTTAATGTATTAAAATTAATAACATTTGACATACAAAAGTGATTACATAAAATAGTATATTTACCGTAATTTCCTGCCAAATATGCTCCTTATGACCTGTTGGAACCTGCTTCCAATTATTATAGGAGATAGGAACACAGTTACGTGTCACAAGTGAAATGTAAGTCAAGAACATGTCTGCATAAGGGCCAATGGGAAGATTGTAAGTATTCCATCCCAACTCGACCAGTTCTCCTTTATTCCTCATATACGTGATGATTCTCATAATCGTAGGTCCTCTTTTTCCTTCTTCATCACTGCTGTCCCTATCAATATTTTTGTTGGCCATATCTCTAAAAAAATTAATAAATAAATTATGTTAGAATGTTATGTATTGAGCATAATTGAGTTGAAAAATGCATTTAAAAAAACCAACATAGATATTATATGTTACAATATTATTACCCTCATTGCCTTCTTTTCCTTCTTTTTTTCCCCTTGTTTTCGGATTAGATTCAGGATCTGATACATATATTACTTCACGATGATCATCCCTGACATATATTTCCTCCTCATTAATTTTATTGTTATCATCGTTCAATAGTTGAGTTGCTTACACAATTGAGACACACTCTTTATTCTAATTGGCAGCATTTTCATCATCACATTCATTGGCATTTCTTTTTTTTTTTCGTAGATAGTACCACAGACCATCTGTTATTAGCAGGGTCAGTGACATAGAATACTTGTGTTGCTTGTGATGCTAAGATAAATGGGTCTTGTTTATACCCTGCCCTATTAAGATCTACTAATGTGAATCCATCTCCATATCTAACCCCACAACCATTATCAACCTATCTGCAATCGAATACAGGAATTTTAAATACAGTGTAATCTAACTCCCATATATGTTCAATCACACCATAATAATTCATATCTGCATAAGTTGGATTCTTGTCTTTCACACTAGCAACATGCATTGTCTCAACCACTAAAGTCACCCCATTATTCTGCATTTTACTCTTCTCATCTTGTTCTTTTGTATAAAAAGTGCAACCGTTGATCACATAACTCGTACATTAAAAAACTTCATAACGAGGTTTCTGAGATAACCAATGTAGGGTTTCGGAAATTAAAGTTGGGGAATATCCGATGAGTGGAATGATGCGATCTCTTATCCAATCAATAAAGGAAAGATTATGTTTATCGATAATCCATTTCTCAGTCTTTGATGGATTTTCAATCTGTAAAGAAGTCATATGCTCTTCAATGTATGGCTGAACATCATCACCGTTGTGTAATACATATAGATGTTCTACACGGAACATGTTAGGGTCTACACGCCCAAACTATTTGCCTGTAATATCCTGTCCTTCAAATTTGCCTGCATGTCGAAACTTAGGAATACCAAGAGTTTCAGCATTTGATAAGTACTTTGTGCAAAACTCAATTTCCTCTTCCACCAGGTAACTCTCAACAATATATCCTTCTGGCCGATATCGATTCTTCACATAACTTTTTATCAACTTCATAAACCATTCAAAGGGGTACATCCAATGCCCATGAATAGGTCCTAACATCTTTATCTCATAAATTAAATGAACATTTAGATGTACCATAATATCAAAGAATGACGGTGGAAAATACATTTCAAGTTGGCACAAAATAATCACAATCCCTTTTTGCAAGGCGTCCAAACTATCAGGATGTATAACTTTAGAGCAGACGGCTTTAAAAAACCAACAAATCCTCGTGATAGTAATTCGAACACATTTTGGAAAATTTTCACGTATAGCTATCGGCAACAAGTGTTGCATCAAGATATGACAATCATGAGACTTCATGTTAATTAATTTCAACTCTTTCATCGACATGAGCCTTCTAACATTTGAAGAATACCCTTCCGGAACCTTGAAACTGTGAAAGAATTCACAAAATGAAATTTTCTCTTTTTTGGAAAGAGTATGACACACTGGTGGTAAATATGTTCTTCTTCCATTGTCCCGCGGTGTTAGTTCCCGTCTAATACCCATTTCTTGCATATCTATTCGAGCATTTATTCCATCTTTAGTGTTGCGTGGAACATTAAGTAATGTACCAACAAGACTATCACATATATTTTTCTCAATATACATCACATCAAGGGCATGCCTCACCTAGAAAGATTCCCAATAAGGAAGGTGGAAGAATATTGACATCTTCTTCCACCCAACTGATGGAGGCTTATCTTTATTCTTCTTCCCAAACTTTACACTCAAATATTTCATCTTCAGCCACACTTGTCGACCCGTCAACCGGATTGGTGCCTGCCCTTCTTCTCGGAATTCATTAAATGCTTTTCTTTGCCTACGATAATGATGATTCTTCTGTAAAAACTTACGATGCCCAAGGAACACAGTCTTTCGGCCATTTGTTAGCTGAACAAATGAAGTATTCTCCTCACATATCGGACATGCATAATGGCCTTTCACACTATAACCTGACAAGTTGCCATACGCCAAAAAATCATTTATAGTACAGAATAACAATGCTCTCAAAGTGAAAATTTCTTCATTATATGCATCAAATACTTCAACGCCCATATCCCATAATAACTTCAAATCAATAATCAAAGGTGCCAAATAAACATCAATATCATTCCCAGGTTGGTTTGGCCCGGAAATGAGTAAAGACAACATCATATACTTGCGTTTCATATAGAGCCACAGAGGTAAATTATATATAACCAAAATCACTGGCCATAAAACTGTAGATGCCTTGATTGTGCGGATTCATTCCATCTGCAGAAAGCGCAAGGCGCACATTTCTTGCTTCTTTACCAAATTCAGGAAACAACCCATCAATCGTCATCCATTGTGGAGAGTCAGATGGATGTCTAAGAAGCCCGCCATCTATCTTGTCATCAGCATGCCATCTTAGGTTCCTGGCATCTTCAACATCATTAAACATCCGCCTTAATCTTGTTATTATAGGAAAATACCATAACACCTTAGCGAGCAACTTGTTCTTCTTGTATCGTGGTGCTTTGCATTCAGGATTAGGACAACTATCCAAAGATGCATTATCATTACGATATAAAATACAATCATTAGGGCATGCATGTATCTTCTCATAACTCATACCCATAGAAGATAGAATCTTCTTCGCTTCATATGTATGATCGGGTAGAACGTTATCATTAGGAAGCATATCCTTCACAAGTGACAATAATTCCGTGAAACTCTTATCACTCCATCCATTACATGCTTTTAAGTTGTACAACCTTAAAGTAGTGGATAATCGCGTAAACGTCTTACAATCACTGTACAAAGGTTTCTCCGAGTCATTCAATAACTTCTCAAACTTTCTTAGACAATCCCGAACACTTTCCTCAACCTTTTGAGTCATCTCCTCTAACGAATGTCCCTCATAGTTATCAAATGATGATCCACTACTATCCATCCTAACATCGTCATTTTCATATTTAGACTCTGTTTCCCCATGCCATATCCAACAAGTGTAACTTGTATCAATTCCATACACAAACAAATGATCTCTCAAATCATTAGCGTTGACACGCTGAATATAAGCACACTTCAAACAAGGATAGACTATTCTACTAGAGTCTCGAGCATGTTCAACTGCAAACTTGATGAAAAACTCCACTCCTTCGTTATATTCTCTAGACAGATGATTTGCAGACAACCTTTTTCAATCCATAGTTTTTGAATCTAGATATATCCCACATGAAAGTAATTATTAAAAATCAATTGAATTATAAGTTCAATAATTATCAAATCACTCATGCTTAGAAAGAATTAATCTCAAATGTATCATGCTATTTTGTATATATATACGAATCATGCTAACAAGTTTCCAAAATTATATTAATGCTGATCAATGAAACTACTTATACTTACAAAGAGTTCATATATATATATATATATATACATACATACATACATACATACATACGTAGCAAAACATTGTACAATTAATAGTTCAAATTATAAAAGATATACATACTACAGGATTTAAGCGATAGCAACACTATATACATCAAAATGTTGCTACAACTCAAATACCTAAAAAACAAAAACTCATATCCATAAAACTAAATCCCCCGATAGCCTCGTCAAGCCCGACTAAAAACTATAACTTTGAAAATCCACTCATCACGATATATCATTTGATCCCTGACATCATCGCAAGAGAGTCTACTCACGGATACTCTAGGGTAACCGGGGTGGATACTCCGAGGCAAGCTATAATGATACCTCCACTCATCATCGATGACCATCAGTTCTCTTGATATCCTATCATACTCTCTAGCAAACTGCTCACCCTCAATAAATCTCGGGTGTGGTGCATTAGTGTGGTAGACAAACCACTGCAAAAAAGTAGACGTAGCCGACGCCCATGGCTCTATCTGAGGCAGGGTCAACAGAAGGTGATAAGATCTGAAATGGAAGGGGTGATAGGATGAGCCACTCGCATACAAATGACATAGCTCGTCATATAACCATATCACATGAGTCCATACATCTGTATGTGGCGCTATATGAAAATATGGCGGAGGGCATGTCATCTCACTACCTACAAATGAGAACCACTAAATCTTATCATCAAGGTTGTTCTTGAAAGGATCTAAATTACAGAATATGTAAACTGATCTTCAACTAGCTAGACAAATTATAAATATATTCTACCAGATCTTAACCAACTATGTAAACCTAATAACATCAAACTATTTAAAATAAGGACATAATCTTTAGTTATATATTTAACAAACTGGCTAAACATCAAACTATCATCAAATCATTCAAGCTACGCATAGTAAAATCAAGTAGATATTAATAAGATAATACACACACACACACACACATAGTACAACCTAATAAATCTTATATGATTATTATTATTATTATTATACACAATTATTCATCTCTATTTGATTTTTATCACAACACCGATGCCCAACCAAGCTCCTCAACTTTTCCCCAAAATACCCTTATCCTTAGGATTTTTCCCTATAGCCCTAGTTTATATTTAGTATAATAAATGATAAACCCTAACCCTAACACTAACCCTCCCCTAACCCTAACCCTAACAATAATTAACCCTAACAAATTATAATAAAAACTAACACTAAACCTCATAAGATAATGATCCTAAACCTATAGCTAACCCTCCCCCTCCCCCTAACCCCAACCCTAACCCTAACCACAATTATTTTAGATTATATATACACATCCTATATATAAATATATATACATATAATAGAACTCATATAAACACACATTTTACGGAATATAAATACAAGTCTTACAAAATATATATTAAAAAAAGCATATAAATACACATCTGCATAATAATGTGAGTCCTAAAAATATATATATACACCTTAATTTTATACTTAGAACGTACATATCTTATGATAATAATATATATTTTAGGCTTGTGGATTCTCTTAAAATAATAATACATATTTTTATAAAATAGATTATAAACACACACCCACAACACACACACACACATATGTAAAGGTCTCGGCCACAATAAAAAAAGGACAACAAAATTTTTCACCAACATATTCAAACAACAGATTTTCGAACAATATGGAGCAATTTTACAATAACAAACAAACACAACCCTGTAGCAACATGCATGCATATATATATATATATATATATATATATACATATCAGTAGAGACAAATTAAGTAATGAGGGAAGAACAAACACATACGTAAAGGGAGCGACGGCGTGCAAGTTGAGAGCGGCAACGACACGGCGGACGATAAAGGTACAAATGCTGGCTACGTTCACAAGAATGACACCACGCACATGGAAAGCCAACAATGGCAGATGGGTGGTAGAGAGATGGTGGTGCGAGGGTTTCTCTTAATTCAGAGGAGCAGGAGTGGTGGTGCAAGGGTTTGCAAGAGAAAGAGAGTACGAGAGGGAAGCGGCATAGTCTGAAATTTTTGGCACGAAACAGAACTAAACGAAATAAAAGGGAGTTTTAATAACGCTTCTTATAGAAACCGTTATTAAAACATTAAAAATTTGACAATAGTTCTTCTTTGAACCGTTATTAAAATGGCCGTGCAAATTTTTACTTTGCACTTTTAATAACGGTTATTACCTACAACCGTTATTCAAACTTTCTGCGCATTAATATTCAAACATTTGACGATGGTTTTCAAACCACTGTTATTAATGTCCCGTTATTATTTCCTGTTTCGTAGTAGTGTGGGTTATAATTTGTACTTGGCATGCCAAGTGGGTTCTACACCAAATATCAAGGTATACAACGTACTTATCCAAGACCAATTGATATGAACTAGTGTTTTAAAAATCAGATTGAAAATTAATTTGGTAGACCTTTCGATACACAACCTAACCGGTCCAACCTTGATTTGATTGAAAATTATTTGCATTAAAAAAAATGTCTAGTATGACCATGTACAACCCGATCCGATCCTAGTTCAATTAGTCTGACCGGGTCAAACTGGGTTGTTCGTCCATTGAATTTTTTTCTCTCTATAACTGAAACAACAACGTTTAGTGCGTACTGGGTCAAACTGGTCCAACCCAATTTTTTTAACCAGTATAATATTTTTTAAATCAGTTAATTTTGTACTAGTGGGCACTCTAATACCTAGTCAGACAGGTTGAACCGTTCAATCTGGTCTAATTATTTATTCATTGATAGAAACTCTATAGACGTACTCGACTAAGAAGCCCGAGACATATTCATCTAAAAAATATTCAAACTCTGTCCAAAAAGTAGTTCAAAAATTAAGGATTGATCTCCAGATAAGTTGTCCAAAGACTCCTCTAAAAAACTATGTGAGATACATCATCCTCAAAACATATCGTTGATATAGAATCTAAAGTGTAACTGCTCAAGAAACCTTTGATATATTCACAAAAAAAAAATATTAAATTTACCTAAAAACTAGTCAAAGATCCCTTCTGGGATCGATGAGGGGTGCATTATTGAGTTATTGGTTTTATCTATGTTAATCTACCAGCCTAAATAAAAACACCTTAATTTGCTTATCTATCTGTAATTTTCGACTTCATCTTTCTAATGGCCGGTCTATGTGCACACACAAAATCCGTAATCTAGCTAAGTCATATGTAAAATGTCTAATTTACAACCAGATCATTAGCCACCATTCTGCGTTTCATCTCTCCTAGATAAAATCATACCAGCAAATTTGGAGTTAGCTAATATATTTTAGATAATTGAATTTTAATATTAATAATTAACTGGCTAGACTGATCAAAGAACACGTCATTAATTTACCCACCCCTCTCTTGGGCCCTATTTGGTTTCACTGTACTGTCATGGAGGTGGGACAAAGTCAATTGACCCGACCCTTCCAATTTAAGGTCCTTCGAGTATTCCTCTCACGATCGTTTCCTCTTTTCATGATTTGATTAAATTATATAACGCCGCAGCAATGCTATAAAACGGACAGGAGAAAAATGATTTTCTACATTACGCCGAACGGCAGGAGTACGGTTGATGATCTTTAATCATTTATTTAAGGGATGTTTGTTATAAAAGAAAAAAATTTCTTTCTAAGTTGTGTTTTTATGGAAGTGATTTGTTGAATTTTTTAAAAGTAATATAATTTTATATTTAGTTTACTATTATATCACAGAAAATAATAATATTTTATATTTAATTTAATATTATACCATTCAGTAAGTAATGTATAAATTATAATAACACCCTTTAATAACAATTATATCTATATTTTCCTATTAAAATTAAGATAAAAAAATAAATAACTAAACAAAAGTATAAATTGATTGAGTTTACCTAAGTAAGTCACTTTCTAATGAAATACATATAAAATATGGTAAAACTTAATTTTAACTTTTACTTTATATTAATCAAATAAAGTAACTTTTATTACTTTTTAAAAAATATTACTTTATTTATCAACTTTCTTCTATTCCAACGACTCCTTAGTTTCGTTTAAAAAGAGAGTTATAGTAGTCTAGAACTATAACATTTCTTTGTTACTATTATATATTCCCTCTATTTTATAATATAAATTATATAATATTTTAACATATATTATTAAAAAATAATAAATTTTAGAAACTTTTGATATTTAAATTGACTAATATATTCTTATATTAATTATATTCCTCAATTTAATACTTTAATTTTTTGTAATTATTTATAAAAATGAAGAGATAAAATATATTATAAATTAAATATTATTTATTTTTATTATAATAGATTATAGATCTCCTAATTATTAATAGTCTGACCAAACTTTCTCAAATCTTACACTTGAGATGAGAAAAGCCACGGACCAACCCAACTACCGCATTTACCAACCCAAATCTTACCCACAGAGGGACCCATATGTCCCTACGGGATTCATAATTTCGTGCGTACAAAACATAGCAACGATTATAAGAAACGATGATCGGGGATATAAAAGAATATATTAAAGTTTCCCACCACCGCAGATCTTTCGTAAATCAGATATCCGATTAAAATTTTTTTAGATATTTAAAAAAAAAGTAATTTATATCTAATATTTTGGATCGAATAAGAAATAATCAGTTCGATATTTAAAATTTTCGAATAGACTATAATTAAAAAAATATTGGATAAAATATTATTCAATTGAAAATAAAAAAATGATCCAATTTAAACAAATGTGGTCTAGTTATTTGATTTGAGTATTAAAGTATACTATATTTAAGTAGTACTTTTAAATTTTAGATAATAATTAAAAATTATAAAATTTACTTACAATAAATACTTATTTCATATTATACACACATACATGATTATATAAAATAAAATATTATGAAAAATAAATAGGATTTAGAGTGTATATGTATATAATTTATTAGATCAAATATCATTTGTATTTGTCGGATCAGATATTTAATTTATTTGATCTTTTATTTATCAGATTGGATATTTAATTTGGAAAAAAAATTAAATTCATTATTTAATATCACATCGGATCATTAAATATCTGATAACATGAATAACCCTACTACATGCACATCCACAAACATAATTTTATTCTTACAGTATTAATTAATTCGTTTGCAGTTAAAATCCACCATTGTATGATCTTTTGAGTTATTTAAGTACAAAGATCTTTCATGATATTTGAAATCGCATTCATAATCACCAACATACAATTAAATATTGAAAATGATATGTAATATCGACGTTCATTTATTAAATCTTGAGTTAGTCGATATATAATATTATCAGCACACAACTATTTTAAAATTTTATGTATTTATCAATAATATATTAATTATTAATTAAACTTTATTATAAATATATATAAAAAATTACTTCACGATAATCATAATATATTAAATATTATTTACAATACCCTAATATCACAACTATGACCTCACGTTTATTACCTGGAGACAAAGTTAGGAAATAAAATTTATGGAGTCTCAATAAGTAATAAATATATATCTAAATATAAACTAACAACGACGACAATAATGATACATTTTCTTAATTTGATTAGCATTGTTCCCATTATACCATCTTTGTTTCTGAACTTTTAAGGATATCTTTGCATCCTAATTTAACAAAAATAAATATGCAATTATAAATTTTCATTTGAAGAACTACCAATCAAACAATATTGCTATACTAAATAAAATAATCATCTTCAAAATATATAACACACAAAAAAGAATCAAGTAATTGACATAACCCTAGTTTAAAATATACAATAATCAACCAATTAGCATATTCCTCATTCGAAATTACTTCACAATAATCAATTATTTGACATAAAAAACAATAAGAAATATACAATCAAATAATATATACACAAGCAAAACTAATTCGAACAAAAACAAACTTAGACCGGATTTAAACTAATTTCAAAATCAAACAAAACATACATGTGATGTGAGGACTAAGGGTGAGGTGCGGCTGCTGACAAATAACAAGGTGGAGGAGCAACAACGCGGTAGTGTGCGGTATGCGGTAGCACACAGCAACGATGTAGAAGTTTGTCAAGAGTTCGAATGAGCTTGCTGTTGTTGGAGTGGTTTTTTGACACTGTCCATTTGGAGGATTAAGGACCCAACAACCCTCTCTAATTCCCCATCTCTCTTATCTTGCTTCATAGGGGGAAATGGAATAAGAGAATTAGGGAGGAAAAAAAGCAACTCAATAATGCATTTGGACACAAAAATGGACGAGGCTTCCTTAAGGGAAAATAAAAATAAAAGGTAATAACAAGCTGCCCTAACTGGATTTCAAACATGAGGACACTTACTTACTTTAGACTGGAATAAATGCTCGAACCAGCATAGTAAGAGCAGTTTATTGCTCTAATTTTACCTATAGATAATCCATAAGATCAGCTTAATCGGCTCTATCCATGCAATCATAAACTTTCGCCCCTCAATAGCAATAAATTTAATCATGCCTACATGTATATTGTATATACATACCTACAAGAGGTGTCTTGTAATTCGTTTGCACTCTACTTCATGTATATATATTATAATTTGGGAGGTGGAGGTAAATACTAAATACCCATTTCTTTTATGACAAAAGTGTATTTAAAAGCATTAACATTTTGGATTTGTTCCCACAAATGATATATTTTTTTGAATTTTCTATAAAAGCACAAATATTTAGGTGTTGCTCGTACCGAGTCATAAATATTTTAATTGTTCCAAATCTAATACATTTTAGATAATTTACTTGACTCAAGTTACTATTTTATTATTGTTCATGTAATTTATAAACTAGCGTACCTAAACTACCCTTATCCTACATTTTATGGTAGAAATGGAGCTTCATTGATGATTGACTTCCTTATAATAGCGTTAGAAATACAATATAGGAAAAAGAGAGCTTCACACTCCCCTAGTCAGCTAGGAGATGGCAAACCTATAGAGGGCAGCACTATTTGTGGTTCCTAATGAGTATTTAACCATAAAGTTCCTATTTTTGGACACAATTCCTTGCATATTTGAACAACATGATTAATCATTCAAGGAGGAACAATAATACAAATTGAGCATCATTACATCTGCATCAAATTAGTTTCTAGCTTTGAAAATTCCAACTTCAAAGAATCCAATAGTTCCGATCACATGGTGCAAGAGTCTCTGCTATAATTGTGAGGAGTATGATACCCTTATTCTACCTTACTAATATTTTTTAGTTAAATGACTAAATTACAAAATAAAAATCAACAAAGATCGCATAAGTTCTTCTCTAGGTTGAATTCATTTATGTGCTCTATTTAGTCAAATATACTTTCATATTATCTATTTAACAAGCTAATGGATTAGATTGATATATTGAATAGCAACTATAAATGAGTCAAAAATATGAAATTGGTTCAATATGACATAACTAAATAGTATTTAGTTTGAATTGCTACAAATAAAATTTAGGGTTTCAAATTTAGGATTTCAAAATTGAAATATCACAAAGTTAAATTCATGTACAAGAATAACTAATTATCATTCTTTAGACTCTAAATTTGAAAGTAGCTACTAAGAATGTGAATAAGATCCATGGATTTGACTTTGCTCATTGGTGGATGAGTAAGATAAAAGAATGAGACTTTGTGGTGAAAAGGATTAACGTTGAAGGCACTACATTCAATTTGCTTCATAATTTTCTTGTGACCGGTGCCACCTATTTGATCTACGAGACATTTCTTGAATGTCATTATGGTTGAGGTATTGTCCTACCCAAGAGTAATGCGTAGAATGAAAAAAGAGGATGAAGGAAACATAAAGAATAACAGTAGGGAGTGAGGAAGAAGATCAAACATTAAACCACTGATTGAAGATGAAGAAAGTTAAGGCTAGAGCTTGAAGATGACAATAAAGGTTAAAGAAAGTTGAAGGAGCAATGCTCATTTTTTTTATCTTATTTGATCTTTGAGAAGTTTTTGCACTCTCTTTATTTCTTTCTTTTGATTATTATTATTATTATTATTATTATTATTTATTTTCTTATTCAATTAAAAATATAAGTAAGGTAGGGTAAAGGTAATTTAGGTATAGTAGATTATAAATTATATAAAAATAATAAAATAATATCTTGAGCTAATTAAATTATCTAAATTATTACTTTGATGGAAAAAAAAGGTTAAAAGTTTATGTATTTCTGAAAAATTAAAAAATATGTATACCTTTATAGAAATAAATTCAAAATATTTATACATTTAAATACACTTTTGTCTCTTTGATTAGTGATTTGTTTGATTTATGGTTGGCAAACTCTTGCATAAGCCTTGAGAGATGAGACTCATGAACCATGACCACTGCCAAAATGGGCCGGTCTTTCGTTAGATGAGACATTGTGCTAACATTAAGAAGTAACCCTATTTTATTATATTATTATGCATTCATAAATATCAAATATAATGTTATTGACTTTTAATATCACTAGATTTACATATATTTACTAGATAAATAATCAAAACATAGATTATGATTATAATTATGACTATATAAAGAAGCTACATATTGTAATATACATATTTTAGGTATCATATTCACCTACTAACTGTTAAATTACCTAATTGTCAAAATCTTGAATAAATTTTTTCTGATATTATACTTGTTGATAAGAGCAAACAATATGGGGATCACTAATAGACTCTAATGATTATGAAATGATCATATAATGAAAAATAAATAAATTATAAAACAATAATATTTAACTAAATATATAGTATAAACCTTTTTTGGATCTTCAATGCTAAATTAATACTATTACAAATAGTTACCAAAAAGAGAAGATAACGACTAGTGCATTACTAGTTTTTAAACATTGATCTTCTTACATTCGCAAAATCATCAATTAACTTTTCATAGTGAAGATTTTTCACAGCCTCATTTTCAATTGAAATCAAAGTGAACATTTTTTTTTGTATAGTTGATCACAAGTAAAATTTCAAAAATTTTAGTTTTGAAAAACTCATTTTCGTTGATGTAATTGTAATAGAAATGGTCAACAAAATTCTAAATGTAAGACAACTAGCTAGATCACACTTCATTATTCTCAAAACATGTAATATTACACTAGCTATTTCATATTATTCCATTAATTATTTTTGTAATTGCTGCAATTCATTAAATAAATTCTCACCATCAATATCTAAAATGGGTCTATTCTCTAACTATTTACTCAATAATATTGTAATTTGTATTTAGTTCATCGACAATAAAAGATTTCAATTTTTTTGTTGCAAACAAGAAGCTAAAGATTCCTTCATATTCCTTATATTGATCAAATCTTCTTTATAGAGAAATGATTGATTGATCAACTATGTATATAAAAGTATTGAATTCTAAACAATTCTTGAGCTAATTTAATATTGACTGATGCTTATGACTTATTAGTGACCTCATCAAAATGCTTTTTCCTTCAAACTTTTTTGTTTCTTTTTTTTCATGATACACTAGATGAATATCCAATCCATGAGAAAAATTTTAGCACTATCAAAAGCCTTCCCGAATCCAATTTTGCAATACTCTTTGAAAATAGCAATCAATGCCTGTGCACTATCTGTTACCACATTAATACACATATCCTTTTATTTTAACTCTTTTCTAACTATATTAAATTTAGCTAATAGTTGATATCAAAAAACCATGTCTACAATAAATTCAAACATGTGAAGTTCATACTCTATCAAATAAGTAGCTTCACTTTTGATATGTGCCTTTATCTCACTTTTAGCAAGCTCAAATAGAATTTCTCATATTTCAAGAGCTTGAGTTATAGTTTCCTTTACACTACCTATTCTATGTTCCCATCTATTAGTCAACAATGACTTCAAAGTAAATCCTTTTTCAAAAATATTATCTTTCAAAAGCTTCCACCTTTCTATAGAATACGCAACAATGTATAAATATGTTGTACAAATCCAAAAAATTATACTACTTTGCCACAAGAGGATGATATATCCAAAAGAGTAAAGTTGAGAGAGTGATAATCACAAGGTGTATAGAGTACTCTAGGATTAAGGTCTAAGAGCTTTATTTGCACACTTTTGTGTCTCCCCTTCACGCTCGATCTATTATCATATCACTAATATCTGATAATGTCAATATCAAGATTAACATGGCATAGAACATATTTCAAGTCATCAAACAACCATTGAATTTTTGTATCATTCACAACCAAAAACTTTGAAAAATATTCTTGAAACTTTATTGGAACCATAGAGACATCAACAAACCTCAATATCATTGTTGTATCTTATTATTTGCTAATAATAGGAGTAAAATCAAGTGTTATTGGAAAGTACTTAGCTTATTTAATCTTTTGCAATATTTCATCTTCAATTTTAGAAGCTAGGAAGAATATCAACTTATTTTGGATCTTGTGAATCATAATGGTAATGAATCTTATTATTTTTCTTCTTCCAAAGATGATCTTCTAAGGTTGAATCCCACTTGGAAACCAATTCAACTAAATATATGAAATTTCCATTACTTCCTTCATAAATCTTCTCTTTACTTCGAAGAAATGCCCATCTTTGTTTAACTAAAAACTTCACCATTGCAAACAATATTAACAAAACCTTCCTCCATCGCTTTATCTCTTTATTAATTTTCTCCTGCACAAATTTATCAACGACTTGAATTTTTTTTTAATCTCATAGATAACTTCTCCCATTTAGACATATGATTGATATGCTCTGGGCTCCTTTTGTGTTTTTTCAATTTTCTAGCAAGGTGTTTTTAATCCCAAAATACATCATGTGCTAATTGACCTAATTATTCTTTGTTTTGAACACTTTATAACAAAAACAAAATACCTTATCAAGATCCTTAAAATACACATGCCAATCCTCACAATGATTTAAATTAGAAGAAATTTGTCTTTTCATTTCTTCCTGGGGACCTTTTCTTATTAATAAGTCACTAACAAGACCTTTTCTCACCAATAAACCCCCTTTCAGGATTAAGATTATCCCCATTTATAAGATTGAATATGTTTAATGGAATTTCTCAATCACATTACCATCACCATTTGAATTAGGCTCCAACTCATTTTTCTCTAGTATATACTTCATATTATCATCTAACACATCATTCTCTTCTATTGGTTCCTCCATACACTAATAAATATCTATATGTTTTTTCTCCATCCTTTTCAACCTTATCAAAGCTTATATCACGATTGTGAAATACATCTTCATTAATGTGAAATGATGCTTCTTTGGTTAGATAATGTGGTTCCTTCATAGCAAATTTGTTAAGAGCTCCTCTTTGACTAGTAACAAGTTGCTCCTCTTTTATTTTTCTTTGGCATTTAGCATGGCTAGATTCAATCTTTCTAAGTGGAGGAATTATAAATTTCCCAAATTCATCACAAAAGTAAAATTATAAAATATCAAAAAGCATTCATCACTTCAAAATTTAGTAACAGTTGTTATGTTATCCACATATACTAAAGCATAAATTTTTAGGCGAATGTAATTAACAACTTTGAGATGGTGGCATAACATGAAGATAAACATGGATAATGTAACCCAAAACATGGACTCTATTTTTTCCTCAATTATAAAGTTCTAAAAAATTTCAATTTGAATAAAAACTAAGAAACATAGGGAGTCTTGTTTTCTCCAAAATATACCTTTTTGCCCCAAAATTCATCGAATTCTTACACATACCCATCCATGTTATACTCCATATCAAATACAAGTTCTGAGCTCACAATTCTCTATCTCGACATAATATTTAAAACAACAAGCAACAAGAATGCACAAGATTATCTAAGAAATCCCCATGTTTTGAAGGCCCTCATGACATATGAACAAAAACCAAGTTTGAGCCTCTCTCAAACTTGAACAAAAGCAATGATAGTTGGATTGTCCTATGTACTTACTTTTTCAAACCTAGACTTATAAGCGAACACTCCTAACCAAACAACTTCATCAAAAACATTAGTCATAGCCATGCACACAACTTCATAACCAACAAGGCATATCATTAGCACTCTAGTGCACCTCTAATCATCATGACCACAACTAGAATAAACAAAACTAGTTGACAAAATAGTTTACAATTTACACTCCATACAAGACAATGTTGTACGCTCCAAATGCACCAGAATACACTTTACCCCCTTTTGAATGTGATTCCCCAAAACTCACCTCACATTTGGTCACAACACCCACAACTCCAACAATATCATATATGGTACCAAATATAACATACATCAATCATCCAATACCTCTAGAGTATGTACATTGTCTTAATGACTACCTCAACATCACCAACATACCACAAGACAAAATCAACACCAACAATAACCTTTAATGGTTTATTTAGATTAGGGTGAGGACAAACTATAAAAATTAACTTAGGTAAAGGGAATGAAGGTGAATTGAGATAAATTTTGTTTTAATCATGTTTGGATATACGTAAATGAATGTTAACAATAAAATATAGGACACTAATACCCTTTACTAAATTAAGGAGGTATTAGATATATATTAACTTAACCTATGTGAATTGAGATAAATTTTGTTTTAATCATGTTTGGATATATGTGAATGAATGGTAACAATAAAATATAGGACACTAATACCCTTTACTAAATTAAGGAGGTATTAGAACTAGGGTATTTATGTCTAATTAGGTATAAATATTACCTATGATTTCACTTTCACCTCTAAGACCCCCTAAAAATGAGATTAATAAAAATGGGGTGAATGGAGGCGAATGATATGATTCACCCCAATCCAAATAGACGGTAAGTCTCATATTGTCTCTAGTACACCAATCCTACTACCTATAGTATACAAGCATAAATGACTAATTTCTCAAATCCATCAACACTAAGAGCCTCTACCTATTGTCTAGACTCCTCAAAATTAGAAGAATTTGTACCATTCAAAATGATTACAATCTCCACCTCATCTAAAGAACACTACGTATCCATATACTCTACCTTTTTAGATAACCCATTAAAAAAAAGAACCGGTCTAAAGAAGATATTCGGACTCACAGAGAGTATTAGTAATAATCTAGATGTATCTAGATCACCCATCTTAGATCTCTTTTCTATAGTTGTACCCTTAACACTCTCGTACCCCAGTCGCATATATTCAATACTAATAATATCTAAGCAAAAAATCCTCAATGTTTCTACAACTACACCATCAATATTAGAGACAATAAGCTCATACAATGTCTTGAACCTATTGCCTACAATCACCGCCATAGCCCCTTTAGAAACCTTTGGTATGAGATTCTCAATAATATACCTATGTCCTTTTTTATTCAATAAACTAGTGAAATCAAGATCCTAGTCATCTTAAGAACATGATGAACATTAGGTAGTGTCCTAACCACACTATCATTGATTATTACCTTGAAAATCCTAATCCTAATAGCTATGCATAAAGCACCATTACCCATCAAGGCTACTCCACCCCATATCCTATTAGGAAAAATATGTTAGAAGCACTCAAAATCTAATATTCATCTATCAGTAATCCTAGTTTTTCTATCAGTGATAGTTAACACATTGTCATCACTACCATCTTAGAAAATTATAACATCA
The DNA here is from genome assembly GCA_039764185.1 of Tamarix austromongolica. Classification (NCBI taxonomy): domain Eukaryota; kingdom Viridiplantae; phylum Streptophyta; class Magnoliopsida; order Caryophyllales; family Tamaricaceae; genus Tamarix; species Tamarix austromongolica. Next base: position 70,191,779 of record CM077815.1, on the reverse strand, counting down.
TCCTTTAAGCTAGAGGAATCACCATATCTATCCCTAAATTTCTTATTAGGAAATAATTTTCTCATATGAGTCTTCTTACGTTACTTATGGCTAGATAACATTTTTATATTTATTTTTAGACTTTGATATGAACTTCTTCTTGTTATCAGCACCCTATTCCTAAGTTATCCCCTTGTTACAAGCCCTTCACTATAGGATTCACCGAAAGTTCCTCCAGCTGATTTATTTTTAATAAATTTCCATTGTAGTAGGGCATTGTTGATATTCTTAATAACTAACTTATCTTTACCATATAATATAATGTTGTGAAAGTGTTTGTAATCAATAAGTATATAAAATAATAATTTAATTACATGATCCTCATCATTCAATTTGACATTTATATTTTTATAAATCCATAACAATAGAATCAAATTCATCAATATAAGATGTAAAAGAATTTTCCTCACCTAATTTCAAATTGTGTAGCTTGATCTTTAGCATCAATTGTGTAATACCATACCCTAAAAACCTTCAAAATGTATTTAAAATTATTTTCATATAAAATAAATTGGTTTTGGTTTAGAGAAGAGCTTTAAATTTGGAGAAACATGTGAATTTCAAGCATATTAATTGATTATTTTTCCAAATCAATTGACTAGTACTACTAGGAACTAATTTTTTTTTGGACAACCGGTTTACAGCTTCCTTAAACCAATCAACTGGTTATGCAGCAATTTCAGATATTTTTAGTTTTTTTTAATTCTTGCTCTAATATTTATGAAAACTTCTTGGTGCTAATATCATATTTTGGTGTTTTGGGATTATTTTTATATTATTTAGATCATTCTATTATTTTCTTTAGCTAAAAATTCTCTAAAATCACTTTTTAAGTACTTTCTCATATACTTTCTTTCTCGTCTAGCATCCATGGCTGCATGTAAGCCATCCTTCTCCTTCCTCTTCCCCTAACTTAACTACCTCTACCACCACTTGAATGCAATCCAACTCCTTTATCTTTATCATTCACCTTCTTACACCTTGGTTTTTCACATTCAACTAAAATCAAATCTCCTTCTCTCCCCCCTTTTGGTATGTCTACCCTAGCTCCTTTACACTTTATTTTTTGATTTAGTTGAACATTAGCCTTCATAACTTTCTCCATTTCCTTTGGATCAAATTGATAAGTGTTAGGCATTTCCTTATTTTCTCCCCTTTTCTTTACTACTGGTAAAATAGAGACTTCACTTCTTTCATTCCTTCCCTTGATCATTTTTTTCCTCTCATATTTTCTCCTAATCTTAGTTTTAGCTCCACCTTATTTATTTTAAATAAGGAAGGATTAATGTGTATAGAAATGTTGAAGGTCCTAGTTTTCTTTCTTTGATAAATTATTCTTGAGATAAGGTTGTTTTTTTTCTTCCTATTTTGTTTTTTTATTTTAATGGGGCTTAAAAAGATTTTTAACTATTTTTATTCTTGATTCTTTTAGGAAATTAGGTGTCTTGGTATAGGACATCAAGTTAGAAGTAATTATTATGCTAGACTATTTTTGTTGGAGGAAAGACATCCTTATCTCTAATATGACTAATAAATTGTGTTGTTTATTATGGTTTCATATTTTTGGTGTTCTGTGTTGTATATGTGTATTCTTAAGTCCTTGAATCCGAGCATATGAAATGTTTATAGCTTTAGAGTTGGAGCATGTTTTTGAGTATTGTTCTTTTTAGCATGAGTTTGGTGATTTTAGATGAATAGGATCTGTATCAATTTTCCTATAATGCATCTGTGTGATTTCATATGTGGAGTATGTCTTTTTATGTGTTTTATAACATAGAGGCGTGATAAGATTATTTTGGAAAAGATTTTCTTTTGTTAAGGGTGTTGTATTTGTGTTTGGGTGTTGTTTTGCCCGAATTAGTTGAATGGTTGGTTGAACCCATTGACTAGTTTGCGTGGACATTTAATTGTTAGATGGATGCATTGACTAGATTACATAAACGGTCAGTCGGTTTGAGAAACCCATTGGCTAGTTCCATAAATAATTGATCGATCGTACATATCCATTGATTGGTTATTTTGTGATTAAAGTGATTATGGTCTTAGCCTAAACACATTAATTGGTCCGACCAAACCCATCAATCAATTCTTATGAGCATTCGATCAGTTCGGCCAACCAGCTAAATGGTTTCACCGTGTTTTTTTATTTCTCTTCGAGTCTGATTTAACCAAACTAGTCAACTGGTCTTATGGATCGATTGAATAGTTCCAATTGATCTTGCCATGTTCATTTAATATTTTTTTACCTTTCTTTGGGGCTTCTATGATTTTTTTCCATTAGTTTGTGACATTAAATCACAGTCTTGTCCATGCATAATTGAAACTAAGGGAAAATAAAATGGTGAAAATTGTGCCATGACTTGGATGCCTTGTATGGTTAAGTTTGGTGTTATCTCTAAATACTTAATTTGGTGACTGGTATGCTTTAAGTTACGTTAGGTGTTATCACTTGGAAACACCCAATTGGTTATTAATAGAAATAATTTTTGATTTGTGATTTTAGTTAAAAATTATTAATAATGGAAATTAAGATTACGTTTTAGCTTTTTTCTCTAACTATTGAGGTAGCTAATCTAGAGTTAGTATATGGGTCACCCTATGTTTTTTTTCTTTTCACTTAGTACTTATTTATTTTTATACTAGGTTGTGGTTTGTGGGGGTATGCACATATCTTTGAGGTATAAGATAATACTATGGTAGGTTCGTATGACATTTATGTCCAGGTAAGGTGGGCGAGGTATCCTTATACAAGCCTCCTAGCACTTCATATGTTCATCGCTTAGGTAAGTGTTGTATCCCAAATTTTGTGAAGCCCTCGTGGCATATGCACTCAAGGTGTGGTGGGTGTGGTATTCCTACAAAAAATCTCCCTCAATGTATCATGATCACATGTGGTGGGTGTGGTATCCCATTATGTTTGTCATGCTACCACGAATTTTATTCGTGGAGAACTATGTGTAATCGAACTAACAATCTTAATTAATGGAAAGTATGTGGTCACTAAATAGAGGATTAATAATATTTTTTCTTCTATATGAATCTAATTCTTCATACATATTATTATCTCTTCCATGACTTTTATGCAAACATGCATTATAATATGACAATCACGAGCTCGAAGTTATACTATCTAAGTATAGTTCATACCATTTACTATGCAACCTCAGTTTGTAGTACGAGCCCTCATAATATTTTAGGTATTTCATTTTACCAGTATTTCACAGTGTTGATACTACATTTGTAACACAACCAAACTACCTCCTAGTTAGGAGATGTTACAAGTCGCTATTTATATGATAGAACCCACATAGCTAGCAAGGCTAAAGCACAACAATTTTGAAGAATCAAAAATAGTAATAACCAAACTTTATTATGAGCTTATGAATTGTTCCTTAAATTCAATCAATGCTAACAACAATAGATAAACAAATGAATGCAACTCTGCTTAGCAAAAAGACAAATGCAACAAAGTCTAACGTACCAAAAGACTGTCAAATAATCAGCTAAATAATGGACTCGTACAACCAATCCCAATACTACACTCTCAATCTCAGTATTTTTGTCTAAGCCTTGTGCTTGTCATCTAAGATGTTAATAAAGTAATAATGAGAAAAACCACAACTCAACAAGTAATCAGCCCACCAATCAAAACAAAGACCAAGCCATAAAATAATAACACATACAAAATGATTTAGATAAAAAACATATAGTTTCTAAAAATCATAAAGATACGTTAAGAAGAATAAATGATTATACTTTTAAAATAAATAAATAAATAAATTTGAGAACACTCTATCAATAGCACACACAAATATCTTATAACAAATGATTAAAAATTCAAGTAAGATAAATAATCAATTATACAATTTCTCAGTATATGTGTGTGTGTGTGTGTGTGTGTGTGTGTGTGTAGAAAGGTTAGTAGTACCTAGCAATCAATTTCATTAGAACAATAATAGTCAATATCAATCAAATTAAAAGTTTTTGGATGAATGCTACCGATGTGTATAGTTATGATAATGCCACACTAAAGGTCACCAGTGGCTAGGTTAAGGAACGACGGGCTAATCGATGGGACACCCACTTATTAGTGGGGTGTAGAAAGACATCCTAAGAAGTGAACTATAAATAGAAGCATCATTGACTGGTTACCCCACACTATTGTATGTGTCAGAAAGGGTTCTCCCCACCCTTAGAGGGCACTATCACAAATATTTTAGAAAATATCATCTAATAGACAATAAAATAATTTATCAAATAATAATAATTTCCACATTAAATCAATAAAATTTTGATATCATTTTTGCTTAAAATACATAGCGCAAAATTTCAATATTTCATGACATAAATTGGTATAGTTTGTAAAATAATATTTTATCAAAAAATAGAGAATGAAAAATAATTACACTAAACATATACTTAAGTATAGAAGGGTGAATGGAGAAGTTATTTATAGAATACAATATAACAACTCAAATTGGAAACAATCACTTTAATACTAATTAACATAAAATGCACTTGATCCTAATTTTGGTTTAAAACACAAAGTAATAAACCAGGATAGTTGATACACATGAACATATAAGTTTTATAAAGACTATTTGATGAAACAGATATAGAAATTTTATAACTTAATGGACATATTAAAATATAAGGGTTGATAAGAAAATTATTTACATGAATACTCAATTCAATGGAATCAATTTTCTAGTCCGACAATCCTATAGTAACAATTAATATACTATTAAAACCAATCACAATGGTCATTAAGTATTCATATGTATATCCATAATTGGTCATTAAGTATTCATATGTATATCCATAACTAAATTAATCCTTAGGAATCACAAATATATTTATCTTAATCTGGATGGCATCAAAGTATAGATCTATAGTTATCTTAATTATTATTTACACATGTGTGCGAACTACAAGCCACATGATGAGAACTTACTTACACCTATTGTTATAATGGTCATAATTAAACCAAGACTTAAGGGTCCCCTAATATTTTTCATACTATGAAAAGAAATCACAACCCAAGGGTTTTCTAAGGTCAACGAGTCATATTAGTTATCGTGGGTGATAGGTTGGTTTGTAGTGGCTACCTTATTATATTCACACACCACTAATTAAACTTAGAGAGAAAAGGAAAGGATCATTGTTGTCGATCAATACTAGTATTGCCAAGATAAATTAGTATTTCCACTCACCTTACAGATGCACTATAAGTAATAATCTTCGGTTCTGGACGGAGAAGAATAAAAGGTAGTGATATAGTAGTAGAGGTGGATAAATGAAAGCGTTTAAATGCTGAAGTAGAGCTGATGCAGTGATGTTTTCTCCTAGGGTTAGTATTATACTCAATCACTAATTTAGTTAATGAACTTAATTAATTAACAACCATGTTATACATATATATATATCATGATAATTAGCATATCAAGGACTTTAAAATAGTAAGGTAGAAAGACCAAACATAGATGAGAGGTGAACGATGAAGGCGGAGGTGTGTTTGAATCGTCGTCGATCGATATGAATTAATTAACAACTTAGATAGTTGAGGAATTCTACAGCTTTTTACTGGGTATAATAAAATTAATTCTAGAACATGTAATTAACCAATAAAAAATAGAACAAATTACCGAGTGAAAGTATAAAGTGTTATATCTTACGAAGCTTGTTAGCTGGGGCACTGTCTTATTCTAGGCCGTCTCCTCCTACTTTAGTTTTTTTTCAAGCAGTATGATGAGTATGAGGAATTCAATGAGTCGGTCTCTCTCTGTTGGCTCGTTTCTTTCTACACCTAAAGAATATTCAAATAGCACTAGTGTACTTGGGTAAAATGCAAAATTAACTGGTTAATCTATCTTTTAAGTAAATACTTAGTCAATAATAACTTTTCTTAGTTGCATATAAAATTGTTGACTAAGGTTATTTGCTTCAACTTCTTATGGATAAATCTCATAATATCCCCCCTCTCTCATTGATTATCTAGTAACCAAGGGTAATTATTTATTAAGTAATTTAATATCTATGATTATTACTAATATCTTGTTATTCCTTTTTTTTTTTTGTGTTCTCACAACATTTATGTGGTCACTATAATGATCTGAATTTTGTTTCAGTCATTAGAGGATGGTTTATGGGGTTATATGTAATACTCCAAAATTTTAGAACCTAGAATTTAATATTTAATCATCATTTGGATAATTTAATTTTTTCTTAAATATTAATTTAATAATTTTGTTAACTTCAATTTATAAAAGTGGATGCGATTATTTGATAAATTAAAATAAATATTTTGTTATTTTATCATACTCTTTTTATTTAAATAATTTTCCAAACCCATATTTTACAAAAATTACACTCCTAAATTTTAAGTAAATTAATTTATTAAAATAATTTACCCATCTAATTAATTAAATACCCCACTTTCAAAAAATATTTATTTTAATTTTTTCTTTTTCCCTTTTACTTCCTTTTTTCCCTAGTCCCTCTTTTCTCCCCCTTTTGGGCCGCCCAACCCACTCCCCTTCCTTCCCTCCCTTCTCGCCGTCTAGCTCACATCCTCCTCCTCCTCCTTTTTTTTCTTCCGTTTTCCTCCTTGGTTGGGCCAGCCCAGCAATCCATTCCCCTCCTCTTCTCCCTCACGTGCGGGCTGATCCGCCCCCTTCTTCTTCCTCCCCCTCCCGTCGTTCACTATATGCCTACAAATCCCTCCTCTTGCACCTGCACCAGCCAACCTACCCTCATCCCTTTCCTTTCCATTTTAGGCCAAACCCTCCCCCTGCACAACCCTTTGTATGCTCCCTCTTCTCCCCCTCTTTTTTTCCCCCTATCGCTTGCAAGACTACACCTTGCTGTCCTACACCAGTTTCCATTGCCTGCCCTCCCACTCCCTTTGTCCTCATCCCCCTTATCCTCTTCTCCACCCCTCACCTATAAAAGCTCCCGATCACCCTTCTTTCTCTTCTTTTCCCTCTACCCAACATCCCTCGAAATTCCCCTTCCACAGCCCCTTTAGAAGCATCCCCAACTATCGCGGCGCCACATCATCGTCCAAATCTCCACCAACCCTCTTCCCTGCACTACCCTCTACCAAATAAGATCCCTCCCCGCCTCTAACTATAATCCCCCAAAATTTTAAAAGCTTATAATTTAATAAATAAATTTTAGTTGGGATAAATTAGCCTTTAAATCTATTTAATTTAATTATTTTATGGATTTTTGAATATATAAGATTGGTTATAAATATTTAATAAATTAAAATAAATATTTTATTATTTTATCACACTCTTATTATTTAAATAAATTTTCAAACCATTATTTTACTAAAATTATCCTTTTTAAACCCTTATATTTTAATTATATTAAATTAAATTATTAAATAAATTTATTACCCAAAAATATTGTATTTTATTATTTTACAAATTAAATTATTTTGTTTAATTCCATTTTCCTCTTTCTTTTGTTTTTCCTTTTTCCTTTTTTCCTCCTCCTTTTTCTCCTTTCTTTCTTTTTCCTTTCCTTCCTTGGGCCGCCAGCAGGCTCGGCCTGCCGTGCCTTCTCCTGCACTTGGGCCGCCGGCCCATCTTTCCCCTTCCTTTCCTTTTTCTTTTCCCCGGCCCGACTCCCCTTTCTTTCTTCCTTCTCCCGCGTGAGCCAGCCGCCTCCCTCTTTCTTTCTTTTTTCCTTTCTTCCTCGACTTGGCCACCCCGTTTCTTTTTCCTTCAGCAGCCCGTCCCACCCAGTCCCCCTCCTCTTTCTTCTTTTTCTTTCTTTCTTCTTCCTCTTTCCCCGGCGAGAATCCCGATCCCCGCTATCCCACCTGCAACTCCCTCTCCCCCATTGCTTCCCCTATCTCTCTCTCCCTCTCGTTGTTTTCTCTACCCCATCCCGGTCCCACCATTCCTGTCTCCCTTCCCCTATGCTCGGCTATACCTCCCTTCTCCCTCTCCCTGCCACCTCCATTCCCCTACCACCCTAACGCCACATCGAGCTCCCTATCCCCTCCTCTCTCTCCTTCTTTTTTTTCTTCTTCCCTTCCTATCCCATTTGGCCATTTTCTTGAGCCTCATATGCCTTCCCCAACATCCTTTTCTCCCTTTCTTCTCCTCCCCTTTCTCACCCTATTTTTGGCTTCGCTACCTAGCTCTGCCGCTTCCGCCACCTCTAAAGTCACCTGCACCACCCCCTGCCACCCTCTACTCCATCCCCGACCGATCACATCACCCATCGAGCCACCCCGCAGCCTCCTTCCTCCTCCCCTCTTCTTTTTCTCTTATTCTTCTCCCTTCTCGGAAGCCACCCTGCATTGCCCTTCTCCGCCGCCATCCCGCCGCTTCTACCGCTGTCTGAGCCACCACATTAATCCCTACAACCCCCTCTACCACCCCCAATCCTCCTTTTCCTGAAAACACCACCCAAAAGCCTCCATTTTCCCTCCCCATTTTCCTTCCTCACAAGCCCCCATCTCGACCTCCCTCCTCGGCCGCCACCTTCGCAGCCTCGCTCCCACCACCCTTAGCTACACGCAACCCATCCCCGACCACCACTTGCACCCCCTCTCCACCTCTGCACCTTTCCCTTGCCCTAAATCCTCCCCCAACCACATTCTTTCCTAGCCCCAAACAACCAACCCGAAAACACCACTCCCTCCTCCCATTCTTGCCACCTTCAAGCCTTCCACCCTTAGCTGCTGCCTTTTTGATTAATTTGGGTAATAATTTTTAAGGTATAATAATATTTTAATTTAATTATTTGATTAATTAAGTGTTATAAATCCTTATACTTTAATTTTTATTATTTCTAATGTAATAAGTTTTGATATTATTTTTAGGTATTGGTTTTGATAATTAAAGCTTGAACATTTAACCGGAATACTAATAAAGTTTGTTTTTGCTGGAATCGAGGTAACCGTTAAATCCCACTTAAACGCATGGATAACGTATGTTAGCACATTAGCCATTTTTAATGTGTATTATGCTTGATATATGTTGTTTAATATATTATATGTGGTTTCTTGTGTTAGTTGATAAAAGGAAGCATGATAAGTTATATGATATGTATGGGAATATTATTTAAGGTAAGGGCTTGGTTGTTAATGAAAATGTTAAGTATTATCCATGTTGTATTATGCTATCGTGATCTTAATGCATGATTAATATTTTGTGAGCCTTAAGGGTATTTTAGTAATGTATCTTGTACAAGAATATGGCCTAATATATATATGGGTGCTAATAATGTTATATTGATTATAAGAGTTGTGGATGAGGTGTTAGCATTAATATTTTATGTAGTAATAATAATGATTTAATACAAGTGGTGTACTAAGGGGAAAAATGGTAACTTTTAATTAAAAAGGGTATTATGGTAATTTTAGAGGTAAGGGCAAAGTGGTAATTTCATAACAAAAGGATAATATGGTAATTTCATAATTAAAGGGCAAAATGGTAATTTTATAATTAAAGGGTAAAAGGGTAATTTTGGAATTAAAGGATAAATTGGTAATTTCATGATTAAAGGGTAAAATGGTAATTTTGTAATTAAAGGGGGGAAATGGTAATTTGTGATAAAAGGGCAAAATGGTAATTTTGTAATAAAAGGGTAAAATAGTAATTTCATAATTAGAGAGCAAAATGGAAATTTTGAAATTAAAAGATGTCAAATGGTAATTTCGTAATTAAGGATAAAATGGTAATTTTATAAGTGAAAGGGTATTATGGTAATTTTTGGAAGTTAAGGGGTAAAATGGTAAATTTGATAGTAAAGGGGTAAAATGGTAATTTTGTAACTAAAAAGGATAAAAGTGAAAATTGGAAAGGAGTAACTTGGTAATTATAATAATTGAGAAGGGTAAAATAATAATTTAATAAAAGATAAGGGTAAAATGATAATTTAATAATGGAGAAGGATAAAATGGCAAATATGATAATTATGAGGGGCAATTTGGTAATTTAACCAACTAAAGTGGTAATTTGGTAATTAGGATAATGAACAGGGGTAATTTGGTAATTTAACCAACCAAAGGGCAATTTGTTAATTATAATAAAAGAAATGGGCAAATTGGTAAGCTAACCAACCAAATGGAAAACATATTAAGTGTAACAATTACCAAGGGTGATTAGTGGCCTAATAAGGGTAGGAGATAGCTCAGTAACCTAAACTGAGTAAGGGTGTAGCTAAGATCGAATGTGTACTATATGTCCTACATGCCTTGGATACCCTATATACTTTATATGTCGTGTTCTATATGCTATTATTTTAATTGTTTCATGTGTGGTGTGGCTTGGAACTGAGATGTGTTCATGTGCTCTCTTTTGGTATGTGCTAATATGGATATACTGTAAGTTATGATGTGATGTGATGTGGCCCTTTAGGACATGCATGCTAGGATAATTAACGCGGCAATTAGGGATGGAGGCATGAAAAAGAAAAATGGGAAAATAGGATAACCAAGGGGAAGTAAGTTAGCTAATATAGGTATGGGAGGAACTTGGGTTTGCATGAGATGGTTAGAGTCCGCAGGGGGGCAGACTTTACGTATGGAAAGTTGCCTCGGGGTGTGAGGAAGGTAATAGAAGTATCGTTTGGGTGTCTGGGGGCTTCAGACAAAAAATAGTACGTGGGACAGTATAAGGGTGCGTATGAGACCAGGCTAGGGTTTAGGAGGAAACCCTAATTTGAGTAGGTGGAAGAAGAAAAATAAAATAATAAAAATAAACAAGAATGAGTGGGGTAGAAAGTGAGGGTTGGATATAAGGGTCATGATATGTGGGGTGTTAAAATAGTTGAGTCGTGTGAGGGCGAGAAGGATAGGCCACATAGGCCCAAATTAGGGTTTCTGGAGAAAACCCAAGGGTAAGGCGGTGAGTGGACTTTGAGGGTATAAAGTGTGGGCCTTGACCCACGCACTTAGGAGTTGGGCTGGTTTGAGTAAGTGGATTAAGAGAAGGATGTCAGGGCGAGTTAGGAGGTGCCGAGTCTCAAGATATGGGACGAGCCCTCCTAAGAGGATAAGTATAGCTGGAGTTAGCCATGCATGTCAAGGGTGAAATACTTTAGAATAAGATACGATAAGACACTAATCACTTAAAGAGGAAGATGTTGAGCCGAGTCCAGCCGATCCACCGGTTAGGAATAGTGGTTAGGATTTTTATCCTATAAGTGACTGATCCACTGACAAATAATAGTGGTGTGGACATCGTCCTGCAAGTGACCGGCCCACTGACAATAATAGTGGGGGATCCCGAGCTCAATAAACCAAACCCTAATTTGTTAAGACACGTAAGACACTAAGTACTTGCAGTGGAACACCATGAGAGTCGGGGCCAGACCGATCCACCGGCATAATAGTGGTCAGGAGCATTTTGCCCTGGAGACCGATCCACCAGCATATAATAGTGGTTAGGTGAATTCTACCCTATAAGTGATCGATCCACCGGCTATAATAGTGGGATTCCCACACTCACATGGATATTTATAATCCGAGATGATTGATTAATGATGGACTAATGGCTTTAAGGCCCTAAAGGTATCAATTATTCATTATGGCCTATTCATATTTGGTTGACTTGTTAAGTATGTAAATGGATGAAAGTAAATGTTACATATACACCATTAATATCTAATTGACTTGTGGAATATGTGAATGTATGGGTCTGAATATTATGTTTACACCTGTCATTATGTATGGATATAGTAGTTTATCATGTGTTACATTGCGTGCCTACTTTTAAGTGCGTTTTCAAAGGGTTACTCATTATCATAGTATTAAAGAGTTCCATTCGTGGGGTCCCTGCCTATTCAATGTGCAGTATCCCTTGCAGGTCGTGTTTGGTGTTACTCAAGTGGGCCATCGGGAAAGAGCGTAAGGAACTATCCAGAACTGTTAGGGTTTCACTCCATCTCCTTTAGATTCGCAATCTATTTATTTGTTGTTTTGTAACCACCACCGATGGATTATACTCTTATAAAATATTTACTTGCACTACTCTGATTTAAATATGTTTGAATTTCTCGTAAATTATGTTTTACTCTTTTAGCCTTAGCACTTGGTACTGGAATGGTAGGAGTGAACCGGTCTGGTACTAAGTGTGGCGGTAATATCCCCAAAGTTCACGGTTTATTAATTTTCTTCCGGTAATTTTCTTTTTAATTAAATGAAATTTTTCAGTAGTGAATTTTGGGGGTGTTACACTAACTCTCCAAGCTCTAATTTCCCTGCTTGTGCAAAGTGGGCAGCACGAGCTGCCCTTTGCACCTTGTTGTCGTCCATTGAGCTGCCCTATGCCGCCTCCTCTGCCACAACCGACACCCCCACTACCTCCCTCTATGCCTAAAAATCCGTCCCCTACCTTCCCATGCCCTCCCTTTCCTTTTTGTCCCCCTCCTTCCTCCTCCTTTCCTCTCCTCCATATTCGGCTACTATTGCCGCCACCTATGTTGCCACTATGGCACGCCATCACCACCACTACATCCCCCTCTGACTCAAGGACCCTACCACCTTAAAACCACCACTTCCCTTCCCATTTTCCAACCCCAAAATCTTGCCTTTCTAATCACCACCACCTCAACCACCCTTGTGCTGCCGCTGCTACATCCACCTATGGTTGTGCACTAACCCTTGTTTTTTACTTAAGTGTAATTTATTTTTCATAATTTTTATTATTAGTCTTATTATCATCATCATCCTCATCATCATCATCATCATCATCGTCGTCATCGTCATCGTCGTCGTCATCATCATCATCATCATCATCATCATCATCATCATCATCATCATCATTATTATTATTATTATTATTGTCATTATTATCATTATCATTATCATTATCATTATCACTATCATTATTAATCTTATTATTGTTATTATCACTATTATTACTATTACTATTATTGTTAGTATCATTATTATTACTAATCTTATTATTATTATTATTGTTATTATTATTATTATTATTATTATCATTACTATTATTAGTCTTTTTACTAATAATTAGTTAGGGGATAATAAAAAAAAGGTGTAATAGGGAAGTTAATAGTAGTGTTCCATTCTTATGGGTGAACCAAACACATCCCTTGAGAGGGTGTAGGATTCGTGCTCCAAGCCTGGTGTCCTTATAAGTAAGGATGTGGTTAATATTAAATTTCATGCTTTGTGTTTTCATGGTTGTTTTGGATATGTGCTTGTACTATATATGAGTATGGACTAAAATACTTATAGTGCAGCTTGCTATGCATGGAGCTAAGATGAGTTGCGTATGTGTTATGATATTTGTGATATGGGTAATATGAATTATACTTTATGATATGCTCTTACATATAGTTGCTAAAATGGCGTGCATGCTAGGAGGCCTTAGGTGGTATGATGAGGTCGTGGGGAGCTAAAAGGAATAAAGAGGGTGGAGTGATTTGGGAGAAGTGAAAAAGGGGCCTAAGTACCTTATGACTCATGGGTAACGAAATAAAGGGATAATAATAATGGTAAAATGAAGGGTTGGAGTAAATATTGCATGGGGAGTGTAAGGATTGCATGGAGTGGTTAGTGTTTGCATGGGCGTAACGTTTATGTGGGAAAAGGTAGTTTAAAGGTTAAGTTTGGTGAGGGAAAAGTATTTTGGGAGATTGGAATCCATGGGTGAAAAATAGTACGTAGGTTGGTATAAGTGAGAGAGAGTTTTTGGTGAGTGGTTGGAGTGAGGGTTGAGATGAGGAGGGTGTATTATGAAGGGGGATGGGTCAATTGGAAAGGAGTGTGGAGTGTTTGTGGATGAGGGGATGGCATGAAAGAAAGGAGAAGTATTAAGGTTTGGGGTGGCCAACTAGGATTTCATTATCACATGTAAAGGATAGTAAGTAGGGTTATAATGATTAGGTTTGGTTTGAGTGGTGTGATGGGTTGGAACAAGGGGGGCATGGGCCCTGTATGATAAGGATATGTTAGGGCCACAAGGCCAAATTAGGGTTTCTAAGAAAAACCCTAGAGGGTGATGGTGAGCTAAAGGGACATGTGGGATAGTGGGCCATGATCTACGTATGCGGGAATTTAGGTTTTAATGGTGAGTAAGGGAAATGTGAGGAATAATTCTTAGAGTCCTAGGGTGCGTAGAGGTCCCAAGATATGGGATGGGGCTTTTAAGAGGAACTAGAGTGAAAGGATGAGAGTGGAAAGTCTAGTGGGGGCATGCATGTCTAGTAAGAAGGTACCTGTTGATTAGGACATGAATAGGACACGAACCATTTAAAGTAAAAGATTATTGAGCTGGGCCTAGACCGATCCACTGGTATAATAGTGGCTAGGTGCATTATGCCCTGAAGATCAATCCATTGTCAAATAATAGTGGTCAGGTGCGCGTTGGCCTAGAGTGTATTTCATTCCACCGACTATAATAGTGGGAGATCTCGAGCTCGGTAAATTAAACCTTAAATGATAATAAGTCTTGAGAAATACTAAACACTTATAGCAAAACACCATGAGAGTTGGGGCCAGACAGATCCACCGACATAATAGAGGCCAGGAGCATCGTGCCTATGGTGTTTCTAATCGATGGCTATAATAGTGGGTTGTCATACTCACATGGACCTAAATTGAGAGTTATGTGAAAATAAAATTAATGGCATGAATTCTAATAATTATAATTAACCAAACTGACTCACTGCATGCATTATTTTCCATTTATGTTTGTATGATCTTAGCTACATGATTACCTTACTCAGTACGTAGCATACTGATCACCCCTTTCATGGGTGTTGGTCATTCCCACTAGTAGTGGCCCCTCCTGAGTTTGTGCAGGTAGGAGACAATACATGTGATGACTTTGACACTTACAATGTCTTGGACGGGACTGAGTGATGGCCTAATGTACTTGTCATGGGATTTGAGAGGGTGTTGTCCGAACTTACCTTTATTTGATTTTCTTATTGTTTTATTTGCCATTTTATTTCCCCCATAGGGGGCATTGTACTCTCTTTCCATCTCTGTATCAATTCTAACATTTGCGCACTCTATTTTATTTATAAAATATTGGAACTATTGTGGTTTTATTTATTTACTATTTGTATTAATATCTTTATATTTTCTAGCCTTATGGTTGGTATGGGATTGGCCGGGGGTCAATCTTGTGCCGATAACGGCTGTAGCACCTCTTGTTTTAGTGTATGGTTTTCAACATAAACTAAAATTTTCAACTGTGAATTTTTAGGAGTGTTACATTATAATTATTAGTTATATAGTATGTTGATGATGATGACGTGGACCTGTAATTATTCATTGCATGGGGTTGAGATTTACTTTGTGCTTTGTTAAGAGTTGGGTAAACCAACTTAGATTATTTTTCCCTTTATGTCGGGGTGATTTTGCTCCTTTTCAGTTATTTAAATTCTTGGTTTTGGTTCCTCTATTTAAATTTTGTAATTTTTTTTCTCATCTATGTTATTCTCATTGTTGTTATCATATCATTATATTGTTAGCATATGCATTCTTTCATTCATCATTCCATTTTTCCTTTCATCAAACATATGTTAGGTGATGATTACACATCTCCTATGATTGATGTGGTGGTGACATTCCTCAATTTTGTTTTAGTACACTTCTACAATGTCTTCAAAATGAAATTTTCTAGTTCAAAATTTTGGATGTGTTAAAGATGATTTGCCATGAACTTTGTCATGTATAAAGATTATAGCTTTAACCACAGTGCAGACACAATTGTCTCTTTAACTGCCTATTGAAAGACCTCAGTAGATAATCACAATTGCATAGTAAATGGAGCCTTCAAATCAACCTCTTGAAACTTCTTAGTAATCATAGCCACAAGCTTATTCACTTTCCATGAATAATGCCTTCTCCATTTTGTTCTCAATCAAGATCACCCTTTTTAATATCAAATCATGTATAAACCATACCATTATAATTTTAACACAAACCCAAGCTCTAATACCTGACTGTTAGGAATTCACCGGTTTGAACACATAAGACCTAATTTAATAGAATTGGAGATTCCAAGTTTTAATGGAAAAAATACAATCCAAAACAAGAATTATGTAAATAGATGATGTTATTAGTATAGAAAATGTGATTACAAGAAGAGTCAAGAATCAATTCTCACAAAATCACTCAAATTAACCAATTCCTATACTTAAGGTTCTATGATAAAAAAATAATTAAAGAAGAGAGAAGTTGATGACATTAATCATTTTTAATCATGATTATTTATAGTATGGATGTAATTAATGAATTTAATGTGGTGGCATAGTATGGACAAAAACATGAAATGTGTTACCCAATATAATGACCATGTTTTTCCTCAATTCTATGGCTCCGGCAAAAATTGTTGGTCGAAGAAAAACCAAGAAACATAAAACCACCTTGTATATATCCCCAAACCTCATTGAACACATACATGTATCCATTAATGCTATACTCCACATCAAGTATAAGTCATTAGCTCTCAAAATCTAATAGACATAGCTTGGGGTATGTAACCTCCTCGGCTGAGTATGGGAAATATGACATTCATGCCTTCATCTACCACTTGATCCAGAGCAATATCATATCGTGATTTCCAATAATCTGAGTAGCATGTTCTTCAAACACGTGAGCACTGCATTTCTTCCTATTGCGGAAATTGCGCGAACTTAGCGAGATCCACACGAAATCGAGATTAATAAGATTATGCACAATGAAGAACACACAAAAGATAGAATAATTCAGGAAAAAGTAGAGATATTATCTATGCTCTTGTGTAATTATAATATGATTAAATCAATCAATAGATCAATTACAAAAATGAATAATTCTCTTTGAAAGGAGAATTCGATGGAGAAGAAGAAGAATTTGAGGCGCACAAAACTCGACCGCTAGAGTTTCAATATATTTTCTTTTATATAAAGAAAAAAAGAAACCTACGAAGCAACACATCATGTTTTGGAAATCAGTAAAAATGCGGTTCGTGTTTAGTAAATACGGGACCTGTGTTTATTTTCTTACATTCGACTTTTGCCCAAAATGCATTAAAAGGAAACATGGTCCATGTAAAACAACACCCCCCGGATGTTTTATACACATAAATTCAAATTACACCAAACTTCTCCGGCATATATACAAACTAACACAGTGTTATGATGTGCTTAAATATCCACTCAAATCCCACACTTCCAAATAGATCATAGAATGACAGAAAACACCGCCTTCCATAGTTTGCACTGAAACGTATCTACTTTGAGACTCGTCCATTGATCATACAGGTCACAAAGGGAGTTCGGAAGACACTATACAACGCTTGTTAGTCGTAACCACCGTACCCATGTCTTTTAGGTAGCGGTGCATGGTAAAAATTGATGACAAGAGCTTTCATCTAGCTGCCTGCAAAAAGTACAAATTATCTCATTTTCCAGAATCATTCCACGTACAAGTAATAATACCCTTGTAAAGATCTTATCTCATATTATCAGCTACACGAAAATTTGGTCCGGGAAGTTATAATATTCGAACACATGCTAGACGTAGGTCTTGGTAAGGCAGGATAACAGAGCTCAGGTATTGTTGCAGTTACCAACTCCACAGAATTTCCCCCTTCTGCCATTATTCCGACACATTTTATCATCAATATTGAATTGACGTGAATCCCTGCAAGCAATTTCATCATCTCCTGCACCATTAATCCTTCCCACGAATAAAATCTATCGTCTCCAGGTGAAACAGCAATACCAAACACCTTGGCGGTTAATTATACCCCAATATTACTAACCATACAATTTTTATTCACAGTTGGAGAGAATAAATGTGGGAATCTAGAATTTAGTGTGTGATCCCCGATCCATATTTCCAGACAAAAACATGTGCTCTAGCTGTTACCTATTCTCTTAGTCCTCCTAAAACCAAGCCTTTTCCACTCACTATCATTTTAAAACATGATACAGACATTCCTCCGATATCCCCCTGCTGTTTGGACTTTCCATGACTCCAAGCAATAAACTAGGGGATACTGATGTTTCTCGGCCACTAGTTGCTGCCACATGTTTCCTTTATTCAGCTATAACCTCCATACCCATTTAAAAATTAGTGCTTAATTTTTGTGCCGGAGATTCCCTAAACTCAAGCCCTCCAAGACTTTCATCCTCTCAATCAAATTTCCAATTAGTTAGATGCCCGCAAGTTCCTTTTGTGAGTATCATCATCTCAATATTCTCAGCAACTCCCGTCGGCATTTTAAATCAGGAGGGATAAATAGATGGGAAGATTACTTAGCACAACCTTAATCAAAGTAACCCGCCCACCTATAGATGAGAACGTCCCTTTCTAGCCTTTTCCATCATTGGTTGCCAAAATGCTGGCCTAGATGGTGATCCTCCTATTGGTATTTCCAAATAAGTAAAAGGAATGGACACAACCTTGCACCATAGCTTACCTGCCATATCACTTAACTAGTTTTCGGCACATTAATTCTAGTTAGGGATATTTTAATGAAATGTACCTTCAACCCCGAAGCCATGCAAAAGTAGAGCAAACCACGTTTGATGTTAACCAGAAACTCATCCTTTATCGGGCCAAAAAATGGTACCATCACCGTACTACGAGTGTGAAATTTCCAAACCATTCCTCTTAAGTCTTAACCAACAACCCCTTCCACAATCCCAGAGGCAAGGCCTTTTGGATGACCAAGTGTAGCACTTCTACTGCTATGAGGACGATAAATGGTGACAACGGGTCGTCTTACTGCAAACCAAGGAAAGGCTTGAAAAGCTGTTTTGGGAACCTATTTACAGGCACCGACTCCGAGGCGGATGCGGTTTAGTAGCAAAGAGTTCATCCAGCGTCTCCATTTGTCAGAATCTCAGTCATGGCCCATTCAAGAAGTCCTCCCAGTCTACACTATCATATGCTTTATGGAAGTCGATTTTAAACACTATTGACCCCACCTTAGATCGTTTGCACGAATCAACTGTGACGGACGCAATCAGTATACTCTCCATAATGTTTTGCTCATTAGGCTAAGACTAATGACGTTTGTAAACACTATCTTCATTTGTCCTGCCAAAATATTTGCCGCCACTTTCTACAAGAATCCGGCCACACAAGTGGGTTGGTGATTCCTGATGCTGAGAGGCATTGGAACTTTCGATATAAGGGTAACGAAAGTTTCATTGACTTGAGGAGAGGGTTTACGAGGCTCAAAAGTCATTAACCAATTTATATATATTAGTATTGATTAAATCCCTGCCATTCGTCATGAATGTGAAATTGAATACGTCCAAATCCGGTGCCTTCAAACTATCACATGCCAATATTGCATTTTGAACTTCTTTTTCTGTGAAGTGTTGAATAAGGAACTCCCTCTTCTACTGTGGAATTCGTTTGGATTCGAAGTCTACAAAAACAGGTTGATCTGGTACCTTGTTTCTGGAGACTGTAGGTGTCCTGAAAGAATCCAAAGATACCCTCTTTATCCTCTACGGTTGTTCTATAATGGATGGTACCCACCAAAATTTATTTTTTCAATAAAATTCCTCCACTTCTTGGCTGCAGCATACCTATGAAAAAATTTCGTGTTTCCATCCCCTCCCTTAGCCATCTACGTACACTGAGATTTTTGTCCGGAAATGACTCCAACCACTGAGATTGAGGAGATTCTGGACGACCGAGTCATCAAGAAGAGAGGGATGCCCAACTATAAGGAGTATCTCATCAGGTGGAAGGGGTTACCCGAGAGCCAGAATAGTTGGGAGAAGGCAGAAGACCTATGGCAGTTCCCGGAAGCTATCCAGAGGTACTTGTCTTCTATCATCGTCGAGGACGTCGATGACTTTGGTGGGGGAGAATGTTACGGGCTGGATCGGAAGGTGGGCATCGAGGTTCTACCGGGCCCAGCATAGTCTAGATCATCCTTGTAATCTAGATAAGTATGGAGAAGTGTATAGGGTTCTACACTCTCCTAGAATGTTCTAGAAGGTTCTAGAGGGGAATGTCTCTAGATCCTTCTCTACTTATGTAGAATTGTGTGGATTATTCTAGAAACCCTAAGGAGACTCTAGAAACCCTAATGGACTATTCTAGAACCCCTAATGGGCTTATTGGGCCATTCTAGAGAAATCCATTAGGCCCGTATCTAGAATCTTCCTGGGGGAGGTGAAGGGGTGGATCCTCTCCTATAAATAGAGGGGGGGGGGTAGAGGCATTGTAAATCATCCAACAAGAGTTGTATCTTCAGAGCTTCTCTCTCTAAATACACTCCTTCTTTCTCTCTCTAAAAGTTCTCTCTTGTGTTCTTGTGTGAAGGTTCGGTGTGGTGCTCTAAGAGGCGTCTCTAGCCTAAGTGTGGAATACACTTGAAGGAGGAAGGCTGACTTAGTCTCTCAAGGAGTGAGAAAAAGACTAAGGCCGCACGTAGCTAGACTTTGGAGAAGAGTCAGTGCGTGACAAGTGGTATCAAAGCTCGGTTCAATGGCCCACAACCTCGAATCATCACAAGTCACTCATGTCCCCGTTCCCGATGTTGAGAAGAGGAAGAAAGGCAAGTCCACTTCCAAGTCCCACGGGGTGAACTTGGAGGAGATTACGGAGAGGATGGACCGTTCTATAACGGTTTTCCAGGAGGATCTCACCACCCTAGATGAGAGGGTGGAAGTGTTGGAGAAAGACATGGAGTCCTTACCCGGAAGGGATGAGGTGCAGGATCTGGTAAATGACCTAGCCACCAAGCTCCATGAAGACATGCTCGAGTCCGACAAGAAGCTCATGCAAGAGATGTTGGCTCGCATGGATGGGACATTTGGCCAACTCGTAGCTGAGAATATCGAGTTGAAGGAGAGGCTTGCAACCCTTGAAGCCGAGTGTGCTCGTTGCAAGGAAGCTATCTCAATGGGTGCTGGATCTTCGAGAGGATCCCCAGCCACCTTGGATATTCCACGACCGTCAAAGTTCAAAGGAGCAAGGAATGCGAAGGAGATCGACAACTTCTTCTATGGTCTTGAAAGGTACTTTGCTGCTACTCACTTACTTGATGATAATATGCGGATTACCCAGGCTACCATCTATCTAGAGGATGATGCTATGCTATGGTGGCGTGCCCGCCATAGAGAAATGGAGAGGGGTGTCTGTGTAATCAATACCTGGGAGCAGTTCAAGACGGAGCTCAAGAAGCAGTTCTACCCTGCTAATGCTGCGATGGATGCTATAAGGAGGCTCAGGACTCTCAAGCATACCGGGACCATAAAGAAGTATATCAAGGCCTACAGTTCCTTGATGTTGGAGATCCCAAACAAGCCCGAGAGTGAAAGGTTGTTCTACTTCCTTGATGGACTCCAAGGATGGGCGGAGCAAGAACTTCGAAGAAGGAAGGTTCAAGATCTCTCGGAAGCCTATCGAGAAGCTGAATCCTTGCTTGAGTTCAAGTCCGAGAAGAAGGACAAGAGTCGGAAGGAGGGATCTAACAAAGGTGGGGGAGCCAAGCCCTACAAGACGGGATCCAAGCACTCTGACTCGAAGGGAAAGGACAAAGCCGATCATGGAGGTAAGGAATCTAAGTACAAGCGTGAATGTTTCATGTGTGGTGGTAACCACTTCCTTCGTGATTGTCCTCAAAAGAAAGCCTTGAGTGCTATGGTGAATACTCAAGGAGAGAAGGCGGATGAGGGTGAGACCCACATGGGGTCCCTAACCCTACTTAATTCCATCAACACCAAGCAAGCAAAGGGGTTGATGTATGTGGAGGCACAAGTCAAGGGTGTCACTAGCAAGGCTCTAGTGGACACCGGAGCATCTCATAACTTCCTTAGCCCTAAGGAAGCACAAAGGATGGGCTTGAAGGTGACCAAGGAGGCAGGACGAATGAAGGCCGTCAATTCCGATGCCAAGCCTACCTATGGGGTAGCATATGGAGTTCCCATCATCCTTGGATCATGGGAAGGAAGGGTGAACTTCACTGTATCGGAGATGGACGATTACGACATGGTGTTAGGCATGGAGTTCGTGGATGTGGCAGCCCCACTCACATTCCCGGGAGATAGCACCATGCACCTCACCAAGGGGAAGCAAAGCCACGTTGTTCCCCTATCCCGAGCCAAGGTAGAGTCCCGAGTTCTTTCTGCTATGTAGTTTTCCAGGGGATTCAAGAAGGGAGAGTCATGCTACTTGGCCACCATGATGGAGGAGGAGGAGTCCCTAGAACCCATGAAGGTCCCAGAGGAGATCCAACAGGTCCTTCACGAGTTCAAGGACACCATACCAGCGGAGTTGCCCCAGAGGCTTCCACCTAGGAGGGAGGTGGATCACGCCATTGAGCTAGAGCCTGGAGCAAAACCACCTGCAAGAAGTCCTTACCGGATGGCCCCGCCAGAGTTGGAGGAGTTGAGAAGACAGCTCAAGCAGTTGCTAGATGATGGATTCATTAGGCCATCCAAGGCCCCATTTGGTGCACCGGTGTTGTTCCAGAAGAAGCATGATGGGAGTCTTCGGATGTGCATCGACTACCGGGCACTCAACAAGGTGACCATCAAGAACAAGTACCCGATCCCATTGGTGACAGATTTGTTCGATAGACTTGGAAGAGCCCGATGGTTTTCCAAGTTGGACTTGAGATCGGGATACTGGCAGGTGCGGATCGCCGAAGGGGATGAGCCCAAGACCACATGTGTGATGAGGTATGGAGCTTATGAATTTCTTGTAATGCCTTTTGGTCTTACGAATGCTCCAGCAACCTTTTGTACTCTTGTGAATAAGATATTTCACCCCTACTTGGATAAGTTTGTGGTGGTATATCTTGATGACATTGTGGTCTATAGTGAGACCTTGGAAGATCATATGGTGCACTTGAGACAAGTCTTCCAGGTACTCAAAGAGAACGAGCTCTATGTGAAGAAGGAGAAGTGCTCGTTCGCTCTCATGGAGGTGCAGTTCTTGGGTCATTACATCAAGAACGGGAAGATCGGGATGGATGCAGCCAAGGTCCGTGCTATCCAGGAGTGGGAGGCCCCGAAGAATGTTTCAGAGCTACGGAGTTTCCTTGGGCTGGTAAACTATTACCGGAGATTCATCTCAGGATACTCGGGTAGAGCCACACCTCTCACTAACCGGTTGAAGAAGAAGGTCCCATGGAGTTGGGATGGAGAGTGCGTGGAGGCCTTTGAAGATCTAAAGAAGGCTGTGATGGCGGAACCGGTTCTGTGCTTACCCGACTATTCGAAGGAGTTCCAGGTGCATACAGATGCCTCCGACTTTTCCATTGGAGGAGTTCTCATGCAAGAGAGGCATCCCATTGCTTTTGAGAGTCGCAAGCTCAACGACACGGAGAGGCGGTATCCCGTCCATGATAAAGAAATGACCGCTATCATCCACTGCTTGCGGGTTTGGAGGCATTACCTTCTTGGAAGTAGTTTTGTGATCAAGACCGATAATGTTGCAACAAGCTACTTCCAGAATCAGAAGAAGCTGAGTCCCAAGCAAGCTCGATGGCAAGACTTCTTGGCCGAGTTCGATTATAAGATGGAATACAAGCCCGGAAGTGCCAATGTGGTGGCCGACGCTTTGAGTCGCAAGGCGATGCTTGCAAGTATGAGTGGTCCTACCGGTGACATCCTCAATCGAGTCAAGGAAGGGATCCTTCACGATGCCTTTGCCAAAAGTTTGATGGAAATGGCAAAGGAGGGAAAGACTCAAAGGTTTTGGGAGCAAGATGGTGCGCTCTACACCGTAGGGAACCGACTATACATTCCAAGATGGGGAAGCTTGAGGAGGGACTTAATGAAGGAATGCCACGACTCCAAATGGGCTGGACACCCAGGTATGCGGCGCACTCTAGCACTCATTGAAGATGCTTACTACTGGCCACAGATGCGGGACGAGGTGGAAGGATACGTGAGGACTTGTCTTGTGTTCCAACAAGACAAGAACGAGCAGAAGCGTCCTGCAGGATTGTTGGAGCCTTTACCCATTCCTGAAAGACCTTGGGAGAGTGTCTCTATGGACTTCATCTCCGCACTCCCGACGTCCGAAGGATATGGATCCATCATGGTCGTGGTCGATAGGCTAAGCAAGTATGGGACGTTCATCCCTGCCCCAAGGGATTGTACGGCGGATCAGTGTGCCCAAATGTTCTTCAAGCACGTGGTAAAGTATTGGGGATTGCCTAAGTCTATCATCAGTGATAGGGATCCTCGCTTTACTGCTAAGTTTTGGAGAGAGCTGTTCAAGATGATGGGGTCCGAGCTTCATTTCTCTACAAGTTTTCACCCTCAGACCGATGGCCAGACGGAAAGGGTGAATGCTTTGGTGGAGATGTACTTGAGGCACTTTGTAAGTGCTAATCAGAAGGATTGGGCTAAGTTGCTGGATGTGGCTCAATTCTCCTATAATCTACAAAGGAGTGAGGCTACGGGACATAGCGCTTTTGAGTTGGTCATGGGGCACCAACCCGTCACTCCACACACCGTGGCTCGAGGCTACAAGGGGAGTAGTCCCGCCGCACATACTTTCGCTCATGGATGGCATGAACAGCTGGACCTAGCCAAGGCACATTTGGAGAGGGCCTCAAAGAAGATGAAGAAGTGGGCCGACAAAGACCGAAGACCCTTGGAGTTCAAGGTAGGAGACATGGTGATGGTGAAGTTGTCCCCACAGGTGTTCAAGGCCTACCGCCAAGTGCACAAAGGCTTGGTGAGGAGGTATGAGGGGCCTTATCCTATCTTGAAGAAGGTGGGGGAGGTTTCCTATCAGTTGGAGTTGCCATCCAAGCTGAAGTTGCATCCAGTCTTCCATGTGAGCCTGTTGAAGCCCTATCATGAAGACATGGAAGACCCCTCGAGGAAGGAATCCAAGCGCGCTCCTCCGGAAAATGTGACTTCCTTCACTCATGAGATTGAGGAGATTCTGGACGACCGAGTCATCAAGAAGAGAGGGATGCCCAACTATAAGGAGTATCTCATCAGGTGGAAGGGGTTACCCGAGAGCCAGAATAGTTGGGAGAAGGCAGAAGACCTATGGCAGTTCCCGGAAGCTATCCAGAGGTACTTGTCTTCTATCATCGTCGAGGACGTCGATGACTTTGGTGGGGGAGAATGTTACGGGCCGGATCGGAAGGTGGGCATCGAGGTTCTACCGGGCCCAGCATAGTCTAGATCATCCTTGTAATCTAGATAAGTATGGAGAAGTGTATAGGGTTCTACACTCTCCTAGAATGTTCTAGAAGGTTCTAGAGGGGAATGTCTCTAGATCCTTCTCTACTTATGTAGAATTGTGTGGATTATTCTAGAAACCCTAAGGAGACTCTAGAAACCCTAATGGACTATTCTAGAACCCCTAATGGGCTTATTGGGCCATTCTAGAGAAATCCATTAGGCCCGTATCTAGAATCTTCCTGGGGGAGGTGAAGGGGTGGATCCTCTCCTATAAATAGAGGGGGGGGTAGAGGCATTGTAAATCATCCAACAAGAGTTGTATCTTCAGAGCTTCTCTCTCTAAATACACTCCTTCTTTCTCTCTCTAAAAGTTCTCTCTTGTGTTCTTGTGTGAAGGTTCGGTGTGGTGCTCTAAGAGGCGTCTCTAGCCTAAGTGTGGAATACACTTGAAGGAGGAAGGCTGACTTAGTCTCTCAAGGAGTGAGAAAAAGACTAAGGCCGCACGTAGCTAGACTTTGGAGAAGAGTCGGTGCGTGACACTACGCTCAATCTCCTGAATTCGGTCTTCGATCTGTTCGATCTTGGTTTCCATCTCCCTGAATTCCTCTTTATTCCACGTCTTTTTAGTTGGTTTCATATTATGTAATTTGTGATGTATCAGCAAATTGCTGCAGATAGACATCCATGCTTTCTTTGATCCAACAGTTCATGAATCTAAACAGTATCCGATCAAAGTTGCCGCTATTAGACGTGTGATTCATAACGGACATGATCTAAAATGTCCTTCTGCAGGATGCTTGCATTTATATTTGGTAGTAATGGTAACCCTTTTAGATTCATAAAAAGTCTCTTCAGAACGACTCTTTGGGTTTCCCCTAAACCATGCATATCTGTCCGTCATCGGTTTGATCTCTCTAACACCTTCATGAACTCCCTGAATTTTGTTACACCTCTATGGTCCACCCTTCCACTGCTCCGGTCCCCATCTTCTAAATCTTTGTTGAAACTACACTAAAATTTATTGTAGGTTTAAAATGGGAATAATAATCATAAGTTAAAAGCCAATTTTTTTTTAGCTTTTTAAAGGTTAGTTTATAAACTAGTGAAAATATTACTAGTCAAATGTAGTTTGTTTTCTAATATAGTTTTTTTTCTTGGCTTACAATGGCATGACAAGATTCCAAAACAAAATCAGACTCAATGGATTACATAGAAATTACTCTATAATGAAATCTACACTGTCAAACCGAAGGTGATCCTCCTCAACAGAAAGCTGGAGGAGTTTCACACACTCGAATGACCGAAACACTGATTGTGTCCAAGAGCTACTAGACCTCATTGGTTTCCCTATACTCATGATTGACTTGGCAAAAAAGAAACTGATTCATCAATTCCTTACATGCACGAACAAATGCGGCCTGAACATGATGCTGAATAGCCGAGCCATTAACAAGCTTTGTAGCTACCACAGAATCACAGCTACGAACAATATGCTGGTATCCTCGACGCCAAGCTTCATGGGAGGTATCGGTTCCTTCTTACTTTCGAATCAAAGGAGGACAGTGCGAGAGCAATGCAGGAAGAAAGCATGCTTCATGATCATTTTCCAATTGTAAGGCGATGGAAGATTGAGGATACATGCAGAAAAAGGAGGACATGGGGGAAGATGATATGCTGCGACTCCGAGACGGAGGGAGGTTTATCCATGGAGACAACAAAAGTACTGGTGGAAACAGATTTCCTAGAAGACATTAGGGACCGGGTGGCTATTAAGGTTGCTGGCCAGAGTTTCAACGTTATCTTGCAAGAGGTTGGATGTAGCTACCTCCCATGGAAAAGTGGCAGAACGAACGGCAAGCACTAGCAGGCGACAACAAGCTCGTCTATGGAGGAACGCGAAGAGTCAGTTGGGATGACTCAAGGGACAATAGTGGTTGAGTCAGATTTGCGGCCGAATGAGGACGGAGATGAAACATGGATAGAGAAGATGGAAGATGACGTGGAGCTTGAACGCGTGGGAGAGAGAAAGAATAAACACCTTCAGAAAGGAGGCGAAGAGGAGTTCATTAACTCCATGCACATGCCAAATGCATGGGAACCAGTGAGAAAGTTGACGGCTAGCTTTGAGGAGTCACAAGGAGGCAACCTTGGAAGCCGCACAGCTGATGTTACAAGAGTCGAGAGTGGTGAAGTCTCAACATCCGAAGGGACAAGGGAAGTCGGGGTCACATATGATTTGGATGCTGAAGAGGAAATGGTGCAGGATCAGGTTGAAGCGTGTGGGCTGGAGAAGTATTACTTCGAGCTTAGCCCACCGCGAGGGTTTGATAAAGCCAAAAGTGTTAGCCCAGTTTTTTTGTAGAAGGGATGGCTCGAAGAAGGTGAGAAACTTGAAATAGGGGATTTGCCGGAAGGGCACATCTTTGCAGAAAATAAAAAGGAGGCGGTAGAGGATCTTCTTGAAGCGGAAGAATCCTGGAAGCTAGGGCAGAGGCTGGGATTATCCTCTAAGGATGATCTAGCTTGTGTTAATAAGATAGCAGCGGTAAGGAGAAGTCAAAGAATAGCAAGGAAGCAGGACTGTTGATGTTCTATTATCCGTTGTTATGGAAGGGTGGCTTTTAGAAATGTTGCTTATGGTGATTATTAGTTGGAACGTTAAGGGGATAAGTGAAAAAGGCAAGATCTCTAGTATCCGATCTCTTATAGCTAGAGAGAAGCCTTGGATCTTAGGTTTAGTGGAGACAAAGCACGGCTTGATTTCGGAAGGGTGGAAAAGGAGGGTTTGGGGCAATGCTGATGTAGGATGGTGTGACGTTGTAGCAGATGGGAGAAGTGGGGGCTGATTTGCTCTTGGGATACAGAAAAGTGGAAGATTTCAAATGTCAAGTCCGAGAACCGATGGATTCTGCTAGAAGGTATTCTTCTCCCGTTTAACTTTGATTGTGCGGTGTTACTTTTATATTATTTTTCTGAGGTACGTGCTAGGGAACAATTGCTCAAAGATGTTTGGAGTGAAAGACAAGGAGTTCACAGATTGAGTTTAGTCATGGGGGATTACAATGAGGTTAGGTGGCCTAGGGAGAGAAAAGGGGGCACAATTGAATCTCGTAGCATGAGATTTTTTAATGAATGGATTGATAAATTGTGTCTCATTGATATAAAATTAGAGAACATGGAGTTCACTTGGCATATAATTGGAATGGAGAGCTTACTTGATAGATTCTTAATTGATCAGGAGTGGATTGCTTGCTTTCCCCAATTGAGTTGTTTAGGGTTGAGGAGATCGTTGTTAGATCATAACCCGATCCGCTTAGTGCTTAAGTCCACTGTGGGGGGGGGGGCTAAACCATTTAGGGCTTGGGATATGTGGTTTACTCACCCAAAGTTCAGGAATTTTGTTGCTGATTACTGGGGGAAATTGGGGGAGGTGTCCTGCCATGAAAAGCTCAAGTTGATCAAAGAACCGCTTAGAGTTTGGAATAAGACAGAGTTTGGGAATTTTGAAGAGAGGATTTCGATCTTGGAAATAGAGATGCGGAAGCTGGGTGATATTACTACCAGTAGTCCTGTCTCGGAAGTGGCCCTAGCGAGAAGGGCAACTTTGCAACAACAACTATGGTTATGGCATAAAAGAAGAGAAAGATACTGGCATTAGGTATCAAGAGTTCGGGGATTCAGGGAAAAGGACAAGAACACAAAGTACTTCCATGTGATTGCAAATGCTCGAAAGAGAAGGGAGGCCATCCACAAAATAAAAGTGAAGGGGAGTATGTAACAGATTCTCAGCAGATTAAGGAAGCGCTTACTTCTTATTACAAGGAGTTTTTTGGTAACCACGACCTACCAGAGATCAGAATGACAGAAGATGGTTTCAAGACAATTACTCAGGAGCAAAATCAATGGTTAGAAAGCATTCCGAAGAAGGACGACGTTAAAGCGGCCATGTGGCCTTGTGATCCTATGAAGGCGCCTGGGTATGATGGTTTTCACTTGGGCTTCATCAAGAAGATGTGGAATGTGATTGGGGACGATTTCTCTAAAGTGGTGATGGACTTCTTTATCACGGGTCAATTACCGCATTCCCTAAATATGACCCTAGTCACTCTCATCCCCAAAGTGCAAGGATCAGAAGAGGTGACACAGCTTAGACCCATTAGCATGGTTGGGTGCATCTATAAAGTTATTACAAAGATCATGGCAGACCGGCTGAAGCAGGTTATTCAACCACTGGTTAGTGACACTCAATCGACTTTTATTGCGGGGAGAAGTATCCTCGATGGGGTTCTAGTTGCAAATGAGGTAGTGCACTGGTTTAAGAAGAATAAAGGTGCTCAAGGGTTGATGATCAACCTGAAGACTATTTTATCGGAATCTAATATTTATGAAAATATGATAAGACTAAACACAATGCAAACCTAAATCTAATGTTTTTAATAATATACTAATTAGAACCTAATAAGATATGATCTAATATTAAATATATTCGATAAGACTCAAACTAATACTAACTAGAACATTATGCATAATTGAACCCAATATAACTTGATATAATACTACTCCAAAATTGATAACACTCTATCTTAACCTACTCAGTCAAAACACTATATCCATAGTTCATACATTTGCGAGATATACCTAATGCTTAGATTAGTTTTTTTTTGTACCAATTAAAATGAATATGCTTATGAAAATTAAATAAATGAAAATTAAATATCAATTTTATTATTTACATATATATGATTTTCATGATTTGATCTATTCAACACAATTAATTTTTTTATCACATTCAAAATTAATATAAATTGTAACATCCCCAATTTTTGAACTAGAAAATTTTGTTTAAAGATAATGCAAAAGTGATTTAAAAATAACATCGTAGAATGTTACCATCACATCAACCATAAGAGAGATGTAAACATCACCGAACTTATGTCCAATGCAAGGAAAAACGGAACAAAGATTAAAGAATGCATGATCATAATAATAATAATGTGACAACACGAGTAATAAACACTAGAACCATATCATAGATAGAATGAACTTGATAGATTTATAAAATTAAATATAGGAATCTGAACAAAGAGCTTAGATAACCGAAAATACAAAAGCATCCCAATGCAATGGAAAAAAATACTAATAATCGGTTAGCCTAACTCTTAGACACAATCATAAACCTCGAACCCCAAGTAATGACCTACGTCCTCACCCTCAACATATTCTACTTGAGAGTCATAACCCTACAAATCATCCTCTGCTTCTCGAACCAGAAGCTGGATCATCACAATGACCACACAAGTACCATATCAGTACCAGTAAAACATACTACCTAAAATATGAAAGGCTCATGCAACACATTGAAGTCACATACCAGCATGTTGATACCATAACGATACATCTCAAGTACAACATAACATACTTGCATAGAAATCATGGAAGTATAGCAATAAAGTAATATATGTGATTCATAAAATGTAAACCATATTAGAATTCTTCATTTAGTGACCACACAAATTTCGGTTAGTAAGATAGTTCATTTGACAACAGCTAGTTATCAACTATGAACAAAAGTTATGGTAGCATAAGATAATCACAATGGGATACAAAACCCATCACACAAAGTCAAGATACATCAAAGGGGCTTTTTTCGGGGATACCACACCCACTACACATCGAATGTACCTACCACAAATCAAAATATCATACCCATCATACGTGGGTAAAGTACACTAAGGGGGCTTGTACTGGGATACCTCACCCACCACACCTTAAATGTCACCGTTGTGAGGGACATAAATTTGGGATACCACACCCGCCTAAACAATGGATAATAATAAGTGCCAAAGTGCTTGTACTAGGATACCTCACTCACCTATACTAGAAACCCATGTTATGTCAATCTGCCATAGTATAATCTCATACCTCAAAGATATGTGCATACCCCCTATCAACCGTAACCCGGTAGAGAAGGAAATAGGTACTGAATGAAAGATATATAACTAAGGGTAACCAAACCATTAACTTATGGTAGCTACCCCGAGAGTTAGAGAAAAAGGCTTGAATGAAATCTTAAACCATTAATTTATGTATAAGTGATATTGCAAATCACAACAAAATCCACACATAATCAAATTGTGTTTTTCCAAGTGATAACACCAAACACAATTAAAATCCATTATATAACCAAATTGGGTGCTTTAAAGTGATAATACCAAACACATATCAAGGGATTAAAGTCACCATTTGGATGTTTAAAGATGACACCAAACACATCAAAAATCATTAAAGCCACCATTTAGGTGTTTAAAGATGACACCAAACTTATCAACAAGGCATAAACGCTACCAATTGGGTGTTTAGAATTAACGCCAAACTTAACCAAAAATCAATTCTCAAATATCATCATAGTTTTTTATATTAAATAAGGTCAATCATAATAGAAATCATAATTAAAATGTTGTAGATACATGGAATAATCAATACAAAAGGCACAAGAGAAACATAATAATTTATAACAAACTAGTTAGCTTTTAATCGAACCAGCTAATTGGTCCTTCAAACCAGTTGATTGGTATAGTCAAAGTAGACTTGGACCAAAACAAAACCAAAGCACTAGTCGACTAGTTGGCCTCACCAATCGACTATTCATATGAACTAGTCAATTGGTTTGGTCCAACCGGTCTATGGGTCTAAGTAGAGACCAACCCATTTTGGCCTATAGAGAAATCGATCAATGGGTTTGACCAACTGATTGAGTGGTCATAGTAACCAGTCGACTGGTCTGGTCCAATCGGTCAATGGGTTTAAGCAGAGATCAAACCACCTTGGTATGTAGGGACACTTATCGATGGGTTTTATCAACTGATCAACTTCATCAAAACCAATTGACTGATCTCACAACCAATCCATCCAAAAATTCAAACCATTTGGTTGCTCACAAAATCAATCGATGGGTTCAGGGAGCCAATCGACTGCTTTAGATAAAACACAACCAAGACTTACAAAACACGTACCAAAATTTACCACCCTTTACCATATTAATTCTAGCATATTTCTATGTCCAAAAACGCATAAAAATATATGGTGCACCCATAGAATCGAATGGACAAGTGATAATGTACACACTTAAACATATCATACTCAAACAACCCGTTTTATGATTAAAATCAGAGAATCTCAAAAACACTTACTTGAGGAGAATTATACCATATGTTCATGACATAGAACACAATTAGATGATACTCATATAAACACTAACACATGGAACCCCAATATACCACATAACTTAATTATGTTATAGATAAGAATGTCTTACCTTGAAGCAATTCTTCTAACCCAAAACACCTACTAGATTGACTATTTAGCAAAACTTCTATTCCTAAGAGAATATAAGTAAAATCCATTAAAAATCATCTTCCAAAACTTCTTTAAAATCTAAGAAAATTGGAAGAAGAAGAGAGACACAAAACACCACCTTTGACTAAAAAATAAGGTGTTAAAAGAGAAGTCGAACTCTATAATTTTTCTCAAAATTAGTTTTTCCTTACTTAAGAAAAGCAAGAGAGAACTAAAAATAATATTAGAAGAAGAGAAAGGAATGCAATGCTTGCAAGATCAAAGGATAAAGACAAAGATAGCCCATGTTTTTCCTCTACGAGAGGAAGAATAGGGAAAATGAAAAGGTGCTCAATACTTAGTGAAATTTTCATAAGGAGAAGGGAGAAAAGAGAAAGATAACAAGTGAGAAATGGTAATGGATCAACAAATGAGAAGTATAGGGGCAAGTTGGTCTACATTCTTAGGGAAAAGGGGGATGAGACTAGTGAGGTTGAGTGTGGGCAAGCAAAGAAGTGAAGGTTAACTTGATGGAGTAGTGGGGGTTGAGTGTAGTCAAAGATGGGCAAGGTAGTGGGTTGGAAAGTTGGGGAAGGGTGCACAAAGTTAAGCTCACAACCCTATATGTCAGAAGAGAGAGGGAGAGGTGAGGGAGAATAAAAAAGGGGAGGCTTGCCTCCAAAAGAGGCTTTTGGGGAAAATTTTGGTAATTAAAATCATATAATGATCTAATTAATATGAAAATAATACCAGAGCACTAAAATATAATTATTAGCATAATTGAACTCAAATGAGAAGTTTTCATAATCATTAGAATCAAATTCGAATCAAAATCCGAAATGGATTTGAAATCGCAGGCAAACCAATCAATCAATTTGGAAAAACCGATTGACTGGCTTGTTGAGGACAAGAATATAAATTTCCCCAATGCACCAGTTGATCAGTTATGTAAACTAGTCGACCTGTACACTTGAAATTCAAATTTTTATTAGAATTCCAAGCCTATTTCGAAATCAA
This sequence comes from Tamarix austromongolica, assembly GCA_039764185.1. Lineage (NCBI taxonomy): Eukaryota > Viridiplantae > Streptophyta > Magnoliopsida > Caryophyllales > Tamaricaceae > Tamarix > Tamarix austromongolica. The sequence continues at coordinate 70,158,272 of CM077815.1, read as the reverse complement.
AACTCATTTATGTTATATCAATATAATTCTAAATACAATTTCAAGGATTTTGGGACGGGGTATTAAATAAATACATAAAAATGAACAATGAATTGTAACTTTTGTGTGTGTGTGTGTGTGTGTTTTATAGCATAATCATATGACAAATTCTTTCCACTCAAGGCATCAACATACTACTTACACACTCTTGCCTAACTTGCTAATAATGTGCATCTATTAGGTTTCAAGACAAGTTTGACTTCGTCTGTTTCAAATTTACAAAACAAAATTAAAAGCCACTTCCGACACACATACAATCAAATGATGGAAGAATTTAGAAAGATCTATGTTTGCTATACTCCTAGGTTTCTCTCCTATGAGTAGTAAATACATACAATTAAATAAATGGGTTACATTATTTGCATACAATTCAATATAATAAATAGATAGGTTACATTTATATTTGCAATCTTTTGTCCATTAATATTTATAATAATAATAATTTTGCTATGAAATAATGTATTATTAATATTGCTATGGTATTAATTTATTTAAAAAAAATCAAACACCACTTCACACTTGAAACAATTAAGCTATGAGAGAATTTGGAAGGACGCACAAGTTATACTTCTAGGTTTCTCTTTGATGAGTAGTAAATAATACATGCAAATAAATAAATGGGATACATTATTTGTATACAATATAATTGAATAAATGGGATACATTCATATTTATAAATTTTTTCCATTCGTATTTATAATAATAATTTTACTATAAAACAAGATGTTGTTAATATTGTTATGATACTAATTTTATCAAATATTGTATTAGCTTAGTTCTCATACATGATACCGGTGACATACTAGTTAGTATTTATAATAAAATCTTTTAGGTTCAATTTCTATGGACTACTTTTTTATTAAAGAAAAAATAGAACAAAAAAAGAGAGAGAATATGATTACATGTAAAAAACAATTAAAGGTTTGTGAGAATAGCTTTTCAAACCAAGGGTTCTAAACTACAAAATAATAATAATAATAATAATAATAATAATAATAATTAAATAAACAAATAAAATATAGCAATAGTAAGAAGAGTGGAACTGCATATAAATTATAAAAGTGTTGTAGTATAGATAATGGTAGATTAATATTTTTAACAAGGTTTTAGGCTCAATTCTTATTGATAGAAAATTACAAAAGTAGCAATAAAAATAATATAACTAAAGGTCATGTGTTTGGTCATCAAAAATTATATTTTACACAAAAAAAAAATTGTTGAACAGATATAATTAAAAAAATATTATATGTTATTATTTTATTGTTGTCGGTATCATAATTAATACTTTATGATTGCTATCATTAATTTTACATAAGTAAAACGTAATGGATCATCTATTTAATATTACTATTATTTCCATTGCTATCATAATAATAATAATTAAATTTGTATTATTATTATTATTAAAATCAAGACTTTGTTAGTAAATTATGAAAATAAGTCGAGAATAACGGACTTGGTTTCTACAAATTGATTCAGCAATTGTTATTTTCTAGGTGTATCAAGTGAGACATGTGATCGATTTTTGGTTGAACCCGTTGATCACATCCGGCATCGAAAATATTGTTCATTTATGAATACTAAACTGTTCTATAAAACCCAATTTAGGTATATATCTATCTTACTATCTAAACTAAAAATATAGTTCAAAATCACTAGTGAGTCCAAGTGGGGTTGGGGCTTAAAGAATGGAAAAGTATTTTTATTCTTTGCCTAATATCGTCGTCAGTACACAATAGTTATAATAGTCATAGTACCCATCATTCTGTATTTGTCAAGAATGTCTATTCAAAAATTAAGTATGAGCCGGCAATTAGATATTTTTGGTTAGCTGATTTTCTTATAAAATGCACGATATTGAAACTAATTATTGTTGTCTACTGAGTGATGACAAATATGAACTACATTTGAACATCTTATAGATCATTTGTTTGATAACAAATGAATTTTATAAATAATCGTGTGAAGTTAAGCTAGATTTGACCCACTTAAACATATCCATCTAAAAAACAAACCCAAAAGAAACAAATTAAACCTACCCAACATAAAACTAAAATAGTATACGCTTTAATCTCGCATGAGTGAACCTAATCTGATATGAATCAAACTGAAGCTACCCAAGTACTATTACCTAACACCAATTTAATCTCAATGTAAAATCAAACCAAAAGCATTAAAACTAATTTAACAATAATCAATAATCCATTTAACCTTAAACTCAAATTAACCCATACCAAAATAAGTGATCCAACTGAGATAACTTAAAATCAAAATAAACTCAACCCAAGCCCATAACATGAAATAAGTTCCATTTAACCCTACTTAATTTTGACTTGGACTATTCCATTGTCACATCTACTCTCTTAAATACAATATATGAATGATACTCAAACTTCTAAGATGACAACCTTATATTACAGCTTCTTAGCCCAAGCAGTATTCATATTAGGACACGTGGATAAGTGCATGGCCATGCAAAAAAAGTTAGGTTCGCTAAGTGCATGGGCATGCAAAAACACAGGATAAACCTTCGACCCCAAGTCAGGTATTACCCCTCACGGATCCACCAAACCATGTAAGTATTATAGAAGGCTAGACTTCGGGTTGGATCATCGGAAGCTCAGTGGCTGCGCTGTACGCTGGGGAATGGACGTTCGACACGTCTAGATTTAAGCTGCCGTGACAAATATCGATTGTTTCGAGAAATTTTGGAGAGTTGAAGCAGGCACATCAAGAATATGGAGTTGATAAATTAACGAAGTCAACTGTTTCATCTTCTGATCTAACATCGGTACAAAATTCACAGGTGGCTTTTGAACGTTTCTGCAAACAATGTTCAATCCTTTTCTCTATCCAAGCTAGTCTGCTCTCAAGCCTCATAACACCGGAATGCAGAATCCGTACATCAACTTTCACTGCCTTTGCACAAGCACGAAGCAGAATGTAATAATCAGCATGGGCGACATATGTTAAGCACCCTCTATCCCTCTTCCTCGTATATTGAAGATAATCATGTCTCTTAACATTCACCCTGGGCGGAATGTAATAGAATCGATTTTCTTCCATGTCTAATTTCAGTAGTCTAATAGTTAAATCTTTCAAATTCTCATTATCATTGACAGAAGTTGAATTCAACTCGTCTGATGGATCTTCAGGATCACCATCACCACTTGAAGTCCTCCCTAGGCCGGCATCTCCATGGGGAATTTCATCATTAGCTGATGAACAGCTAGGCGTCCCTCCATCCCCAACTCTTCTGCTGGCGTTAGATGGAGTGCTGACATCTATATCGCTGTTCGTTGATCTTTTCTGAGGCGAAGCAATACCACAATCCCCAAGTGACTCGGAGTCAGATGCCTCAATATCCTGAAATAAATGATTAAATCAGAGGCATAAACGAGTAAATAAAAGACCACTCCCTCATGAAATTCATACAAACATTCAATGGATATACAAGCCAATGAGCATGCCTAGTTAACAGAACAGGCCGCAAAACTTCCGACCTCCAAACAGCGTGGAGAAAAAATAAGTACTTATCTACTGCACAAAGATCAATATGAAACTACACACAGGAGGACGAGTTTCGTTATAAATTCATTTTTATCTTGTCAGTTCCTGCACATGTCACACAATAACGACTAAAGTGTATATCACCTGATGCATCCACCGCGAACAAATGAACATGGGATCAAGCAATAAAACTGTGGTCATGGTAAGTGTTGCAAAAGATATTTTATATGTTGCGGTTGTCATCGTGTGATTTTTTTTCACAACAAATATTAGCAAATATCAGCTGATAATTGATATATTACCAACAAATACAAGAAATTCTAAAACCGTTGCGTATTGCCAATTTTACAAATCGGCTCACCCAAAAACTGATAAACATTGACTGACATAGCATATCAGGACTGATATTTAATTACAAGCATGGGATTGTGGCATTGACTGAATGTAAAAGATCTACTGAATGGTATCCAAATATGAAACACTGGCAACATTTAGCAATAGAACTATTTGACTACAAATATTTACCAGCACAATCAAGAGAAGACAGAAATACCATAAACATTGCACAATCACCAAGCCAACTCCTAACAAATAGACGACTGAACTTCACAAAATCAAATTGATGTGAGGTCAAAACAAAAGATCTGTAATTTGTTCATTGATGAGCTGAGAAATCAGTATATTTGGCTAGCTAATTAGTATAGAATGTACCGTTTTTCATTTTCAGCCTTTTCCTTTTAATCGTGGTTTGTTTGGGTTTGTCAGACTCCAACTACTAGTGTGGAGTCTGTTCTGATATGCTTTTGCTGAGTCACTTTCCCTGTTTTAGTTCAGTCCGGGCATCTGGAAATCTGTTAATTTGATTTATAAAGGAGTTAAGAGAAGGGAAGGAAGAAGGCAAGGCATACCAGGACCTCAAATACCTGGCACCATTGCTTCCTGGCTATCAATTATCAACCCAGATTCCCTCGGATTATTTCTTATTTACTGTGTTGATTAACTTGCTCTTCACTGAGTGTTTTAATGTTCAGTTTCTTTAGCTGCTACCCATTAATTGGTATCCTAAGTGGCCATGGCTATCAGAATCATTCGAAAAGGATGACCAATTTAGTGCTGAGGAGAAGAAACGAATGTGTGCAACCTTAGATCGATGCATTGCCAAAGTAGATAGTTGAATCAAGATGTTAAGATTTTGAAAGGACCTTGTTATCAAGGTAGGATAAACGAAGTAAATAAGAATAATCACCAAGATGGAGGAAAGAGATGGAGTTTTCTTTAATAAAGCTAGAGAAATATGAAGCTGATGTTGCCATAGAGAAGACAGTAGGCGAGGTGGCCAAGAAGTTAGACTGCCTTGTTAGACGAGTAGAAGTCAGATCTTCCATTTTGGAAAACAAAACAAAGAAGAGGATTGAAGAATGGCAGCAATCAATGCAAGCCAAACTGAGTTTGAATCAGAGAACCTTCAGGCCTACCAAATGAATTCCATGAAAGAGTCCAGGAAAGTGAAGATTTTTTCGGTAAGACTGGAAGAGAAACTCAGCTGCTGTGGAATTGCCATGGGAGAGACTTTAGAAGCTCTAGGATTACCAGCAGTGCAACTTCAGGGAGGCTCGAAGCAAAAAATTTTTGTATGCTGATGGGCCTGTCCAAGTTGATATGACAAGAGATAGGAATTGGGAAAAGAAAAGCAGGTCGGGCTGTAGTCAATTTTCTCCCAAGTCCTAACCAAGCAATAAAACCGCAATTACGGTCGCAATTGCAGTTGCGATCGCGGTGTCACGGTATTGGGGTGTCGCGAATGATATTTTATTCCGCGGTTGTCGCGGCGTGATTTTTTAATTCTTTTACACAACAAATAGGTCAATATCAGTAAATATCGGCCAATATTGGTAAAATATTGACCGATATCCGAAATTTTGCCTATATCGAGGCAATAAATATGTGATTTTCTGAAACGACCATATTTTTGGAATTTCGCGTCGCAGTTGACCCAAAAACAGCAAAATTGCGGTCGATATGCAATTGCGGTACCGATATTTCATTATATGGTCCTAACCCAAAATCCTAGTATATTTCCTCAACCTCTGAGACACACAATGGCAAATGAATAGCCCCTCGTGACCTATCATTGATTGAATGTTTTGGCCTTTGACTCACAGCCTGTGAGCAAGCAGAATTATCCAACAAAGCTAGATGCTGCAAATTTCATCTCCCACCTTGATGAGCCAGTGACGTAGCAGTGGGTGAGTGCACATGAGCATCTATTGATCTGGGTCCACAAAGAAAGCAAGCAAAGAAAGTGGAATTTATCATGAGTAAGCTGCAACTAATCTGCAAAATTGGAGAGGAACCCATTCCAATTGTTTTCTGTGGTATCACTCTAGCAGATGCAATCTAATTCTCTGAGCGATAAGATGCACCAGAGAAGTTGTTGATCAATGATGAAGTTCTGAGGTTTGAACTTGAGACTTCATTTGCATTGTCATTTGGCTTTGGATGTGTTGCTTTTGAGGTCGGTAACGGAAAAGGGGGAAGGGTTGGTTCAATTTGAGGAGTTGAAGGATGGGCGTCACAAAGAAGAGAAGGAAACCCAAGTTGTAATAGGTTTTGTAAGATTTTTTATCATTTTTCTGGTGAAAAGAGATATCGCTTGTCACACTTTCTTCCTGAATATGGTTGGCACGTGCTTGAAATTTCTTTGGACCCCTTCCCTCGACTGTCGAGGAATTTGTTGCTGCAGTTCAAGAGTTTTATTCTTATATAATTGACACAAAACCTCCCATTATTAATCTCAATACTGTGCTCCAATATCTGATGAGAAGGTCCAACACATCCAGAAAAAGTTCCTGCCTGGGTTCTCCATAATGTGTGAAGTTTGAATTCAAGTGAAGATACCAGCCGGCCCCACTGAAATTGGGGTTCTTCATCAGGTAGTGAGTTCTAATCTTGCCCACGCCTGGTCATACAACACATAACTTCCTATGCCGTTAAGATACATGTTGTAATTTACCTCATTGTGATGTCCTACTGTTGGGGCAGTAGAGGCCCTAAAAGCGAGGGATTCGCCTTTACATTTAGGTAAAGATGCAAAGTCCTCTAATGGGAACTCAAGAGAAAAACACAAAGTTACATATGATTCATTTATGACCTGGTTTGTTTCTGCTCAAATTTGCTGCCATCTGGGTATTGATTTCAAATTTGATGGTTCTCCTAATCAAAAGCACACCAATTTCCTTGTTCTTAGCTGGAATAATAATGATCTAATCTGTCTTGGAAGGGGAAAACACATGCACCACTAGGGCTCTAAATGAGTCGAGCCGAATCAAATACCCCTGAGCTTGGGCTTGACTCATTTAATTAAATAAATCTAAAATAAGGCTTGGACTCGGCTCATTGAACTAAACAAAAGAACCGAACCGAGCTTAACGCATGAACTAAAGCCATAAAATAAATAGAATCTCACCTTTTTAAACTCGGGCTAACTTTTACCCGACTGAATACCAAGTTGGCCTAATTCATTTACAACCCTATGCACTACTATGTACGGAACATACAACAACATTGGTAAGTACTCATTAGTGAAAGTGTTGTTTGTTGAGTTCTATTGCTTACTCAATGAAATGAAGATGAATGAAGGGTAGTGGAAGCAACATACAGAGTCCCAATTCGGACGACAATAGGTTTTTCTTACGTGCAGCATACAAGAGCCTTCTAATAAGTTGTATTTGTGAGTTTTGACCAGGTATTTATGCACAACATAACAGGATTTTAGCTCGTGCAAGTTGATAAAGAAGTGTATAGCTTGGCATGTGCATTCTGTGACAAACACGGGAGTCTCGTGTTTACTAACACGGACCATGTTTGTCTACAGAATGTTTTGGGTTGTTTTTTAGACAAATGTTGAGAGTAAAGAAGTTAACATGGAGTTCCTGTATTTTCTAAACACAGATAGTGTTTTTTGGATATTCTACGACACAATTTGTTTTGCCCCACAAGATTTTATCTGATATAAAAAAGTTGCGATAAAATATTAGCCGTCAATTCGACCATGCGAATCATCTTCTCCTTTATTATGTTCTCCTTATTTTAAAAATCATTGATTGTGTGATTTGTTGAGTAATTTGTTCAATTCTCTTGTGATTACACAATTACCTAAATAAATATCTCTATTTTTTTCCTTATTGTTCTGTCGTGCAATTGAATTATAAATTAGTTCAATTGTCTTGTTAGTTCCGATAATTGTTCAAATCCATTTTATTAGACTGCACTCATTGTTATTCTACAACAATTTTGGTATTAGAGCTCGGTTGCTAAAGAGATCTGGTGTTCAAGATGGATAGAGGATTTGATATTGAGAAGTTCAATCGTTCTGTGAATTTAAGATATGGAAATTGAAAATGTGGGCGCTTTTAATTCAGAACGGGCTAGAAAATTTTTTATCCATGCATTTGAAGAAGCCAAAATCAATGACAAATGAGAGATTTAAGGACTGGATTTGAAAGTCTTCTCTACCATACCACTCTCTTTGTCTAATGAAGTATTGTGGGAAGTGACAAAGGAATCCACAATAATTGTCTTATAGTTGAAGCTCCAATTTTTGTATATGATCAAGTCAGCTTCAAGACTTGAATCCTCTTGATGAAGGCCAATATTTAAAAGTTTATTTGGATGAATTTGATTATATTGTGATAGATTTACAAAACATAGAAGCCAAATTTGATGATGAAGATTTGGCCATAATATTTTAGTATTTTTTGCCAACAAAATTTAAGAATTTTTGTGAGACTGTGTTGTATAAAAAATGATGAGTTGGTCCTTAAGGATGAAAAACCCACCCTGCAACAACAGAAATTGATTGATAGTCAGTTGACTAGCAATAGTACTTCCAACCCCAAAGGGCAGAGAGTCAGAGACTCATATAGTGAGGGACTTGTAATCAAGGGAGGACTCTAGAGCGGGGATCTAGTGACTATAAGAAATTTAGATCTAAGTCGAAGAGTTGGCACAAGAATGTGTTGTGCCATGAGTGTTATAAAAAAAAGTATATTAGGAAGGTTTATCCTAATAGGAAGCCCGACGCTAAGTTTAGTGAGTCATCTGGTATAAAGGATGATGTTGTTGTTGCCAACATTGATAGCGATGGAGATGTATTGATGATCATTGATAGATAGACCAAGATTACTAATAGATGGATCTTAGATTCTAGGTGTCCTTACCATATTTGTCCTAACTAGAATTGGTTTCAAACTTTTGAGGTGAATAAGGATAGAGTTGGCTTGATAGGCAATGATATTACTTGCAAAGTTGTTAGAATTGGGATAGTGAAGGTAAATACATATAACGGTGTGGTCAAAACACTGTCTAACGTTAGACATGTCCCTGAGATGACCAAGAACCTCATCTCATTAAGTTCCTTATATTGTAATGGGTATCGGTGTGTGATTGAAGATAATATCCTATAAGTTACAAACGAAGCTCTTGTGGCGATAAAGAGGAAATGGGTCCGGACAATAGATGACTTAGTGGGTTCTACTATTACGGGAACAACTACTATGACATCGGTAAAGTTGACAAACTCGGATGTTATGAAACTTTGACACATGAGATTAGGGTATATGAGCGTCAGGGAACTGATCGACCTCTCTAAGAGGAGACTATTGGATAGACGCAGTATAGGTACTATAGACTTCTAAAAGCATTGTATATTTGGCAAGTAGAAGCAGGTTAGCCTTTCGATGGTTAAGCATAGTACGATGGCACTTTTTGAATATATACATTTAGATTTATGGAGTCTAGCGAGAGTGGTTTCCGAAGGAGGCTCGTTGTACTTGCTTACATTTATTGACTTCTCTAGAAAGGTTATGGAAGTGTTTCTTAAAACATAAGAATGATGTCTTTAGTTTTTTCAAATGCTAGAAAACCTTGCTAGAGAAGTAGATTGGGAAGCAAATTAAGAGTCTCCAAACAGATAATGGTCTTGCATTTGTGAAGCAGAGTTTTACTAATTTCTATCATGACCGTGAGATAGCAAGATACCGCACTTATATTGGGAAACCACAACAAAATAGGGTTGCTGAGCAGATGAACACAACCCTATTGGAGAAGACTCGTATGTTTTCACTAGGGGGCTAAGTAGATAGTTTTAGACTAAGATGGTTACCTAGTGCACTGGTCACCCAACCGATCCATTAAGTTGAAAACACATGAGGAGTAGTAGTCTGGTAAACCAACTGATTGCTTTGATTTGCATATATTTGGTTGTTCTGCTTATACTTATGTAAATGATGGTAATTTTCAGCCGAGAGCCAAGAAGCGTATCTTTCTTGGCTTGATATCGGAAGTGAATAGGTATACGTTATAGGACTTATTTGCATCCAAGTTATTGACTAAGCATGGATGCTACCTTCAATGAATCTATGCTCCTACAAAAGACTGAATCTAGTGATAATGTGTCTAAGGAAACGAAGCAGGATAGTGTTTCACGCCAGACGAAGTTTGAGGTTAACTTGGATGGCATAGACCCTTCTGATAAACCCTCTAATCCTAAAGTAGATGGATCCAAAAATAGGTGGAGCAAATAGGTGTTACTTTAGGCAGAGCCCTAAAGATTTTTAAGCCCCAAGTCATGTATGGTTTTAAAGAATTAGTTGGCTATGCCTTATATAGTATAATAACAGTTGTTGACGTGCATAAGTTAACATCATTTCCAAAGGCTATTGTGAGTTCTAACTCTGCCGAGTGGTGTGTTGCTATAGAGGAGGAGATGCGGTCTTTATTGAAGAAAATGCCATGAAAACCTATGAAAGCACTCGGGAAGAAGAAGATAGTTGACTATAAGTGGGTGTACAAGTTCAAATAGGAAACACAGGAGTTGAGAGACCAAGGTTCAAGGCTCATTTAGTTGCACTTGGATTCATCCAGATTCCAAGCATGGACTATAACGAGATATTTTCTCCTGTGGTTAAACATACTTTTATTTGTACCTTGCATGTTATTGTGGCTATGCACGATTTAGAATTAGAGAAATTTAATGTTAAAATTGCAATTATGCAGGCTAAGCTTGAGAAAGAGATTTACATGTGTTGGCCTGATGGGTTTGTCGTTGAGGGGATGCATGACCATATGTGTCTATTGAAGAGATCAGGTCTAAAACGGTCTCTTAGATAATGGTATAAGCGGTTTGATCAAATTATGCTTGAGCATGGTTTCTCTAGGAATGAGCATGATGGATGTGTGTACTTGAAAGAGATGGAGGGTAGCTCTCTTGTATATCGCTTGCTATATATTGATGACATGCTTTTGGTAGTAAAAAATATATCTAATGTTGATAAGTGAAAACAATGCTGAAGAGTGAGTTTGAGATGAAGGATCTTGGAGTTGTAAAGAAGATCCTTGGCATGGAGATCATATGAGACTATGAACAGAAGCTTTTGCACTTATCACAAGAGTCTTATGTGAACAAGATGGTTGAGAGGTTTCATATGATGGACGCCAAGTTGATGAGCACTTCATTGGCTGCTCAGATTGCAAGCTTTGGATTGCCCCAAATCCAACGAGGAAAAGGAGTTCATTGCTACTATTCCCTATTCTAATTTGTTGGTTGTATCATGGACACTATGGTGTGTACTCGGTCTAATATTGCTCAATAAGTTAGTGTTGTGAGTCGATATATGGCAAATTTAGGGAATGTCACTAATAAGCAATGAAGTGGATCCTAAGGTACTTGAAGGATACAACATTAGCTTGTTTAGAGTATGGGAGATCAACTAATCTGCCGGTTAGGTTCATAAACTCAAATTATAGTGGAAACCTTGACAATTGGAGGTACTGTCTGGGTGGTTCTGCTATTAGTTGGAGGCTTTCCTTGCAAGAGATGATGACCTTCCACTATTAAGGCGGAGCATATGGCTATGACTAAGACTTTTCACAAAGTCGTGTGGCTTAGTGGCTTAATGGTTTAGTACATGAGCTAGGATTTGATTGTGGTGCTCCAGTCATTTAAAGTGATAGCCAAAGTGCTATCTGTTTAGTGAATAATAAAAAAAATTCCATCGTCAAATGAAACATATCGACATCAAGTATCACTTTACTTTTGTTACCAGCAAAGTTGTATTAGAGAAAATAGATACTTTGGATAATCTAGCTGATATGCTACTAAAGCCCCTGACTGTAGGTAAATTCAAGTGTTTCTAGGACTTGATTGGTGTTTATAGGCCATGAGGCTCTTTATAGGACTAGGAGTTTTTTTACAGACGTTTTTCCATGTCATACATCACAAATATTGTATCATGGTGGAGAATTGTGAGCTTTGAGTGGATATTTGGTGCAAAGCATAATAGAGTTTTAGTTCGTACAGGTTGTTAGAGAAGTGTATAGCTTGGCATGTGAATTCTAATACAAACACCGGGGCCTCGTGTTTGTCCACACAATGTTTTTGGTTGTTTTTTGGACAAATGCCAAGAGTAAAAAATTAACACAAGGCTCTCGTGTTTTTCAAACACGGACTGTGTTTTTTTGCATATTCAACCAAACACGTAATTTTTCCTTGTAGGGTTTTATCTAATATAAAAAAGTTATGATAAATTCCTAACTGTCAAGTCGAACATGTAGATCTTCTCCTCTCTATTGTGTTCTCTTTGTTTTGGAGAATTACTGATTGTATGATATGTTGAGTGACTTGTCCATTCCTCTTGTAATTACACATTTGGATAGATAAAGATCTCTGATTTTTTCCTTATTATTTTGTCTTGTGATTGAATTCTAAATTAGCTCAGTAGCCTTGTTAGTTCCGATAATTGTTCACATCTAGTGTTATTAGATTGAAATCAGTGTTATTCCATAATAATAGTCAAGCCCACTCATGCAACTTCTTTCAACACTATACCTAAAGCTAAAATATTCCTTTGAAAGGGGCACTGGCTTCATTCTGCTGGCAACGGGATGCTCTTAAGTTTATGATTGGGAAAGGAAGTAGAAGGCTTAGAAAGTCCACCAACGTTCCACATCTTCACCTTGAGAACAAGGTGAAAATTAGGGCGAGGAGTATCATTGAGCCCATCATTAAATCATCGCGGTTACGGTCGCGATTGCGGTTGCGGTGTCGCGGTATCGGGGTGTCGCGAATGATATTTTCTATATCGCGGTTATCGCGGCGTGAATTTTTAATTATTTTACACAACAAATATCGACAAATATCGGTGAATATCGGCCAATATCGGTCAATATCGGTAAAATATCGGCCGATATCCGAAATTTCGCCGATATCGCGGCGATAAATGTGTGATTTTCTGTATCGGCCGCAATTTCGGAATTTCGCGCCGCGGCTGACCCGAAAACCGCGAAATTGCGGCCAATACGCAATTGCGGTACCGATATTTGATTGTATGCATTAAATACACTTATGTCATTAGGTGCAAAAGCGCTAAGTAATGAGTAATTGGAGTAGTTGATTAGAATAGAGTGTTTCATTTGTCATTTTTTTTTGGTTTTCTACTTTATGATCTATGTTTATGTATGTTACAGGCTTCATTGTGTCACTTTTCCTCTTTATTTTTAGTGTGCCTTGGAAATCTGTTAATTTGATTAATAGAGGGCTAAGAGACAGGAAAAGGGCACCATGTAACGGTTGTACGAGAGGGACAAGGATCTAATACCTGGCACCATTGCTCTATGGCTATCAACTATTAACCCAAATCCCCTAATATTTACTGCGTTGATTAACTTACTACTTGAATTTGGGTGTTTTAGCTATGATGTAGGAATCCCACATGGGTTATGAGGTCCTTAGGGGAGTGGTACTTAAGTCTGGGGGCATTTCCCCCCTCGAGTTAACATTTAGGGTGTGGTTCTTCACTACGCTTGAGTAACTCACAACATTGCATCACAATCTACCGCCACAACTTTCGTGCAATCATGTGGCGCAGTTAGGGACATTGGTGTTTGTATGGTGGTAAGTTACAATGCCACATTAATCAAGCATGGGATTAATAAATAATATATATGACCCTAAAGCAGTGTGCAAAACTAGATATCTGTATTTGTTCGAATTTTTTTCCCCCAATATCCACTCCGTGTCATTTAGACCACATATCTGAGAAATATGGACCAGATTCAAATATATCCAATATATGTATGAAAATACTATTTTATCAATTTTGATAAATTTTGCGATAAGATTTTTAAAAATAAAGATTATATATTAAATTCATATCTACATTCATATAAATTTTTATCAAAAGAAAATATTAAAATATTATTATAAAATTTTGAATTACAAAAAAAAAATTAAAACTTTTAAACTACAAAAATATAATATTATAATATTATAATATATGAGATATTTTCCTAGATTAGATAATCTAGTTAAAAACTTAGTATCTTAAATGTCAGATTAGACTTCGGAATACTAGATTTTTTGCATAGCCCTAACCATCTACTCTTAGGCTAGCTTCAGAGGGTAAGTTATATTCAGTGATCATAACATTCATCAACTACATCTTGAAGCAGGATAAATTTATTAAGTAGCCACCCAAATTCCCATCATTTTTGAATATTTAAATGCTGCATATACGATTTGATGGAGAAGAAGTTAAAATAATAATCAAATGTCTAGGCAGCATAAGCATTGCATATGTCAATGGCAGTTATTCAAGGTGCTTTTGAGTTTGACACTAGCAAGGTCTATGAGATAATGCAACAGTTTGAGAAAGCAAAAAAGAGATGACAGTTAGATGTCAAAAAACCCAAACAAAATGCATCCAATATTGTTTTTTGAACAGTTAAGGAGAACTACTTCCAATAATTTTACCTCTTGTTTGTTCTGATGACAGAAGCGAATATGGTTCTTCATCTTCTCCTCCTGCATTGCTAGGTCTGTACCAGCAAAATCTACATCCCCAAGATGTTGGAGGTATGTCCGCAAGTCCTTCGTGTACTCTGGCACATTGATAAGCAGAAATAATATCAGCAACAGATAGACAACTATAGCTCCACAAGTTTTCAAACAAGTGACTAACAAGTATCACCACAATAAGGGAATAATACCATAATCATCATTCATGTGATGATATCTCCTTTCCAGATGTTGCAGAAGCTTTGGAGCATCAGACTCAAATTTATAAAACATTTCACCATCTGAATCATCAAAATCATCCAGAGTAATTTCCTGCTTATCAGCATTATCCATCTCAGAATTACAAAAAAAGTTTGCTTGTCCTTCCTGGTCCGTCATGGAAGAAGCAATAGACTTCTCCCATTTGCCAAAGCCATTTATATTAAAAAGAATCCTTATTGCCACGATCAATATTGACATCACACAAACACGAGTAGGAAGGCGTAACTCACTAGCTGACAGCCAAAGATCTGGAGGTATTGACCACTCACAGATGCGGCACGCATATGGAAGAATCTTTTCTGATGGAAGGTCTAGCTGTTTGAGATATCGAGATGCAATAGCACAGAAGTTCACAGGGGGCAAAGTTAGGCCGATAGAATCAGCAATAGATGCCGCCATGGACTCTAACTTCTGTAATGGAACAGAGTATCTAGGCCTAAACATGGATCTTGCATTTAATGGGCATGCTTTTGAAGGAGGTCCTAGGTGTTTCTGTAAATCAACAAAAGCATTCACATAAGGAAGTTTGCCTTCAGAAGCCCACCTTATTATGTCAGTAGGAATTATCGCCTCTCTAGCAATATGACAAGCTAAATAAGAAACAGCCAGTGAAGTATACAGGGGGATCTTCTTTCTCAAAGATCTGCACCATGCTATTACTAGTCGGTGATCGTACATATTATATGGCTCGTCTTTGAACTGGGATTTCCGCTGACGCTTCTTATCCCCTAAAATCACAAAAGAAAAAAGAGAGGAAGAAATTACCAAAAAAAATATATTGGCATAAAAAGATTAATATACTAGTTGGAATAGAATCCAAAAATAAGAAAAACGCTTATGGAAAATCATTTACAACCAAAATCACATCCTTAGGTCGACGTAGAACATTTAGAATCAAAATCAAAAGGCCCGTGATTAGCGACCAAACTTGGTGCCTAGTAATATGAGAGAATTAACTTCAAGCACCACAAACTGAATTAGGGAAGCTGAAATGTCGGCAACCAAGCCCCTTTCATTACCATAAATACAGAACTCCCTGTAGATACCGTTGTAACTTCTAGTCTATCAATAATCTTGAGTCATACAAAGATAATCCGCCAATTGATTCAACGTTCAAATAAACAAGATAGCAGTAATTTAATTTCAGCGAATATAGCAGTAATTTAATTTCAGCGAATATATATATATATAAACCTAAATTGCATTACACACCTTGGCTTTCTGAATCAAGCATGACTTCATCAGCCCAGTCATCACTAAAAACCTTGAGCGACGCTAAATAACGGAGCCAAATCGCCCCAGAAAACCCACAAATCAACGGACAGACCTTAAATTTCTTCACCAAAGCCTCACATTGATACTGGATCATCAACTGAATCCCACCTACATACTTCATCCTAACATGCTCATAATAGTCTTCAAAAGCGGGCTTATCTCCTTTCCTCCAACCAGCTAACCCAAAATCACGTGGCTCAGTAGGTCCCTTCCAGTCGGGCAGGTCATCTTCGATTTCAGTTTCCGGCTTTGGCTTTGAAATATACCGCTCATCCAGATACGCTTGGCTCAGGGATTCATATAAGGATGCCTGAGAGATGGGTTCCATTTTGACCGGTGCAGGGGTGGGTTGAGAGCGACGGTTGCTGTACATGTAAAGTCCGCCGCCGCCGCCGCCGCCAGTCTTGTCGATGAAGTCCTCATCGGCGACGCCGGTGTCCATTATGTCGTCGGCTTGGGAATTGCAGAGGCGGCAGTACCAGAACCCGTCCCCTCCATCGTCGAAGCCCACACTGCCACAATGGTGGCAGACCATCCTCGAAGTGTCTACGTCCGCCATTTTTATGGATACGACTACTGAGATTCGCGTTTGCGCAGGGTAAGGTTTAGGGTTTTTGATGGTTGAGATTCGGCATAACCGCCGCCATTAGTTCAACCATTGGCTGTTAATTTGTTATATTTATCGGAGCGGGTTACAGTCCAATTTTCAAAAGTGTAAGTCGAGGGCGACGTCCAGACTCCGGAGCCTGGCACTGGGAGAGGAGGCGGGAAAAAGAACAGAATGGAGAGTCCGCCGGATCGACTCAAGGGCTGCGAGAGTGTATCGTCAGAAGTGTCCGCAGCTTTGAAGAAAACAGCGCCGGCCCAAACTTACCAGCCCGATCTCTGCCTCTCTCTCTCTCTGTTTTTTTTTTTATTTTTTTTAATTTTTTGATAAACTCCATTCAATTATCCTACCGTAATATTTAGTCTATATCTCCTTGATTTTTTATTTAGAAAACAATCTATTTACTATATGGCATAACATTTATATCCTTTATTTCTTTCATTCACCAAGTAGTCTATTTATTTGGTTGTATCAACAACTAATACCGATTGTAACCAACAGAGGTAGAGGGTCACACCCCTCCTAGGTAACAACATCACAAGTACACCATAACATCCTACAAAATTACTATCAATTTTTTTTATGAAAGCTAAATATAAAATAATTAGATGTTATTGTCATACCTAATACAAGTTCAATTGACTATATGATTTGCATACCAAGTATAAAGCAAAACACTATAAAAATTTCAATAAGATAGAAAGAGATAGAGAGAGAGAGAGAGAGAAAGGAATTCCATAAAACAAAGACAACAGTTTGGACATAAACTCCAAGTATAATATAATCAAAATACAACAAAAGGAAAACCCATAAAAATAAAGGTTCATAATGTATTTGCATAAAAACACTAACTATCGGATATCATAGATTCTAAGGGTAATACTCCAAAATTTACTACTGAATAATTTTTTTTAGCAGGAACAAAATAACAATATAAATGGGTGTTACCGTAATACCCCATATTTTGTGAAGTTTGTTGAATGACAAGTTATGGTATTTATTAAAAATTGATTATGTTTGATTTTAATTTGGAGCTATAATTGAGTTTAATGAAAAGTTAGATTTAAATAAGTTTTAGAAATGGAATAAATTAAGTTTTCAGGCAGATCGATCGATTCGTTCCATAAACCAATCACTTAGTTCATTTTTTTGGCTAAAGGATTTTTTTCTCAACTGAACCAAGCAACTAGTTTGGGAAACCGATCAACTAGTCGGTAGAACAATCTACTGGAAGGCCAAGTCGATTGACTGATTTGTCATGTTGGGTACATTTTTTTAACTCAAATTTTCTTGTAAATCTTCTTATACTAAAATGGAACCTTAATAATCCCATTCCAAGTTGTTTTCTAAAGAGCATTAACCTTTTTTTATCATAAATTCAGCTTGAACTTCTGCCTTGAACTGATTTAAGGGTTCGATTTGGAAAATTAAGGGGTCATCTTTGTCTTCTTCCACCTCTCTTATCTGCACACTCTAGATCATTGCTTCAATTCCCAGACCTGCCTCTATTTAACTAGGATATTCCTTTCACATTGGTCATTCATTTCCTCTATTATGTTTGACATTTTTGAGCGAATTTGACCTACATTTTTCTAGAAATCACCAATTTTGCTCTAAAAGGGATGTCATCCAACCTTTAATAAAATATGCCCATTTGGCTCAAATTTGAACGGTATAAATTAGGGTTTTTCAATCTAAGACTTACCATGCTCGTTCTTGTACCGATGTGTTGTATACAAATAGTATACAAATATCCTTCCATTCACTTTTTTTCATCCACCAAAACATTACAGCTCTCTCTAATATTGTGTTGTTTTCTCTCCAAGTCAAGCTCAATTTCAGTTCCTTTTCCACTCTTCTGACCCTTTCTCTAGCGCTTTCCTGTTTATCTTTAAAGTAAGTAAGGGTTAGATATAGGAAGAAGTTGAGTCTCTCTTTCAGCACAAATTCTCTCTATTTGTTCTCTTAGGTTTGGTAAGTCATTTTCTCCTAATTAGAATCCTGATTTATGAAATTATTCATTTAGTTTTTTAAGCTTTAATTTTTTTTCTTTAAGGTTTGAAAATCAAAAATCTTCTAGTTTGTGTGTTTCATATTTGTGGAAGAATTTTTCTTGCACCAAGTAAGTCATTCTTACTTCTAAAATATGACTTGGTGAAACATGTGTTGTGGTGAATTATTTAAAGTCTTGATTTTATAAGTTAGTGTGAGAATTTGGTTTTAGATTTATGCATGTTGCTTAACTTACGAATTTTGAGAACAAATGTATGATTTTAGGGAAATTAGGTTGATTTGATGAATTATGAAGCATGCCTCAATTTATGAGCTAAAAAAGTGTTGGTATAATGCCAGGATATGTTTTAGTTTGGATATGGTAGGAATTTTGAGGATGATTTGTATGAAATTTTTTTGTTCTATGTGTTTTTTTAGGGAAAACTGATCTACTAGCCCTTAAAACAATCGACTAGTTGACCTAACCCATCAACCGGTAGGTTTGTGGTGACCTTGGTTTGCTCTCTGCTTAAATCCATCAATTGGTTTGGCCAAACTAATTGAATGGTCTTAGAACAATGAATGGTTTGACCAAATTGATCGACTGGTTGGCCCAAACCAAATGATTGGTTGGTAAAATTGATTGACTGTTAGACCAAACCGATCAACTAGTTCGATTAGATTGTGTGATTTTGATCTTTTTACTTGGATATGCCTTGAGACTATGCTTAATGATGCTATATGATTTTTTAGAGAGTGAAATACCTCTATTGGCATGAATAGACAACCTGATGGATGGATTAAATGGATCATAATTTATGGCACACTTAATGGGTATTGTAAAGGCCTTAATAGGTAAACCCAAATAATTATTAGATGGCTTTAAAAGGGTAATGCAATCTATACTTGGCCTTGAAATAAATTAATCTAAGAGATTTAGTTAATATTGAGTAAGAATTAATGGAAATCCCACACATGGTTGGGAATGGTAATGGTTAAGATATAACAAGTACATGAATGCCTTGCTTTCACATTGTATGGGCCTTGTATGATCACATAACCTCGAGAATAATGTATTAATAACTTAAAGAAAAAGATGATCAAGACATGTATAAGTTTGGTTTAATTAATCTTCATTTGGCTACTAGAGATTAGTCTACTTTTGGGCATTTATGGGTACCTTCGGGTTTTGCCTTCTAACGAGATCCTAGTAGATCTTAATGCCTTACCTACTCTAAACACTAATGATGTACTAGGTGGTATCGATATGAAAAGGTAATGTTACCTAGGTAATTTTGGCTTTGGCCTAGAATTATGTCCATTGGTGGTTACTTGGTTTCGACCCAGACTTATGTTTATTAGTAGTTACTTGGCTTCAATCTGGACTTTATATCCTTTGATTTGGATAAACTTCCATGGTATATCAAACCATGGGGTAGTACACATTCCATCACTCGATAATAACTGGACATGCATTTGTATACTAATTTGAGTGAGTAATTGGATAAGAAGTTGGAAAAGAATGCGACTAAAGAGAAAGGTAAAAGAAAAAGAAAAAGAATAGTAAAGGAGATAATATGACCCAATAAATTAGGGATGTGGAAATGGCCTATGGTGAAATTATGTGACTAGATGAATGAAGCCTTACTATTAGTTGGACATTCTACTTGTAGCTTGTATATTATCATCTATGATGTAGTGCTATGGTGTCAAGCATGATGAGTCATGTATGGTATGAGCTTTATATGCCTAATGTGACCATGATAGAGTATGTATCATGTTTATATTAAATATTCATTATATATGTTAGTATGACTTTTGTATTATGCTAGAATCTTGTGTGTCGATGACTCTATTAAGGATGTAACTAGGGATGTAAATGGGGCGGGTTCGGGTCGGGTATACCATACCCGTATCCGTACCCGATAAAAAAATCCGTACCCGAATCCGTACCCGTACCCGAACGGATATCCGTTGATATATCCGTATCCGTATCCGTCGGATATCCATTACCCGACGGATTATCCGTTTACCCGTTAATGGATATTGTCCAACGGATAAATCCATTACCCGACGGATAAATCCATTTATAGTTAAGCCAAATGACAATTTTAACCTTAATTTATACTATATTTATTTTAAAATTAAGGATAAAAGGGTAATTATATATCGGGTAAACGGGTACGGATATGGATACGGGTACGGGTATGGATATCCCATACCCGTATCCGTACCCGAACCCGACGGGTATTTTTTTCTATCCTCCATATCCGTTTATCCATATCCGTTTAACTATCCGTCGGATAAAATCCGTCGAATTTCGGGTAATACCCGCCCCGTTTACATCCCTAGATGTAACTTGGCTTACTCGGTATAAAGCGTACTGATGTATTTGTTTGCTTGGTCACCTATTCATTCCACGAGTAGAGGCCCATGTGTAGGTTTTGGGGGATGGTTAGTAGTCGGCCAACCTCATATGGGGCATAGCTTTTGAGAGCATGGAAATCTGGAGACTTTTGAGTGGTCTTGTATGGAGCCGAGTTTGGGGCTACACCCTAACTTTATTTCTATAATTTGAGACCATGTACTTTTACTAAATTTCCTCATGTATTTGAACATTGTGGATCGTTGAGGTCCCGCATTTATATAATATGCTTTCTTTCAGTATTTATATAATATTAGTTTTGGTTAGCTTTGTTCTTAGCCTTGTATCTAACATAGGACATGTTGCTAGTGCCTATCCTATGTTAGATGTGGCGGTAACACCCCATTTTTCTTAAGTATTTATTAATTTTTTTCTTTTGCAAGGTTTTCAAAATAAATTTTTTTAGTAGTGAATAATGGAGGTGTAATAGTTATCGTTGTACTCGACATAAGTCTGGCTTACCATACCATCCTTACATCGAATATAAGACAAATTAGTTAAATACATAAAACATAGTAAAATAAGGAACGAGATAGATTTGTAATGTAAATAAAGGTTTGGAGGCTAACTCTAAATAAAATATTAAAAAAATCCATTAAAGGGATACATAGGAACTTAAGAGTCCCAAAAGGTATCCATCCATAGTTAAGATCCTAATAACATGACTCTACATCTCCAAACCCTAAGAAAAAAAACTTCTCTCATCCCAAAGCAACCCATCATAAGCAGCAAAGTCATCTAATGGGTAATCATTGACCTACACACAGAAATCTAAGCCACTTGCTCATGGAAATGAGTAATAGCCATGAAAAGGATGATTAATACAATAATAGTGAGTAAGGTAATAATACACTTATAACGAGGTTACATGATGTCATGTTACCACACAAGGGGATGAACATGCAGATAAATTAGCATAAGATGATGCAATAAGAGGATTGATTTCAAGTCTTATAATATGATATAATCAAGATCCATAATCTTATTTATATGGAGTTCAAGGACCCCACTTGTAATATCCCAAAATCCTAATTTCCGAAATTATGGCCAAATAAGGAATTATTAGAAAAATTAATTATTAAAATTTATTTACTTAAAATGTAGAGAGTTAATTGAGATAGATTAAGAGGAAAATAATAAAGAATTTAATTGGAAGAAAATTTGGGTATTTTTCTAATTAGCATGGAGGTTAAGAAAATTTATCCAAAATAGCCTAACTAATTTAAAAATGAATTTAATTATTATAATTAAAATAATTATTATTAAAATTAAATATCTAAATTAATTATATAAATAAATAAAGAACAAATATCCCCAACCATTTTATCATTTTCCATTTTCCTTTTTCCTTTTCTCATTTCTTTCTTCCTCCTTTATTTTTTTTCTTCTTCTTCCCCCGATTTGGGCCAGCCCGTCGGCCCAAATCTCCTTTCTCCCTCCCCCGTCTCGCGCGCCCGGCCTGCGCAGCCCAGACCCCCTCCCCGCCTCTCCTTCCTTCTTCTCGCCCGCGACCCAGCGAGCCAGCCGCCCGTGAAACCAAACGCTGCGTTTCGACGCTATAGTCGCCGAAATGCCGCGTCACAATAAGAAAAAAAAAAGTAACCGTTGCCAGACCGACGAGGACGCAGCGTTTCTTTCCAAACAATCCTCAAAACGCCGCGTCTTGTTTTAAAACTTTATAACGCCGCCGAACCGGCCGGTTCCCTTCCTTTTCTTTTCCTCCCTTGGACCGCCGGTCCTCCTCCTTTCCCCTTCCTTCTTCCTCCCCGACCTGCAACTCGACCCTACAACCCCCGAATATCGCCGGCCACCTCTGCACGCCGACCGTCCTCCCCTGCCCTTCCCTGCCTCTCTCCCGTCATTTTCTTTCTCTTTTCGACCCCGACCAAGTCCCTCTCTCCCTTTCCCGCGTGCCCACCTCTTTCCCTTTTCCTCTCCCCTTCCCCGACCCAGCCTGCCATGGCAGGACCTGCACACCTGCCACCGGCCGGCCACCTGCACACCTGCCTCGCACGCCTCCTTCTCCCCTTGTCGTCTTCCCCTTCTAATTGCTTATAAATACCCCCCATTGGCAACCCCGATCAGCTCCCTTTTCATTTTTTTGCCCCGAAACCCTACCTCTCCGCCGCCTCAAAAGACGGGCTTTTCGCTGTCACCGGAGACAGCCGCCGCCACCTCTAGCCACCGTTACCATCCCTGCACCTCCCTCGACAAAACCAAGCCACCACCACCCTCCGCCTTGCCCTGCTCGTGCCGCCTTCGCTATGCAAAGTTCCTATCCCGAAAACCACCACTTCCAGCCCGTCGCCGCCTTGCGCCACCTTCTGCCGCCTCCTCCACCGCTACCAGCCACCCTTCCACCCTCCAAAATGCCCAGCAGACCTCCCTCTACCTTTCCCTGCCTTCAAATTCCCCTGCCTCCCTCTCCTCCTTCCTCCCTCATCTTTCACCTCTCTCCACCACCCTTGGCCGCCGCCGTCGCCGCCGCGCGCCGCCACCCCTTGCCACGCCACTACTAGAGCTAGCAAAAGTTGACCCGACCCAAAAAATCTGACAAATACCGACTCGATCCGTCTGAAATCCGATCCGATTTTATCCGAGTAATAAAAAGCCTGAAACCTATCCGACCCGATCCGATACATATCCGATATCCGATACAACCCGAGAAATCATAAGCCCGAAATAAACCCGACCCGACCCGCTATTCACCCAAAACCCGATATAACCCGAAAAACTATAAATTCGAAATGACCCGACCCAATCCATTATTTATCCGAAATCTTATATTATTTGAAAAATTATAAACCTATAAAGATTCAACTTGGTACTACTCAAAAATTAACATTAACACAACTCAAAATTTTTTAAACTTCATAAAACATGAAATAATGTAGATGTGCAACTAATCCATACTAGCACTTACATCAAAATATAGAAACAATATACTTTCATAAAATTTATATCACTTATGTATATACAAATACAATATCCATTGATACCAATATAAATAAAAGTAGAGAAAAAAAAGAAAAACACTACTATGCCATTTAAATATTAGTTCACTTTCATTATTCCATTTAGTACCATAAGATAATAACAGTGCAGCCTTGAACACTATATGTTAGTATCTATACGGTCATACCTTATAATATAGCACCTACAACATCATAGGAAAGTAGGAAAAATTTGGAGTGAGAATGTTAGTTATTCATTATAAAAATTGAAGATTAATATTTTTTATTACATCAACATTGTTAAATAGTAAGAAGTCAATATTAGTTGGTCTTTTATCAATAATAGTCATTATTACTTATTTTATCTAATTTTTATCTTATTTAGCTTGATATGATCTAATCAAAATATATAATAAAAAACTAATATGTTGTTATTATTATTTTTACCATAATTGATATTAATTGATTACTTTTATTATTGTTATCATTATTTTTGTATTACTATTATTATTATCATTAATATTAATATTATTATTATTATATTTATTAAAATTATGTTGATATGATGTGATCAATCTCTTTTAAAAATAATATGAGAAGTACAACCTTAGAAGTCTTCATTTGTTATCAATTATCAATGACTATTATAAGTTAATATCATGTAAGGAGCGTATAAGATATAAATATAATATAAACTTAAAATAATACTAGAACTCAGTATGACCAAGCTAATAATGGAGTTTAATTATAAGTTATACCTTAACATAAAAAGAAAAGTGATACGATTTGAAAACTTTTAAATTTGAAACGTCAGATACATCTCCAAAGATAAAATAATGACAAAAAATTCTAAGGCCCCAAAACAATTAATATAATAATTCACTTTTAATTGAATAAGATAAATTAAAATAAATGATCTCAAAACAATTAACTTTTAATAATATCTTGGAATAAAAAGAAAGAAAGAAAATGACACAAGCATGGCTCAAATATGAAATGACCTTAATCCAATCTAAATTTGACCCAAAAATATAATAATTCAAACTCAACCGAGCCCGATCCGAACCCGAACCGAAATTAGAACAACCCAAATTTACCCGAATCCGAGTTCATCCGATCTCAACCAGACCCGACCCGAGAGCTTAGAATGACCCGAGATTATCCGATATTGAGTTGATCTGAATCAAACCCGACCCAGCCCGACCCGACAAAATGATCCGAAATTATCCGAAACCGATATGACCCGATTATCATGTTACCCGATCCGATAATGACCCGACCCGCTTGATTGCCAGCTCTAGCCACCACCCTCACTCCACTCCCCTTCACCTGCTGCTTCTCCCCCCACCTCAAACTTCTCTTTTCCTCCTGCCATCCAGCCCCCACCTTGATCTTTTCCTTTCCCTTCCTCCTCCACCGCCGCCGCCGTCGCCGCCATACGCCGCCGCCGGACCACCACCGACCCTAGGTGGTTCTCCACTCATCCAAACCCTAATATCCCTTTTATATAACTACTACTAATTTCTACCAATATTAATACTATTATTATTATTATTATCATTATTATGATTATTTCTTTCATTACTATTACTCTTATTATTATTATCATTATTATGGTCTCTATTATTAATGTCTTATTTTCTTACTAATACTAAAATCCCTTTTGAACCCTAACTTTTATTATACTTAACTCTAATCTTAATTTTTATAATTGTTGGTATTAACATTTTTAATAATATTACTATTATTACTTCTATTATCCTTACTAAGGTTATTATTGTGGTTGCTAAACCTTACTTAGTTGTATTATTGTTATTATCATCACTACTAGGAGTATTACTATTATTATCATCATTATTAGTATTATTACCATTATCATTATCACCCTTAGGAATAGTTTACTTGTAATATTGTGACCTTATAATATTATTATTTCAAACCTAACACCATTGTTAGACTTAATCTTTAAAACGCTAGAGTTCTATTACTTGAAACATAAGTATCACTATTAGTAGTCTTATTATTATTATTATTATTATTATTATTATTACTATTATTATTATTATTATTATTATTATCACTATTTTACTTTGACTAGTGAACACTATTATTATAAGAATGGAACTAATGGGCTTAATAAAATAAGTGTAACAATAAGTATCATAAATAACTATATTGTGACTACTAATATTTGGTATACTAATTCTAAGGTAAAAACCCTAGTTTTTGTATAAAACCCTTTTTAGTAATAAAAACCCTAACCTTAAACTAGAATGAGGATTGATAGTAATTATAAGGGAAACTAATACTTAGCATTTTCCCCTTTTATAGGTAACCCCGACCAAAGCCCTGAGGAGTTAGAGGAGCGTGCTCCAAGCCCGGCGTCGCCTTAGGTATGGACGAAGCTAATGGCCTTGTGCTATGTGTGACGTGGATGTGTTGAATGTTGTGTATGTCATGATATGCCATGTATTATATGATTTGTGTATAACTTGTCTTATGTATAGAGTAGCTTGGAGATTGAGGTATGTTATATGTGCTTCCGTGACATGAGCATGACATATATATGTACGATGTTTATAATGTATTATGTTATGGCCCACTAGGACATGCATGTTAGGATAAATGGCAATATGAGTTGGGAACCATCATGGGAGTCTTGAAGTTTGTATGGTGGGATTAGGGTTTGTATGGTGGCATAAATGTTCGCATGATGGTACTAATGATTTCATAGTGGTATTAATGACTTATGGTGGTATTCGGGTTCGTATGGTGGTATTGTGATTTTAAGGAGGCATTAATGTTGTATGGTGGTATTTGTGTTTTTATGGAGGTATTACTGTTGTATGGTGGTATTTGTGATTTATGGAGGTATTAATATTGTATGGTGGTATTAGCGTTGTATGGTGGTATTAGGGTTTGCATGGTGGTATTAGGGTTTGTATGGTGGCATAAATGTTCGTATGGTGGTACTAATGATTTCATAGTGGTATTAATGGCTTATGGTGGTATTCGGGTTCGTATGGTGATATTGTGATTTTATGGAGGTATTAATGTTGTATGGTGGTATTTGTGATTTTATGGAGGTATTAATGTTGTATGGTGGTAATTGTGATGTTATGGAGGTAATGATGTTGTATGGTGGTATTAGGGTTTGTATGGTGGTATTAGGGTTTGCATGGTGGTATTAGGGTTTGTATGGTGGTATTAATATTCGTATGGCGGTATTAATGATTGTATAGTGGTATTAATGACTTATGGTGGTATTAGGGTTTACATGGTGGTGTTATGGGTTGTATGGTGGTATTAATGTTGGTATGGCGGTATTAGGGTTTTGCATGGGAGTAAATGATCGTATGGAATCAGGGTTTGGAGTGATTAACTCTGGGGCGTTGTGATTAAGTAGGGATGGAGTAACCAATTGTGACTGTTGAGGATAATTAAGGTTTGGGATGGCTGAGTACGGTGGTTATGGTAAAGTAGGGATGAGAGTGGTTAACCACGGGTTGGTGTGGACAATTAGGGTTGGTTATGGCTGCTTAGAGTTGTTTGGCGTTATCATGTGTATTATCGATTAAAGGGTAGTTATGAATGCGGAATTTTATTGGTTGCGATGTGTAAAGCATAAAGAGAATAATTTATGCGTATCCTTGGTGAAAACCTTTTGAATAAGATATGTTAAGACATTAACTACTTACAGAGAAAGATGTTGAGCCGGACCCAGACCGATCCAGCGGCAAATAATAGTGGTAGGGTATGTTACCCTCGTGACCGGTCCACCGGCTATAATAGTGGCAGGGCATGGCCCTCGTGACTGTTCCGCCGGCTATAATAGTGGGGGATTCCATGCTCAACAAACTAATCAGAATGATGATAAGACCTGGGAAAGATACGAATACTTACAGTGGAACACCTTGTGAGTCGGGGCCAGACCGGTCCACCGGCAAATAATAGTGGTAGGGTATGTTACCCTCGTGACCGGTCCACCGGCTATAATAGTGGCAGGGCATAGCCCTCGTGACCGTTCCACTAGCTATAATAGTGGGGTTCCCGCACTCACACGGACTATTAAAAAATATGTGTGGAATGAACGTATTATTATTAATAAGAAATAAGGAATAGGTCACAGAAAAGTATTTGGGCCTTATCTTGCTGGTTATCGCATGTTGTCTATATGATTATGCTACGTATGTTATGTTGTATGATTGTGTGCTTGGCCTTAGCGCACCAACGCCCTTACTCAGTATTGGACCCGTACTGATACTACCTTGACTGAATGGGTCCTGTGATGATCCACCAATGGTGGGGAGCAGACCTCTTATGCAGGTTTGATCAGTTACAAATTGTGGGGTGGAAGGCTTGGCTTGAGTGAGTAGGCGATCCGGATATTGGTCCCTTGGGATCTGTTTTATTGGCTATATTTTGTACTATACTCCTTGCTTTGAAACCGTACTCTAAGTTGTATTCCTAAATGATATTTTAACTGTTGTTGACTCGTGGTTTTCGTGAATGGTCTATGTTAACTATGGACCTATGTTTTGATGACTCTTACTTAATGATTGTTTAGTTTAGCCTTAGCACTTAGTATCGGAACGGTAGGAGTGAACCGGTATGTTACTAAGTGTGACGGTAATACCCCCAAGTTTATGGTTTTAATTCTTTCGCTTCCGCTAAAACCTTTGTCTTAAACGAAATTTTTCAGTAGTAAATTTGGGGGTGTTACAGCACTATTCTCAACTAGTAGAATGGTATCAACAACATATAACCCTAAGGCAAAAACACTCCTAGGCACTTTTTGCATTGGGTGGAACAAACAAGTACAATATCAGAGCAAAAACACTTAAGACCACTATTCTTATCTGATGGAAAAACTGGTACAACCAATCCTAACTCAAGTGGTTTCTCACTTTAAGTATTAATATCTTATCAATGATTTCAATCATTAAAATTATTTATTTCATGTTGAATTTAGGGCTCCCACTATTCTCAACCGTTGGAACATATAGGTAAAATTCTAGGGCAAAAACACTCTAGACACTATTCTTATCCAATGGAACATACATGTACAGCCGGTTCTAACTCACATTATCTTTTTACGTTAAGTGATTAATATCTTATTCATAGTTATTTATCTCAATATATAACTTAACTTAGTTATTTGAAACATGTAAAACACAATCACATGAATTTCCTAACATCCCCCAAGGAAAAAACCCATATTTCCCCTAAAAAATCTTAATTTTACAATATAAGCATATCTTATCCAATAATTCTCATTTAACCATCAAATTAAATAAAAATCATAAAATATTATAATTGACATCACACCAGAAAATAAAGTTCTAACTTCAACATCATATACAAGTGATAATAGCCTATATTTAGGATTACTATTCAATAATCCCTATAAAACCCTAATTATATAAATTTGACACAACTTCTCCTATAAAACTTAAATAACCACCAAATTTAATACACCTTCCTAAAATGCCAAAATTAGCAACATATCTGAAAGTCAAGGTATAACTCTAACATTTTACACATGTGATAATAACCTACCTTTAGGGTTACTAATTACCACTTTGAGTCATTTTCTCATTTTATGGGATTAAGACATTCATAATTACTCCAAATATTACACATATTTTGAACCAATTAGCACCTTAAAATAATAAATATTTCATATTTAACCCATCTTGACCAAATTACCCTTAAGATAACCAAAATACCCATATTTTTTTTTAACTCTATAAGTCTCAATATGAATGATTTCCAAATTCCAATGTATATCATCATAATACTACTTAAACACATTATTTAACCACTTTCCACACCTATTCCAACCATATTAAAATACCACATGGTATAAGAAAGGTGAGGGAACCAGCTTATACTAATGGCTTGTTTTGTATGGGAGTAATAGGGGTGGAAAATTTTTCCCTCTATTTTATATCTTTTATATTAAGTATTTAATAATAATAAATATATTTTTAACAAAATAACCATTTTAGATCAAATTAAGATCTAAAATGGGAATTCATTAGAATAAAAATATTTAATTTAAGATTATATAAGATATATAAAATATAGGGGTAATTTTTCCACCCCTATACCAAATAGGCACTAAGTGTGGTAGTAAAACCCAGTAATTTGGTAATTAATGCTTCTGCAAGACAAAAGTAGTAAAAATGGGGGGTTATACATCACCATGCCAAGCCCTTATTCATGCCTCCTTCACATTCCTATCCATGTACTCCCTTCCTTGGCATGCCGCTTTATCTCTCCTTGGAGCACCACTATGCACCACCTGTAATACCCCCGTCCTAAAATCCTTCAAATTGTATTTATAATTATGTGAATATAAAATAAATAAGTTTTAGTTTTGAAATGGGATTGAAATTTTAATAAAAATGTGAATTTCAAGCATACTGATTAATTGATTTACATGACCGATGACTGTTTTGCCTACGGTGTCAGATCCATTTCTAAATTTTTATTTGAATTTTCCTCTAATGACTTGGAAAATTTATTATTTGAGTTAAATTATTTTAATAAGAATGTTGTAGTACTTAGGTATTATTTTCACATTAATTAGAGCATTTTATGATTTTAATTAGTAAATTTTTTTTCCAAAAAGCCACTATTAAAGGTAAGCCTTCCCTTTTTTTTCTCCCTCTCTTGGTATATGGGACTAGGAGCTTGACTTTTTTCACCCATCCCTAACTTTCCAACTCATTACCATGCCCATCTCTAACTACACTCAACCCCCACCACTCTATCAAGTCAACCATCCCTTCTTGCCTTGCCTACACTCAACTTCATCAATCCCATCCCCCCTTTCCCTAAGATTTTGACCATCTCACCCCTATACTTCTCATTTGCTGATCCATTATCACTCCTCACTTGTATTATTACTCTCTTCTCCCTTCTTCTTGTGGAAACTTTACTAAGTATTGAGCACCCTTCCATTTTCTTTTCTTCTTCTTTCTGTTAAGAAAAAATAGAGGTTCTCTTTATCTTTCTCCTTTGATCTTACAAGCATCATGTTCATTTATCTTCTTCTAATATTGTTTTTAGTTCTCTCTTACTTTCATTGAACAAGAAAGAATTAAGGTTGAAAAATTTTAGAGATTTTAGGTTCTCTTTTAACACCCTACTTTTGAGTTAAAAGGTGGTGTTTTGTGTTTCTCTTGTTCTTATTATTTTCTTAGTTTTCATAAAGTTTTGGAAGATGATTTTAATGGGTTTTACCTTGGTTCTCTTAGTAATCTAAGTTCTACTAGATAGGTTATCCAGAAGGAATTTTGTGCTAGAATAATTGCTTAAAGGTAAGGCATTCTTATCTTTAACATAGTTAGGTGATGTGGTATTTTGGAGTTCCATGTGCTACTGCCTATATGAGTAGTATCTAATTGTGTTTCATGTTATGAGCATGTGGTTTAATTTTCCTCAAGTAAGTGTTGTTGAGATTCTATTATTTTAAGCATAAAATGGGCGATTGAGCATGACTTGTTTAAGTGTATCCATTACCATGTATCGATGGGATTATATGTGTGCAACATATATTTTTATATGTGTTTTAACATAGAAGCATGCTAGGATAAATATGCTAAAGTGTGTGAAATTTGGTGTGTGTTTTGCAATTCTGGGTTGTGTTTTACCCAAATCAGTCAATTAGTTCCTCAAACCCATCAACGAGTTTTGCGAGCAATCAAATGGTTCGGAGCTTTGGATCAATTGGTCACAATATCAGTCGATTGGTTTGGTAAACTAGTAGTATGCTAGTTTTGATGAATAGTTGATCAGTTGGTTAAACCCATTGACCTAACCAGTCGATTGGTTACTCTAACTAGTCGATCAATTGGTTAAACCCATAGAACGATTTTCCTACAGGCCAAAATGGGTTGGTCTTTACTTAAAACCATCGACTGGCTTGGTCAAACTAGTCAACTGGCTCATATTAATGATTGATCAATGAGGCTAACCTATCAACCAGTGCTCTGTTTTTTATTTTGATCCTAGTCTGGTCTGGTATGACCAAACCAATCGACTATTATGAAGAATCGATCGACTGGTTCATATGGAAATCGCCTAGATGCTGTAATTGATTAGGACATTTGTCTTGATACTTCCATGTGTTTACAAGATTTTAATTATGGTTTCAATTATGATTAACCTAATTTAATATGAACCACTATGATGGTATTTAAGATTTGATTTTGGTTAAGTTTGGTGTTATCTCTAAAGACTCAATTGGTGGCTTTTATTCCTTATAGATCACTTTGGTGTCATATTTAAACACCTAAATGGTGGCTCTAATGCCTTGTGATGTGTTTGGTGTTAGGGATGGCAATTTTCCCCGCAGGTTTGGGGCCCCGTCGGAGATTCCCCGTTCGGGTTCGGGTTCGGGGATTCTTAACAGGGATTTTTTCGGGGACGGGGCGGGGACGGGTTTGGGGTCCCCATCCCCGAACCCACCCCGAATTTATATATATATATATTTATATAATTATATTATATATATATATATAATTTTTTTATAGAATATAAATTAAAAATATAATATAAAAAATAGTTTGAGGATCGGGGATGGGATCGGGGATCGGGTATAAAGTCGGGTTTCGGGGATCGGGTCGGGTTTTAAGAATGGGGAATAAATCGAGGATCGGGTCGGGGAATCCCCGATAAAAAAATATTGGGGATCGGGTCGGGTTCGGGGATTATTTTCCTTATCAGGTTCGGGGATGGGGATAGGGTCCCCGTCCCCGACCCGCCCCGTTGCCATCCCTATTTGGTGTTATCACTTGGAAATATCTAATTGGTTAAATAATGGATTTTAATTATGTGTTGGTATTATCACTTGAAACACACAATTTGGTTATGATTGGACTTTGTTGTGATTTGTGTAATCATGTATACATAATTTAATGGTTTAAGATTTTGTTCGAGCCCTTTTTCTCTTGCTCTCTAGGTAGCTTCAAGAAGCTAGTGGATGGGTCACCCTTGGTCATATTGATGCAGGAGCATCCATTAAACATAATGATTGTCATATTCATTCTAATCCTCAAGGTAAGGAAGATGATTTAGCTTTCATAATATTTGAGCCTATCATGTTAAATATTCTTGATAATTCTAATATGCTTGACATTAAAAACCATTCAAGTTATTCTTATAGGTATGTTACATATTTGCAAGAAGATGATGTTCATACACATTGATGTGTACAAGTATTCCAAGGCATGCAAGACTATGACATACATGGGATGATACATTACAACAAGAGATAGAGTGATGATATTCATTATTTTTATAAACTTGTTGTAAACCCTAACCCTAAGTATATTTTATGTAAGTTAGGGTATGGCTATATTTTATGTAAGTTAGCTTTGTAATATTAATACTTAGTATCATTTAACCAATGATATTATTCTATGGATTAAGGTTAATATGGGCTTAATTCAACCATGATTAATGGGCTGGATTAGGTGGGTAAACTTGGCTGGTTAAGGAAGCTCACCACCAAGCTTATTCTTTCCTATATATACCTTTTGTGCACAACATTTGTATAGAGAATTGAATAGAATGAATAATAAGAATTTTGATAAAACTTTGAGCAAGAGAGCTAAAGTCTAATCCTCCCTTTTGGGTCTGTATTGAGTAAGGAAAATCCGGGATTAATCCTTCCTCAAATCTATATTCCACACGACACATTTGAACACCTTCAAATCTGCTGAACACCTTCATCTTGTAATATCAATTTCTTCGTCCATAATCCACCAAATCACTTCATTCTTTTTGCATTAGATCGTGGGTGACAGCTTCTAATACAAATTTCGATTCAACCTTCGGTTACTTTGATAAAAACCACATCACATATATTCTTTCACTCAATACCTATTTCCTTCTCTACTGGGTTGTGGTCAGTGCATATCTTTGAGGTATAGGATTATGCTGTGGCAAGCTGAAATGACATCGGTGTTCAGTACAGGTGGGTGAGGTATCCCAGTACAAGCCCTAGCACTTTGTATTGTCCATTGTTTAGGTGAGTGTGGTATCCCAACTTCTTAGCCTTTGTGGTGGAGACATTCAAGGTATGGTGGGTGACGTATCCCAATACAAGCCCCCTCGGTGGACTTTGACCATGTGTGGTATCCTAATTTTTGTGGCAGGTGCACTCGATGTGTGGCTAGTGTGGTATGCCCTAAGAAAAGCCCCTTTGATGTATCCTAACCTTATGTGATGGGTGTAGTATCCCATTGTGATTATCTTGTGATGCCATGGCTTTTGTTTATGGTGGAGAAATGGGTGTGGTCGAACAAACTATCTTACTAACCGGAACTTGTGTGGTCACTAAAGGAAGAATTCTAATATAGTTTACATTATTATGCATCACATGTATTACTTTATTTCTATACTTCCATGATTTCCACGCAATCATGCTATGTTGCACTTGAGTTGTATTGTTATAATGTCACTATACTACTATGTGAGTTCAATGTGTTGCATGATCCTTCTATGTTTTAGGTAGTATGTTTTATCAGTACTTCACCATATTGATACTACACTTGTGTGGTCATTGTGATGATCTAGCTTCTAGTCCAGTGAGTATAAGACTATTTACAGGATTATGAGTTTTAGTTAGAGTATGCTAAGGGTGATAATGTGGGTCATTGATGGGTCATTGCTTGGGGTTTGAGGTTTATGATTGTGCCAAGAGTTAAGCTAACTAGTTATTAGTATTTTACCCACTATATTGTTTTTTTTTAATTTTTTTGTTATTTGAACTCTTAGCTCATGTTCTTGTATTTGATTTTATAAACTATCAAGTTCATTCTATCTATGATATGATTCTAGTCTTTATTTCCTTATATTGCCACGTTATTATTATGATCATATATTCTTCTATTCCTTGTTTTGTTTTATTTTTTCATCAAGCATAGGTTAAGTTATGATCATACCCCTTTCATGGTTGATGTGGTGGTAATATTTTCCGGTTTTATTTTTCAATTGGCTCTGCAGTGTCTTAAAAACAAATGTTTCTAGCCCAAAAATTGGGGGTGTTACACCACCCTTGCATGAGCCTCCAAATTTTTCGGTTATCTC
Organism: Tamarix austromongolica; assembly: GCA_039764185.1. NCBI lineage: Eukaryota > Viridiplantae > Streptophyta > Magnoliopsida > Caryophyllales > Tamaricaceae > Tamarix > Tamarix austromongolica. The sequence continues at coordinate 70,123,251 of CM077815.1, read as the reverse complement.
TATTTTTGTCCATCTCCCTTATCTTATTTTCCCTTAGTTAATTTTTCTATGTCAAAAATTTTTGTATTTCTGGCTTCTAGGAGATATTCTTGTAGTATTGGAGGAGGAATTGTAGGTCTTACGTACTTAGAAACCAGAGACACTTTGGTAAGGATACATGTCAAAGATAGGCCTTTTATGTACAATGTCTTTATTTTTATATGATATCATGTTTGTAATTTTCATATGGATAATTATATTATGATAATTATGTTATATGATACCTTGTGTCGGATGATGAAAAAAAAGAAAAGAAAAGTTGTGAAAGCAAGTGCTTGTGCATATTATTGGTTATCATGAATCGGGATATATGGTATCTATATATAATAGAGGTTATAAATTTTCATGAAATATGTATGTATGTATGTATTAGAGTTTGAAAGGTAATTTATATTGGGACTTGTAAGGTTTTGTGAAAATATGAATATTTTGGCTAATATGGGTTAAATAAGAAATATTGTATATTTTAATGTGATAATTAGTTCAAAATATTTTGAATATATTATTTGGAATATTTTGAGTGGACATAAATGATTTAAGTCCAGTGAATGAGAAAAATGGCTTTATGTGAGGATAGTAACCCTAAAGGCCAGATCATTATCACATGTGTAAAATGTGGGAGTTTAACTTTAATTTTTAGAGATGTTGTTAGTATTGGAATTTTAAAAATGTATATTAAATTTGGTGGATATATGAGTCATATGGAAAAAGTTATGATTAAATTGTGAAATAAGAGTTTTGTAGGGGATTGTGAATAGTAACCCTAAGGGTATACTATTGTTGCATGTGTAAAATGTTGTAGTTAGACCATTATTTTTTGACAATAAGAATATTTTAAGGATAAGTGTTGAATTTTTTGATAAAATGGGCATGATTGAGGAAGTTATGCTTAAATTATGGAATTAGGATTTCCTAGGGAAAATATGTCATTTGCCATTGGGGAAATACATCAATATTCATGTGGGTGTCTTTTATGCATTCAAATGATTATGTTCATATGGATTATATTCCTTTCATATCTACATGTGTATATTCATGATGACCTCGAGATATACTACCATGAATAAGATACTAATTACTTAAAGTGAAAAATTACATGAGCTATGGGTGAGGTGTTATGTCTGTTCCATCAGACAATAATAGTGGTTTAATAACATTTTTCCTTAAGAAATGCTATAGACTATTATACCAGTTTAATAATAGTGGGTTCTTGGTCTCAATGTAAACTAACATATGATCATGAGATAAGCAATAATGATAAGATATTAATCATTTAAAAGTGAAAGATTACACAAATCAAGACTGAGGTATTATGTCTGTTCCACTGAATGAGAATAGTGGTTGAGGAGTGTTTTGCTCTAAGAAGCACTTCAGATTATTCCATGGGTTTAAGGAGAGTGTTCAGGAGTGTGTTGGCTTGATATATATTGGGCTCGTTCCATCAGACAATAATAGTAATTCGGGAGCATTTTGTCCTAAGAGGTGCTTCAGTCTATTTTACTAAATTAATAATAGTAGGGTCCCTAAACTCAATGTAAATAAGAATTTAGGTTATGATTGTATCTATGAATGGGCTTATGGAATCAGTATTATCTTACATTATGTTATTATGCTCGCTTATTCTTCTATATGACTTAATTATATAGTGTAACTTTAATATGACTCTATTATCACATTAGTCAATACATAGCGTATTAACTATCCTTTTCATGGGTGATGCTCTTTCGTATGAGCAAAAGACCTAGTGTAACTTGTGCAGGACATTGATGACCCACTATGTGACTTTGTGGCATATGATGAATTAATTGGGGAAGAATGATGATTTTTATCTTTGGCACTTGGGTCATAGAGTTAGGTTATCCAGTTGGCATTATTGGTCTAAATACCTCTTGGGACTCTTAGTTTCCAATGCATCTATTTTTTTCCTTTTTTACTTGGAGTAATTATCCAAACACTTGTTTAAATTTATAAATTTTGTCTCATTCCTTATTTTACCATGTTTTAAGTATTTAAATGTTTTTCCTTATATTTGATGTAAGGATTTTATGGTAATTCAGACTCATATTGAATACGACAATGACGCCTAATTGTGTTGTTTTACGCTTCTACTTAAATGGGTTTTTTTTCATTTGTAAATTTTAATGTGTTAATATTAAAGAGAGGATTAGGAGACTAATCACCTTGAAATTGAGGTGAGGAAATTCAGGGCATTACACTCATACTAGGACCTTTGATTTGTAGTAAAGGCTCACGTTCACCTTGGATAACAATGTCACAAGCTAATGTTGGGACCTTTGAGTTGTGTAAGGTCTTACAAATAATTTTGATTCTATATACATGTGTCTTTTTCTTCTTCTCTCTTAATTATTTCCATCATTTTTCCCACACTTTCCCTCTCTTGATTCTTAGACTTGTAATGGCTAATAATCAATCATGATATATTTGCTATGATCCATCATTTTATAGCCCTCTAGTTATATGCTATCTCTATTGGGTAAAAATTAAATGTTTCATTATCATGTAACCATATTGCAGTAGTCTCGCTTAACAATGAGTGAACTAATAATTTTTGTTTTTTTGTGTGTATATCTCTGTCATTGAATTTGTGCTTAATCTAAATTATAGGAAGCATTGAAGTTTGGAAAAATTGTAGGTGAAATAATTAATTAACATATAAATTTAGCATAATTTACAATTTAGCTACCTACGGTGGGATATTGACAAGCTTGAGTTTAATTGTTTGACATATACTTAATTAGCTTTGTTGAATTGCATTAATTTATAGTTGTCTTTGCATTCCAACAATTCTAGAATAATTTAAAAGGTAGTTACCAAGAGTGATTCATGGCAAATACAACGTGAATTCTTCACATAGAAAATGGGAGCAAAGTAGCAAGTTGCATGGGGGATTGATATTGACACAAGTCTGTTGAGTGAGCCTTTAATACATGTAAAGTGTGTTGTTGTACTACACTGTCTTGTAAAATAAAAAAGGATAAGTTAATCTGATTATGATACAATGTTTTTCAAATAATAAACTTGTATTTTTCATATAACAATACCCTTTTTATTTAAGTACATGTATTTCAAATAATTTTATTTAAGTATCAAATATTTTAAAGTTTATTTTTTAATTTAGTAGTATTATATTATTATTAATATTATTAATTTTAGACTAATAAATAAAATAAATTTCTAATATACATATTTTCCTAACATAAATCATAAAGTTCTAAATATTTTAAATATTTTTTAACTTTTATTTAATTATTGTAAAATGTTATTGTAGGTTGATTCCTAAAAGAATAGGATTTTTTTAATAAAAAAATATAACATTTATTTTCTTAACTCATCTTAGAAAAAATATACGATATTATCTATATATATAATGTTATTGGTCTAAAACAAGGAATATTGATGAGATGGTACTGAATTTTAACACACATGATACTTAAATGGAATCGTTTGGAATATATAGGACCTAACTAGAATTTAGTAAAATTTCATGGTACCTATGTAAAATTCATCCTTTGATTTTTCTTCAATCTTTGTCACTTTTTTTCAAAGGAATATTTGGCACTTTGGATTTCTTATGGAATGAAGCAAACTTATCTTTGCTAGTAAATTAAGTGTTAATTATATATATATATATATATATATATATATATATATATATAAAGTATTGAAATAAAACTAATATCAAATATCATGTACTGGCATTTTAAATATATTTTATTAATTAAAATACTTTTTAAGTAAATTGTTATTAAAGACAAGAATAAATTTACATTTTACAAAAGGAGAAATGATACATCACCTAAGTTGAAATAAATGATTAGAATAATACTCAATAATTATAGGGAGGATGATGTTATGAGCTTAATATATTTCCTTCGGTGATCGTTATTAGAGAGGGCCAAGCTTAACTACTGAAGGTGGAAATTGACCTTGAAGAGCAGAAATGGGCATATACTCTAGTTGGTATGATTATAGGCTTTCAACCATCTCATTCACACATTTTGTGATATGTCAACAATGGACGAAAATTTCTCATCCCCCTCACATATTATCTGTAACACTATAAATTTACTATTTAAAAAAAATTTTATTTTGCAAAACTAACATAAGATAAATTGGGTGTTATCACCATACTCGACATGATTCTAGTTTATCGTATCATTCTTATATCGAATATAAGACAAAATATTTGTAACTTTAATTAAGATTATTAAGAGAATGAGAAGAATTTCATAAAATGTAGATAAGAGTTTGGAGATGAATCTTCAAGTAAATTATGGGGTAAGTGAGGGTATTAGCCAGCTAAGTGAGGGCATTATCTAAGAGAAGGTGTTAGTCGAAATACATTACATAAGAAAGAGAGAGATTATGGAAGTTACAGGAGTTGTTAGGAAATCCCTTAATTCAAAATATTTGGTACTCATCAAGCATAGAGGCCTATGAGTTGACAAGGTTCAACTCACATGGTTAATCATTAGTGGGTAACTTATACATTTCTTCTACTAATGATTGATATTAGGTAAAAACTTACACTAGGCTTATTAGATAATGAGGTAGCTTGTGTCATCCTAGGCTTGATGAGAAAGGGTAAAAAGGCCCTCATGCTTGCCATTTGTAAATGTGTGCAAACTCCTATTTTTCTATCATTCTTCATGCTCAATAAAAGTCTTACTTTCTTCCTCCCATTAATCTTAATTCTTATGCTTATAATTTACTTTTACATCTCCCTATAATTGTGCTATTAAGTTAAGGTTTAAATACTTGATGTTTTTTATCCTTTCTTCTGCAGTTAGCTAGTTGTGAAACACCCTAAAATTTACAACTAAAATTTTATTTTTTATTGGAATCTTAATAATAATATAAATGGGTGTTACCGTCGTACTCAACATGAGTTTGGCTTACAATACCATCCTTACATCAAATACAAGGCAAAACTATTAAAAACTTAAACATGGTAAAAATAGGGAACAAGATAAATTCATAAATATGAATATGTATGTAGAGGTTAAATATGAATATAATAATTGAAATACATAAAAATAAAAATGGTGGAAATAAGATTCCTAAAACGTATCCGAACCAAAACTAAGAACCAAATAACATGACTCTACATCCCCAAACTCTAAGTATAAAATAAGATCATTGCTCTCCAAGGACCCACTTGATGACTTTGTTTGTTGGAATGCCCTTTGTTCATGAGAATAAACACTATGTATTGAATAAGGTAACCATACTATGATAATAAAGTTATACAAGGCCATAAGGCCATGAACATGAGTAAACATGCATAATGATTGCCATAATATGATGTAAGTTAATAATGATTCTGAAATCCCATTATTTGGTACAATCATAATTTATATTCTTATTTATGTTGCGTTTAAAGACTCCTACTATTCTTAATGTGCACGGTGTTGAAGTAGCATGCAAGGTCGATCCCACAGAGACTAGGAAGTGAGCAATGAGATAGTGAAAAGATCTCTTATGTCTAGACTAACGATTGAGGCAGATAATGTCTAACTCTAAATAAAAATAAAATATGCAAACTAAATCCAATTATACTATAGGAAAAAGTGAAATTTAGTTAGAGAAAATGCTAAGGTTTCGGTTAATCCCCTCAACCCCAATGTGATAGAATATTTACCCCAAATCCCAAATTAAAATAATTTGTCATGAATGCCAACCAAAGTATGTATTGTAATGCTCTCTCAAGCCACTACACCCTATTGTCTATTAAGACTCATCTATCTCTAGTATGAATGCAAAAATAGGCAACGCATTATTATGTATCATATTCCCTTCTTTTTAGTTGTAGAAGACAACCAACGTCTCTCGACTTTGTGGTTTGATTTCTAGTCATGCTACTGGAGCCCACTCCGACTCATCTCTCGAATCTTGTCGGGTTTCTCTAAATAATAATAGAAAAGTGATCAATTTTCTCCATTATTCCAATTAAATTATTAGCACAACACATATGACAATTAATTAGATTGGGCAGGGTTTAGATTCTCAAAACATCTGGATCAGGGGATTTCCCTTCACCTCAGCATAGATCAATTAGCCAAGCATGACTTTCATTAAGCTCAACATCTTAAACATAGAGAATTGCATCAATTGAAAACAATGAATAAAATCCAAAGAAAAACAATACAATAGCCTCTTTATTCAAGATGAGAAATTCACTGTTCAATCTGCCTGACTGGGAACAAGAAATTGAGATCAAAAGATGAAAGATTGTGGATGAATTGGAGGTGGGATTGGATTGGGCGATGCCAAATACGAAACCCTAGATCTCTCTTTAGTGTTCTCAAAGCCGTCTTCTTTTGATTCCATCCGTTTCTCCCCTCCAGAATGCATGAAAAATATGTTTATATAGACGTAACTATCCATCAACACGGCCGTTTCAATTCTTCAGCTTTGCGCATGTTTTGTATTCTAGCCATAACTTCTACGTTTCACTTTGGATTGATCTGATTTTTGATGCATTGGAAAGCTAACAAAAATATCTACAACTTGTGTATTCAATATGTTTCCAAATTCGTAACGAATCATGTCTTTATTTTGAAGTCTTTATTCCTTTTCACACTTTGAGCACTTGCGTTTTCTTCTATTTTGTTCCCGCTATTGCGTTTTAGCTCCTTTTGATCCCATATTCTTAAAATACCTAAAAAATATGATCAAGAGAAGTAAAAAAGAACAAGTGGACTAAATTATGAAAAAAATCATGATACAATCACATTAAATCTTCATGTTAAAGTCCATATAATTGACATATTTCATGCTTATCACGTTTAAAGACTCCTACTATTCTTAATGTGGTGGAATGGACTGAAGGACATATCAGGGTCAAATGCTCTTGAATCACTATTATTATATAGTGGAATGGGCCCTACATATATCAAGACAACATGCTCAGTACTACTATTATTAAACCTGCGGAATGGTATTACACACCTTTTAGGGAAAAACGCTATTAGGCCACTATTCTCATTTAGTAGGACTGACATAACACCTCAATATCATATTTTGGTTTACGTTGAGCTCGGTAAACCCACTATTTTTTAAACTAGTGGAATGATCTGGAGCACTTCTCCGAGAAAAATGCTGCTAAACCACTATTATTGCCCGTTGGAATGGACACACAACACCTCAACCATGGCTTATGTAATATTTTGCTTTAAATAATTAGTGTCGTATATACGGTTTTCTTTCACAAATTTCATATGCAGATAAACATATAGGTATGAAATATACAAAAATAATACTTAACATGATTCTTTGAAGCATATTAAACACAATCACACAAGGGTTAGGACATCCCCTAAGGAAAATACTATATTTCTCTTGAAAAAAAACCTAATTTTCACAAAGTGAGCATAAATTTTTCTACAAGGATCATAAGACCACTTAATTTAATACTCATTCCTAAAATGTTAATATTAATAACATATCCAAAAATCAAGGTCTAACTTCAATATTTCACACATGCAATAGTGATCCATTTTCTCATTTTCTTAGACATAATCCATTCATAATTAATCCAAACATCCCACATAATATATATTATGTGGGAGCATGTTTTGGCCCAATAAGCATATCAAAATACCCGAGGTTTCACATTTAACCCATATTGACCGATTTTCCCTCAAGATAGACAAAATACTCATATATTTCCCTCAAAATTTATTTTCAACCTCCAATACATTTCCTTATGAAAATAAATAACCATACACACACACACACACACACACACACAAATATTCATAAGTCAATTTAAATAAAAAATCATACTAACCTTCTTGACTTGTAAAACCTAACAACATACACAATCACGTGCCTTTCTCATTTTTCTCATCTTTTCATTATACCACAATATATATATATATATATATATATATATATATATATATATATATATATATATATATCATATCATATCATATCATATCATATAAACACATTATCATTATGAAAATATCCATACAAAAAATATTAAACATGAGATTATGTATAGATATACACATTACACACAAAAGCCCTATCTATGACATGTATCTTTATCAAAAGCGTCTCTAGTTTCTAAGCACGTATGAACTAAGACTCCTCCTCCTATACTACTAGAAAATCACCTAAAAGGTAGAGATATGATGTAGAAGCATCCCCTTTTCCAATCCAACATTAAATTCCATTCTCTCCAAATTATAAGACCCAAAAATTCTTTTAAATTAGGAAGGATTCCACTAAATTATCCTCCCGTCAACTTCCCTTCCCAACCCCTTTCTTTTTTGTGCTCATTTATGAGCAACCAAATGCAGCCCAAAATCTTCCACCATTCACATAAAAATCAATCTATGCATGAGCCATACACAAGCCATGCAAACTCACCCCAAGCCACCCTAAACTTGTAGCTATTTTTTCCAACCACTTTTAAAACCATTATCCAGCCACTTTTGCAACCATTATCCAGTGAATTTTGCAGCTAATGTCCATCAATTTTTCCTTCCCCCAAGCCCACCCTTTTCATGGATCTTACAGGTCAAAACACATGACCACATTGCCACTTTCCAGCCTACAAAAATCAACATTCTCTGGCACCTTTTCTAGCTTGCAACACACTAGGGAAGGACCTATTTGATATCCTATAAGGAACAAAAGGGAAATAATAAGTTGGTAGCCTTCAAAATGAAGACTCATGGCCACCTTTTGGAGCCTTGTAATCCTTATTTGTGCTATGGTAGCCTCTTTTGTAGGTTGACTTTAGGGGTTAACCACTTTTTTATTTAATTCATGTAATAGCTTGTACTTATAGGGGATTACTTGCACTCAAGATAAAATCATCCAAGTATGGGCCTTGATAGGGAGGGGAACACATCCCTCTTTTGGGTGGGGAAAACTAGGCTATGTCTAGTTAGGATTAAACCAGAAATGGTAACTAAGTACTAGTTAGTTTGATTTCTAACCAGACCTTAGTTCTAGTTGGGAATGGTTGTCTTATAACTAAATAATTGTAACACTATATAAGGGCAAGTAGGGGCTGAATGTAAGGGTCTTTGGTCAAATATATTTCTCTCTTTCCTAAGTGAATATTACCTCCTTGGTTCATTCATACCTTGTTTGAATTATCTCTAAAAATTCTTATGTCTTTTATTTTAAGCATTGCAATGCTTAAGTGGTAGATTCAAGTGTATAAATTAAGGGTTACTTAATTCATATATTCATAATTTCATATCCCTTCCATCCTTTTCATTTTTGGTGGTTTATTACCCAACCATCAATTTTATACCAATAACCTAATTTGTGTCCACCATGCATCATGATATAATAAGATTAAAACTTAGGAAAAATAGCTAAAGAAAATTCAAGGCAAAGGAGGTTGGATATGGAGATAACCACAACAAGTGGGGGAGCTTGGGTTATGTGGGAGTGTGGAAAAAGACATGGTGTAAAGGGGGTGTTGTATGGCAATGTTAGGTTGGTTCATGAGGCATAATAAAGTGGAGGGTACTTTGGTGCTAAGGAAAAGTCTAAAAGCGCATAGTTGAGCATGAAAGGCTAGTATGGGTCAAGGATGGAAAACACGTACAAGCTAGGAGGAGTAAAGCGCATGATTGTGCCTGTATTATGTGAGGAAGGGGATGATCAAGTGAAAAGGTGCACAAGATGTGTGTGGGATAAAGAGAAAACAAAATAGGGCATCTCAAGGAGGGGGAAACGTTACGGTGTGGTTGGTGATAGTTGGGAAATAACAAGGGGGTTGATGGTGATTCAGGGGTTGATAGTTGCTAAGGAAATGGTGGTAGGTGGTGGTGAGTGGTATAGGTGTTGGACATCAAAAAAATAGAGCACAAAGAAGAAGGAAGAAGGGATGGAGGTTTCAGGGTTAGTTTCTTTAACCGAAAAAGTGGAAGGGCATGAGAAGAGAAGAGAAAAGATATTTATAAAAGATAATATGAGGGGCGTGAGTTTTGCAATAACCAAAGGTTAAAGAACTCAGTGTGGTTGGTTTATTATGGGTGTGGTACAACAGGTGGTTTAGGTCGTTGATGTAGGGGGTAGGGAGTTGGTGGTAGTGTAAGGGGGCTGGTGTAAGGGTTGTGCATGGTTGTGAAGGGAAATGAAATGGAAGGGTGTACATGCAAGAGATGGGTTTACATGGCACAAATGTGAAATGGGGAAGCTGGTTGGTGAGAGAGAGAGAGAGTAAAAATAAAAATAAAAAGGTAAAAAGAAAGGGAAAAAGGAAACAAAAAGAAAATGAAAGGGGAAGAAGGGATTTTTGAGGGTAAGGTTAGGATTAGTTTTAGGATCAAGGAATTATGGTGAGTTTATTTATAAATCATGTAGAGTTAGGGTTAGGTTAAAATATTAATGACCCAAAATTGAGATTAAGGTAAAATAAAATTTAGGATCATGGTTAGATAAATTTTGGGGTATTATATCACTATCCCCTTAAAAGAGACTTCATCCCCAAAGTTAAAAAGTCTAGGTTGGTGAAGAAGAGAAAAAGGATGTAAGGAAAAGTAATCTATGTGATTAAATCTATAGGAGTTGACACTACACTGCCGAGTATTATCCCCTTAAAAGAGAGATGACCCAAAAACCTAATACATAAGTGTTGAAAATCTTGGGATATGTCTCATGCATATTCTTTTCTATATCCTAAGTTGCCTCCTCTACTCCATGGTGACTCGAAATAATATTCAAAAGTATAAATGAACTCGTACTAGTCCATCATACCTTAGTGTCAAGAATAGGCATCCTCGTAGGATAATGAATCATTGAGCTCTATCTTGTTAGGATTGATCATGCGGGAATGATCCATATTGTACTTTTGTAATTACAAGATATGGAAGATATTATGAACTTAGGCTAAATCTAGTGGAATTGCGAATTAGTATGCACCCTTTCCAACCCTATAGAGAACACCATACAGACAAATATACCTTAGGATTAGCTTTCCCTTCCTATCAACCCTCCACAAAAAATTGTGATATGCCTCAAACCCATCACTACAATTCCTTTGATTTACATAACTCTTTTATTAACTTTAAGTTGCTTGCATCATGTCATAAATCAACCAAATATGTTGAGTCATCTCCTCAATGATCTTTAGTCGAAGTATAACAATCTCGTAATGTCACTCCAACATAAAGGTGTTTGAAACTTACATCCATACAATACCTAAAAGGGTGTCATTCCTATACTAGCATGATAATTGTTATTGTATGAGAACTCCATCAAATATATATGATCCTCCCAAATACCTTAGAAATCTATAACACAAGCCTGTAGCATATCCTCAAGTATCTAAATTATCCTCTTAGTCTATCCATTTGTAGTTGGATGAAAGGTAGTACACATCCTCAACTTCGTGTCATAACCTCATAAAAATTCCTCCAAAAGTGTGTTAGAAGTATCAAATCCCTATTGGAGACTATGTTGATATGTGTATCATGCCTAGTTACCATAGGCTTCATATAAGTATTGGCAAATTGATTCATGCTCCATGTCAACTTCATCGGTACAAAGAATACTAATTTAGACAATATATTGATGATGAACCAAATCATATCACACCCATTGCAAGTCCTTGATAGTACGCTTAAAAAATATATGGAGATGAAGGCCCATTTCCATCTTGGCACATCCAAGGGTTGGACCAATCTTGTAGGTATTTAGTGCTCTATCTTGATATTTTGATAGGTCAGATACCTCAATATAAACTCCACTACCTCCTACTTTATATGAGGCCACCAATAAATCTATTTAAGGTAACTGTACAACTTATCCCCACATAGGTGGACAAAATAGGGAGTATAGTTACCCTTTTCTAAAATCAGATGCTTTATATCAGTGTAACTCTAACGTACACACCAACGACCCTTGTAGCAAATGCTACCATCCTCATGAATGCAAAAGGCCTCAACTTGATCTTATTGTATATTCTATCAAATCCTCTTAACCTTAACATCTCCAATCTGCCCAGCTCAAATCTCATCAAACACTATTTTGTAATCATCAAAGCACTCTTCCAGATCTCTAAATCACCCTACTAAATGTTCTTTATCCCCATCTCACCAAGATCCTCAAACAATCGATAAGCTACCACACAAGAACTCAAATAGTTTTATGTCCTCCTACTCAAGACATATATGATGACATAAGACTTACCTTCGTGGTAGGTCAACTCAATATCACAGTACTTTATCAATTCTAGTCATCTCCTCTGCCTCATATTCAACTTATTTTAAGTGAACATGTACTTGAGGCTCTTATGGTTGATGAAGAATCTATATTATGTTCCATATATATAGTGCCTCCAAATCTTCAACGCGAAGATGATTGCAACAAATTTAAATCATTCATCAAATAATTCTAGTTATGTTGCTTTAATTGAAAGAAAGCATAAGAAAATAACTTACCATGTGGCATCAACACACAACCCAATATATACTTTAACGCATCACTCTGTCTGATCTCAGTGGTAGGGTCAAAACTAGTGTTGTAGTGAAATTCCACTTAAAATTCTAAAATGCACCCTCACATATATAATCCTATAGAGATATGATAGTCTTCTTCAAAAGGTTCACCAAGGGATGAGATACCCTTAAGTAGTCCTAAATAAATCACTTTTAGCATTAAGCTAAACCTAGGAAACTACAAGCCTTAAGAACACTTAGTGGTGCCTTCTACTCTATAACTACCACAATCTTCACCAAATCCACAATCACTCTTCCTACTGACACCACATGTCCTAAAAATGAAACCTTATGAATCCTTAACTCACACTTGAAGTTTGACTTATAACTTATGTTCTTTAATAAATGACAAAATGGTGCGAAAATGTTGCTCCTGGTCCTCTTTATTCCAAGAGTATACCAAAATATTATGTAATACCCCAAAATTTTGCTTAGCCTAACCTGCATCATTAGTACCCTAAATTAATTCCAATCTAAATAAATCTTATGTTAGCCTTAACCTATCCTTACTCCAAAAAATTTAACCATTTTGAAACCTTAACTTCGATGAACCGTAATTCGTAAACTAAAATCAAAACCCATTAAAATTTCTACTAATCTTAATTATCTTTAGCTGATCTAAAATCACCCTAAAATAATCCCCCAACCCTTCTCTTTTTTCCTTTTCTTTTCTTTCTTTTTCTTCCTCCTCCCACCAAACTTGAGCTACAACTTATGAATCTATACAACTTGCACCACCCACTTACACCATCACCTTTCTACATCTATCACCCATCACCTTACCTCCTCTCTTCTTTTCTTCTTCTCCTTCTACATCCTTACCCTTTCCCGACTACACCCCATCGTACACTCCACACACACTCCACTTTCCCCGTGCCATTTTTCTTCTTCTCACAAAACACCTCCATCAACCATCACCACCCTCACTCTGCAGCTACTACCCTACCCTAACCATCCCATGTAACCATCACCATCACCTTGCAGCTGCACACTCACCATCATCACCATCACATTCTATCTCCCCCTATTCTTTTTCTCCTTCCCCAACTCCTACCACATGCACACATGTGCACACACACACACACACACACCCCCTCACACTCTCCTTATTTCTCTTTGATTTTGCCTCACTCTACTCGTATTTGTGTCAAAGAGCTATTACCGAGCTCCCTCTTCCTTCTCCTTTCCTCCTTCTCCCTTTTCTTCTTCTTCTCCTTTATTTCCCTATTTTTGGCTTTTGCACCACCGTTTCCCCCACCGTGCACCACCTCAGCCACCACTCGCCACCTTGTAACTAGTGGACCAACCACCAAGGCTGCCCTAACCTTCCCCCTCACCGTTGCTAGCCATTGCCACTGACTACTGCCTCTTTTCCTCCTTCTTCCTCCCATGTGTTGTAGAATTATAGAGTATATGGCCGGTGCACCGCCTGCTACACGATCATGTAATGCTTAAAATCCCTTTCTACACAACTATGCAACCCCTACATAGTTTGACCGTGCAAAATTTTTCCTCTCGACCTATTGGTGCACGATCGTGTGCAAATTTTTCTCTCAGCCTATTGTGCACTAGTGTTGTATAGTCGTGTAGATTTTGTATCGCATGGACTTGAAACTTCTTTTTTTGGCCGTGCATCCCTATTTTCACCCCAAACCTCAACCAAACACCACTAAAATTTAAACATAGCTCCACCACACATTCCTCTACACATCCACACATCTCAAGCTCCCATTTTACTATGGTTATACCTATTTTTACCCTATTTACCTTGATTTCTCTTTTGATTTAACTCCTTGAGCCGAACTATAAATTTTATTATTTTTGTAGGCGGTATTCCAGTAGCTTTAGAGGAGTAAATCTAGGATTTGTATGCTTAGATCCCGGTGTCCTAGTTGGTAAGGATACTATTTAATGTTTAGGACATTTGATGTTATTTGCTTGTATGGCTATATGTGTTTTTCATGATATTGTTGATATATGATGGAACATATGTTGATATTGATATTTTGTGATGATATGAATGTTATGTTGAAAGAAATTAAGAATTGGTAAGAGATACCATTATGTTATGATTTTTTGTGATAATGTAATATATGTGGAATTATATCTTATGGTATGAAATAAGGGCTTAGAGATGTTATGTTATTAAAAGAAAGTAAGAATGGGTAAGATGTACCATAATTATTTGTTGAGGATATGAAATATGGTTTGAATGATGATAATTTCATATTTGTGGAAATATATCTTATGGTATGAAATATAGATTGAATGATGATAATGTCATATTTATGGAAATATATTATATAGTATGAAATATGGGTTGAATGAGTTTTGATAAATGGATTTAAGGATTCTCATGAGGTATGATGATAAATGGGGGGCTTGAAAAATAATATGTGTGGAAGGTATAAAATTTCATAAAATAAAGGCTTTTGTTTGTGATTAAAGGGTAACTTGGTCATTATGGGATAATAAGGAAATTTTGGTAATTTATGTGTTAGGAAGATTAAAAGATGATAATAGTAGCATGAGGAATTTTTGGAAGTATTATTGTTATTTGGGGTCCTTAAATGATTTAATGGATAAGTTGGGGCAAATCATCCTATAATGATAATATCAATATCCCACGTATAAGATCTAGAGGTTATACAGATTTCTAAACATGTTGTTAATATTTGACCCTATGAGGTTATCTATTGAAATTAGTAATCATGAAAAATTCATGGGAAGTGTTATGACAATTCTATGAAATTTGGGTCTTGGATATTTCTATGATTAACATATCAGAATGACATTATTAAAGCAAACTTATGGGAATTATGTAACACCCCCAAATTTCACTACTAAAAAATTTTATTTTATTAAAAGATACAATAGAAGCAAAGAAAACAAAACTGTAAATTTCGGGGATGCTATTGCCGTGATTAGTACAATCCCGGCCCCCGATCGGTCTTGTACTAACCACAAGGCTAAAGAAAAATTATCGTCAATCATGAGTCAAACTTAAAACATGATCTATTAGTAGAAATAAATTATTCATAATACAGAAATCAGAGTACGCATACAAGAGTTTACAATCCAAGGGTGCATAATTAAAGTCCCTAATGGGGTAAAGGGTATAGTACGATAAAACATAAGTGAAATAAATTGATACAAGGTAAATGAATAGAAAAAGGAAATCCAGCTAAGTCACTCTCGGTCTCTAGGCCAAGTCCAAGCTCAACTCTCATCCCCGCCCGATGTCTCAAAAGTATCATAGGCATCAAAAATAACATCTACTACTTGCACAAACTCAGGTGGGCTGCTCATGGAAATGAGTAGCACCTATGAAATGGGTAGTCAGTACGCTACGTACTGAGTAAGGTAACCATGCAGCTAAGGCCAAACATAGAAGGCATATAACCCAAACATGATCATACATACATCATACAACAATACAAATAATAAAGGCCGAGCTAAAGTCCATATAAACTTATTCTTTAGATCTTTGATCAATATACTCATCTCATACCATGCTCTTTATCAATCCATGCAAGTGCGGGAACACCACTATTATAGCTGGTGAATCGAAAAATGTACAGGACAGAACACTCCTAACCACTATTATTACCGGTGGATTGGTCTCTAGGGCAAAATGCTCCTAGCCACTATTATTCATCGGTGGACCGGTATGGCCCCGACTCTCATGGTGTTTCACTATAATTACTTAGTGTCTTTCCCATGTCTTATCATAATTATTTTTGTTTTTTTAGCATGAAAACCCCACTATTATAGCCGATGGACCGAAAACATGTGGGGCAGAACTCTCTTACCCACTATTATTTGTCGGTGGATCAATCTCTAGGGCACCCCGACTCTTGGCCACTATTATTCGCTAGTGGACCAGTCTGGGCCCAGCTCAACAATCTTCCTCTTTAAATGGTTAGTATCTTATTCATGTCTTATTTGATAAATATTTCCACCATTGACATGCATGTTACAATCTATCTACTTTAATTCTCCTAAGGGGGCCCACCCCATATCTTGAGAGTTCTACACCTCCTAACATACCCCGATATCCTTTCCTTCTTCTACTTACTCACACTAAAAGCCCAACTCCTGGGTGTAGGGGTTGAGGCTAACTACCTTATGCCATCCAAGTCCACTCACTATCACCCTCTAGGTTTTTCCCCTAAAACCCTAATTGGACATATGTTGCCCATCCTTTCTCTGTCTCACCCAATCAAAGTCCCTTTATCACCCAACACATCATCTCACTTAGATTCAACCCCCATCATTTTACTTTACTCCCCAAATACACATATGACCATGAAACCCTAGTTGGCCACTCTAAACCCTAGCACCTTTCTTTCCCATATGCCACCTCTACATTTCTCACCTGCCATCCTTTCTTTCCCATGACACCCATACTCACCCTACACATGATATTCTTCCACTCTTATCCCATATTCCACTCACCCTCAATTATTTTTACTTTCATGACCACCTCCAATTAGGGTTTTCCTCCCAAACCCTAGCTAGGTTTTCTATGCACTTTTATACCAACCTACATACTATTTTTCACCCAAAGTCTCTAATCACCCCCAACAACTCTTCCCTTACCTTACTAACACCCCAAGAAAAAATTTCTCACGTAAGGATCATTCCCATGCAAACTCCTTCCATCCCATGCAAGGTTCAAACCACTCTCTTATTTTGTTCATAATTCCCTTTTATTTGCCCCCTCATGGATCATGAGATAATTAGGTCAATTTCATATCCCTTTTGTCAACTCACTTTCCCTTTTTTTTCATCCATCCACCCTATATCATATTATTAAACATCCTAGCATGCATGTCCTAGAGGGTCACATCATATAACATCATAAGCACAACATATATATATCATTATACACATGCCATAAGGGAGTCACATAAGCATACTTCAACTCCAAGCTGCGCTACAAGTAGATAGTCATAATAATCATAAAATACGCAACATATCATAACATATGGCATACAAGGCACATAACAGACACATAACCAGTCTTAGCTACATCTATACCTAACACGACATCGGTCTTGGAGCACGCTCCTATGCCTCCTTAGGGTTTTGATTGGATTCACCTATAAGAGGGAAATACTAAAGGTTAACTTCCCTCTTATCAAAATTACCATTATTCCTTCCTTACCCTATCATAGCCTACTATTAGGGCTAATAATGATAATAGTTGTTTTATAAATAAAAGTAAGGTTATTATTCTCAAAGTAGCTAACCATATTATTACTAGTCAAAATAGGTTTTAGTAGATGTATCAGTTCATTTTCAAGTATTTATAGCACTATCTACATTATTAAAGATAATAGCTTAATATTACTAATAATAATAATAATAATAGTTGTAGTGATAATACTAATAAAAACCCAAATCTCATTATTAATAATAATTATATTAGTAATACTAAAGTAGTGACAATAATGATACTAATAATAATAAAAATGCTAGTAGTGATAGTAATATTAGTGGTATAGGTAATATTAACAATAATGACAAAGTAATAATAATAATAATAATAGTAATAATAATAATAATATTAATAATAATAATAGTTCTAATATTAAGAATAATACAAATAAGGGTCCTAATAAACATAATAATAGTAACCTTAGTGATAATATGGTCAAGTATAATAATAGTGATAATGATGATGATGATCATAATAATAATAATAATAATAATAATAATAATGTTAAGAATAATACTAATAATAATAATAATTGAAATGGTAATAATAATATAAGGGTTTGAATATTTACAATAATAATAAAAGTGATAATATGCCAAAGTTAGCATTAATAATAATAATAATGATAATAATGATAATAAAAATAATGATAATCATAATAATAATAAGGTTTCAACCATTAATAATAATAATAATAGTAGTAGTAATACTCCGAAGTTATATTTAATAATAATAATGATAAGAATAATAGTAATGATAACATAATAATAATAATAATGATAATAATGATAATAAAAATAATGATAATCATAATAATAATAAGGTTTCAACCATTAATAATAATAATAATAGTAGTAGTAATACTCCGAAGTTATATTTAATAATAATAATGATAAGAATAATAGTAATGATAACATAATAATAATAATAATAATAATAATAATAATAATAATAATAATAATAATAATAATACTAATAAAAATGATAACACTTGCATAAATGGGGTTTAGGGGTTGTGGATGTTAGGGTACCGTAGAGGGATGGTGGTGACCTAGCGGCACCGGCGGCGGTGGAGGGAGAAGAGAGGGTGGAAAGGTGGTTGTTTAGGATAGAAGAGGGGGAATGAGAAGGTGATTGAGGTGGTGGTGGATGCTCTAGGTTGAGAGGGCTAGAATGGTGGTGGTAGTGTAGCCAAAGGGGCGGCGAAGGTGGTGGTGGTAGTGTAGCCAAAGAGGCGGCGAAGGTGGTGGTGGATGTGGTGGCCGAAGGTGGTGGAGAGGAAGGAAGGGAGAATTAGAGGGAGGTAGAGGGAAATTAAGGTAGGGGAGGTAGAGGAGGTTCTCCTGGTGGTTTTGGGAGGTAGGGAGAGTGGTGGTTGCGGCAAAAATGGTGGTGGATGGCGACACGAAGGGCGAAGAGGGGGTAAGAAGGAGTTGATCGAAGAGTCAACTTTACATGGCCAAGGTGGCTCGTGTAGGAGGAATTGAGGGTGGTGAGCAGTGTAGTTTAGTGGAGGGTGGTGCATGGAGTGGTTTGGGAGGTGGTTCGGGTGGCGGTGCTGGGCAGCGGTGATAGGGTGGTCATCTGAAAGAGTGATGGTGCAACAAAAGGGGGATTTCTGGTCTGAAAAAAACCCAAAAGTGGGGTGGTTATGGGGTATTTATAGGCCATTGAAGGGGAAAAAATAGAGGGGGAAGAGGGGAAGAGAGGGGCATGTGTGGAAGGTCATCGGCCGGTACAGGCCTACAAAGTTGGAGGTCCTGTCTAGTCGGGGGAGAAGAAAAGGAAGGGGGAAGAGGCACGTGTGAGGAGAGAGAGGGGGGATGATTGGGTGGAGCAGGGAGAGGAATCAACGGGAAGTGAGGGAAGGTGGAAAGCCGGCATGAAGTGTTGCAAGGGTCACATGCCTACGAGGGGAAGGAGCGGGGAAGAAGGAAGGAGTGGACTAGCCGGCCTAGGGGAAAAGTGAAATACGCCAAAACCCTAATTTTAAGAATTATAGCTAATTAAGTTTTTATTTTGGAAATTAATTAAATAAATTATTTTATTAAAATAATAGTTACTAAATAGGGCCAAATCAATAGAAAATTTATAAATAATTTAATTCAAGAAAAATAGAGTGATTTGCTAATTAAAATGGAATTTAGGAAAAATCTTGCAAAAATCCTAAATTAGCCCAAAAAGAGAATTAAATATTAATTTATTTAAATATTATTATTTTTAAATATCTCAAAATACCAACACATTTTAATTATCCCAACCCACCTATTTTTATTTTTCCCTTTTCCTTTTTCCTTTTCTTTCCTTTTTTCTTCCTTTTTCCTTCTTTTTTTCTTTTTTTCTTCCTCATCCCCCGACCTAGGCCTGCCTAGTGGCCCATTTCCCTTCCTCTTCCTTATCCTTCAGCGCAGCCTAGAATTCCATGTTTTATCCTCATTTTTTCCCTATCGCCTGACCGATCCTCCTTCTTTCCTTTTCTTTCTTTTCTTTTCCAGACCGTCCGGTCCACCTCCTCCTTCTTCCTTCCCCGTCAACCTACAACTCCCTCCCCTACTTGTCTCAAGAATTTTTCTACCAACCATCTCTCCTCTCTATTCCCTGCTGAATTGCCTGCCGTTTCGACCCAACTACTCCTCCCCTCCTCTTGTGCAATTTCTCCTTCTCCCTAGCCAATCACAGCCAGCCATGGCACCTCACGCCGATTGGTAAGCCCTAACCGACCTGCCCCTATTCTCCCATTTTTTCTTTGACCTTATCCCCTCCAACTAGCCTATAAATACCCCATAAAAATCATTGATTGAGCTTTTGACTTTATAGCCCAAAAAACCCTTCTCGTGCACCATCGCCCTTTCAGACGCCCTTATCGCCGCCACCGCTTTAGCCACCCACAACGCCACTCCCTGCATCACCCTCTACCAAAATACACCTCCCTCCTCCCTCATTTTTCCCTTCACGAGCCACCCTAGCCATGCAAAGTCTCCTTCCCAATCACCCACACTTCCACCACCACCGCCACCGTCTTTCACACCACCATTTGCAACCACTTTCCCCGCAACCACCACCTCTTACACCTCCCAAAATTTCCTGCAGACCTTCCTCTACCTCCCCTACCCTCCTTTTCCCCTTACTTACTCTCCTCCTCCTTTCTCCTCTCTCCACCACTTTCGGCCACCACACCCTTCACTGTGCACTGCCACCTTTAGCCGCACCACCACCCTCATTCTAACCCTCTCAACTTGGGCAACCTCTACCACCCTAACTTCCAACCTCATTCCCTCTCTCATATTCCTAACACTCATCTAACCCTCTCTTTTCCCTCTTTCCCCGCTGCCACTATACACCACCGTCGGTGTCGCCAGTCACCACCAACCCTAGGTGGTACCCTAAACCCTCTCAACCCTTAAACCCTAATTAATTAAGCCTTATTCATTTTAATTGTATTATTATTATTATTATCACTATATAGAGTTGAGACCCTATTTGGTAATTATTTTGATCATCATCATCATCATCATCATCATTATTATTATTATTATTATTATTATTATTATTATTTCAATGAAGGGTCGAAGCCCTATTTCATATCATTACTATTATTATTATTGTTGTTGTTATTGTTATTATTATTATTATTAGGGTAAAATCTTCAAACCTTATATTATCATCTTTTCCAATATTAATATTATTACTACTATCCTTAGCAATATTAGTATTTTTTTATTGTTACTATCATTATATTATTATTTTATCTATAACCCTTATCTTAGAATAAATTAGGAAATAACAATATTTTTGGTAGGAGGGAACCTAATCCTTAGTTTTTCCCTCTTATAGGTGAATCTAGTAAAAAAATCTAAGGAGGCATAGGACCGTGCTCCAAGACCGGTATCGTGTTAGGTAAGGGTGTAGCTAAAGCCTAATGTGTGATATATTCCTTATATTCCTTGTATGCCATGTATCATGATATGTTACGTATCTTATGCCTATCGTTATAACTATTCTATGTGTAGTGTAACTTGGAGTTGAGGTATGCTCATGTGTTATTTTACGGCATGTGTATAATATGTATATGATGTGATTATGATGTGATGTGATGTGGCCCTTTAGGACATGTATGCTAGGATATGTAATGTGATGATATAGGGTGAAAGGATGAAAAAGGAAAATAGGGAAGTAAGTTGACCAAAGGATGTGGGTTTGACCTAAATATTTTATGATCTATGAGTGAAAGAATAAAAGGAGACTTAAAGAAAAATAAAGTGGATGAAATTTTCATAGAAGAATCTAGGGTTTTGCATGGAAGATTATATGGTTTTTTATGGAGGAATCTAGGGTCTTGCAGGGAGGAATCTAGGGTTTTGCATGAGAGTTTTAGGGTTTGCATGAAAAACTTTGAGGGTTTGCATGGGATGTATAAAGTTTACATGGGGGTGAATTTTACATATGGAATGTTGATTTGGGGTGTGAGGAAGGTAATGGAAAAGTTGTTTGGATGATTGGAGGCTTTGGGAGAAAAATAGTAAGTGGGACAATATAAGGGTACATAGGATACCGAGCTAGGGTTTGGGAGAAAACCCTAATATGAGAAGGTGGTAAAAAGGAAAAATAAATGAGGGTGAGTGGTGTATAAGATGAGTATGGAAGATTATCATGTGAGGGATGAACATGGGCATAATGGGAAAATAAGAGTGGAAGGTGAGAAATGGAGGGGCGACATGTAGAAATGAGGATGTTAGGGTTTGGCATGGCCAGCTAGGATTTGGCGTGACCAACTAGGGTTTGGTGTGGCCATCTAAGGTTTCATGGTCATACCTGTATTTGGAGAGTATAGTGAGATGATGAGGGTCGAATCCAAGGGTTGTGATGTGTGGAGTGTAAATAGTTTGGGTTGTGTGAGGTGGAGTAGGATGGGCCACATAAGCCCAAATTAGGGTTCCTGGAGAAAACCTTAGGGTGAGGCAGTGAGTGGACTTGGAGGTGTAAGGTATTGGGCCTTGACCCACACACTTAGGAGTTGGGCCTCTAGTGTGAGTTAGGGAAAAAAAGGGAAAGAATGTTGGGGTGAATTAGGAGGTGTAGAAGTCTCAAGATATGGGATGGGCCCTCTTGGGAGGATAAGCCTAGATGGAGTTAGTCATGCATGTCTAGGGTGAAGAGCTTTTGAATAAGACACAATAAGACACTAATCATTTAAAGAGGAAGATTATTGAGCCGAGCCCAGACTGGTCTACCGGCGAATAGTAGTGGCCAGGAGCCAAGGTGGCCTGGAGGCCGATCCACTGGCGAATAATAGTGGTCAAGTACATTATGCCTATATGTTTCTGGTCTACCAACTATAATAGTGGGGGATTCCATTCTCAATAAACTGAACATAATTGTGATAAGACATGGGAAGACACTAAGTACTTACAGTGAAACACCATGAGAGTCGGGGCCAGACCAGTCCACTGGTGAATAATAGTGGCCAGAAGCATCTTGCCCTAGAGACCGATCCACCAGTGATTAATAGTGGTCAGAGGTGTTACACCTTGTATATTTTTGGTCCACTAGCTATAATAGTGGGGTTCTCGTACTCGTATAGAATGATAATAAGCATGGTGTGAATTGAGCATTGATAAGAGATTTAATAATCAGTTTATTTGGACTACAACTTGGCCTTTATTTATCTGTAAAGATTGTATGTTGTTATATTATAGTGCTTGAATTATGTGCCTTTATGTGTTGGCCTTAGTGCATGGTTACCTTACTCAGTATGTAGTGCATGACCACCCTTTTCATGGGTGCTACTCATTCCCATGAGCAAAAGGCCCCTCTAACTTTGTGCAGGTTGGTGATTCTGTTTTTGGTGTTTTCGATGCTTGTGAGGCATCGGGTGGGACTGAGAGTTGAGCATTAACCTAGCTTGGAGATCGAGAATGGCGTGGCCTAATTTTACTTATATGATTTTCTATTTTTGTATTGAGTATCATAGACTTAATTTTTACCAATTGTAAACTTTATTTCCTTTTTAGGAACTTTAACTACGCACTCTGATTTCTATATCTTAAGTGTTTAATGTTTATTTGAAGCCTTTCTTGGGATTGATTTATGTTGATTATTAAATTTCTTTTAGCCTTATGGTTAGTATGGGAATGACCACGGGCCGGGCTCGTACTAATCATAGTGGTAACATTCCCAAAATTTATAGGTTTTAATTTAATTGCTAAAAAAAAGTGAATTTTTGGGTATTACTGTAACACCCCCAAAATTCACTACTGAAAAATTTCGTTAATTAAAAGAAATTTAGCGGAAGCGATTTGATAAACCGTGAATTTTGGGAGCATTACCGCCACACTTAGTACCAGACCGGTTCACTCATACCGTTCCAGTACTAAGTGCTAAGGCTAAAGGAGTAAAATAAAATTTTACGAGAACTTAAGCATTTGAATATCAGAGTAGCACAGTAAATACTTTACAAGAGAAAACATTCAACCACGGTGATTACAAAATAACAAATACGTTGAATTTAAATGAGACAATTTAAAACCCTAAAAATTTCCGAACAGCACCTTACGCTCTCCCCAAGGGCCCACTTGAATAGCACCTGAAACACAACCTGCAAGGGGTACTGCCCATTGAATAGGCAGGGGCCCCATGAAGGGAACCCTTCAGTACTATGGTACTGAGTAACCCTTTAAAAACGCACTTAAAATACAGGCACACATATTACACATGATACTACTACATTCAGATATGACCATAGGTAGAAACATGGTATTCAGATCCAATTCTTTGTACATCCAATAACTCAATCATACATTAATGGCGTATACGTAAAATTCACTTTCATATATTCCATAATTAATCAACCAATATCAAATAGGCCATGATCAGTAATCGAGATATTTTTCGGGCCTTGAGGCCATTAATCAACAGTCTCAAAGACTAGTATTTTTCCATAACTCATTCACATTAAATTTTTATTGAGCTCGGGACCTCCACTATTATTGCCGGTGAACCGGAATATAAAATCATCATCCAGGGCACAACGCTCCTAGCCACTATTATAACCGGTGGACCGGGATATATAAAGAATCATCACCCAGGGCACAACGCTCCTGGCCACTATTATAACCGGTGGACCGGGATATATAAAGAATCATCACCCAGGGCACAACGCTCCTGGCCACTATTATAACCGGTGGACCGGTACTCAATATCATAAATCGCTGGGCCCGGCTCATTAATATTCCACTTTCAATTATAGTATCTTTCCTTTCTTAAATCAGCACATCAATCATATTTATTTGCCTCGATAGGGAGATCAATAACCCGGGACACAAAGGTACACCGGTCGCACTGGCGCATAACAGCAACTCAGTACCCTTCAACTAGTAACCCAGGGACGCAAAGGTACCCTGGTCGTACTGGTGCATAAAGCTAACTCAGTACCCTACCGACAAGGACACCTAATCCTTAAGTATGCATACCCCCTAACTAGGTCCGTAGAGCTAGATAGAGTAGATATAGGGCCTGGCTGGGGCACAAAGGCTCACCAGCAAATACCAAATAATCGTGGACTAAACCACGTCCTTAGGGTAGCGACCCCTAAGGAGTCACCATTCCCGATCTCGAGGTCTTTCACTTTAAGTATTAGTGTCTTAATTAAGGGTGATCACAAAAGCACAACAATAAGGTAATTATCCTCTTTTAATCGTTCAGATATCATCAGAAATCTCTTATTCAAATGGTCATCCAAAGTAACATAGGAGAATCAATAAGGCCATCCTAAACTCATCTAATTCCGAATTAAAACTCAATCTCGTGATACTTACTAATCATCAAATAATCCTACCTCGTTAATCAACACTATTAGAGCCATGTTACGAATTCCACAATCATAATGATATACTGAATACAACCTACTTATTTACCCCTTTACATATAACATCACTACGTCACCCTTCCTTATTTGATAAATTACCATGTTACCCTCCTTGTTACAAAATCACCAAGTTATCCCTTATTCGATTTAGGTTACTAAATTATCTATCATACTTATTAGGACGTTAATTCCCCCTTAATAATTATTACACTTAATATACTTTCCATTTAATTGGTTAGATTACCACCTTGCCCCTTCCTCCTTTATCATAATTAATAAATTATCCTTGAGTTGGTCAAATTACCAAATTACCCTTCCTCCTTATCCTAATTACCAAATTAACCCTTTATTTAGTTGATTACCAATTCACCGTCCTTTATTCTCAATTACCAAACTACCCTTCCTCATTGTCAAAATTACCAAATTGCCCTTCGGTTGGTGAAATTGCCAAATTACCCTTGCATATGATAATAATTACAATTTTACCCTTCTCCATTATTAAATTTACCAAATTACCCTTTAGTTATTTAAGTTACCGAATTGCCCTTCTTAATTGTCATAATTATCAAACTACTCTACTCCATTATCCAAAATTACGAAAATACCCTCCAGTCGGTTAAATTACCAACTTACCCCTCACATTTATCATATTTGCCATTTTACCCTTTTCTACTATTAATTATCAAATTACCCTTCAGTTATTTAACTTATTATCTTACCCTTCTCAATAATTATTATTTCCAATTTACTCCTTTCCAATGTTCACTTTTACCCCTTTGATTTACACAATTACCGTTTTACCCCCTTACCTTCAAATTTACCATTTTACCCCCTTAACTCCCAAAATTACCATATCGCCCTTTTACTTATAACTTTTCCATTTATCCTTAATTATAAAGTTGCTATCTTACCTCCTTTAATTTCCAAATTACCATTCCGCCCTTAGATTGTAAAAATTATCATTTCGCCCCTTAATCATAAAATTACTATTTTGCCCTTTAATTATAAAA
Organism: Tamarix austromongolica; assembly: GCA_039764185.1. Classification (NCBI taxonomy): domain Eukaryota; kingdom Viridiplantae; phylum Streptophyta; class Magnoliopsida; order Caryophyllales; family Tamaricaceae; genus Tamarix; species Tamarix austromongolica. The sequence continues at coordinate 70,096,617 of CM077815.1, read as the reverse complement.
TTACAATTTTACCCTTTTATTATAACATTACCAAATTGTCCTTTTATTACAATTTACCAAATTGCCATTCTCTTTAACAAGATTACCAAATTGCCCCTTTTTATTACAAAAAAAAATACTCTTTCATCCTTTATTCACAAAATTACGATTATACCCCCTACTTCCAAAATTACTATTTTCTCCTGTTATTAACAAATTCACCACTTTACTCTTTACACACCCTTATTATTAAAGTCTCGCCCATGACTCTTATAATTAATGTAATGCTTATTAGCACATATCCACGTATTAGGCCATACTCATATACAATATACATTTTTAAAATCTCCCCCTAATGCTAACAAAATGTTACACCTGTAATAAGGATCACCATAGAATATAACAACATGGATAATAATTTATATTTTCCCTAACCACCAAATTATTACCTTAAATATTATCCCCATACATATCATCAATCTATCATGCTTCCTTTTCATCAACGAACACAATAACCACATATGATATGCTAAGCAACATACATCAAGCATAACACACATTAATAATGCCTAATGTGATAACATGCATTAATCCATGCATTTAAGCGGGATTTAACGGTTACCTTAAATCTCGCCAAAATTATCAAACCTTACCAAGCACAAATAGCAATTCAACACCTAAGAATAATATCCATCATATACACGTTAGAAATAAAAAATCAAGTATCAAACTTTATAAAATTTAGTTAGTAAAAATACTTAATATAAAACACCATTATACCTTAGAAATTAGCCAAATAATTTCTTCTTTTTTTTTTTACAAAAAGGAGAGCTCACGCTGCATGAGCAGTGTGAGTTTCATGCAAAAGAAGAAAGGGGAAAGGCTCGAAGAGGGGTGAAATGGGAGGGAGGAAGGGTGGCTCGGTTTAGGGACTTTAGGCTAGAAAAAGAGATGGTTGGGGGAGGTTCTAAGGCAAGTGGATGGTGCAGAAGTGAATAGGGGGTGTAAGAGGTGGTCGGGGATGTGTTGCTGGTGGCTAATGGTGGCGGAGGCGGCGGCAGCAGGGATGCGAAGGTGGCGGCCGAGAAAGGGTCGAGGTGGAGGAGTTGTGAAGGAAGGAAAAGAAGAAGGAAAGATGGAAGGTTTCAAGGGCTGTTTTCGGCCAATTAATGCCTGGCGGTTATAGAGGGGGTTGTAGGGAGGAGATTGGTGGTCTGGGTGGCGGCAGAGGTGGCCGGACGGCGGCGGAAGAGGCGGTTGCAGGTGGCTCGGTGGTAAGGGTGAAAATAGGGAGAAGAAGAGAAGGAGGGGAGAAAGAGGGCTGCGGGATGGATATTGGGGGGTGCAGGGTGGTAGAAGAAGGGTGCAGGAGGTGGTTTAGGGGCTGGGTGCGGCGGTCAGAGCGGCAGAGGGCGGCGGCGCACGAACGAAGGGGAGAAGATGGTGGGGAGAAAAATGGAGGGAAAAGGGAGCTCGGGGAAGGAGGTCCGAAATTATGGGCAAGGAAAGGTGGAGAAAAAGGAGAGGGGGAGAGAGAGAGAGAGAGAGAAAGGGACAGGGTGGCAGGGTGGCGGTTGCAGGTGGTCGGCAGCAGCAGGCAGGTCGGCGGCTGTCGCCGCCTGGGAAGAAGAAGAAAGAAGGAGGGAGGAAGGCGGCGATGGGCGGCCGGTCGGGGAAAGGGAAGAAAGCAGGCCGACCGGTCGGGGAAAAAGGGAGAAAAAGCTGGCCGGTCGGCCCAGGGGAAAAGAAAGAAAAAGCAGGGGGAGCCGGCCGGGTTATGCACGCGGGAGAGAGGGAGGGGCGTGCTGGGCGGTGCGCGAGGGAGAGAAGGGGGAGGCGGGCCGAAGGCCCAATCGGGCGGGGAAGGCTGGCCTGGCAAGGCAGCCCGAGGGAGAAGAAAAAAAAGGGAAAGAAAAAGGAAAGAAGAAAGAGAGAAAAAAAAAGAAGGAAGGGTAAAAAAAGGAAATGGAAAAATGGGAGAAATAAAATAAATTAATTTATAAAGTAGTAAATGTAATATTCTTGATAATTTATTTAATTTAATAATTTAATTTATTATAATCTAATATATTAGTTTAAAAAGGATAAAGTTGGTAAAATATTAGTTTTGAAAAGTTATTTAAATAAAACAATATGATAAATAGAAAATTATTTATTTTTAATTTATTAAATAATTTTATCCAAATTTACATACTCTAAAATCCATAAAATAATTAAAATAAATAATCTAAAAGCAATTCTATTCCAAATAAAAATAATTTATTAAAATATAGGTTTTCGAAATTTTTGGGGGATTACAATTACAAAAAGAAAGAAAGAAAAAGGAGGCAGACCGGCAGGTGGGCAATGGGTGGGGAGAAAGAACAAAAAAAAAGGGTGCGGGCCTAGGCCGCATAGGGGAGAGAAGAGAGGGAGGAGGGCTTAGGTCGTGGGGGAGGCTGGCCCAAATTAGGGAAGAAAAGGAAAAATAAGAAAAGGAGAAAGGAGAGAAAGGAAAGAAAAAGGAAGGGAAAAGGAAAAAGATAAAAAGAAAAATATATGGGTTAGGGTATTTAGAACATTTTGGTATTTTTGAATATTTAAAATAATAATATTTTAATAAAATCATAAATAAATTCCCTTTTTAAATTAATTTAAGATATTTTGAATAATTTTTCCTTAATTCCATTTAAATTAGCAAAACATCGTATTTTTTCCTAATTAAATTATTTATTATTTTCCTCTTAATTTTCCTTAATTAATTCCTCTTATTTTAATAAAAATAATCCATTTAATTAGTTTCCCTAATAAATCATTATTTTGCCATAATTCCTAAAATTAGAGTTTTAGGGTATTTCAAATTAGGTTGTGCATTTTGGGTATGATACTAATTATAGGATCTGAGAGATGATATAATATAAGTTGTGTAGAACAATCAACATGGGAGAATGAATATTAAAGGGAGTATAATTAGGGTTTGAAAGGACTTAAGGACTTTGACCTATACTATATGTATATATATATTTTGACTGTGTTCTATGCCCGAGAATCAATCGTGAATAAGACACTAATCACTTAAAGTGAAAGAGCACGTGAGTAGGGCCATGGTGATTTATTTTCCTATATCTATATATATATATATATATATATATATATATATATATATATATATATATATATATATATATATGTATCCCATTTCACTGGGGAGAATAGTGGCTTAGGAGCATTTTGCCTAGAAAGGGTGTTTTAATCTCCATTCCACTAGAAATAATAGTGGCTCGGGTGTGTTGTCTCCGAGAATTTTAGACCATTCCAACCATTTAAGAATAGTGAGTTTCCTACATTCAACATATATAAAATAATGAAAATGGTTTATACTTAATTAAATGATCTAGATTGTAATATGCATTATGAGATGTTTCATTTACTTGGTTATTTTCCCTTATTATCTAATGTGGAAGTGTGTGTTATTTGTATTCCTATTTCAATAGTATTGTTCCCTTGGTCAGTATATAGAGTACTAACCATATGTTTTATGGGTGTTGCTTATTCCCATGAGTAGAAGGCCCTAGATCTTATGTGCACGTCTCAGAAGATCAGATAGATGACTTTGTGGCCTATGATGCCTTATGTGGGGATGAGTGACTCCATCTATGTTGGGGACAGGTGAAGAGCATATGTTCTCTGAATTATGTATTTAACTGGATACCTATTTTGGACTCTTGATCCCTGGTATCCTCCTTTTTTATTTTGTATTGTAATACTCGAAGTTAAACTCTAAACTCAATATTGTACCATAAATGTGCTTTTGTTTTCTAAGTTCCTTATATTAACTTAAATGTTTTAGTCTTGTGATTGATGTAAGCATGATTGTATAAACCAGAATTATGGCTATCACAGTGGTAACCCCCACTATTTTACTTAGTGACTTCCGTTGCAAAACAAAATTTTTTCGTAGTAAAAATTGGGGTGTTAAGTATTATCTATGAACATGACCACAAATTGATAAAGGAACGATCATAACATATTCTTCACAAAGTCCATAAATACACCAGGTGCATTGCTAAGCCCAAAAGGCATTATTGTGAACTTATAGTGCTCATACCTTATCCTAAAGGCTATCTTCATGATGTATGCGCTTTACAATGCATAACTAGTGATAACTTGTCCTTAAGTTGACCTTCAAGAAGATTACAACACCCCAAAGCTGGTCAAATATATCATCAATCATTGGAAGCAAATATCAGTTCTTCAATGTCAACTGCTTCAGATTTTTATAATTGATTCACAGATGAAAGCTTTTGTCCTTCTTCTTCATAAATAAAACTAACTCTCCTAATCGAGAGACATTCAAGTAGATGTACCTGTACGATAGTATTTCCTCCAATTGTGATTTTAACTCCTATAACTCTACTAATGCCATTTGGTAAGGTTCCTTTGACACTAACTCTACCCCCGATACTAACTCGATGGTGAAGACATTCTTGTGCACTAGTAGCATACCATGTATGTCATCCAGAAATACATTTGGGAAATCTTGGACAATGAGAATATCTTCTAATGCTGACACATCCTTTTTCAACTCTTAAACACTACATAGGTATATAAGGAACCTCTCTAAACCAATGAATACAACATATGGGTAGATACGACCTTTTATAATTAGCCTAGGCTTAAATCTCCTATAGGAGACCCTAGAACCCTTAGGAATCCACCACACTACTCGATCATGTGCATAGTCTATCATTGCTTGGTATCTTCCCAACATATCAATCCCAATCATGACATTGAAGTCCTATAGATCTATCCTTACCGATTCTACTAGGAAGTCTACCCTTCATATCTCTAAGGCCACATTTGAATAGAGCTTAATGCAATCTGAGGTATTCCTAGAAGATAACATCATAGATATAGATACACTAGTAGATGGAGATAGATATCAATAAAAGTAGTAGATATGAATGACAAAGATGTATCATAATTAAACAACATATGCACTAGTAACAAAAAGATAGTGAACATACCAGTGACCACATTTAGCTGTCAATTAGCTTATGTCTGGATGATGACGTTCATCATATTGTTGAAGAAACCATTTCCTATATATTATGGTCAAAGCTAGATTTATATATATACGAATAATATGGGCAAAAATAAGATGTAAATCATGAGGAAGTTGTACAAATTAAAGTATAAAGATGGAGAGTCTATTCTAGCACACCTTCATGAGTTCCATAATATATTCATCATATTGAAGAATATGGAAATTGAGTTTGGGAATGAAGCTCAAGCTCTACTAGTACTCATGTGTGTGTCTCAATAATTACACCGTAGATGGAAACCTTATGATAGCACGGGTAACAAAATCACTTCTAAGAGAAGATACAAGAAGAGAGAGTATCATCAATAATGACCCAAATTTGTAATGGCCCGATGAAGCACTAATAATAGGAAGTAGAGTGAAAGGTATAATATTAGATTAAGGAACTCAAAGAAGGATAAACCTTACTTCCATAGTGTTAAGTTAGGTTATTTTAAAGAGTATTAGAAGTTGAATAAAAGTGATAAGGGGACATGTAAGATGAATGATGAGACAATAGTCATCACTAATGATGACCTAATGGTTATCTCAGATTGTATAAGTGCATGCATGAGCACTACATGCTTGTAAGCTGATTGGGTGGTATACAGGAATGCTTCTTACCATTTCAATCTAAATAAGGAATAATTATCATATTACACATATAAATATTTTATTGAGCTTGTGTTGTAGTTTACAACTTAAAAAAGTGAGGAATATTCCAGACTTGAGGATGAGTATGATCTAGGATGTAAATCTTGATGATGGATATATGAGTTAGCTTAGAAGAGGCACTTTTACGTTAACAAATGGTTCTTTGGTAATAGCTGAGGGAAGCAAGTGTTTCTTACTATATCGGACTTAAGAAAAGTTATGTTAACTTAAGTTGAAATTGGTGGAAGGCTCATATCATGTTTGGCAATAATAACTTAGACATATAATAAAGAAGGGGGTGAAGCTTCTTAGTAGTTGAGGGACTTTACCTGAAGTCTGAGACACTTTAGTTGGTAGATGCACTCACTACATCATGAGTGAGCAAAATTGAGTCAATTTTGTCAAGGTTAATGGCAAATGGTTAGAAAGGAAACTAACTTAGGTCTTTTAGGAAGTATGTGGTCCGATAAAAGTGAGGTCTATAGGTGGATCATCATAATTTGTAACATTCATTGATAACTACTTAAGGAAGCTCTAGGTATATCCCATAAAGAATAAAGTTCAAGTTTTAGACAACTTCAAAGTCTTCCATGCAAAGGTAGAGCATGATACTAGGAGGAATTTAAAGTGTATTTGGATAGATAATAGAGTTGAATATGTTAGTTTTTGTTTATAGATATTTCAAGGCTTATGGGATATGACATGAGCACACCGTCCCTAAAACCCCTCATCACAATAAGGTGGGATAATAGATGAATCACACACTGATTAACAAGGTGATATGCCTACTCTCACATGCTGATATTCCAAGATCATTATGGGGAGAAGCTTTAAAGATGGTGTATCATGTCATCAACTTATCCTTGCCAATTTTTCTTGATGGTGATTTAGTCCATTGAATGTGGTTTGACATAGACATGAACTACAACCAATCTGAGGGTGTTTGGTTTTCACGTGCTTGTTCACATACTAATAGATGAAAGAATGAAGTTGGATGACGAGGCTTGTTAATGAACTTTCATCAGAAAGACATGTTAAAGAGAAGTTTAGCTATAAATTATATGATCTAGTATCTAAGACGATCATATAAAGGAGGGATGTATGTTCTTTGAGGACTAGCATATTAAAGAATTAATAGAATATGGGAGGTTGGAGGCCTACATTGATGATTGAGTGGAATATAGTAATGATTCCAAGGTTGGTGTTTTAAGAAGAAAGACTAATCCTAGAAGGGTGGATGATGCAAAATCCAAATTTGTTAACGAGATGCTGAGGAACTATGTTGAGATAGTGTGACATGAAGATCATGAGCTTGAGCGAATAGAACCCTAATAGTCAAATCTACCTTAAGCTTCATAGGAGGTATAGATATCCACTAGAGGGCCAAGACCTATTGGCAAGTACCCTATTATGGATAATGTGTTACTATTGAATGGTTGTGAGATTCTATGCTATAATGAAGTCAATGATGCTTAGAAGGATAAGTGGTTGGTTTTAATGAAGGATGATTTAAGAGAATAGCAAATATAAGATTGTGGAGAGGCTAAGGGGGTTAAAGGTCTTAAAGAACTAGTGGGTCTTCAAGATCAAATATGAGGAAGTAAATATTGACTTGAGGTTCAAGGTAAGGTTAATGGTCATGGCATACACATCACATGTGACTTATGTCAAGGAAGACTTTAGTCATATTAGGAGGAGTTAGGGCTGTAAATGAGCTGAGCCGAATATCCCTAGGCTTGGGCTCGGCTCGTTTAATTAAACAAGCCTAAAATGATGTTTGGGCTTGGCTCGCCTAACTAAACGAATGAGCCAAACCGAGATTTTAATGAGTTGAGCCAAGCCGAGCTTACAAGCTATAGCCAAAAAATAAACCGAGCTGAGCTTTTTTGAGCTCAGGCTCGACTCATTTAACTAAACGAATGAGTCGAACCGAGCTTTTAACGAGCTGAGATGAGCAGAATACCAAATTGGCTCAACTCCTTTACAACCCTAGGTGGAGTACATAGGAAAGGTACTTAATAGATTCACCATGGACCAAAAAAACTAGTTAGTTGTCCCTTTACTCCCTAATTTAGACTGAGTAATGCCACTTCTTTTAAGGATGAAGATGAGTAAAATCCTAAATGCATTAACTATGGAATGTCTAATGTGAGCAATGCTGAGTACGATGCCTAACATTAGAAGGTAGTGAAGTGGATATTAAGAACATCTAAGATGAGACTTTATTTTATTTGGACCAATCTAATTTTGGTAAACTATATCCACTCAAATATGACAAGAGATGTAAATGCAAGGCAATCAACATCAAGTTTCTTGTTCTCATTTTGTGAGGGAGTTGTCTTATGGTATTCTAGACTAGTGAATTATATAGCTTTGTCTACCACCAAGGTAAAACACATAACCATTATTAAGGTGTGTAAGAAAACATTGTGGATGAAGAGATTTTTCAAGGACATTGGCTTGAAGCAAGACAAGTTCATGGTACTCAAAGACTTATAGAGATCCATGTTAATAAGAATAACACCTTTTGCTTAAAATCCAAGCATATCCAAGTGTACCATTAGATAAGAGATTTGCACTAAAAGAGATAATTTAATCTGGATAAAATCCATAAAGACGAAAATGAATCAAGTATGTTTACAAAGCCCTTATCCAAAGGTAAGCATTAATTATATAACACCAAGGTTTGGCTTAGCACGATGTATAGTTCTTGTCAATGAAGAAGAAAAGAGGAATTATTCCCATGTCTCAGAAGAGGGATACTTATTAAGGTTTCTCAACAAGAGAAGTATCTTGAGGACCAACACCAAGATATAAGTAGACACATTTGGTCAAACAACCAAAGTGAATAGATTAATTGATCTGCTAGAGTAGGATGGTCAATAAAGTGCATCAAGCGCTCAGCTAGAGTGTGTCAATTGGATAAGGTGGGTTGACTAGGCATATAATGTGTCAGTCATCCAAGGTGGGTTGAATAGGTACATTTTACATTATTAAGCCTAGGTGGATTGACTAGGCACATAATATGTTATTTGGACTAAGGGAGTAAGCCAAATAAGGCTTTCAACTAGGTTAAGGGAATTTACTAGCTAAGCAAGGGAGTCAGTAAAAGTACAAAAAATAAATAGAGGATGGGAAGTATAGTAGTGATTAGAAAATACCCTAGTTTAAAGGATTTAGCACTCATTAGGTATGACATTCTATTATTTGAGGGAATCATTACAGGGTAACTTGTATACTTCATTTTCCTATAATTGATATCAGGTAGAAACTTATACTAGGTTTATCAACTAATGAGCTAACTTGTGCCAATCTAAGATTAAATAGTTAGGGTATAAAAGGCCATCAGGTTAGCCACTTTTAAATGTGTGAAAGCTCCCATTTTCTCCCATTATTCATGCTCAATAAATGTCTCCATATCTTCATCCCATACATCTTAAGTCATGTGCTTGCAATTTACTTTTATATATAATGTAATACCTTATAAATTTAGGTCATTGATATGTGTTAATTCATGTGTTTGATCATAATTTAAGTGTTTTTAATTGTGATTTGGAGTTTCATTTTAGGTTTTATTTTAAAAGTAATTGATAGAGATTTAAATTTTAAACAAACATTCCATTTTAGGGAATCTGCCAATTGGTATTGGAGATATACCAATCAACCAATTTGCCTATTACTAGGGGTTCTAAGTCTGAAAGAACTAGCTAAGTTGTTATGATAGACCAATAAACTTGTTCATTTAACTTAGATTTTTTTACCCAATTTAATTAAACCTTTTTAAATAATCTTAAAACTTTTTAATTAAGCTCTATACTATTTATAAATCATTTTAGGAGTTTTTTGTACTACTAATTCAAACATTTATTAGCATAAAACATATTGGGGACCATAATTTGCCAAAAAGTGATTAATAACCTAAGAAACCCTTGCCACTTTTTTATTTTATGTCTGTCTTTATTTTACACATCAAAATGGATGTTTTTTTATCTTATAAGATCTGTACCAATTGAAGCTTTATATATCTCATGCCTTTTAATCTCTTTCATTTCTTGTGCTCTTGTTTTCTTATGTGCTGCACCCTAAACCTCACCTACAACCATCAAGAAAATTCAACTATTCCACCTATTAAATAAAACTATATTCATCCAAATTTGAGTAAAGAGTGAAGGTTTAAAATAATATAACCCCTCTCACCCCTTATTATTTGAAAAATTTTCTTGGGTATTGAAGGAAAAACTCTACATTTGCCTTAGCCCTCAAAACCACCAAGTTTCTCTTTTCTCCATTATTTTTTCATATTTCTTATTCCTTTGTACTTGTTCATCCGTCTTTTGGTATCCCCTTTTCTTCCAATCCTCTATCTAGATCATATTTTGTTCTTAAATGAAAGGGTGTTAGATTTAGGATAAGTTGAAGATTATACTTTCTTATTAATTTTTTTTCTAATTTTTGGTGGAAGAAGCTAATTTCTCTATTTTACTTGAATTTTAAGCTTTATTTTAGCTTTAAATGACCTTTAAGAAGTTTTACTAATTTTTAATATTCTTTATTCTAAAGTGTTAAAGATTTGGAAGTTTCAAGCTAAAAGATTTCTCTCTTTTCTTATAATATTGCTAGTTTGGCTTGTGATAAATCATTATGACCTTATTGTGTGGTGTAAAGGAGCATATGGGATGTAAAAGTCTTTATTTTTGAGATATATGCAAATGTATATATGTAAGTGGTTTGGCAAATGCAAGAATGTTTTGATGAAGTAAATGCAAGCATATGTAGAAAGCATAAAATAAGGGATGAGCATGTAATGCTAGAATAACCTTTTGTTTTTTCTGTACATAAATATTATACACCTTGATTATTTTTGAGTTTTAAACATATGAACATATATAATATGTAGCATGAAGTGTTGGTGTCAAGTGTTGAAGAATGCTTTATAAACTTTTCTAGTTTTTAGTATATTATGAGAAAATGTGTTGAAATGTTAGTAAATTCATGAAGTCCTACTATGATTTGAGTATAAACTTGTTAAGTCATGATTTCCAATTATTGAATGGTATGTGTGTAGCATGAGTTTTGTTTGGTTAAATCATGATAATTTTGTTTTCAAGTAGAATGGGGAACTAAGTCCTTAGGTAAACTAACCAATTGTTAGGGGTCAAAACCAGTCAATTGGTTATATTTATCGATTGGTTTGCCTCACTAATTAACCAGCTCTAAGGCTAAGATATGTAAGCCTCTAGATGATCTATGGAGTGCGGTTCTTATGGACCACTAATCCACTAATTATACCAATTGACTAGTCATCTCAAACTAGTCAAATGCTTAAGCTATTTTGAGTGATGTGCTTTTGTTCTACAAATTGAACTAGTCCACTAGTATTCTAGGAGTAATATGTGATATCTTTGAAGGTTATTATTGGTAGTTTAACCATGGTTTTGATCTTAATCATAGGTATGACCTAAACATTAATTTCTAAAAAAAGAATATTAATTAGAAATAAATTATGGTCTTGGACACTTCTGATTATTATTGTATATTTTATTTGTACTTCTTGGCATAATGCGGTTAAGTGATAACATTATCAATTATCACCCTTAATTACCTTGATGGGGAATGTTGGATAGTGTGATATGTTTATTTTGATATATTGGATTGACATGATATGTAGGCCTTGATATGGAAATGGTTATTGATATAATAAAACACTAATCATTTAAAGAAGAAGATTATGAAACACTATATGAGTCTAGATTATATGATCATCGATTAGTTAATAGGGGTTAGTTTGCTTTGGTTGTTTCTTATTATTATTTTCCTATGCATGGACCCCTATTTGGTCTCAATTCCTTTCCTACCCTAAACACTAATGATATATTAGTAGATATTCATACTAAAGGATTTGGTCACCTAAGTAATTTTTTTTTGGTTTTTATCGATATTTATGCATATAGGTGATTTCTTAGCTTCAACCATACTTATGTCCTTTGGTTATTGGTTTGATTTCTATAGGTATTAAGAGATTGTGGAGGATAATCCAACCCATTTTTATAAATTAAATGGATGTATAACCATATGGATGTAATCTTATATGAGTAATTAAATGAACCATACGATAGAGTTACCTTAGATGTATTACATTCTTAATGTATTATCCACATGTACATGTGTTATAATCCATGATTCCTAAGTCTTGTGATATGCATGATTATATAGTAACCCATGTTTATCATTTAGCATGTTATTCTATATTTTCATATGAATGTAAAGGTATGCCATGTTGTGAATATCTCATGAGCATAATATGTATTATTGGTATGTTAATGCATGAACATGTTGCATATAAGTTGATTATTATACATGTATGTCTATTATTACCTTATGTGCATCGTGAACTTCCATGATAGGATAACGTTTCTTCTCCATAAATAGTGTATCGAAATACCCATTTAATTAGTCACTTGCTCATTCAAACAAGCCAACAACCTTATGTAGGTAGACATACCTGGTTAGTAGGTGGTCGTATACTTGTTTGGGGTCAGGGCATCTAATATTAGGGGTATTCAATATTTGGTACCGAGCTATTAGTTATTATAAGCTCTAGTTCAATATCAGATTGGTATTCTGATCTCCAATTTAGTTTCAGCCTTGAATTAAAAAAAATTCAATCCTTATCTGGTTTCAATCTTCTAATCCAACCTAGAATCTCATTAAAATTACCTAAAAAAATACATACTTTAATATATATATAATTTAGCAATTTCGTTCTAATTGGTCTTAAACCAATAATTTTGGTATGATCCCGGTCTAATCCTAGATTCCAAATTTGAAACATTCTAACCAAAATCTTGTCTAATCAATTTTGGGTCAGTGCATACCCCTACCTTAGAGTAGACATTTCAGCAATTCCTTTCTTTTTTGATGGTCCTTTAGAGATCGAGTTATTTCTTTTTGCACTTGCTAACTCTTTTAGTTGTTGGTTTGCCTTCTATGTATTTTATACTTATTTTAGGGCTTGACATATCCTTGGTTTATAAATCTTAAATTCTCTATATCTTGTTCTATTATCCTAATGCTCTTGGTTTTATCTTGTATTCTAATGGTTTAGATACTCAACCTTATATCTAGCATAAGATGAATAACATAATGTTTATCTTGTGCTAGATATGGTAGTATCACCTCAGTTTAACCCTTTTTTTTGTATTTCACTTCCACAAATGTTTTAACAAAATAAAAATAAATTGTTAGTGAAAATGGGGATATTACTTCTCCTTATAATTATGTTATTAAATCAAGGATTAAATCCTTAATTTTTTTATCCTATTATTTGCACTCAGATAGCCAAAAAAGTGTGCCATCCCTTTAAGATAACCAATTGACTAATTAGGTCACCCCTAACACATAGAAGTAAAGGTGTGTGTTTCAAAGCTTGTGAATGATAGCATGCATAGGGAATAACTTCTCATCTATGTACCCTAATTTTGATTGAAGGGGACTAAGTTAAGGTGTTTGTTTTGAGTCCTCAACTTTTTTCCCTATATGCCTAGATCTCCTTTACCCTTTGGTTTTTTCTACATGAACTAATTTAAAATATGCTTTCTCTAAACAATAAGGTGGAATTAAAGGTTGCTCTAACAATGATAGCTTCACCTATTTTGACATTTATCATAATTGTAAAGAGGTAAAAAAATGGAGTAATAATTTGATGATATCAACACTATCGTTTCATTAACAAAGTAAGTAATGTATAAAAATGCATTTCATAATAAGTAAATATAACAACTCTAGTTCTTTGGGGGGAGCATGGATTTCAACACATAAAAAAAAATTTCTTCGGCTATACATGTTGGAAAGATATGTGTTAACACCAAAATTTGAAAATTTTTAAAATTTTGAAGTGTATGCAAATGACTTTGGCTTATGCATCAATGATAAAGTGCCATATTTAGTATCACAACAAAAGGGCAAGGGAAAAGTAGCAAAATAGCCTAGAAAATTTGAGTTCATGATAATAAATAGAGATTAATAAGCAAGGGAACAAAAAAAATAGTCCACATCACTTAGGCAGGCACATCTATTAACTGCCCACAAATGGAGATAAGTAGTTATTTTTTTTATAATCTATGAATTATAATTCAATATAACATATTATCAAACTCTAGCTATTGATAGAGAAAAAAAACAACAAAGATATACTATAACACCCTTACATAATTTTTTATTATATTTATATGAAAAATAAATTTAAAAATAAATTATGAAAATATTATTCAAACCAAAAGACCATTCAATTGATACAAAAAACCAATTTATTGATAAATTAGGTTTTTATTTTTGCAAGTTCTGATGAATAAGCTAATTAATCCACAAACCACCAACTAGTTACATTAGAATTGTGATATTTGTTCTGTTTTTAAATTTGATCCCGTTCTAACCCTTCACCTATCTTTGAAAATATGTTATACTCTAACTATAAATGACTTTTAGAGAGTTTTAAACTCTTATTAGCAACTCTTTTCATATTTGATTAAAATCTAACATGATTCCCATCAAAAAGCACCTCTTCACCCCCATTCTCCTTGATTTCTTCCTACCTTTCTCCTCTTCTTGGGATTATATCATCCAGCCCATGATCAACCTTAGATCCCACCTTTTTGCTCCTTTTTTTAACTGATATAAGATCATCTTAGCCCTTTGGTCACGCCCTACTCTATAACCTCCTTTTACACTTTTCATGATCACACTCAAGTTTACTCTATCCTCATGTTCCACTAATTTATTTATCTCAACCCAGATCTCTCTCCATCTCATTTGATTCTCAACAAATCCTCTAGAAAGAGAAAGCTTTGAAGTTCTTCCTTTGCAAGAAAGTATTTAGGTGCTTCTTCATTATTCCCTTCCATAGCTTCTCCCACTACTATTTTTGCCCTTATAATTTGTTTACGTTTTATTAATCTCAAAATTATTTTGCTAAGTGATTTTATTTTATTCTTAATAGGTGAGAAAGAACCTTAGGTGTCAGTGTACATTAAAACATGGTATTATTTGCTTGAAGATCTTACATTAGGTAAACTTGGCTAATTTTTTAGATGTATAATTATATGTTGTGTGATATGTGTTTGATTGCTTGCTAGAAAAATTCCATGATTAATTTCTATTTAAAAGCATGTTTAAGTGTCCTAGAGCTTGATTTTGGTGTTAGGGTCATGATAGATTTTGGTTTATGTTCCTTGAGAAATATGTGATGATTTTAGCATGATTTGAAATATATTAGGCGATTGAGTCCTAAAAAGTTATTTTTGTTGGTTGTATTTGTTGTTTGCAAGGTTTCTTGAGTTATGTTATGTATAATAGGGGTCAGTGTTGATTTTGGAAAGCATAAGTAATTATTCTATGTGTTTCTTAAGGAAATCAATTGACCAGTTTAGACAAGTGGATTGAACCACTAATCGATTGGTTTCAACCATCGATTGACTAGTTTACACTACCAATTGACTAGTTTGCTAGGCTTTTGGATGTTTAGTTTTAACATTGACTAGTTAACTATTCTTCCATATTAGTCAAATAGTGTCATTGATCTATTATTTTCCTATACCAATCAACTTATTAGCTTGTTCTATATTATTTTCTTATGGTATATTTTCTAGACTAGTCTACTAATTTGTGAGAACAACTAGTTTGTTGGGGAGTTTTGAGGTATTTTTGAGGGTTAACTTCTCTATTTGACCCTTGGCTTTCATGCATAATAAATAAATATGAATAAATGGTTTAAGTATGGATATAGGGTATGAGTTAAATTGTTGGACTTGAATAAGATGTTCATGAATAAAGTGAAAGGATAGATAGAATTATGTTATAACTTCCCTTGGTAGATTAACTAGTGGTTTTAGTCTACATGTGTTAACTATCTAAGTTGCATTGGCTATCTATATTAGGTTAATTGGTTATTTTAGTTTACTATATTAATTATTTGAGTAGTATTAGCTATCTATATTGGATATGTTGGTTGTTTTTATCCACTTGTGTGAACTATTTGAGTTACATTGATTATTTATATTGGGCCAGGTGGTGGTTTTAGTCCACCTATGTTAATTATTTAAGTTATATTGACTATCTATATTAGGTTAGCTAGTGGTAGACAATCTAATTTTGATTGCGTTGCACTAGCAACATATATTGGGTTAGCTTGTGGTACATAATCTACATTTATTTGAGTTGTATTGGCTATCTATATTGGTTCTGTAACACCCCCATATTTTTTTGAACTAGAAAAATTCATTTTCAAGACAATACGGAAGTGATTGAAAAACAAAATTAGGGAATGTTACCGCCTCATCAACCATGAAAGAGGTGTGATCATTACCTAACCCATGTCTGTTGCAAGGTAAAATGGAACAAGGAACAAAAGAATGCATGATCATAATAATAATAATAATGTGACAATACAAAGAAATAAATATTAGAACCATATCATAGATAAGATGAACATGATAGTTTATAAAATCAAATACAGAAATCTAAGACAAGAGTTTAAATAACCGAAAATACAAAAACATCCCAATGCAATGGGAAAAATACTAATAATTGATTAGCCTAACTCTTAGGCACAATCATAAACCTTGGACCCCAAGAAGTAACCCATTAATGACCCACACCATCACCCTCATCATACTCTAACCGAGAGTCGTAACCCTACAAATCATCTTTTACTTTCTGGAGCAGAAGTTGGATCATCACAGTGACCACACAAGTGCAGTATCAGTACGGTGAAGAACTAGTAAAATATGCTACCTAAAATATGGAAGGCTCATGTAGCACATTGAAGGCACATAATAGCATGTTGATATTATCATGATACTACTTAAGTACAACACATCATGCTTGTATGGAATTCATGGAAGTATATAAATATAGTAGTACATACGATATGTAAAATGTAAACCATATTAGAATTCCTCTTTTAGTAACCACACAATTTCCTATTAGTAAGATATTTCATTTGACCACACTCAATTCTCCACCATGAACAAATAGCATGCCAGCGCAAGATAATCACAATGGGATACCACACCCATAACACAAGGTCAGGATACATCAAATGGGCTTTCTTTGAGGATACTACACCCACCACACATCAAGTACAACTGCCACAAAAATCAGGATACCACACTCACCACACATGGTCGAAGTACACCAAGGGGACTTGTACTAGGATACCTAACCCACCACACCTTGAATGTCTCCGCCGCGAGGGCTAAAAATTTGAGATATCACACCCGCCTAAGCAATGGACAATACAAAGTGCTAGAGGGATTGTAGTGGGATACTTTACCCACCTGAACTAGACATCGATGTTATGTTGGCCTGCCACAGTATAATCCTATACCTCAAAGATATGTGCATACCCTCTACCGATGGTAACCTAGTAGAGAAGGAAATAGGTACTTATTCAAAGATATATAACCTAAGGTGACCTGCACACTAACTCCCGGCAGCTATCCCAAGAGCTGGAGAAAAAGGCTTAAAAGAAATCTTAAACCATTAATTTATGTATACGTGATGTCACAAATCATAAAAAAGTCCAATCATAACCAAATTGGGTGTTTCCAAGTGATAACACCAAAAATAATTAAAATCCCATATTTAAATAATTAGGCATTTCCAAGTGATAACACCAAACACATCACAAGGCATTAAGACACCATTTGGGTGTTTAAAGATGACACCAAACTCAACCAAAAGGCATAAAAGCCACTAATTGGGTGTTTAGAGATAACACCAAACTCACATACCAATTGGGTGTTTAAGGATAACACCAAACTCAACCAAAAGAAAATCTCAAATACCATCATATTATTCCATATTAACTTAGGTCAATCATAGTTGAAATCATAATTAAAATGTTGTAAATACATAGATGAATCAACACAAAAGGCCCAAGAGAAATACAACAATTACAACAAACTAGTCGGTTTTCATCTGGACCAGTTGATTAGTCCTCAGACCAATTAACTAGTTTGGTCGTACTAGATCTGGACCAAAAAAAAAGCATTAGTTGATTGGTTGGCATCACTGGTCAACTATTCATATGAACCGGTTGACTGGTTTCGTCCAACTAGTTGATGGGTCTAAGTAGAGACCAACCCATTTTGGCTCACAGAAAAATTGATCAATGGTTTTGACCAACCGATCGATTGGTGATAGTAACCAGTAGACTAGTTTGGTCCAACCGATCGATGGGTCTAAGTAGAGACAAAGCCACCTTGTTTTGTAGGGACATTAGTTGATGTGTTTGGCCAACCAATCGACTGTTTGTCAAAACAAGTTGACTGGTTTACCAAACCAATTGACCGTTCCCATGACCAACCAATCCAAAACTCCAAACCATTAGACTAATTGCAAAACCAGTTGATTGGTTCAAGGAACTGATTGACTAGTCTGAGTGAAACACAATCCAGACTTGAGAAACACACACCAAATTTCACCACACTTTACCATATTAATCCTAGCATTCTTCTATGTCAAAACACACATAAAATACATGCTTCCCACTTAGGATCACCTAGTCACATGGTAATATACACATTTAACCAAGTTATGCTCAAACCACCCATTTTATGCTTAAAAATTAGGAAATCTCAACAATACTTACTTGAGAAGAGTTAAACCACATGCTTATACTAAGGAACAAAATTATTTCATACTCGCACAAACACTAACACTTGGAACCCAATTTACCTCAAAAACCTAATTATGTTAAAAATAAGAATGTTTTGCCTTGAAGCAATTCTTTTAGCACAAAACTCATACCAGATAACCTATCTAGTCGAAATTCTATTATTAAGAGAATCAAAGTAAAAACCATCAAAATTCCTCTTCCAAAATTTCATTAAAGCCAATAAAATCAAAAGAAGGAGAGAAATACAAAACATGACCTTTATATTCAAAATTGGGTGTTATAAGAGAAGCTGAATTCTCCAACTTTTCTCAACCTTAATTATTCCTTACTCAAGGAAAGCAGTAGAGAACTAAAACCAATATTGGAAGAAGAGAAAGGAACACAATTCTTGTACAATTTAAAGGAGAAAATCAAAGGGGATTTCTATTTTTCTCAAAAAAAGAAAGAAGAGAGGCAAATAGAAGGGTGTTCAACACTTAGTGAGATTTCCACAAGAAAAAGGGAGAAGAGAGCAAGAAAACAAGTGAGGAATGATCATGGATCATCAAATGAAAGGTATAGGAGCAATATGGTCAACATACTTAAGGAAAAAGAGGGATGAGACAGCTAAGTTTAAGTGTGGGCAAGATAATAAGTGAAGGATGACTTGATGTGGTGGTGAGGGATTGAGTGCATTCAGAGATGGGTATGCAAGTGGGTTTGCAAGTCAAGGGAGAGTCCACAAAGTCAAGAAACCTGCCCTAGATACCAGAAGAGAGAAGGATAGGTGAGGGAAAAAGAGAAGGGAGGCTTGCCTCAAAAAGTGGCTTTCTGGGAAATTTTTGCTAATTAAAATTATATAATGGTCTAAATAATGTGAAAATAATACCAAAACCCTAAAAAGTGCTTATTAGAATAATTTAACTCAATTCAAAAGCTTTCATAATCATTAGAGAGAAATCCAAATCAAAATAAAAAATATATATAAAATCATAGGAAAACTAGCCAATCAGTATGGGCAAATCAATCGACTGATTTGTCGAAAACAGGAACATATATTTTTCTAGTGCATCAGTTGATGGGTTACGTAAGCCAATTGATTGGTACACCTAAAATTCACATTTTTATTAGAATTTCAAGCACATTTCAAAACTAAAACTCATTTATTTTATATCAACATATTTTTAGATACAATTTGAAGGATTTTAGGATGGGGTATTAAAGGGTCAGCTAGTGGAACCCACTTATGTTAATTATATAACATGTGTTAAATACTATATTAGATTAGCTAGTGGTATATGGTCCACTTATTTTGATGTGAAATTGAGATGTTTATGATATTGTTATAAGATAATTTAGATCATGAGATATATGGGCGTGGATGGATTCTTTTGTTAAGATTATTGTTAGAAATACATGATAGCATGATCAAATGAATCACATGTTTTACCACTTTAGCTACTATGGACTATGTGTTGCATGCTACCTTTATAGGGAAGAAATTATTTACCTACTACATTAGTGTATTGTTGTTGCACTTTTTAGAGGGCATGTTTTAGGTATTAGATGATGATGATGCTACTTTATATGTTGATGTGCTTAGGAAAAAGTAGCTATATCTAGGTAGGGACTTAAATTAGGATCTATCCAGTGGCACATTTAGGATTTTTAGGATCGGAATATTTTAGACTCTTGTATACCTTTCCCTTTTGTTGTATTTTTGGAGTTTATCTCCACAATAGTTTTTGCTATCCTATATTGTTTATGTTATTATCTCTTTTTTTATAAGTATAAATTTATTACTATCAAAATAGAGATTACAAAGTAGCAGTACACTCAATACCATCAAGAAACCCTAACCTTCTAGCATACTTAGAAAAATAAGTATGATTCATAAGCCTCCTAGATAAATTCATAATAATGATCCTCAAAAGCACACAATTCTGCCTATTACTATGCTGAAAGACTCTAATATTCCTTTCATGCCAAATAGTTGTAATGTAAGAGACAAATAAAGCTCCTAAAATGTGTTTCTTCTTTATTGCTTGTCAAGATCTTGTATTTAAGGTCTTTACCTCCTGGTCCCATCCCAGAATGGGGTCACTTCTACTAGCAATACTCCTAATAGTCCTCTAAAGGATGGAGGTATTAGGACAAAATAGAAATAAATGGTCTTTGGTGTCACTATGCTAGTGACAAAAAACACAGACTTGATTGACATCCAGACCTATCTCCCTCAGCCTTACTTTAGTTAAAAACATGTTTCTGCATGCAAGCCAAGCTATAAAATTTAATCTAGGTGTTGATACAGACCTCCAGAATAGCTTTGTTCATGACTACTTATCTTGGGATGTTCTAATGGAATGATAACTACTTTGATACTATAATCTGATTGCCTTGTCCAACAACTCAGGATATAGTCCTGGAGAACACTTTTGATATGTAAAATCCTAAGAAAAATCCAGGAAGTAGGAATGAAGTGCCACACAAATCCATGCTTAATATAAACTGAATGCACCCATTTGACCCATAGAGTATCCTTTTTTGCCACAATGTTCCAAAGAAGTTTCCCCAAGGCAAAGCAATTCCAAATCTCAAGATTTAGCAAGCCAAGACCACCCTCATTGATTGGGGAGCAAAGTTTATCCTAAGATACTAGTGTAGTATTCTTGACCTACAGCTTTCCAGACCATAGGAAGTTCCTACACACGCTGATAAAGCAGTGTAAAACTTTCCTAGGTAGCAAAATAATTTGAATGAAATAAAGGTGGATACTAAAAAGCATAGTTTTAATAAGCTGCAGCCTCCTGGCATAGGACAGAAGTAAAGTGCTCCAATGTCTCAATCTTGCAGTGAGCTTATCAAGAAAAGGTTGCAGATGAGATGCAGATAAACAAGCAGAAGTCAAAGGCAGGCCCAGGTAATTAATTGGAAACCTCCCTGTAGGAAACCTGAGGAAATCTAGGACAACAGCCTGTGTTTGGACATAAACACCCCCCAATAAATACAGAACACTTGTGGGAATTAGCCACAAGCCCTGAAGTTGCAAAAAATTATTCAAAACCTCTTTAAGACATTGCACACTTTGTAGGTTACCCTTACAGAATAGTAATAAATCATCAGCAAAATTTAAGTTTATGAGTTGCAATCCTTTACATCTAGGATGAGCATTATACCTGGGATCAACCCATAACTTCTTCAAACGCCTGCTAAAATAATCCATAACCAATACAAAAAGATAAGGAGATAGAGGATCTCATTGCCTTAAGCCTCTTTTTCTAGGGAAAGGAGCAGCCAGGACACCATTGTATGTGACAGAATATGATATTGTGGTCACATAGGACATAATCAACTTAATAAAGTGGATAGGGAAACCATACAATATTAGGAGGTGTTGTAGAAACTCCCAATTTACCATATCATATACTTTCTTAAGATCAATCTTCAACATGCATCTAGGTGAGATGCCCTTTTGAGAATACTTCCTAACTAATTCATGGGCCAAAAGAATTTCTCCAATGCTTCTCCCCTTAATGAAAGCATTCTGAGAGTGGTCAATAATGTTGGGCATGATATGCTGCAATCTTTGAACAATAATTTTGGAAATAATTTTATACAATACATTGCAGCAAGCTATGAGCCTAAAATCAGTAACTCTATTTGTATTTGGCTGCTTGGGAATAAGAGTTAGAGTAGTAATGTTTTAACTTTTTAGGCAGAAAACCAAATGCAAAAAATTCTCGAATATCCCACAATACCTATTTTTCAATAATAGGCCAGCTAGCCTTGAAGAACCCTATAGTAAAACCATCCACTCTAGGAGCTTTAGTATCCCCCATTGAGAAGATATCCTCTTTTACTTCCTCTACTGTAACATGTGCAGAAATTCCAGCATGATGCACACCTGAGTTCATAACAGAAGGGTCCAGAGCTCCCTCCATACTTGGGTCTGATCCCAAAAGCTATTGATAATAGTTGATGAAAGCATGCGCATGTGGCTAGCACCTCTAAATTCATTATCTTCAGAATCTAAGAGCAAAACCACTACTTTTCTTTGATGCCTCT
Source organism: Tamarix austromongolica (assembly GCA_039764185.1). Lineage (NCBI taxonomy): Eukaryota > Viridiplantae > Streptophyta > Magnoliopsida > Caryophyllales > Tamaricaceae > Tamarix > Tamarix austromongolica. The sequence goes on along the minus strand of CM077815.1, from coordinate 70,074,202 downwards.
CCTTTACCTTAACATAAAAGTATTTGTGATTTGAATCCCCACACTTAATCCAGTGATTGGTAGCTTTTTGCTTATAGAAAAGTTCTTCATAATAAAGCAAATGATGTAAATGTTTCTCTTTCACCTGTAGTAGTTTTCTTTGTTCAGCATTGCTTAGGTTGGAATAACAAATATGTAGTAAAGTAGCCACTTCCTCCTTAGCATTTTGAACTTTGTGAGAGATAGATCCATAATGATCTCTGTTAAAATTCATGAATTCCTGCTTTAGAAGGCCTAACCTCTTGGAAAATTTGAGCAGAAATTTCCCTCCCATCTTAATTCTCAATATTCTCTAAACAATAGGCATGAACTCCTCAGATTCAGTCCAAAACTAAAAGAATTTGAAAGGTTTAGAGCCTGATAGATAAGAAATGTTAAGATGAATAACCACAGGACAATGATTAGAGATTAAAGGGCTTAAAAACTCTACCAAAGACGGTGGATAAGCATCTAGCCAATGCAAGTTCACAAGAGCCCTATCCATCTTGCAACAAACCTCCTCCTCTCCTTCTCTATTGCTGGACCAAGTAAAATGACAACCCTGACTTTGAAGATCACACAACCTCAATTCCTGACAACACTCTCTAAAATCCTAGACATCAGAGCTATTTGGAAGCCTCCCCTGGAATTTATCATAATTTTACAGCACCACATTGAAATCCCCTACCACAATCCAAGGAGCATTTCCTGGAGAGCGTGTCTTCAACCAATTCCACATAGTCTTTTTTGCAACACCACTATTATAAGCATAAACAAAAGTCACAAAAAAACTAAATTTTGTGTGCAAGTTAGTGACATGACATAAAATTGCTTGATCACTAACAGAATAAGATCCCATTAGCCATACTTTTGGATTCCAAAGGACCCAAATTCTACCATTTGGGTGGTGAGCATAGTTATTAATGGCCGACCAACCCTGTTGAATTTTATTAAACACAATAGCAAAATTAGGTTCTTTAACCCTAGTTTCCAATAAACTAAATAAATCCACTTTGTCTCTAGCACAAAATCTCTTGACTTCCTTATGCTTGGAAGTCTTCTTCAGTCCCCTTACATTCCAAACACTAAGCATGATCACTAGGATCCATAACAAAAAATTGTCCCCCCTAGATTCCACCATTCTCAGCCACCATTAATCCATGCTCACCACCAGGAGACCCCTGATATCCAACCTTAGTGGCCCCAAGTCTGGTTAATCTTGGTTTAGAAATAGGAGCAGTACTTTGAACAACCTTAGCCACCCTAGAATCAACCAAAGAAATCTTCTTCCCCCTGCAACAAAGGGAGGACCAGGAACAAGAGGACTAGGAGTAGTCAGCAAGGTTACCTGCCCTGATGTAGGTCCAGCATGAGCAACACCTGCATGAAGGTTACCACCAGACAAAACATCATTACCAACCAAATTGAAATCCTCCACTAAAGGTTGCATAGAATTATTCTGTACAGAATCTGATTTGTTATGATTAACATCTACAGGAGCCTTTCCCTTTCTGAGATCCCTAACCATTCTCCATTCCCCTTTTGCTTCTTGGCCATTAATATTATCCTGCTGTGTTGCCTTACACCTCCTCTGGTCATACCTAAAGCAACCACATAATGGACAATAAAAAGGTTTCCAATCATATTCCACTTTCTGTTCCACCTCCATCCCCTTAGGATCCAAGATCAAAAAGGACTCCAACAGAGGTTTTTTCACATCAACCTAAACCAAAACTCTAGGATAAGAGGCTCTATCCCTGGAAGCAGTAATAGAATCAGTGCACACTGGTTTACCAACTACAATAGCTATTCTGCTGAGAGACTTTGAAGACCAATATTCCAGAGGGAGGTTTGGAAATCTAATCCATAAGGGTAAGACCTGCATCTCATAAGGATTGAACTTCAAACGCCTATGCCACCTCTTCAAAACAAAATTTTGATAAAAAAACATCCAATGCTGTCTAAGAACCCATGAAGTATCCTCCTAAGATACAAATTTTAATAGATAAAACCCAGAAGTGTGTAAGATGATTTGAGGAGTTTGAATAGCCGACCATTGTCTCTTAACAAAGGCACTCATCTGACTATAAGAGGGAGCCTATCCATAAACAAACCCTATCAATGTATTAGACCATTGGAGTGCTTCATAATCTACATCCTCTTTGTCAAGTTTAACCACAACCTTGCCATTATCATAAGAATGATTATGAAAAGTCAAGGCTTGGCCATGGCTAGGAATTCTATTTCCCATAACCACATCCCTCCAGGTTGAATTTGGGGGAGAAGCATGCTATAATCTATCCCAGACATATTCCTTAGTAGAGGGTTTCGACGAGCCTCCATCATAACCAACAAAACCCCATGTATGGTCTCCCTTAGATCCAAAAAAAACCTTCATGATTCCTCGCTGGGGTAGATGAGACATTAAAGTTTGGTTCCCTCACCCTTTCCTCTCGATCGGTAATCAAAAGGACGTCAATCAAATCTCCTTCCTCTGGTAGGGTTTGTTCAACAGTCACTGCATGCAAAAGGTCAGCTATCTTAGGGTTACATGCAATTGTTTTGGTTCCATCATTAGTCAATTCTCGCAGACCATCATCAATAGATTTTGGTTTTCCCTGCACTAGATATCCAAGCAAGGATCTTTTCTTCTTCGCCATAACCAATACTCACTCAACCCTAGGAGAGAGGAGAGAGCACCAGTCGTGGCTTATTTGTGAAATATTTTAGCCTTTCTTTTAATATGAGAATGGCTAAAAAATGAGACTTGTGCTGATAGTGGCAGTAACACCCAAATTTTGGTTTTCACTTCTACTAATCTATATTTTAAAATGAAAAAATTTTGCTTGAAACTTTGAGGTGTTACACATACCGTGTAACCAATTATAAAAAAAAGGTGTGAATGAATTTATAATCTCCAATTTATCATCCCCTCCTAGAAATCATCATCATCTTCTTGCATGATATCAATCCCAAAATCCCAACTAGAATCATCTCCATTTTTGGAACTCCTTCTCCACTATCAACTTAGTTTGGTGTAGTGATGGTGGTATCAACAGATGTAGTTGACAAATAGATAAAGCATCTTCCATTCATTGAAACCCAATTTTATCTAATTGACAACAATTAGTGAGAGATATAACCATTTTTATGTTTTTATGTAAAAATAAAATATAAATTAAAGGGTTGTTTGAAGATACATAGATGGAAAATGGCTTCAAAGAAGAAATCTTAAAATTTCTTTGTTTCCTTATAGCTTCATCAAAAACTAATAATAAAGAAGAAAATTATTTAAACCTAAATTAAAAAAACTAAAAAGAAAATTTGAAATTAATATGAATTCACTAATGTTAAAGGAGCCACATTGCTCTCCTATTACCAATCCACGCACTTCATCCTATTTTTCGCGTTACGTGGTCATCATTCTCAGCAATATGCCTATTTTGCAGGAGTTCAGTATCCTCATATAATTGAATGTTCATGCCTCTTTTTTCATAAAGAACTCATTTCTCTTAATATTTGAAATTCTTGTATTTTAAAATCTCATAAGTGGTTTTGAAAGTTTAAGGGTTTTTTTATCTCTTTATTTTATTTGTGTTTTCAATACCACTTATCTGTAGGTTTTGGCTTAGAAACAATAATATATGTTTTTTAAGACATTTGCATTATATGTTCTTTATATAGAGTATTAAAATATAAGCACATTTTATTAGTAACTACCGGGGATAAATTATCTTCTCAATTTTTTTTATGTTACTACATTAGTTAGCCTTAACTTGATTTAGTACTTGCACTTTTGGCAGAAGAACACCTATGGAGATATTTTTCTATCCCTCTAAAGAATAATTGTTTCATTTTTTCTTCATTGACATTAATTCATTCTAGAACTCTCATCAATTCAGCTACCCCACTATTTTGTTGTGCTTGTACATAATAAGAAATGCCACACTTAGGCAGGAAACAAATAGCTTTAGCACTTTACTTTTATATATAGTGTGATTTGTTTTAGCTTATTTTTAATTTCATAAAATAAATCCTCATTACTTATGAGAATGCTACCAATAGATGAGAAATTAAAAAAAATATGATTAGGCTTATAAGATATTACAAAGTCTAACACTTTAAAGAAGAATATGGAACACATGAAAAATTACTTATGAAACAAAATGCTTATGAACATACGTGTTTTGGGTTTATTGACAAGCTATGCAGTGGATGTAAGTGCCTAAAATCGATTGCTTATTATATTTAATTTTGGAGAATTTATAGTAGTTTAGTCATTCGATGAAGGATAATTGTGGCTGTGGTATTCCTTTTCCCACTTATTCTTTCATCTTCCTCTTTAACTTGTTCAATTAAATAGGTTGTTGGGTTTATTTTCTTTCCACTTTTTCATGAGCATGTTAAAAATTTAACTCCCTTACATATTTCAAAGTGGATTCAATACCTCTATCAAATGTCTATGAGCATGTTGTAATTTGAGAGTGTAAAAATTCATTCAAACATTCATGCATGTGCTAGAAATATGAGTTCCTTTTGAAAATCTATGAGGTTTAAAAACTTCTATCAAATATGAGTGATTATGCTAAAAATTTAAGTCTTCCTTGAAATTTTGGGAGAGTTTAACATTTAAAACATTTGAGCATATTGAATTATGTGTATGAGCATGTTGAAATCTAATTCCCTACTAAAAAAATTAAAAGAATTTAAAATTTCTATCATGTATGCATAAGTGTGATGAAATCTAAATCTCATCCAAAAACTCAAGATGTTTTAAATGATAAGAGGAAATTAAAAAAAAAACTTTTGTCAAGTAATCCTGCAAATTACTCTATTCGTATAGTTTTTTGATGCCCTAATAATATACATGTTAATTATAGCAAATTAGCTCTTGGAGCTCTTAAATGCATTTTTTGGCTTTAAATTTGAGTCTAAGAGGTATAGGTTTTGGAGTCATGACTTTAGAATAATTATTCTAAGTATTGATGTGACTTTTAAGGAAAATGCATTATTATATTTTGGAAAATAATCTACCTTTCCCTTATTTAGTACATGTTATCATCAAAGTACTAGCTAATATGGAGTTAAAAGTGAGGTAAAACAAAGTAGATGATAATGCTCCCATTTTCTCATTCACACAGCCCAAAAATTATGCCATCAATGTTGACAACATGTCTTATACCACTAATCCCATTCCACAACATTAGGATGATTATTCTGTTGCTCGTGATAAGCTAATGAGAAATATTCAAAGGCCAACTAGATTTGGAGATGAAAATGATTATAGATTAATTTTTTATGCTCTAGTGGTTGTTAAGGAAATTCTTAAAGGTGTTGAAACTTCTACTTATTCCGAGGCGATATCTAGTCCTAATTCTTCATAGTGGCTTGCTATCATGAATGAAGAAATTGAGAGCTTTCACAATAATGGTACTTAGAAATTGGTTGGGCCACCTAAGAGTTAAAAGGTTTTGAGTTGTAAATGGATCTACAAATGAAAAAAAAAAGACGTATACATAAGGTTATAGATGTTTAATGGAAGGCATGACTCATTGTTAAAGGATTCAGTAAGAAAGAATGTATTGACTTTAATGAGTTATTTTCACATTTTTTTCTTACACCTCATTTTTATGTTCTACGTTCTTTTTTTTTAATTCTATTTGATTGTGAGTTGGAGTAGCTATATGCAAAGCCAACTTTCCTCTATGGACAATTAGAAGAGGAATTTTTTATGCACTTACCTAAAGGTTTTGATACTTCTAATAAGGAGAATATTGGCTAGAAGTTGAAGAGGCCATTATATAGTTTGAAGAAAATTCCATGACAGTGATATATGAGATTTGATTCCTCTATGATTAGGCAAGGCTACATAAGAAGCAAGTTTGATAACTATGTATATTAATAGGTATTAATTATGTTAGTTAATTGGAGCTTTAATAAAAATATTTAATGTAATTATGTGATGAATTTTGCATAATTAATTTTATTTGTTCTTTTTTTACTACTCTTTATTATATTTTATAGGCATTTGGAGATATTGAGATTAAAAGGATTTAAAACAAAATAATTAGAACAAATGAGAAGCAAGAATGAGTAATCAAAGTGTAAGGGTGGAAAGATAGACATATTTTACCATTATGAAATCCTAATTTGGAAACATTCTAAGCATAAAATTGTATATATTTTTGTTATATTTCCAATGCATAAAACATTATCCTAAATGGAGGTCTAACAAAGAAGTTATGACTAAAAAACTAAAAACTAACAAGTTGATCTACGGCTGGGCCCATTCTATAGTTATTTAAGTGCACTTCTTATAAAGAGTTAGGGTTAGGTAAGAGTGAGAGAAGAAGAGTCTTTTTTAGTCATATTGCGAGAAGACTTACACTTTCCATCACCACTTATCCCATCTCCCATCTCAATTCTTCTTGATCAATTCCATTATTTTCTCTTGTAACTTTGAATCAAGAACAGTAGATTAGAGTCATCTAGATTTTACTCTCAAGGATTATTTATCTATTGCTTTTTATGCCTCTCTATCTTTTGCCATATGATGAGTATCCTTGATTTTGTATTCATGTGAATTGTGTTATGTTTGAATGTCTTAGTCAAAATATTGATCAACTTTAGAAATTGGGAACTTCTATTGAGATTGAGAGATGAAATGGTTAGTAAATCTACATAACAAAATTAGAGATTAGGAATTAACAATTCAAGATACGTTAATCTAATTTCTACAACAATAGTAATTAAACTTATTGCTTTTATAATTATATAAATCCAAGGTAGATATAGTTGGACTAGTAATTAGTAAAATAGCTTGAGAAAGTGTATCATAATAATAAATAAACTTCTTGTGATAATTATCTTTGTTAGCACACTAAGCATAAATTTTAGGTTAGAAACTGTATGATTATTTAGCATATCATAAATTGGGAAATTTAACGAGAACCTTAGCCATCATCTTATATTGTTTAATTTTGATCTTTTAAATTTTTGTGTCTTGAGTGTTTAATTTTTATCACAATTTTTTATAATTTTTAGAATAATTCAATTAATCAACTATTCATTGGTCTAAACAAAGAGAATTCTAATCACCATTTTGGTGCTCATTCTCTAGTCCCTATGGGATCAACCTTGCATGCTACTCTAACATTGTACCCTTGTGGTTAGTGGATAATAAGTTTTTGGTACCGTTGTCAAGGGCTAGGAATGGGTGACATCAGAAAACGAAGGATTTTTCTATGATTTTGAAATTTTTTTCTTTTAAATTTTTATATTCATATAATCTTTCTTCCTTTTCATAAAGGAATCAAAAGATAATAATCATGACTTGTCCTTATGCTCAAATAGATGATTTCTATCATAATATTGATAATTTGAGCATTGCTAACATGCAGGTCTAGACTATAAGTTGTTTTTTTTTATGTGGAGGATTGTATGATAATATAGATTGTCAAGTAGGTAATTTTTTTTTCAATCATATAAACAAACTAATTATATGAGTAATTTTGTTAAGAAAACTAATCCCTACTCAGACTTCAACAACTCGCAATGGTGCACTTAACCCAACCTTTTATGGTGGGACTATGATCACATTCCAAATTAGTATCAAGTGAGCTACCCAACCTTGTGTTACCAAATTTCTTCTTGTGAACCAAATTATAAGTTGGAAAAGACAGAAGAATTGTTAATTAAGGTTATTAACCAGAATGAGTCTAGATTCCAAAGTCAGGAATCAAGACACTTGAATGCAAAATTAGAAAGCTTTTTTTAAAAACTTTGGAGGTGCAAGTAGGATAGTTGGCTAACACGATGTTTAGGATAGATCAAGGAGTTTTACCTAGCAACAAATAAAAGAACCCATAAGAGGATACAAAGGCAATCACTTTGAGAAGTGGTAAAAAGTAACCTAATCTACCATCTCTGATCTTAGAGAAGAATAACAAGGAGAAGGAAACTAATGAACAACCCAATCTAGCAACTGAACCTCATGAGGAGGTAAGTATGGAAACCACACATAATGAAAGTTATAATATTGAGGTAAAACTTTATCAACCCTGCATTCTATTTCCTTAATGTGTGCAACAACAAAAGTTGGACGATCACTTCTTGAGGGTTACCTTGTTCTAGTAAATATCCTCCTTTTGAGAATCCATGTTATAGGATTGATGAGGTAGCTCGTCAGTGAAGGAAGATCCTTTGATACATTATTTGAGTGAACCATATAGAGCAAGAATTTTCTTGCCTCAAACATCAAAAGTAGAGAAGTTAAAGTATAATATTGAGACCCTTTTGTTGAGGAAGAAAATTTTTACTAGTAGAACTATAGCCTCCCTCTTCAACCCTAAGGTATGAGTTTTATGGTTTTAATGCTAGATTGTGAGTGCTAATATAAGAGGAACTATATTTATAACACTTCGAGTTGATATGACCATGTGGGAGCTTCCTCGGACCGCTCTTAGATTGATTGATTGGCTCCACAGATCAACATAAGTTCTTTTAGCATGCTTTTTCCTCACTCACATGCTTCCCAATAAAATTTCATAAATTTTCCAAAGCTTCCAGGAGTGTCATCCATCCTAAAAAATTTCCACGACTAGCGCGCTTAATTGTGGAGTTCTTAGGATGGAATAACCAGAAGGATGGTATACCATGTTTATATAAGTAGCCATATCAATCCTTATAACACTCCCCTCAAATTGGGGTATTACAATAATGGGTAAATTTCTTAGATAATTTAGATTACATCGACTAGTTATAGACTATACAAGTTTTTATGAATTCGATGAGTTGAGGTTGCATGCCTATAAAAATTCCAAGGTCTTTAAAGAAAAAAAGAAAGATTGGAGTAATAGGCATGATCTTATACAAGAGTGTTACATGGGATGTATTATATATATTTTACATTCTTGTTTGAAACTCTTTCATGTGAGTATTCGATATTTGTAGTGTTATGATGACAGTGGTGTTCCAAAGCTTAAAATTATCACTCCTCTAATATCCATTACGTAGTGAGGCTTGATTTGAGCTAATGACTTTAAAAAAGTTCTTCTTTGGAGGTAACCCAAGTCTATTATTTAATTTAGTTAGATTTTATTTATTTTTTCTTTTGTATCTTTGATTTTTGTCAAGCATAATAACTCATTGACCTCTATGCATTTATGGAGGTGTAAAGCTAAATTAAGAATGATGGGAGTTTATATCATGCTTGTAGGATTATGCAGAGAATTTTTTTCACTAATGATACTTAATATGGATGGATCTTCTCGATGTTACAACAAATGGACTCTTGACATGTTGGCCCTCCTTAATCTTCACCGCCACCACCCATTGAGTAAACATGGTCTATGAGTTCTTCTCTTTCCCGTGCCTTATCAACACATTAGGGGATAATGTACTTGCTAACAAAGAGGAGTAATTTTGGATTTATGATGTATATATGAGTCATCTATGCTTTATGTGTGTTGACTAAGTCTTTTCTTTATCGTCTTTGGTGTTTGCTTGAGTTAGTATTTTTAAGTGCCATGAGTCATGTTGTTTTCTTTGTTTTTTTGTTAATATCTTTTTAGTGTATCATTTAAAAAAAACTGAAAATTTTGAAATTTGAAAAAAAAAAGAGGATTTATATCTTTCATTGATGATAATAGAAGATTATTTAGCATGAGGTTGCATTAAGTTGACTTGACTTTTTAATACCCCTTAAAAGATTTCTTAAAAATGATTTTTATTTTTGAGCTTAAATGTTTTGGTTGCAGAATGAAAAGGTGTATCTTAAGTTACACCATACTCATAAGATACACCATACTCATAAGTTCAGGGACCATACCCATGGTGTATCTTAAGCATGGGGGAGGTGTGAAAAGGTGAATGCTTATGCAGAATGAAAAAAAGAGAAAAAAATGAAAAGAATAAGAAGTTCACGGTTGTCTCTCATGTTTGAAGATGTTGGGACTATTATAAAGAAAAAAGAAGAAGAAAAGGAAATGAAAGAGAAAAAAGATAAAAAAAAATTAAAAAGGGTGGAAGAGTCTTGCATAACTTTTTCTAATCACACTCCATTGGTACTATAATTTTAGTCCCACCTACAAAAAATTTCCATCCTAACCTCCTAACCTTTAGCCCCATTACAACCATAAATAAGACCTCTTGATTTTTTTGTGTTTTATATCTCTATAGTGGTGGAGAATTGAGAAGCGTTGCAAGCATATAGATGATCATGTTCATGATTGAGAGGACTTGAGAAAAACCTCAAAATTAATTCATATAAATAAACACAAAGAGGAGTGTCCCAGTGCCTAAAGTGAGGTTACCAATTTGAAACTTGAGTCTTGAATGAAGTTAGGTTTTGTTTGCCTTCAACTTACGCAACATGTTATCGTTACATGTTCCCCTTTGCATGAGTTTAACTTGAGAATTCAACAATACATTTATACTTCTTTGCTAAGTATGAAACCTAAACATATTTTCAAGAATAATGGTTTATATTTTGATTAATTTTAGGGTTATACAAATGGAGGTATAACAAAGAAGTTATGGCTAAACACTAAAAACTGACAAATATGTAAAGAGCTACCGAGTTCAAGAATGACTAGGCTAATGTTGATATATGGTTGGACTCATTCCATGGTTATTTAAGCACATGTTTTATAGAGAGTTAGGGTTAGGGAAGAGTTAGAGAAGAAGTGTCATTTACATCCATTTTGAAAGAATATTTACACTTTCCATCACCACTTATTGCATCTCCCATCTCAATTCTTCTTGATCAATTCCATTATTTTTTCTTATAACTCTACATCAAGAATAGTGGATCGGAGTCATCCGGATTGTAATCTCAAATTTTATTTATCTATTGATTTTTATATCTCTCTATCTTTTGCCATATGATGAGTATCTTTGATTTGGCATTTATATGTGGCTATTTTTCTCATGCTAAGGTGAATGGAGAATTCCCTAACCCTGATGTGTTGAATTTCCACATATGTCCTAATCTAATTTTGTATTCATGTGAACTATATTGTGTTTAAATGTCTTAGTCAAAATATTGATTAACTTTTGATATTGGAAACTTCTATTGAGATCGAGAGATGAAATAGTTAGCATATCTACATAACACAATTAGAGATTAGGAATTAATAGGTCAAGAGACATTAATCTAATTTCTACAACAATAAGAGGGGATAAATGAATTTATTGTTTTTTTAATTATATAAATTTAGGCTAGAGATAGTTAAATTTGTAATTGGTAAAAGGTTGTTGTGGCTTGAGAAAGGGTAATAATACTTATCCCCATTGGCACATTGAGCATAAATTTTAGGTTAGGATCTGTAAAATTATTTAGTATATCATAAATTAGGAAATTTAACCAGAACCTTAGCCGCTGTCTTTTATAATTTAATTATGATCTTTTTGAATTTTCATACCTTGAGCGTTTCCTTTTTGTCACAATTTTTATAATTTTTAGAATGATTCAATTAATCAACTATTTGGTGGTCTAAACATAAAGAATTTTGATCACAATTTTGATCACAATTTTGGTGCTCACTCTCTATTCCTTATGCGATTAGCCTTACATGCTACGTTGATGTCGTACACTTGTGGTTAGAGGAAATAATTTATTTAGAGAGTTTGAATATGAATCCTTTATGTATCTGTTTTTATATGATGGTGATATCTTGATTACCTCCAATGATAAGTCCTTGATCAATACGCTGAAGTGGCAACCTAACATGGAGGTTGAGATGAAAGATCTTGGTGTATCTAGAAATATTCTTGGCATGAAGATTAGTAGAAATTAAAAGGTTGAGATATTGTTCCTGTCACAATAGAAGCATATTGAGATGGTCTTAGACAAGTTCAATATAGGCGATTGTAAACCTATTTCTACACATTTAGTTGTTCACTTCAAATTATCATCCAAGCTTTGTCATGAGATGGAGAAAGAGAAGGAGTGGATGTCTACCCCCTCCTTATTCTAGTGTAGTTGGTACTTTGGTGTATATTATGGTCTACACTAGACGTGATATAGCTTATGATGTAAGCACGATGAATTGGTTTATGGACAGCCCTAGAAAGTTTCATTGGAACACAATCAAGCGAATTTTATGTTACTTAAATGGATGCTCATATATTGTCTTGGTCTTTGACATGTATAAGACACCATCTAATGATATTATTTATTTTGCTGATTTTGATTATGTTACTCACTTTGATAGATTTAAATCTATTTCTGATTAAATCTTTACACAATGTTTTGGTGTTAATAGGCATAAAACATCATTATAGTATATTTTTTCCTTATCTACTATAAAAGAAAAATATGTTGTAGCTACTAAAGGTGAGAAGAAGGTCATTTGGCTATGAAGTTGAGCTCTCAATCATTATGTCTTTCATAAGAATGATGCATATCATTTGAACACCAAACACATTGATATTAAATTCCAATTTATCATAGGTGTTAATGTGATAAGATATATTAGGGTGAAATTTTTTTACAATATGGAGAATCATACAAACATGCTTATGAAGCCTCTTCCTATTGCTAATTTCAAACATTGATTGGACTTAGTTGGAACTTGTAGTATTTGATAATCTCTTGAGGGTTTATGATGGGGATGAGTACTATGGATTGGTCCTAAGGTGTAGATTGTTGAGTTTGTGCCTCAAATCCTTGAGTTTGTAAGGGAGAGAATGGTGTTCAAGAGGAGACTATAACTTATGAATGTTTCCTAATATAGAGGTATCCATTAACATGGTTTATTTGTGTTCTCCAACACGATTGTATTAGCATTCAACTCTTGTGACATGTTGATTTCTACTAAAGACACAACATAGTCATGTCGGTTGGAGTGAAAATATTTGAAATACCTCAAAACCCTAATTTAGAAAATTATGGAAAATCAAATATTTATTAGAAAAATTAATTAAATTAATTATTTTATTAAAATAAGAGGGAATTAATTAAGGAAAATGAAGGAGAAAATAATAAGTAATTTAATAAGGAAAAATTGAGTGTTTTGCTAATTAAAATGGAATTTATGAAGAATCTTTCCAAAACCCTAAATTAACCTAAAAATAGAATTTAATTATTATTTTATTGAAATATTATTATTTTTGAATACTTCAAAATACCAAAATATTTTAAATACCCCAACTCACCAATTTTTTTCTTTTCTTCCTTTTTCCCTTTTCCTTTTTCCTCTCCTTTCTCTTTTTCTTCTCTTGTTCTTTCTCCTCCTTCCCCAATATAGGCCAATCTAGCCTGCGACTAAACCCCTCACCCCTCTCCCCTATCCCTTTCCTCTTGCATGGCATAGCCTCGCGTGCCGCACACACTCATCCCCAGCCTGCCAGTTCTCCCTCCCTTTTTTTCTTTCTTTCCTTTCTTCTTAGACTATCGGTCCAACCTTCGTCTTCTTCCTCCTCGATGTGTGCCTGCAACTCCCCTAACCTGTGGATACATTTTTTTCAGTGACCACGCTCGATTGACCAGCCATTCCTCCCCTCTCTTCTCCGTTGATCTGCTTGTCTTTTCAACTTGACCTCCTCCCATCTCCTCGCATGTGCCTACCTTCCTTCCCCATCAACCATAGCCTGCAATGGTAGATCTATGCCAGCCGGTGTTCCCATACCACTTGCCCCTATTTTCCCACTTCCCTCTATTGTTTCCCCCTCCATTCGATCTTATATATATACCCCTTAAGCACCCAAAGTCATATTTTCTTTCACAGCTCAAAAAATCCTGACCCTTGCGCCACCAACCGATCAAACGTCCTCGTTGTCGCCACTGCTCAAGCCAACCACAAAAACACTCCCTACATCACCGTATACCAAACTACACCACCCTTTTCCCTCGATATTCCCTGCACAAGCCACCCTCGTCGTGCAAATTACCCTTCCCGATCAGCCTTATCTTCACCCATGTTGCTCTTTGCACCACCGTTCGCCACCACTCTCGCCGCAATCACCACCCTATACACCTCACCTACAGACCTCTCTCTACCTTCCCCTGCCCTCCTTTCCCCTTCCTCTCTCTCCTCCTCCTTTTCCACCACCCTCGGCCACCACAGCGTCGTCGCCTGCACAACCACCTTTGGCAGCACCACCACCCCCATTCCAACCCTCTCAACTTGGACAACCACAACCACCCTAACTTCCACCCTCATTCCCCCTCTCCTATTACCAACACTCAACTATCCTCCTTTTCTCCCTCTTTCCCCCACCGCCGGTGCTGCCAAACACCACCAACCCTAGGCGGTACCCTAACCCCTCTCAACCCTTAAACCCTAATTATGCAAGCCTTATCCATTTTAATCGTATTTATATTGTTATTATTATTATTATCTTGATTATTATTGTTGTTATCATCATCATCATCATCATCATTATTATTGTTATTATCCATATTTATTATTATTTATCATGTTTATTATTATCCTCAGAATAATAATAATATTATTATTGAGGGGGGTCGAAACCCTATTTTATTATTATTTCAGTTTTCATTATTATCATTTTGATTTTCATTATTATTATTATCATTATTATTGGTGTTGTTGTTGTTGTTGTTATTATTATCCTTGGCAATATTAGTATTTTGTTAGTATTACGATTATTATATTATTATTTTATCCCTAACCCTATTATTAGCCTTGCCTTATTTGCCTTAAAAATACTAGAATTTCTATTATTAGGATTATTAGTATTACTACTATTATTATTAATATCGTTATTTTTGCTATAACTACTGTTAATGCTATTATTATAAGAAATAAATCTATTAGATTTAATAATATAAATATGGCTATAAATGTTAACAAAAACCTATTTTGACTAATAAAAATCTAGTAGGCTAACTTAAGGATAAAAACCCTATTTTTTCACTTATAAAGTTTCCTTTAATAATAGTAACCCTAATATTATAATAAAATAGGAAATAATAGTATTTTTGGTAGGAGGGAAACTAATCCTTAGTTTTCCCCTCTTATAGGTGAAACTAGTCAAAACCCTAAGGACACGTAGAAGCATGCTCCAAGACCGGTGACGTGTTAGGTAAGTGTGTAGCTAAGGCCTTATGTGTGCTATGTGTCTTATATGCCTTGGACGATATGTATAATGATATGTTGTGTATCTTGAGCTATTATTTTAACTATTTTATGTATAGCGCAGCTTATAATTGGGGTATACTCATGTGCTTTCTTATGACATGTGTTTAATATGTATATGTTGTGAATTGTGATGTAATGTGATGCGGCCCTTTAGGACATGCATGCTAGGATATTTAATGTGGTAATGTGGGATGGAAGGATGAAAAAGGAAAAATGGGAAAGTAAGATAATAAAGGGGAAGTAAGTTGGCTAACATAGGTAGGATTGACCTAAATAATCCATGATCCATGAGTGGAAGAATAAAAGGGGGTTTTAAATAAAATAAAAGAGTGGGTGAACTTTGTAGGAGAGAATCTAAGGATACATGGGAGAATCTAGGGTTTGCATGGGATGGATAGAGTCCACATGGGGGTGAACTTTACGTATAGAAAGTTGCCTTGGGGTATGAAGAAGGTAATGGAAGAGTTTTTTGGGTGATTGGAGGATTTTGGTGAAAAATAGTACGTAGGATAGTATAAGGGTGCATAGGAGACTGGGTTAGGGTTTGGGAGGAAACCCTAATATGAGAAGGTGGTAAAAAGGAAAAATAAATGATGATGAGTGGAGTATGAGATGGAGATGGAAGATTATCATGTGTGGGGTGAGTGTGGGTATCACGGGAAAGCGTGAATGGAAGTTGAGAAATGAAAGGGTGACATGTGGAAAGGAGGATGCTAGGGTTTGGTGTGGCCACCTAGGGTTTCGTGGTCACACGTGTATTTATGGGAGTAAAATGAGATGATGAGGGTTGAATCTAAGTATAACGTCCCCAAAATTCACTACTGGAAAATTTCATTTTATTAAAAGATTTAGCGGAAGTGAAATAACAAGATTTGTGAATTTTAGGAATATTACCGCCACACTTAGTACTAGACTGGTTCACTCATACCGTTCTAGTACCAAGTGCTAAGGCTAGAAGAATAAAATACTAATTGCTAGAAATTCAAATCATATTAAAAATCAGAGTAGCACAATAAACCATTTACAAGAATAAAATCTACCGATGGTGGTTACAATATCAAAGAATACATTCAAATTAGGAAGTAAGATAAAAAGAGGGACACCTTAAAAGTCTGGATAATTTCCTTACACTCTTTTCCATTGCCCACATGAGTAGCACCTGAAAATGGAACTACAAGGGACACTTTAGTACTATGGTACTAAATAATCCTTTAAAGCAAACTCCCGCAATGTAACACATTATACAACACTATATACATACATAATGATAGGTGCATACATTCACCTACTTAACAAGTCAATTTGATATTAATAGGTTATAATGTAAAATCAATATTTCTAGGCCTTAAGCCATAAGTCCATCATTATTTAATCATCTTGGATTATTAATATCCATGTGAGTGCAGGAACCTCACTATTATAGCCAGTGGACCGGAATACATATAGGGCTAACGCTCCTGACCACTATTATTTGCCGGTGGACTGATCTCCAGGACAGAATGCTTCTTATCACTATTATTCACCGGTGGACCAGTCTGGCCCCAACTCACATGATTTTTCACTGTAATTACTTTGTGTCTTTCCTATGTCTTATCGTTATTACGTTTGGTTTGTTGAGCATGGAATCTTCACTATTATAGCCGGTGGACCAAAAATCATGCAGGGCAAAACTCTCCTGGCTACTATTAGTCGTCGGTGAACTGGTCGCCAAGGTACCCCGGCTCCTGGCCACTATTATTCGCTTGTGGACAGATTTGGGTCCAGCTCAACAATCTTCCTCTTTAAATGATTAGTGTCTTATTCGTATCTTATTCGAAATTATTTCACCCTTGACATGCATGTCCACTTCTATCCTCCTAAGAGGGCCCATCCCATATCTTGAGACTTCTGCGCCTCTTATCACACCCCGATATCCATTCCTCCTTCCATTTACTCATATAAAAAAACCCAACTCCTAAAGGTGTGGGTTAAGGCCCATCACCTTATAACATTCATATTCTCTCACTACCACTCTCTAGGGTTTTCCCTTGAAACCCTAATTAGACTTATGTGGCCCAACCTTTCTTTTATTATCGAACACCTCATTTCATTTAAATTCAACCCAAATCCTATCACTCTACTCACCAATTATACATGCAACCATGAAACCCTAGTTGGCCACTCAAAACCCTAGTACCTTTCTTACGTAAGGAACATCCCATGCAGACTCCATCCACCCCCAACAAACCCTAGGAACCCATGCAAGAGTTACATCACTCGTTCATTTTGATCATAACCTCCTTTTTATTTTCCCTCTCATGGATCATGAGATAATAAGGTAAATCTCATGTCCCCTTAGCCAACTCACTTCCCATTTTATCCTTTTTATCCTTTCACCCTATATCATATTATTAAACATCCTAGCATGCATGTCCTAGAAGGTTACATCATATAACATCATATGCACAACATATATAATCATCATCCACATGCCATAAGGAATTCACATAAGTATACCTCAACTCCAACATATGCTACAAGTAATTAGTCATTATAATCATAAAGTACACAACATGGCATAATATATGGCACACGAGGCACATAACACACACATAGTTGTTCTTAGCCACATCCTTACTCGGTTTAGATTATCAATCACCTTTCATAATTGTTACATTTATCGTATTTCCCATTTGGTTGGTTAGATTACCAGATCGCCCTTCTCCTTTGTTATAATTACCAAATTTCCCTTTAGTTGGTTAAATTATCAAATTGTCCTTCTCCATTATCATAATTATCAATTTGCCCTTTAGTTGGTTAAATTACCAAATTACCCTTCTTATATCTCATAATTACCAAATTATCCTTTTGTTGGTTAAATTACTAAATTACCCTTCTCCATCATCATAATTACCATTTTACCCTTCTCCATTATCACAATTACCATTTTACCCTTCTCAATTATTATAATTACCATTTTACCCTTCTCCATTATCATAATTACCATATCACCCTTTTACTTATAAATTTTACCATTTTACCCTTTTACTTACAAAATTAACATTTTGCCTCTTATTCCCAAAATTACCATAATACCCTCAACTTCCAAAATTACCATTTTACCCTTTACTTACAAATTTACCATTTTGCCCTTTACTTCTAAAATTACCATAATAACCTTTACTTATAAATTTACCATTTTGCCCTTCTCTTTCAAAATTACCACAATACCCTTTTACTTGCAAATTTCCATTTTGTCCTTTTATTACACCACTTTTAATAAGTTATCATCGCTACATGAATATTAATAATAATACTCCATTCTCATTATCCAACTCCACCAACTATTATACTTCAACATAATACTTATTAATGTCCACACATATTAGGCCACACTCTTGCACAAGACATATTACTAAAATGCCTATAGGGCACACAATAATATTATTCACACATCAATGGTCACAATAACATAATATAACATGGATAAGTACTTAACACTTTCTTGAATAACAAAACTCCTCCCTTAAGCATTTCTTCCATACATGGAATATAAACTAGCATGCTTTCCATTTTATCAATCAATACAAGAAACTACATATATTATATTAAACAACATATATCAAGCATAATAACATATCAAAAACCTTAATGTGCTAACATACATTTATCCATGCGTTTAAGTGGGTTTTGAAAATTACCTTAATTCCTACAAAAATGAACCTTACCGGTATCCCTGTTAAAGATTCAAGCTCTGATTAGCAAAACTAATCCCTAAAAATAATATCAATATTTATCACATTAGAAATAAGAAAACCAAAAGAATAAGACTTTATAACACTTAATTAATGAAACAATTAAATTAAATATTATTATACCTTAAAATTTACGAACTAAATAACAAAAGTATGTAGCAGCTCATGCTACTCATGCAACATGAGCTGTATAAAAAAAAACAAGGGAGATAATGGCTCGAAATGGCATAAGGGGAAGAAAAGGGAGTCAATTTAGTGTTAGGGTTTTGGGGCTAGGAAAGAAGGTAGATGGGGGAGGATTTAGGGCAAGGGAAGGGTGTAGGGGTGAAGAGGGGGTATAGGTGGTGGTTAGGGATGGGTTTTTGGTGGCTAAGGGTGGAGGAGGCAACGGTGGTGAGGCTGCAAAGGTGGCTACCGAGGTGGAGGGGGTTGAGAAGGAAGGCAAAGGGAGGGGGAAAATGAGGGGGTAAGGGTGTCAGTTTCAACTAAAAGGGGTGTGGGGGTGGTAGAGGAGGTCGGTGGCTTAGGAGGCGGCGGATGGAGGGGTTGCATGGATGTTACTGAGAGGGGAGAAAAATGAGAGAAAAAGAAGAGGGGAGGAAGAAGGGTTGCAGGGTGGCTCGAGGTGGGTGGCCTAGTGGTGTAGGGTGGTAGCATGGGGTACAGAAGGTGGTGCAGGAGGTTAGTGAGGCGGAGGGAGGCGGCGTTGCAAAACAGGGGTGGAAATGGAAGGAGAAGAAAAGGAGAGAAAGAAGTCGGGGGAGGGAGAATGGCTTGAAGACAAATTGGGCAGGAAGGGCTGGTGAGGGTAAGAAAAAGGAGAGGGAGAGATAGGGGCAATTGGTCAGTCGGTGGCAGGTCATAGGGTGGTAGGGAGGTGTCGAATGGCAGAGAGAGGGAAGGGAAGAAGAGGGAAAAGAAAAGGGCATGCGGGCTAGGGTGTAGGGTTGGTTGGAGTCCGAAAAGGGAAGAAAGGGACGAAGGAGAGAGAGGGAGTGGCAGGGAGGTAGGTGGTGGTCAGGCATGGTAGTTGCAGGTGGTGGCTAGTGTGCTCGAGCATGGCGGAGGGCATGCTAATCAGGTGTAGAAGAAGAAAGAAGAAGAGGAAGAAAAGGAGGGCAGCAAGTCTGGCGTAGGGGGGAAAGAAATGGGCCGGTCTGGTCTAGGGGAAGAAGGAAAGAAAAGAGAAGGGGGTTTGAGTTGCGACGTGTGCATGAGAAGGAGAGAAGGGGAGGGAATAAATGGGCCTGTGGCCCAAGCGCGCGAAGGGGAAGAGACCGGCCTGGTGCGGGTGGCCCGAAGGAGGAAAAATGAAAAAGAAAGAAAGGAGGAAAAAAGGAGAAAGAAAAGAAAAAGGAAACAAAAGGAAACGAAATTGGGGAAATTATAATAATTTAATTTATAAAATAATAGAGTGTAATATTTTTGGGTAATAAATTTCTAGAGTGAGCAATAGGCTTAGTGATGTTAGGTAGTGGGCCTTGACCCACAAAATTAGGAGTTGGGCCTCTAGTGTGAGCAAGTGGAATAAGAAAAGGATGTCGAGGCAAGTTATGAGGTGTAAAGTGAAATATGCCAAAACCCAAATTTAGGAAATTATGAAAAAATAAGGATTTATTAGAAAAATTAATTAAATAAATTATATTTATTAAAATAAGAGGTAATTAATTAAGGTAAATCCAAGAGAAAATAATAAATAATTTAATTAGGAAAAATTTGAGTATTTTGCCAATTAAAATGGAATTTAGGAAAAATGTTTCAAAAACCCTAAATTAACCTAAAAAGAGAATTTAATTATTATTTTAATATTAATATTTTTAAATATCCCAAAATACCCAAAATATTTTAATTAACCCCAACCCACCTTTTTTCTTTTTTTCTTTTTTCCCTTTTCTTTTTTTTTCCTTTTTCCCTTTTTCTATTTTTCCCTCTCTTCTTCCTTTTCTTTCCTTTTTCATCTCTTCCTTCTCCTTTTCTTTTTCTCCTTTCCCCCGACCTAGGCCAGCCCGCCTTCGGCCCAATCCCCTCTTTCCTCCTACGTGGCCTAGGCCCGCGCCACCCCCTTCTTTCTTTCCCGGCCAGTCTGGTTCTCTTTTTCCTTTCTTTCTTTCTTTTCTCCTAGACCGCCGGTCCAGCCCCCTTCTCCTTCTTCTTCTTCTTCTTGTTCCCCGAAGCACGCCTGTAACTCCCTGATCAGTGCCAAAATTTCATCTGCTAACCACGCCGCTAGACCATCTATTCCTCCTCTCTCTTCCCTGCTGACTTTCCTGTTGTTTCAACCTAGTCGGCCATTCCCTCTCCTATGTGTGCCCATCCTTTCTCCCCGTAAAAAATGACCTACAATGATAGACCTCCGTAGGCCTACCATCATCGACTGGTGCACCCATACCCCTTGCCCTCTGTTTCCCCACTTCCCTCTATCGTTTTCCCCTCCAATTGATATATATATATATATATATACCGTAGGCAGCCATAATTGAGTTTCAATTTTTGCAGCCCAAAAAACCTGACCTTGCGCCACCGCCCAAACAGGCGCCGTTCCTTTGTCGTCGGCCATCACCACCACCTATGCCACCCACCAAAGCCTTCCCTGCACCACCCTCTACAGAAATGAGCCTCCCTCTTCCCTTGCCTTGCCTTGCACGAGCTACCCCAACTGTGTAAAGTCAACCTCCCAAATAACCCACTTCGACCTCCCGCTGCCCTTTGTGCCACAGTCAGCCACCAATTCTACCGCCAATAACACCACCTCTACCCTCTAAAACAACCAGGGGACCTTACTATACCTCCCCATACCTCCATATCTCCTTGCTTCCCTCTCCTCTAGCCTATACCCCCATCTCTCCACCTCTCTTCCTCCTCCACCGTCGCCGCCGCTGCTGTCGAGCGCCGCCGCCGGCTCCGCCACCAAACCTAGGTAGTATTCTAATCTCCCCAACTCTTTAAATTTATATACAAGTGTTAATAAATTTTCATATTAATAGTATTACTCTTAATAATATTATTATTTATTATTAATAATGTTATTATTATTATTATTATTATTATTATTATTATTATTATTATTATTATTATTATTATTATGCTATCACTCTTATTATCTAACCTAATTTCAGAAATATTTCTAACTAATGGCATTATTATTTAAAAGGCTACAACTTTAGTATTATTATAATTATCCTTATTATTATTGCTACTACTACTACTACTACTACTAATACTACTACTACTATCATTATTATTATCATTATTTTCTTACTAATACTATTAATACTAACTTTGGCCATTATCATCTTTATTATTAGTGTAAAGGTTGGGACCCTTATAGTACCATTACCCTTTTTTTATTATTGTCCTTATTATGCTTAACGTTATTATTATTATTATTACTATCATTACTACTACTATTATTATTATCATTTCTATCATCATCATCATCATCATCATCATCATCATTATTATTATTATTATTATTATATCACCAAGGCTACTACTATTATAATTTTTAGAACCTTTATTAGCATTATTCTCAAGATTGAAACTATTATTAATATTACTACTACTACTACTACTACTACTACTACTACTACTACTACTACTACTACTACTACTACTATTATCATTATCATTATTATTACCATTATTATTATTACTACTACTAATAGCATTATCAATATAAGTATCATTATGGTTACTACTTTATATCATTTACATCACTATTATTATTATTTTTGGTAAGTAATGTGTGGATTTTATATATTATACCAAAGAGGTAGAAATGAGTACATCAAAATGGTTCTCAAGACATCAACATGAATTCATGGTATCAATCAAGGCTAACATATGTTGGTATGATTTACATGCATTGAAAACAACTGCACAAGTGGCCAAATCCTTCAAAACGAGCTTCTTGAGGGTGTCCAGGGGAGGTCAGTGCATTGGAAAATTTTTCTATTATGTTCTCCCCAAGTGTGGTAAACTGTTGTAGCAAATAAGGTTTGGAAGAAATTTGTGCGAGCTCTTAGACCTCTACCTTTCTTGCTTAGCCAGTGGGTGATTTCATGCCAACTAGTGAACTTTTGGAGGCAACCACTAGTTATTATTAGATTAGACCATAATGCTCGGGAATATGGGCAAGTAAAGAATAAGTGTTCAAGAGTTTCAACTTTAGCATTGCAGAAGACACGTGTTGTGTTTATGTGTGGATCTATCCGGATCATATGATTCTTGGTGAATAATCTATCTTGAATCTCAAACCAAAGGATAAATTGATGTCTTGGGATGGAGCATTTATTCCATACCAGGTCATGCAAGGGAACCTTACTATGATGATGTATTATTAGGTGATATACACGAGATATGCAGTATTTGTTGTGATAGGTGCATTATGCCTTTCCTTACACAGTAGTAAAGAGATTGAAAAAAATATGGTCTGATAGATAAAATCTTCGTAAAGATCCATGAAGTTGTGGTATGTGCATGCATAGACCAACAGTCTCGGTCTTTAATATAATAAGAATGAATCCACCGAATCCACAAGACTTCTTTGTGATGAATTATGTTCCAGAGATGCTTACCTATTGCTGCATTGTTCCACCAGAATAGATTCAACAAACCAAGGCCCCTTTCTTGCTTTGGATTGCATAATGTATCCCAAGCAACTGGATTTTTGCCTGATGTTTCTGATCCTGACCAAAGGAAGGATTTGCATCTAGCATTAATCTTATGTAAGACTTGATGGGGAAGAATGAATAGAAGGCGTCAGTATGCTTGTGTTCCAAAAAGAACAGAGTTAACCAATTATAGATGGTCTGCATAGCTGAGCAGACGATTCTGCTTATGTTTCAGTCTGTCTGTGATTTTTTCAAGTAATGGTAGGTAATGTTGTTTTCTCAAGGTTGTATCGAGAAGAGGGACGCCAAGGTATCTAATTGGTAGCTGTCCTTCTGGGATGTGATGGGTAGAATGCAGAGAGTCTATGATGAGTCTGCCAACCTTGCCACCAAAGAAAATATTGATCTTAAGAATGTTGAGTTGAAGCCCTGAGTTATTGGGAAAATGGTTGAAAGTCTATATGAGTTTTAGGACAGAATTTGAGTCACCTCTGCAGAACAGTAGCAGATCATCTACAAACATTAGTTCTATGAGCTTTATCTTCTTGCATCTAGGATGAGGTTTGAAAAGAGGGTTATGCCACAAATCAAGGAGATCTCTATGCAAATATTCCATGACAATGACAAAGAGATAAGGTGATAATGGATCTCCCTGTCAAACTCCCCTTGAAACCTTAAATGGTTTTTGTAGAGTGCCATTGAATTTCAAGGAGTAGCTGACTGTTTTCACACATGACATGATGAGTTTGATGAACTGGGGAAGGAAGGCTAGGTCACTAAGCATTGTCTTAAGAAAATACCACTTGATAGTGTCATAAGCCTTTCTCATGTCAACTTTCAACATGCATCTTGGTAAAAGGTGTTTTTAAGTGTATCCTTTAACTAGCTCAGTAGCTATCACTGATTGCTCTGTCTTTAATGAATCCATATTGAGTATCACCAATCAAATCATTCATAACAGGTTGTAACCTAGTTGTTATGACTTTATCCATAATCTTGTAAAGGACATTGCAATAAGTAATGGGTCTAAAATCACCAGGTTTTGTGGCATTTGGAATTTTTGGAATAAGATTTAATGTGGTAACATTGAGACCTGGGTGCATGATTCCAGTTGTAAAGAAGAAATTTATAGCAGTCCATATGTCCTGACCAATCACATCCCGGCAGCTCTTGAAGAAGTCAAGGTTGAATCCATCAGGTACCGAAGATTTGTCACTACCCATGGAGAAGGTTGCATTTTTCAATTATTTTAGGGTAATCGGTTGTAACAAGGTTTGTGTATGGTTAAGTTTTGAACCTCTATCCACTACTGCCTACAGGAAGGTACCTGCATTCTCAGTTTGAGAGCCTAGTAAGTCTTAGAAGTAGTAGGTCAAAATGGTCTTGATCTTGATAGGGTCATGATGAAGAAATCCAGTAGAGTCTTGTACAGCTCCTATATGGTTTTGAGTTCTTCTGCCCTTCACCATTGAATGAAAAAAATGAGTGTTGTTGTCACCTAGTTTCAACCAGGTGATTTTGAATTTTTTTTTGAGGAAAATTTCTTCACATTTTGCAAGGTGTAGGTATTTCTGAAGCTGAGACTGTTCCTGACTTATTAGATCCTGGTTTAAAGGGTCTTGAGCTAGTTGGAGTTGAGCTTGAGTCAATGAGGTTTGAGCTTCTTTGGTTCTCTTTGATATACTTCCAAAATTTTCCTTGTTCAGTTTCTTTAAAAGAGGCTTAAGGATTTTCATCTTGGTTATGATTAAAGTAAGAGGGTTATTGGAATGGAGATTTTGAGACCATTTAGTGTGAACAATTGGCAAGAAATCATCATGTAGGGTCCGTATGTTGTAAAAATAGAATGGTTTAGGTCCATAATTCTGTGTACCATAGATAGTAATCTTCATGGATGAATGATCAAAGACCATAGGAGTTTGGAATTTGACCTTAGTGAAGGGGAAGGTATTAATCCAGGCTTCATTTCCCATTACACGATCTAATTTACTACATACTATGGTTGATGCTTCTTGTTTGTTACTCTAGTTGTAGAAGACTCCAGTATATCTAATATCTTGAATCTGTAGTTGATGAGTGCATTGTACAAAGTCATTTATATCCTAATCACAAACCATGTCACCTTGAAGTTTTTCAGCATTGTTCAGGATGATGTTAAAGTCTCCCATGAGAAGCCAGGGTTTAGAGTTTTGATTATGGTTTATTAACCAAGACCAAAGTTGTTTCCTACCCTAACCATTGTTTAGTCCATAAATGATGGTAAGGAAGAAGGAAGATTGCATATGGAAATTTGTGATATGAGCCAAAATAACTTGATCACACTGAGATAAAACATTAACATGCCAAATATTAGGATTCCATCCCATCCATATTCTACCATAATGATGACTTGAGTAGTTTTGATTCCACTTCCATCCGGTCGGTAGATGATGAACTATAGTATCCACTTTATTTTCTTTTATTTTTGTCTCAACTAAACCAACTAATGATAAGCTATTCTCACAAATCCATAAGTAGATATCTTTCTACTTTTGGGGGTTATTCATCCCCCTAACATTCCAACGTCCTATACTTATGATAAGTGGATGTCGAAATCAAGGAGGTAAGGAGTATGAATCACTTTCTTACCCCTCACAATCTTCATCCAAGAGTTTTTTAGTGTGAGGTCTTCATTTTTTGATAGAACAGAATCTTCAGGTATTCCTAGTGTGTTATCTTTGATAGAGAGTAGACAAGTCTTGGGTCTATTAATTTGTTGATTATCATTCAAACTTGTTGTTCTTGATGTCTGTGGATATGCAGGATTTTCTTTAGCATTTTTCTCTGGTAATTCAACTGCATTGAGGTCTGAAGTTTTTGTAGGTTCTCTGATGGACAAGGTCCTTTGATATGTAGGAGGTGGAAAAAAATCATTTGTATGGCCATCAATTGTCTCAATTGACTCGAGTAATTCCACTGCATTATTTTTCCATTGTGAGGTGATTGATGTTGTTGATTTCTTTGAGACTCAATTTGGGATGTAATTATTTTTCCTATTGTATGCGTTTCGACTGCAGGATGATCGCCATATGAAAGAATGGAAGGAGTGTTAGGGTTATTGTCAATCGTCTCCTTTGTCAATTGGAGTGGTGTGATGGTATGTTCCTTCAAAGTTCCATCAATAATATCTAATACCGGGGAATCAATTTCTAATGGAAGGAAGGAGGATTGCTAGATATCATCAATCTTTGCCTTGGATGTCTTCTTCTTCTTCACCATTCATGAAGAGGGTGAGAATCAGTTCTCTCCCCCCGAGAGAGTCCCACTATTATTATTATTACTAGAGTTTGGGTCGATATTAGTATTATTACTAAAACTAATAATAATATTATTATTAGTAATATTGAAACTATTACTTTTAATACTATGAATATCACTATGACTACTTTGACATAAACTATGATGGCTACTAAGACTTAATTTGGTTTGTAGTGGCATGATTAATTATTTTGAGAATAATAACCCTACTTTTAATTATAAAACTACTATTATCATTATTAGCCTTAATAGTAGGCCATAATAGGGGTAAGATGGGAAATAATGGTAATTTTGGTAAGAGGGAGATTAACCCATAGTATTTCCCTCTTATAGGTGAATCAAGTTAAAACTCTAAGGAGGCGTAGGAGCGTGCTCCAAGCCCGGTGTCATTTTAGGTAAGGGTGTAGCTAAGGCCTCATGTGTGCTATGTGTCTTACATGCCTTCGATGTTACGTATAATGATATGTTTTGTATCTTGTGCTATTATTTTAACTATTTTATGTGAAGCGCAACTTAGAATGGAGGTATGTCTATGTGCTTTCTTATGGTATGTGTTAATATGGATATGCTATAAGTTGTGATGTGATGTGATGTGGCCCTTTAGGACATGCATGCTAGGGATGTTGAATGCGGGATGGAAGCATGAAAAAGGAAAAATGGGAAAGTAAGATAACCAAGGGGAATTAAGTTGGCTAACGTAGGTAGGAACAACCTAAATACTACATGATCCATGAGTGGATGAAAAGAAAGGGGACTTAAATAAAATGAAAGAGTGGGAGAATCTAAGGGTTGTATGGGAGGAATTAGGGTTTGTATGGAAATTTTAGGGTTTTGCATGAAAAATATCGAGGGTTTGCATGGGATGGTTAGAGTCTACATGGGGGGGGGGGCAAACTTTACGTATGGAAAGTTGTCTTGGGGCGTGAGGAAGGTAATGGAAGAGTTGTTTGGGTGACTAGAGGATTCGAGTGAAAAATAGTATGTGGGATATTATAAGGGTGCATAGGAGATTAAGCTAGGGTTTGGGAGGAAACCCTAATTTAGGAAGGTAGAAAAAGAAAAAGGAAATAATAACAATAATAATAATAATAATAATAATAATAATAATAATAATAATGAGGATGAGTGAGGTATGAAGTGAGGTATAAAGTGAGGGTTGAATATAAGGGTCGTGACGTGTGGGGTGTTAAAATAGTTTGGGTTGTGTGAGGCAAAGGAGGATGGGCCGCATAGGCCCAAATTAGGGTTTTTTGGAGAAAACCCTAGGGAGGACTACAAATGGGCTTAGTGGTATGAGGTAGTGGGCCTTGACCCACACACCTTAGAATTGGGCTTCTAGTGTGAGTAGTGGAATAAGGAAGGGATGTTGGGACAGTTAGGAGGTGCTGGAGTCTTAAGATATGGGTCGAGCTCCTCTTGGGAGGATAGAAGTAGATGAATGGTTGCATGCATGTCAAGGGTGAAAAATTATCAAATAAGACACTAATCATTTGAAGAGAAAGATTGTTGAGTCGGACCTAGACCGGTCCATCGGCGAATAATAGTGGCCAAGAGCCGGGGTGCTCGGGAGACCGGTCTACCGGTCCACCGGCGAATAATAATGGCTAGGAGCATTTTTTCCCTGCATGATTCCCAGTCCATCGGTTATAATAATAAGGGATTTCGTGCTCAACAAACCAAACATAATGAAGCTAAGACATGAAAAATACACTAAGTACTTACAGTGAAACACTATGTGAGTCGGGACCAGACCGGTCCACTGACGAATAATAGTGGCCAGTAGCGTTTTACCTTGCATGACCAGTCCACTAGCTAATAATAGTGGTCAGGAGAGTTCCACCCTGTATGTATTCTGGTCCACTGGCTATAATAGTGGGGTTCCCACACTTGCATGGATTAATAAAGAGTATGTGTGAAATGAGTATATTATTAAGAGAACTAAAGAACAAGTTTATCTGGAATATAACTCAGCTTCATTATCTGTATTATTATATGTTGCCTATATGATCATTCTTGTGTTATGTGCCTTATATGTTTGGCCTTAGTTTCACGATTACCTTACTTAGTACGTAGCGTACTGACAACCCGTTTCATGGGTGCTGCTCATTCCCACCAGCAGAAGGCCTTTCTGATTTGGTGCAGGTTGGTGATTCTATCTTTGATGCCTACGACACTTACGAGGCATCGCGCGAGGCTAAGAGTTGAGCCTGGACCTAGCCTGGGGGTCGAGAGTAACATGGCCAGAGTCTAACTTCCATTTTGTTTTTCCTGTATCATTATAATTTAGTTTTATTCTGTTGTATGATGTTTTCTATCATTTGGAACTTTAAATCCTTACTTTTGGGTTATACCTCTTTTGGTTACTGCACTTTGATTTTATGTATGGTTAACAATTCATTTCTTTTATGAATGCTCATTTTAACTATCGACTTGTGTTTGATGTTAATCCCATTAAGCCTTAGCACTTGATACTAGAACGATAAAAGTTAACCAGTCTGGTACTAAGTGTGGCGGTAATATCCCCATAATTTACATTTTGTTATTTCGCTTCTACTAAACCTTTTCATTAAACGAAATTTTTCAGTAGTAAAATTTGGGGGTATTACACTGAGTCTCAAGATATGGGATGAGCCCTCTTAGGAGAATAAGCGTAGATGGAGTTGGTCATGCATGTCTAGGGTGAAACTTATTGAATAAGACACTAATCATTTAAAGAGGAAGACTGTTGAGCCGGGCCTAGACCAGTCCACAGACAAATAATAGTGGCCAGGAGCCAAGGTACCCTAGAGACTGATCCACCGATGAATAATAGTGGTCAAGCATATTATGCCCTGTATGTTTCCAATCCTTCGGCTATAATAGTGGGGGATTCTATACTCAACAAACCGAATATAATTTTGATAAGACACGAGAAAGACATTACGTATTTACAGTGAAACACCATGAGAGTCAGGCCAGATCGGTCCACCGGAAAAATAGTGGTCAGGAGCATCTTTCCCTGGAGACCGATCCACCGGTAAATAATAGTGGTCAAGTGCGTTATGCGTTGTATGTTTTTGGTCTACCGGCTATAATAGTGGGGCTCCTACACTCGCATGGAATGATGATAAGCATGGTGTGAAATGAGCATTGATCAAAGATTAAATAATCAGTTTATTCGGACTACAACTTGACCTTTATTTATCTGTAAAGATTGTATGCTATCATGTTATCGTGCTTGTATTATATGCCCTTATGTGTTGGCCTTAGTGCATGGTTACCTTGCTCAGTACGTAGCGTACTGACCACCCGTATCATGGGTATCATGGGTGCTACTCATTCCCACGAGCAGAAGACCCCTCTGACTTTGTGCAGGTCGGTGATACTATTTTTTATGCTTTCAATCTTACAAGGCATCGGGTGGAGTTGAGTTTTGAGCATGGAGTTGGCCTGGGAATTCGCAAGTGTCATGGTCGGATTAACCTTTTCTATGTCCCTTTATTTTGTACTGGTCCACTCAGGCTTGGTTTTTATTGTGCTATAACCTTTATTCCCATTGAGGAATTTTAAATTATGTACTCTGGGTTGTAAACCTTTTTCTGCACTTTGATTTCTGTTTATGTATGTTCCAACGCTTTTATGAAACCTTGCTTTGAGTTTGAATCATGATGGTTATAAACTTCCTTTAGCTTTATGATGAGTACGGGAACAGTAGGGGGTCGGGCTTGTACTGATCACGGCAGTAACATCTCCAAAATTCACAAGTTTTAATTTAACTACTTCTGCTAAATATTAAATAAAATAAATTTTTTTAGTAGTAAATTTTAGGGCGTTAAAATATCAGACCTAGTTTTGCATTTTACTTTGTTCACGGCCTCTATGTTTTGAAATTTCTTTTGGGAACCTATACAGGTGTATTTTTCTCCCTCTCCTCATAAGGTCAGCCACACACATGTTCATTATTCCCTTTTAGAAAGAGAAACATATTAAGAACTTGAGAGATCTCTAATCTTCCATTCAATTGAGGATGTCTTGTAATTTTTTTCTCTATAGTGAAATTATTTGTTCATCGTTTTCCATGGATATAGCTCACATTGGGTAAATAATGTAAATTTGTGTGTTATTTATTTTTATTTGGTTCTTGATTTTTTAGGTTTGTTTATTTTTCATGCATAGCTTCCTACATCAATCATTTATGAATTACTATCACATTATCATATTTCCTTACATGTTCAAATGTTGGAGGGCATTCTAGAAATGGTGCTAGGTAACATTGAAAGCCAAGTAGTATGGACATTCATTCAAGGATTGGATGTGATATATATGTAGTGTGGATGCAATGTCCTTGGCATGGCTTCTAACTAATGCATGGCTTATGTGGCGGTGAAGAAATGATATTGTTTTTTAAGGTAAATGGATGGAATCATGAATGAATGAAGACTATATCAAAACAAAATCTCATAATTTATTGGGATTATAAGGAGAATGTGATGATACAAGAGACTCACCAACGGCCTGTGCCCCTACTAGGTCGGTCGAAGGTTAATGTGGATGTAAGGCAAGTGAAGGATGACATATAGTTCTTAGCAGCTATATGCTAGAATCATGGGGATGACATGTTGTGGGTGTATTGGTAGGAGTGTTTATTCCCTTGGTAAGTGGTTGAGGAGGAGGCCATGGCTATTGAATCGGCTATGAAGATGATCATTAAGTTGGGAATTCAGAAACCCATCATCAAAATTGATTAGTTTAGGATCATCAGTAAACTTCACTTGGTAAAAACATCAAATCTAGAACGAGCTTTTATTATTAACAAAAAGGGAATATCTGCCCCGATTTCTACAAGGAGTTGATTCACATACCCATCCTAATCCTTGCCTAAAATATCCGTCCCCAAATCATGCTCTCAAACTATTCCCCCAAATTATTTGCTATTTTAATGTAAGTTATATTGATATCATTGTTGTAATAGAAAACTTAGGACATAATTATTCCAACTCAAATTCGTCCTCGACTGTTGAACTAATTTTTAGGACAATATTCAAATTTTCAATACATTAACTAATCATAAAGTGTTAGAACAAAACATAATGAACATTTACCATATAGGGTAAGCTACTAGCTTCTAGTTTAAGTTATAAGTAATTTAGATTAATTCTAAATAATAATAATATATGTATGATTTGGGGTTGGATTAGGGAAAGGAACCCCAAATCTACCCCCAAAGAATCCCCAAACTCAAACCTAATTCCCAAATCGTCCCCCAAACCTTACTCAATCAAAGAATCCTTGACATGCCCTAAATCCATGGAAAGAATTATTGTCCCTATATGCTCGAGGGAAGCTATTTAGCCCATGTCATTGTTAAATTTTCTACTAGCAACAACTATTGCTTTTGGATAAGGGATTTCCCTCGGGCTATTAGCAATGAAGCCATGTCTATTTAAGTACATAAAATCTATGCCCACACTTTGCTTTGGGTGTGTACTTGATCTCCAAAAAAAAACAAAAGAGTAAATAAACTAGTGTATCGAAAAAATATGTAGTCAGTAAGTTTTCATTAGTAGTTGAAAAGTAGCTTCTAGCTTATCATACCACAAATGTATATTTTATTATCATTTAATATCTTTCAACTAATTAAATGACTAATTATGCCATATACTTCTAAAATAATCAGCTAGCTTTCTAGCTTTTAGCTAGTTTTTTTGGCATAATTTTACCAAACATAAACATAGGTCATATTATATATTCCATCCGTATTAAAAAATAAATTATGTTTTATGAAATTTTTATATACAAAAAAATTACTTTATAAAATTTAAAATATATTTTAGCTTTTACCATCACCTTCTCTCTTTTTTTATGTATTAAATGCTTAGCTATATTTTAATAAATGATGTAAGTAAAGTTGTAAGATTATATTTATTAGTCTTAAAATAATTACTTATTAAAATGACATTTTTTTTATTTGGACGGAGTATAATACTACTAATGATACATTGTAAAGGTACTATAGATTTCAGTTTGCCTTTGGTATACATTAATTTACTGTCTTCAATGGATATCAAAAATCATAACAAGAGTATATTAATTAACACTACTATTATAATACAGGACAATAGAGCCGTGTTTGTTCTTTTCCTAATTTTAGAAATACCTGTTGGTGCGACAAAGAACAAACCCTCCCCCGGGCTCCTCACTCAAATAAAAGTAATTGATTATAAATAATTTCTTTAAATCTATGGAGAGATATTAACAAATATGAAACAAATGTTTCTCTACAAATACGTGTTAAAATGGAGTATACATCTCATAGGCCATAAGGCCCCTAACCAATCACAATTCACAACAAAATATATAATTACCTTGAAAAATTCAATACATTCTCAGGTATGAATGCGATCACTCTCTCCTCTTTGTTCCTCTCCTCAATTTCTGTTATGATCAACAAGATCCATCTTTTCCTCTATCTCTCCAATTAGCACTCAAAATCCTTCAAATTTTCATAGGATCAGAATTCTTCAAATTTTTACAGAATCAGGATTCTTCCAAATTTTCATCAATCAAAATTCTTCGAAGTTTTATAAAATAAAAAATCTTCAAATTTTCGTTAGTTAAGATTATTGCAATCAATCCCCCTTTAATTTAAGTCCCACTACTCAAATCAACAAATCAATAAAAGAAAGAAAGAAAACATCCTTCCTTTTTTTTTCTGCCTTTCCTTTTCCTTCATTGATTCACATATCCCATATGATTCATATTACATCCACAATATACTTCATCCATGTCCCTCCATAACTCATTAAACCAAAAAGACCATTCTCGAGATTGATGAAAAATAGAAGGAAGGTTCATCAACAACAACGTCGTGGAACAATGCAGAAATCATCAACATCAACGGCGACATCAATGTTTGGCATCTGTAGGAGCCAATTCTGGTTTGCTACTATTTCTGTATTTGCCTTATGGTCTTTATTGGTATACCTCAACTATTCTTCTGTCATTCATAGCGTTACGTCATTAGCCAAGTCTTATGTTTATTCTGTAAATCAAGAAGAAACCATTCCTGTTATTACTGGCGCTAGTAGTAGTAGTAGTGGTAGCCCTGGATTGATCAATAGCGGCGGCAGCGGAGATGATGGCGGTAGTGATACGAAGGATGCAGAGGATTCTTCTGTTAGGAAGGAAGAAGGGACAAATATAGTGGGAGATCAAGAGAATCGTGATGATAAGGAGGGCGTGATAGGTGCAATAGAGAGGAAAGATGAGAAGTTTGATGGTACAAAGGGAAATGACGTGGTATCTAACGAGGTTCATCCCCCACCACCACCTAGGAAGAGAGAAAGAAGGAAGGGAAGAAAGCGGGGAAGAGGGAAAAATGCCCGACGAGCCAAAAGTAATAATAACAATAACACAGAAGTAGTTGATTCAAATGGGTGGACGGAGCTGAAATCAGAGCCGCCGCCGTCGCCACCACTGCCTCCACCACCAGCGCCTCCAGAGTGCAAGGTAGAGAAGAAAACCACATGTACCGGTCGGTATGTTTATGTTCATACTCTTCCAAGGAAGTTTAATGTCGATTTGCTTCGGGACTGCAAGTCACTTGATTTATGGATGGACATGTGTCAATACGTCAAGAATTCTGGTCTAGGCCTCCCACTAACCGAATCAGAGAAAAGGGCATTCTCAGACTCTGGCTGGTTTGCAACCAACCAATTCTTACTGGAAGTAATCTTTCACAACAGGATGAAACAGTACGATTGCCTGACCGACGATTCATCTCAGGCTTCAGCAATCTTTGTCCCATTTTATGCTGGTCTTGACGTAGCCAGACATCTATGGAATGGTGACGCCCATATTCGAGACGCGAGCTCGTTCGAGCTGGTCAAGTGGTTGAGACGGAAGCCCGAGTGGAAAAGGTACTGGGGAAGAGACCATTTCTTTGTAGCTGGTAGAATAACTTGGGATTTCCGTAGATCAGATCAAAACAGGATGAAAGACCCTGACTGGGGCACTAAGCTTCTTTACTTACCAGAAGCAAAGAACATGACAGCGTTAGTAATCGAATCGAGCCCGTGGAATAGCAACGATTTCGGGATCCCATACCCTACGTACTTCCATCCATGGAGTGACCAAGACGTATTCCGTTGGCAGAACAAGTTGCGGAAGCAAAAAAGGCGTTACCTGTTCTCATTTGCTGGTGCTCCGAGACCGGACCGTCCCGACTCGATCAGAAACCAGATCATCGAGCAGTGTCAGCAAGCGGGCGGCAAATGTATGTTGATTCGGTGTAACGACGTGGGGAACAAGTGTCATAAGCCAGCTGAGCTCATGAAGATATTTCAAACCTCGGTGTTCTGCCTTCAGCCGCCGGGGGATTCTTACACTAGGAGATCTACTTTTGACTCGATATTAGCCG
Organism: Tamarix austromongolica; assembly: GCA_039764185.1. NCBI lineage: Eukaryota > Viridiplantae > Streptophyta > Magnoliopsida > Caryophyllales > Tamaricaceae > Tamarix > Tamarix austromongolica. The sequence continues at coordinate 70,039,035 of CM077815.1, read as the reverse complement.
GTTGTATCCCTGTCTTCTTCCATCCCGGTTCGGCTTACATCCAGTACTTGTGGCATTTCCCCAAGGACTATACAAGGTATTCGGTCTTCATCTCCATGTATGATATCAAAGACGGGACGGCAAGCATCGAGAAGGTGTTACAGAGGATACCAGTACAAAAAGTTTGGGAGATGAGAGAGGAAGTCATAGGATTGATACCAAAGATTGTATATGCGGATCCGAGGTGTAGGTTAGAGACGCTAGAGGACGCGTTTGATGTAGCCGTGAAGGGAGTGGTGGAGAGGATAGAGAAGATAAAGGAGGATATTAAGAGAGGGAGGAATGATAGTTTTGGGTACGATGAAAGGCAGGCTTGGAAGTACAGGTGGGTTGGGAAGTTAGTTCAACATGAATGGGATCCTTACTTTTCTGGTACTTTTGAGTATGAAAATACGAGGAATGTTAGCACGGAAAAGTCTAGGGTGGTAGGGGATGATCATAAAAGTGATATAATTAATGAAGAATCAAGATAGAGTTTTCATTGTATTTGTTGTTAGATTTGCTGTTTTAATTAGTTCATGCGATTCTCAGAGTTTTTTAATTTATTTACGTTACTTGTGAAAATTTTGGCTGGGGAGCTAGCTTAAGTTGTCTGTTGAAGATCCCGGATGATCCTTTTTTGTTTTGTTTTTTGGTCCCCCTCCCCCTCTCTCTGTCTGTCTGGGTTGGGTGCAAGAACTTCGGTAGAAGACATTGAAGTTCCAATTAAATTCTGTTTGCCTGGATACCTGCCCAGCAGAACGCTCATCAACATTCTGCAAACTAGGGGCGAGGAAGGAGACTGCGAAGATGACAGAAAGGGAGAAATGCGTAAGCCTGCTTACGCATTGGCATCCATATTATGGTATAGCAGGGATCAAATCAAATCAAACAAAGAGCTTAGAAGAGGGATGCATGAAACATGATTTGAACCTTATATCCAATTGCGCCAACGATCTATGACTTAAAAACATTATCTTTTCTACCATGCTGTGACGAGAAACCAGGTACTTTTTAAATGACGATTTTCACCTGTGTTGTAAAGCAAAGAGTACTGCACGAGATGAGACATGCACCTGCATTTTGTTGAGCTCATCCAGATCCGTTCGACAACGAGCTGGCGAGTTTGGAGAAACCTTCGGTAGAAGACGGATATGGCAACCTTTCTTTTGTGGCATCTCTCTACCCAAAAATAAAATAAAATTGATTTCTTTGGAGGAGATCGTTGTGGTTTTGCTCGAAGCTAAAAAAAATTGACGAATTAAGGAAGATTTACTTCAGCAGATGAAACTAGTACTATTGCAAAAGGCGACACAAGAATAAGAAGAAGAAGACCAATCCTAACATCAAGTGCCTCTATTGTGATGGGTTAGCTAGACACATTCAATCGAGGTGTACAGATTAAGAAGATTTCATGGAATTGAAGGATTAAGAGCTGATGAAGATGTTCTTTGGTAGAGAACGAGGAATTTTTTTTTTTTGAGTGGAGGAGGAAGAATATTATTAACATCCTTCATTTTATTTTAAGTTTGAGTCCATGAGAGGTTTTAGACAAAGTTATGAGAGGACAATAATGAAAGGTAATATTAGGTGGCCTTTGCATGTATTATGTGACTAACCATTTTGTGTTAGCAAGATAGATTTTTTCTCTAATATGGTTTATATTTTGTAGCTTGTCATGACTCAAAATGCTCATTTTTCTTCTCTCTATTTAGTATCTTATATCGTAGTAGGATTCATTCCTTTCAACATCAATTCTAAAGTATGATGTCACTTTTTCTTTATATCTGACATAAATTGGGTATAAAAAATACTTATTTTATATTAGATACAGCGAAATATTCATGTCGTTTATTGCTTTAGCTTCCGCTAACTCATTTTAAAGAAAATTTTTAGTTCATAAATATTTGGAGATATTGCAAGAGATGGTTTGAATCTAGACAAATAAAAAATGAGCAAAAATAGCAAAATTAAATAATCTATAAAAACACGTTTTTCCGCTGAGAGGTGAAATAAACAAGGAATGATCTAAAAGGATTTGGATTATAGAAGATAATTAAAAAAATATAAAAATATTTGATCTTAGAATTCATTTGGAGCTGAAACAGATTAAAATAGATAAAAACGACTAAATCGTCTAATCACATATATTTTTTTATAATTTAATGATTCAAAAGAAACGAGTGAACCAAAATGGAACGTAATGAGTCCATAAGCTTCGAAATTATTTTAGAGCAAGTTACTAATTTTGATGAGTTAAAAATATGTAAAAACGACTAAATTGGAAGAATCACAAAAAATGTGACTTTTCACAAAATTAACATATAATAATATCGTGCATATTAATTTTACATGCACATCATTTTGGAAAATAAAATAAAGTCGTAATAGTAAATGCCCTTATTAATACAATCTTCTACCCCATTAAAATGTCATTAAGATTATAAGTTTACATATATCTACTTAATTACAATTCATATTTATATAATCTAAGCAACATTTCCAATGATATTATAACATGACATGCTTCTTATCTTCTTCTATTTTTTTTGGGAAAGTCCTCAACTAATAACTGAACAGTTACCCAGTTGTACATTTGAAACTCTTCATACTAAAAGCAAATCTAGCTAACTTACACCATATTTCATTTAAGCATGTCTAACATGCTAATAGATGACATGTATCGGGTTTGAATCTCCTCTCTCCTTTATCGATATTTTAATATTTTTATAATGTTACCACCTATATAATAATTTGTAATTACTCTTACGGGCCATCTATGAATATAAAAAAAATATGATGTTTCATTTGAAGTACGTCTAACATGCTTATAGATAGCATTCTTTTAAATTTTTTTTCCCAAAATAGCCATTTTAGGTTTATGAATTTCCAAAATAGCAGTCAGTTAATAAAAATTCCGAAATAACCATTATGTTAGCCCTACTAAATATATATATATAATTGTTAGTTAAAATGCTACTTGAGTTTATGCATTTTGTTGAGAGTTTTACATAATAAATTTTAGAGTAAATACACAACTTGGAGTTATTTTTTTATTATTAAAAACCTAAAACTCATTATTTATTTCTTCTTCATCACCGCTTGTCATATGTTTTCTCTTTCACATTCTCCCATTTCCTTCAATTCTCCAAACCCACACCCACACCCACACCGTCCATCTTCATCTTCATCCTTCTTCCAATTTTTAGTGCAATCTTACTAATTGAAGGTATGGATTTAGCTTCCTTTATCTCCATTTTTCATTTAGTCTTGTTATTTTGAATAAAAATGTTTAGTTTGTGCTTGATTAATGCTTCATTCATTTATGTTTAATTTATCTTGATTTTGTGTCATTAAAGCTACGTTGTATTTGTTATTCAATATAATATTTATGTTTTTATGTAGATCACTCAATATGGATCACATACACAATGTGTTTCCAGACCCCTTAGACATGTTTGTTCTGACTCAATAAAATGGGCATCAAAGTTTATCCATATGACATGGATATGTTCTCCTCCCTACGTAGTTCTCCTATATTTATATCTTGTTAACTCATTACCTTTTATATTTACTTATCTATGAAAATATATTGTTACTATGAATTGACATTATTCAACTGCTAACAAGTCGATGGTACAGTGATCAAATGTGGTCTATGGATCTCCGCACTCATAGACTCACCATGCAACACAACTTTCTAGGTGTCATGCATCTATATAGTCTTCAAATAGATACATCCCTTATCACTACTTTGGTGGAACATTAGCGCCCCGAGACCCACACATTTAATATGAAAGTTAGAGAAATGACTATAACTCTTGAAGATGTATATGCCATTAATGCGTAGCTAATTATAGGTGACACCATAGCAAGTGATGAAAGTGTGCATCATATATAAGGAAGGCATTCCCCTTGCGGGGATGGGGCCCCATCTGCAATTCCTCAATTGAGTTTGGGTTTGAGTTCAGAGATGAATTTTAGGGATCGAGGTTGCTTTTGTGGAACGTTAATGGGGATTGTTTCTAGTTTAGGGTGAGGATATGTATGGGTATGGAGTTCCCATCTCTGTGCCCTCCTCGATTATGTACTTTTACTACTTACCACTAATTTGATTTATATATGATTTAATATTTTCATTCTCCCTTCTACAATCCTGCTCAAAGTCTTGGAATTGGCTTCTTCAGCTTTTCTCTTCCATTTCTAGTCCTTTACTCCTCTCACTCTCAATGTCAACACTTTGACTTGCTCATTCACTAGTGTTGCTTTAGGCATGAGATTCTTTGCCATCGCCGCTAGTTCTAGCATTATTTGTTGCACATTCTTCCACTCATCGTAATACATCAAAATTTTTCTTAGCCTAATCTTGTATCATTAATATCCTTATTTGATTCTAACCTCGAGAAAATATTATTTCAACCTTAACCAAATTTCTTAATCCTGAAACCTTAACCAAGTCTGAATCTTTGACTCGGATAAGTCATATTTTATAACCCAATCTTAATTCCACTAAACTTTGTCACTAATCTTACCTATTTTTGTTAATCTAAAATTATCTAAAACTATTCCAAAAACTTTCCAGTTTCTTTTTCTTTCTCCTTTTCTTTTTCTTCTCTTTTCTCCCGTCACTTGTGTTGTAAAGTTTGACTAACCTTATTTCTGTAACTTGCAACTTGCAACTTGCACCATCAAACCATCTCCCATCACACCACTACACCCACCATCGTCCATCATCCCTCGCCCTTTTCTTCTTCTTGAGTTGCCCGACCTACACACATACACACCCCTCCCCCGCCACCATTTTCATTTCACGCAACACACACACAACCTTCACTCTTATGCTATAGAACCTTCCATCTTCACCCCAACACCCCACCATCCCTCATTGACTTTCCTCTACATTCTTCTCTACCACCCCTTGTGCCCAACCTTAACCATTCCCCTGCATAGCCCATCACACGCCTCCCTTTACATTTTCTGTCACCATTCACACGCCTCTTATACACACACAACACACACACACACACACACTACTTCACTCTCCTTCCTTCCTCTTTTGTTTTGCCTCATTCCTACCCATTTTGTATCAACACTACTGCCCCAAGATCCCTTTATCCTTCTTCCTTCTTCCTTCTTCTTTTTCTACACACGCACCACCTCCATCAACACCGTGCACCTTCTTCCTTCTTCCTTCTTCTTTTTCTACACACGCACCACCTCCATCACCATCGTGCACCACCATAGCCACCACTCACTGCCTAATGATTGATGAACTGATAAACAAGGTTACTATAACACCCCAAGACATAACTTGAAATTTTGATTTTGTAGAAGCGATAATTACAAAATAGTGGGTGTTACCACCACACTCAACATAATTTTGGTCTCCTCACCTTCCTTATGTCAAGTGTTAAGGCTTAAAACAAGCCATATCAAACAAAAGTGAGAGAAAGACGATACATAAACAAAGGTTTTGCAAATAAGCAATTATCCATACAATAAGATCATCTAATAAGTAAGTAACATAGGAGCTCGAGAGAAATAGTCAAAAAGGGCACACGAAGGTGCGATAGTGGTTTGCCCTTACACTCATCCAATCCACCACAATATTACAAGAAAATGGGATAGGGATAGGGTCCACTCACTCCCTTAGTCTAACTAGTCGTCTAGATGACGCTCCTCAAAATCTTTCAGCCACTGCATGCCGCGAACGTACTCCTCTGAAAAGTGATAGTATCAGTACGACTTCCTTGTACTGAGTAAATCACATTGCCTCCGGAGATGTAGCATACCCACATTGAAATTAACATATGAATAAGGGGTTCTAACAAAACACATACAATCACATGCAAAACTACAATTTCATAACACAAATCTACGTGATAGTTGACAATACTAGTTAGATCAAAAATCCTAGCAAGGGTACTAAAAACATATGCTTTGAATTTCACAACCATTTCAAAGTGTTAACAATCATACTTTAAACATAATAGGGAGATTTATTGATATTCCAAGCAATCCAACCAAGTTTAAGACACGCCTAATCCAATTATTATAGATGTATTATGGTGGGTGTCTAATCCAGCTATATCAATTTTCATATGGAATACAATCCCATATCCAATACAATGATCATCAAGGAGAATGTACTAAATCAATTCACTCAATTCTAGGGCAAAGCTCGCCAAGGAAGCCACACGACATACCAATCGTCCATACTAAAACTCAAAACTCAAGTCATTAAGTACGTGTACCTTCTATAGGGTGCATGGAATACCTATAGAGCAGAAGTGGGGCCCTTGACTCAAAGGCCCAACTATGCACTTGGGGGCTAAATCCAAGGCACGGGATTCCTTTCCAAACTCAAGGCTTCCTCTTTAAGTGGTTAGTGTCTTATGAAATTCTAGGTTATTAATTCAAGAATACCAAGGCCCATAACGGTACAATTTATCCATCAATCAATCAACCAAGGGACCACGAGAGTCTCCACAATAATAAATCATCCAATGTCAAATCCAAAGGACCACGATGGTCGCAACGATTCCAGGCCTACATGACCTAGGGTTAGGTATCATGCCATAGCCTGAATAATTATCCAATTCCAACTATTCAACCCATTCATCCAATTATTTTCAAAATTATTCTGAGGCCAACACTTTGCCCAATTATTCACTTTGAGTCACATCTTCGCCCTAATGACTAAAATTCCCTTCAACTTATAACTACTACATTTTCCTTCACTTTATTATCAGGTTTACCTCTATTGGATATTTGTCATAAAAATGCTAAAATAAAATAGCTAATAATAATTTATCATACAATAAATTTCCTCGCTACAACAAAAGACCATATTACCTCTAAGCATAGACATAACAAAGTACATATATACAACCCTAGTATGCAATTCTAGCATATCACAATATTCATCCAAATCCCACAAATAACTTTTAGATAAGAATAATGGTATGCAAAGTTTATTTTTCTACCCCTAGAACATGCGACACGTAATAATCACCATTGAAACATATTTATACCCTAACTTCAACATGCTACACGTCCAAATTTATCTAAAATACCTAAGGAACACATTTAACTCATTAGTAGGTCTAGCATAAAACACGATAAATTTTTTATTGAACCCTAACCCTAGAAATGCACATTTTTCTTTAGCAAAATCTATGAAGTGTACAGGGAAGAATGAGATGAGGTGTGCGCATGCATGGAGAAGAGGAAAGCAAGGTTGCATGGGGGGAGAGGAGGTGCCTGCTGAGAGGGGGTTTTAGGTTGGATTAGGCTATTCTTAGAGGTGAAATAATGATGGAGGTTGGGTTAATAATTAGCTAACAAGAATAAAAAATATCATTAGACTTTTAAGGGTACATTAAATGCTAAGGAAGAATCCTACCCATTCCATATTTCTATTAATACCATTATTATCACTATTACTACTACTACTACTACTATTACTACTACTATTACTACTACTACTACTACTACTACTACTACTACTACTACTACTACCACCCTTTATTATTATTATTATTATTATTATTATTATTATTATTATTATTATTATTATTATTATTATTATTATTATTATTATTATTATTATTCTTACAATTATTGTTATTGATATTATTTTAAGAGTGTTATTATTATAAGACTATTGTTATTACCATTCTTTTTGATCATTATTGATACTATTCTTATTATCGTTGTTATTACCATTATTTATTATTATCTTTCCTCTAATTATAAGTACACTAGCCCAGATTATTATCACAATTTAATAATTATAGACTTACTCACAATAATGAGGCATCCAACCTAACATAATTCTGTGATAATTTACAAGTGCTAATCAAATTTTAAGTTTTGGACATTTAAATTAGGGTTTATTAAAATGGGATATTATAGTTACCCCATCCTTCCCCTTCACCATCGTAGGCCATCGCTGTCGACCACTGTTGTTTTTCTCTCTCTTTCCCTCACGTCAGTTGTATTTTTATAAAAATGCATGACCTACGCATGGCCTCAAGCATGGTCATGCAACATTAATTTTCCTTGTCACACGCCTATGCAACCCAGTATAGCCTTCCCGTTCACCCTCGCACGACCTGCGTATGACCTGTCACACTCCTGTGCACATCTGTTCTAATTAATTATGTTTTGCTAGTGATTGAGTATGGTCGTACCTCTTCGCACAGCCTGACCGTGCATGATCTCAGCACATGACCTGGGTGTGTACCACCTACCGCATGGCCATGTAGCTTCCCATTTTGGCCATACACCCCCTTTTTCACCTCCAAACCTTATTCAAACACCACCAAATTTTTACCATTACTTTACCATACATTCCACCACACATCCACATAACTTAAGCTTCTATTTGACTTCTGTTATTTCCATTTTTACCCTCTTTACCTTAATTTCTCCCTTGGCTATAATCTTCAAGCCTCACCATATATTATATTATGTTTTTTTAGGTGATATTTCAGTGATCTTGGATGAAGAGGTCTAGGATTTACTTGTTTGGAGCTCGGTGTCTTAGTTGGTAAGGATACTAATCGATATTTTAGGTTTTTGTGTTATTTACTTGTATGGTTATGTGATTTTTCATGATATTGTTGCTATATGATTTAATGTATGTTGTTAATGATATGTTGTGATTATATGGAATATATGTTTGAAAGAAAGTAAGAATAGGTAAGAGGCGCGGATATGATTTTATTATAACAACGATGTATTTGTGAGGAATATATTGTATGGCATGAAATATAGTTCAAATAAGTTATGATAAGTGGACATAAGCATATTTATGAGGTTTGATGATAAATGGTGGACTTTAAAAAATAATAGTCGTGGAAGATATAATATTTTATAAAATAAAAGCTATCAGTTATTCGTAATGGAAATTTGGTCATTATGGGTTAATATATAAATTTTAGTATTATAATGTGTTAGGTGGATTAAAATATGGTAATGATATCCTAAGAAGTGTTAAAAAGGATTATTGTTTGTCTTAAGTTCTTCAAAATGAAATAATAGTATAATTACGGCATAGCAACCTAAAATGATAATCTTATTCTTCCATGTGTAAAACCCTAGAGTAATCCACAATTTTGGATATGTTGCTAATGTTGGTATTATAAGGATGTAAATTATATTTGGTAATCATATGAGTCTTATGGGAAGAATTAGACTAACCTGTGAAATTAAGGTCTCGATAATTCTGTGAGTAATATTTTGGGATAAGAGTATCATTATATGCATAAAATATGGGAGTATACCTTGAATTTTGGCTATGATATCAATGAGAATGATATACCATATCTGAAATGCCCCAAAAATTTATAATTTTAAAAATTATATTTAAATGAGGTTTTATTATGAAAATGTATTTAAATAAATTATTTTTATTAAAATAAAAGGGAATTGATTAAGGTTATTCTTGAAGAAAATAATAAATAATTTTTTATTAGAAAGTTTTGGCATTTTAGCTAATTAAGGATTTTATTTTTGAAATTAATTAAATTAATTAATTTATTTAAAATAAGAAGGAGAAAATAGTTCCAAATTAATATGAATTTTATAAATAATTTAATTAAAGAAAATTAGGATGTTTTGCTAATTAAAATGAAATTTCTGAAAAATCTTTCAAAAATCCTAATTTAGCCTAAAAAGAGATTTAAATATTATTTTATTTAAATATTATTATTTTTAAATATCCCAAATATTATATTTAATTTATTTAACCCAACCCTCCTATTTTTCATTTTCCCTTTTTCCTTTTTCCTTTTCTTTCTTCCTTTTTCTTTTTTTTTTCTTTTTCTTTCTTCTTCTTCTTCTTTTTCTTTTTCCCCTCCCCTGAATTGGGCCTGGCTCGCGGCCCAGTCCCCCTTTCCTTCCTTTCCTTTTTCCTTTGGCGCGGCCCAACCCAAGCAACCAGCGCCTCCTTCCTTCTCCCAGTGAGACATTTGGTTTTTCCCCCTGGACTCTACCTTTTAACCCCTGTTTTAATGCGTCGCCGGCCGATCCGTCTTTCTTTTCTTTCTTTTTTGTTGAACCACCGGTATGCCCCCACCTTTCTTCTTCTTCTTCCTTCTCCCTCACTGCGTGGCACTTCGCTTCTTTTTCCATCAAAACGCGTCGTTCTAATTAATAAACTTTAGCCTCGTGCCCGACCTAGTTCTTTCCCCCTTTTTCCTTTCTTTCTTTTTCTTCTGGACCGTCAGTCCAGCCCTGTCTTCCTTCTTTCTTCTTCCTTCACACCAGCCACTCCGACGCCGTTGCACCTGCACCACCGCCAACGTTCCTAGTTTTTCGCCGCCGATTACGACCGTTTTGACCAGCGGTTTTCCTTCCTCTCTCTTCCCCTGACTCGTCAGCCATTTTGAACCAATCCACCTTCCTTTTTTCTCGTGCACGATCTTCTCTCTCTCCTTGTGCAACTATCCGTGCCATATTAAAATTTTCACCAGCAACCATTACCAGTCGGTGCCCTTACCCCTGCCCTATCCTCCCTTCTTCCCTCTGACCTTATCCCCCATCATTAGCCTATAAATATCCCCATACTAGCCTAAGCTTAAGCCTTCTTTCCCAAAACCCAGAAATCTCCCCTTGTCGCCGCCGATCCTTTAGACGCCAACCCTGCAGCTTCGGCCAAAGCCTCCATCCATTCCTCCTACCAAACTCTTCCTTGCACCACCCTCTAGTTAACCAAACCACCCATTTCCCTCGATTCTTCCTGCACAAGCCACCCCGGCTGTGCAAATTAGCCTTCCCGATCAACCCATTTTCTGTCTCCGCCACCCTTTGCGCCATCATTAGCCATCTCTTCCACCACTACCACCGCTCTTTTCACCTCCCAAATTGTGTTGTAGATCCTCCCCTATCTTCCCCTACCTTTCTTTTCCTCTCCCTCCCTCTCCTCCTCTCTTTCTCTCCTTCCTCTCCATTCGGCCACCACCACCGCCACCGTGTGCCACCACCCTTATTCTGTCCCTCTCCTTTTAGGAAACTCTAAACACCTCTACTCCTACCTTTATTCTCCATATCTTTTTTCCAACCCTCAAATTTTTTCCTTTTTCTTTCCTTTTTCAGGCCACCACTGCCAGTGCCGCCTATCCCCACCAACCTAAGGTTGAACCCTAGACCCTTTGAACCCTTCTTCCTATTTTTATAACCCCTATTTTATTTTATTTTATTTATTTGAATATACATATTATTATTATTATTATTATTATTATTTCCATTATTAATATGTATTATTATTAGTATTAATGTTTTTATTATTATTTTCGTTGAGGGCTGAAGCCCTATAGTATTTTTCTTTCAATTTTATCATTATTACTCTTATTATTTCCATTATTACTATTATTTTTTTTATTACTATTTTGAATTTATATTGTTATTAGTTCATTATTAATATTACAACTACTTTACTATTATCTTTGTTGTTGTTGTTTTTGTTGTTGTTGTTGTTGTTATTATTATTATTATTATCATCATCATCATCATCATCATCATCATCATCATCATTGATATTATTTTTAGTATCTTTGCTATTATTATTTTAGTATTATTTTTATTATTATTAAGGCAAAGTCTTCAACCCTATATTATCAACTTTTATAATATTTCTATTATTTCTTATATCTTTAGTAAAGTTAGAAATTAGTTAATGTTATTTTTATTGATATGTTATTATTTTGTCAAAACCCTAAGGAGGCGTAGGAGCGTGCTCCAAAACCGGTGTCATTTTAGGTAAGCGTGTTACTAAGGCCTTTTGTATGTTTATATGCATTATGTGCTTCATATTCTATGTATTATATGTTTATTATTATTAATTATGTCATATATGGTATGATGTGGAGTTGAAGTATGTTTTATGTGTTTTATGGCATGTGTATTATGTATATGTGATGATATGTGTTGTGACCCTATAAGACATGCATGTGAGGATGTTGATGTGGTTTGTGCGGGGGAAAGAATGAAAAAGGAGGATGGGGAAAGAAATTGACCAAGGGATGTGAGTTGACCTAAGTATTTTAATGATCCATTAGTGAAAGAATAAAATGGTAAATTTATGGTTTTATGTGGGAGAATATACTTATGGTTTCTTATGGGAGAATCTAATTTATGGTTTCGTTAAGGATAATCTAATTTATGGTCTTGTATGGGAGAATCTAATTTATGATTTTGTATAGTTTTGTGTGAGAGAATTTAATCTATGGTTTTGTATGGATGAATCTTTGGCTTTGTGTGGATTGAATTTAGGGTTTTGTATGACAGAAACCTTAGGTTTTGTATGAAAGAATTTAGGGTTTTGCATGGTTGATTCTAAGGGTTTTTGCATGGGAGCTTAGGGTTTTTCATGAGAAAGTTTGAAGGGTTGCATGGGAAGGTTAGTGAATGCATGGGAGTAAAGTTTATGTGTGAAAAGTTGACTTGGGATGTAAGGAAGGTAATAGAAGAGTTATTTGGGTGTTTGGAAGTTTTGGGTGAAAAATAGTACATAGGACATTATAAGGGTATGGAGAAGACTGAATTAAGGTTTGGAGTGATTAATTATGGGTTGTTGTGATTAACTAGGGTTGGAGTGGCTAATTGTAGTTTGTTGTGATTAACTAAGGTTTGGAATGGCTAATTATGGTTGTTATGGTTAAATAGGGTTTGGAGTGGTTAACAATGGTTTGTTGTAGTTAATTAGGGTTTGGTGTGGTTGCTTAGGGTTTTTATGGTATCATGTGTATTTAGTGATTAAAGTGTAATTATGAATATGGAATATATGATTTGTGATGGGTAAAGTGTGAAGGGAATGATTCATGCATGTCCAGGGCGAAAGTTTTTGAATAAGATACTTAAGACACTAATCACTTAAAGTGGAAGATATTGAAATGGGACCAGCCGATCCACCGATTAGGAATAGTGGTTAGGGTTTTTGCCCTATGTGCAACCGATCCACCGGTTATAATAGTGGTTACGGTTTTTACCCTATGTGCGACCGATCCGCTTGTTATAATAGTGGTTAGGACATGATGTCATATGTGTGACCGATCCATCGGTTATAATAGTGGGGGTTCCCGAGCTCAATAAACACAAACTAGAGTTTTGCTAAAGCACCTAAAAGATACTAATTACTTAAAGTGGAACACCATGTGAGTTGGGGCCAACTGATCCACTAGTTAGGAATAGTGGTTAGGACGCGTAGTCCTATGTATCTCTGATCCACCGGCTATAATAGTGGTTAGGGTATGATACCCTATGTGCCTCCGATCCAACTGCTATAATAGTGGGGGCTTCCATACTCGCATGGATTTGATAAAAAGTATGGTGTGAAACAATTCCTGATCAGAGATAAATTAATTAATGAATCCGGATTATAAATGGGCCTTTATGTATCTACTTGAATGATTATTCGTTATTATGTTATCATGATGGTCTTTATGTTCTTTTATTCTTATGCATGGTTTGTGTGATTTTATGTGTTGGCCTTAGTGCTTGGTTACCTTACTCGGTACGTGGCATACTGATCACCCTTTTCATGGGTATTGCTCATTCCCATGAGTAGTATGCCCTTCTGACTTTGTGTAGGTGAGCGAGACATCCGGCGGGGCTAAGTGTTGAGTATGTTTTGGGTCAAAATTTGAGAGATTTGTGGCCATATTTTAGTATTTATGTGATTCTATTTCCTTTTATTATTTCTTTTGTATCCGATTTATCCACTTTGATTTAATACCTTGTATTGAGTATTTATCCTCTTTGATTTCTCACTCTGATTTCTATCTTATTATCGTTTATAAACTTTTATACGTACTCTGATTTTTAATGTATGATTTTTCGAGTTCTTTTATGAATTGTTGGTTTGAGTTTAATGTAAATATTTTGTTAGCCTTAGCACTTGGTACTGAAATGGTCAGAGAGAACCGATTTGGTACTAACTGTGGCGGTAACATCCCCAGAATTCACGGGTTTTAAATTCAAAATTCTTCAGCCTTAAAAAAAAGTAGTGAATTTTGGGGTGTTACAATATTTGATGGGTGAATGATCAATATGAGAGAATGATGCTAGGATTATAAAATTAGGGTTTGAGAAAATTAAGAATCTTGACCTGCATGATATGTTTACCTGCCTCAATGTGTTTAATGGTTGTGAATCAATCATGAATAAGATACTAATCATTTAAAATGAAAGAGCATGTGAGTAGGGCCAAGGTAATGTTTTTATTTTCGCTCCACCAGAGGATAATAGTGGCTCAGGAGTATTTTGTCCGGAGAAGATGATATTTTTATATATCCATTCCACTAGAGGATAATAATGTCTTGGAAGCATTTTGTCCTAAGAAGATGATGTTTCAGTCCATTGGAGGATAATATTGGCTCGGGAGCATTTTGCCCCGAGAAGGTATTTCAGTCCATTCCGCCAGATTAAGAATAGTGCCCCTGCTCATCATGAATGAAAATATAACTGTATAACCAATGGATAAGACACTAATGACTTAAAGTGGAAGAGTACGTGAGTCAGGATCAAGGTGACATTTTTATGTCCGTTTCATTAGATGATAATAGTGGATCTGGAACGCTCTGCCCCAAGAGGGTGGTGTTTTTAGATCTGTTCCACTGGATGATAATAGTGACTCAGGTGTGTTATCCCTGAGAAGGTGTTTCAACCGTTCCACCAGTTTAAAAATAGTGGGGTTTTTGAACTCAACGAATATGAAAAAATGAAAATGGTTATATCTAATAAAGATGCCTGGATTAGTATTTATCTTATGAGATATTTCATTTATCTTAATATGTACTTGTTATCTGTTGTGAATGCATGTGTTATTTCTATCCCTGATTCGATATTATTGTTACCTTACTCAATATGTAGCATGCTGACTACCCTTTTTATGAGTGCTTTTCATTACCACAAGTAGGGGACATTGATTCTTGTGTGCAGGTCTTAGAAGATCCTCTAAATGACTATAATGCTTATGATGCACTATATGGGGATGCGTGACCTATTATCTATGCTGGATGTTTGAGTGGAGAGTAATGTTATCCAGTTGATGTATTTACTTAGATACTTTTTTAGACTTTTGATTCATAGTATCCCTTACTTTGTATTTTGTTATTAGAATTTAGGGTCAACCTCTAAACTCATATTATATTATAAATGTTTCTTCCATTTCTAATTTTCTTATTTACTGTAAATTATTTTATCCTTGTGATTGATGTAAGGATGGTTGGGTAAACCAGACTTATGTTTATTACGATGGTAACCCCCAATATTTTACTTATATGTTTTCGCTGTAAAATGAAAAATTTTCAGTAGTAAAAATCAGGGTGTTACACTCATCTTCTAGTTCCCACTTTGATTTTATTCTTCCTGTTATAGTGGTTAACCAAATTCAATTTCAACTTTGTTCTTCCGTGCTAGCCTTTATCAACTACAAACTACTACATTCCAAGCTTCCAACATTTTGTTCTTAGATTAATTCTACTATGTTAATTGGCTAATTTTACCACATTTGCTAGTCGTTACTCTCTACCTCTACCCCGTTATTATTATATTTTTGCTAAACACTCCTTGTTTGCATTCAAAAAGTTTTTTTTAGTTCTTGTTACCATTACTACAAAAGTTCCTTTAAATTTTGAGTCGGCTTATCTCTTCTTATCCATTTCATTTTTACATTTTTTCCTTGTTAATTCTATGAATACTTGTTTGCTCGTGTTTCTAGATTCTTTTAAACTTAGGTGCTAAAGTTCCCAATTAATTATATGATGGATTATGGCTATAGTAGTTCTAATTATAATGGGTCTCTTTTCTAGAATGAGAATTGATTATACCTCCTACTAAATAAGAATTTGTAATAAAAAATAATTAAAGAACCTATTAGACATATTTGACTTGATCAAATGGTCTCTAATTTAATATCAATATAACAACTAGCAATATTGTTTTTAAGATAAATGGATTGCCAATATTCCCTTTTGTAATGTTGTTGATGCAATAAATTTGCCTTAACACATGTATTCTATTTCTGTTAGTGACTGAATCAGCCATCATGGAGTACAATCCCATTATGAACTCTTCCTATGCTAAAAAGTAACAGTCAAGATATGTTTACTTCTTTCATATATGGTGTCAGCCTCAACAATCCATCTTTGCTTGGTCATATAGCATATTAGGTAATCTTTTTTATAACTCTTGCTTGCTTTTTTTTTCTTTTTATATTTGTTGGAACTCGTCACTGAGCTTTATGCATATGTGATGCAAGATGAGATTTTGGGAGTTAAGCTATTGGAAAGAACAAAAGAGAACAATCAAGTATAATATGATATAATGGAAGTGGTTTATTTTCTATGGTGTAATTAGAATGGTTGTTAATTATTAAGTGGATCGCAAGTGCATTGTTATTATATTTTGGCTTAGTAAATATGACTCGATCTTATGATTATGTTGGCTAAATACCCTTCTATGAATATATTGGGTCTTAAATGGTGTGGTCTTTCTATTTTATTCCATTTGTATAGATGGGCATCATGGATATAAAGTTGCAAAGCAGCATAGAAAGTGCTCCAACCATGCAACGCGAAGCAAAAACATCTAAAAATGAGAATGTTCAATGTGATTTTGGAGTATCAAACCAAAATTTTGATCATGAAAAAATAATTAATGGGGATAATGTCAAAATAAGAAAGATAAGATTGGTTATGTGAGATCACTTTAAAAGAAAATTGTTTGGAGGAAAATGTAAGGTCATTTGCAGGAAGGCTTTGGGAGGGGAGAATAAGAATGGAACCAATCATCTACATGACCACTTGAGGAAATGTGTGCATAAGAAGCATATTTTCATAATCTAGTCTCTTTTGAATTGAACTAGATTAGGTGATGGAGTAACTAAGCTCAGAGCATACTAATTAAATTAAGATCTTTCAAGGTTTGAACTTGCAAATATGATTGTGTTGTATGAGTATCCACTTTCTATAGTTAACCATTAGGGGTATAGAAGGTACTCCAATTCTTTACAAACATTATTTAAATTAGTTACTCAAAATACAATGAAGAGGTACATATTAAAGATTTTTGACTATGAAAGGTAGAAAATGATGAAACTATTTGTGTAAATACGAGTTGGATTACATTTATAATTTACATGTGGACTTCAAGTAACTAGAAAAAGGGATTTATAACAATCACTTCTTACTTCATTTACAATTCATGGAAGTTGCAAAGTTAACTTGTTAAGTAAATTTAATGTGTTTTGTTTTTGAAAAAGTGTGCACATAAACTAATATGATGCTATTTTCTTTACTAGTTTTATATATATGTCGTGTCCACATATGAGTAGGATCATGTGGATATTTTTATGGATTTATTGCTAGAATGGAATCTCTATCATAGTTTACCTATCTTGATTGTATATAATTGTACTCCTAATGACTCTATGATTGAGCATATTTTGTGAAGATTCATTCAACTTTATTTATCTTAAAACAAAGATTATTTCACATGTGTTGTTCAACAAATATTTTCAATCTTGTGGTAAAGGATAAACTGGAGGTAATTGGTGATGCTATTGAGAAAGTTTGCTACATTATTACATTTTGGACAACAACTCGAAAAAGAGATGAAATTTTTTTTTGAAGTGGTTAAACTTATGCAAGTTCCAAGTACTAAGAAATTAGAACTTGACTATAAGATCAATTGGAACTCTAGTTATTTAATGTTGTGATCTGCAATGGAATACAAAGATGTGTTTCCTTAGTTGAAACAATGTGAGCCTTTATATAAGAGAATTAACATCGAAGATGAGTGGTCAAAAGTAGCATGATTTGCTTCTAATTTGAAGATTTTTCATCATGCTACAAAGTTATTTTCAAGGATGAAGTATCCCACTCTAAATCTTTTTTTTTTCACTGCAATGTGTGGAATTAAATTGGAAATTAATGAGTGGCTCAATTTAGTCAGATTGAGGAGAAAAATATGGTCATATGTGAAAGAAAAGTTTGATAAATATTGGGATATGTTAAATCTCCTGTTTGTAATCGGAAGCATACTAGATGCTAGGTTTAAGATGAAGACCATTCAATTGTTTTAATTAATAGTTTATGGTGAAAAAGTATTTGGGTGAGATGGGAGAAAAAAAGAAATTATTGAATGAAATGATAGAAGAGTATAAGAATAGATCCAAACAATATACAAATGGCCATTATGGCTCACATTCTTATTCTTCTTCAAGGCCTCCATAACATAGTTGGGATAGCTATGTTTTTGCTAATGAGCTGGAAAGTTTCTTGGATTTTGATTTTAGTAGTATAGTGAAGTAAGAGTTGGATTGTTATTTGGAGGAGCTTCTTGTGCCAAGAATTGTTGATTTTGATATCTTATGTTGGTGGAAGGTGAATAGAGCTAGGTATTCCATCTTGAAAGATATTGCTAAGGATTTGTTGGCCATTCCTATGACAACTATTGTAAGATATATTATTAAGGTTATGGTTATTGTGTTGAGATTGGTTCATATTATTACTTCAAAAAGTATCTCTTGTATTCTTGAATGGTAAGTTTCATTATGTTCTAAATAAATGAGTATGAGTGATATGTGATTTTAGTTATTATTTTTTTTATCTAATATGATTATTATGGTTTGTTTATTGCATGTATGTTTTAATATTTTTATACCATATTTTGTTGTGAACTTTTTTACGTGCTTAATTCAGACTTTTTATATCAGCTTTTGTATAATGGATTACTCAGTACTGTTATACTGATAGGTTCCGTTTCATGGTCATTTATCTATTTGATGGACAATCTTTACCTTATAAAAGTACTTTGAGGGTTCGATATGATAACTTTTGCTCAAGGTTGGAAGTCAGAATTATCCGGGATTTGCCCAATATCTTTTGATTCAAATTTTTCTTAGACTTTTATGTCCTCTTTTATATTTTTTTCTCATTAGATTGTAATTATTTATCTTATGGTTTGAATTATCGGAACAAAGTTATTATGTATTAACAATTATATTTATATTTTTATGGTTGTTATTAATTTAAAAGAAGTAACGTTTAACATTAACATTTAATATAAGAATGATAAATTATATTAAGTGTGACGGTAATGCTTGTAACCAATGCTTCCATAAAATACAAATTATAAGGAGTAAATCTAGGGTGTTAAGTAATTATATTAGGAAATGGCTCCCTTTTGCTTGTCCAGTAATGGAATCGTCATCTTTTCAAATGAAAGATCAATTGATTGACCAGAGTAGAGCCGGCAAAAGTTGACCCGACCCGAAAAATCCGACGAATACCGACTCGATCCGCCCGAAATCCGATCCGATTTTATCCGAGTAATAAAAAGCCCGAAACCTATCCGACCCGATCCGATACATATCCGATATCTGATACAACCCGAGAAATCATAAGCCCGAAATAAACCCGACCCGACCCGCTATTCACCCGAAACCCGATATAATCCGAAAAACTATAAATCCGAAATGACCCGACCCGATCCATTATTTATCCGAAATCTTATATTATTTGAAAAATTATAAACCTATAAATATTCAACTTGGTACTACCCAAAAATTAACATTAACACATAACTCAAAATTTTTTAAACTTCATAAAACATGAAATAATATAGATGTGCAACTAATCCATACTAGCACTTACATCAAAATCTAGAAACAATATACTTTCATAAAATTTATATCACTTATGTATATATAAATACAATATCCATTGATACCAATAGAAATAAAAGTAGATAAAAAAAAAAGAAAAACACTACTATGCCATTTAAATATTAGTTCACTTCCATTATTCCATTTAGTACCATAAGATAATAACAGTGCAGTCTTGAACACTATATGTTAGTATCTATAAGGCCATACCTTATAATATAGCACCTACAACATCATAGGAAAGTAGGAAAAATTTGGAGTGAGAATGTTAGTTATTCATTATAAAAATTGAAGATTAATATTTTTTATTACATCAACAGTGTTAAATAGTAAGAAGTCAATATTAGTTGGTCTTTTGTCAATAATAGTCATTATTACTTATTTTATCTAATTTTTTTATCTTATTTAGCTTGATATGATCTAATCAAAATATATAATAAAAAAACCAATATGTTGTTATTA
Organism: Tamarix austromongolica; assembly: GCA_039764185.1. Lineage (NCBI taxonomy): Eukaryota > Viridiplantae > Streptophyta > Magnoliopsida > Caryophyllales > Tamaricaceae > Tamarix > Tamarix austromongolica. The sequence continues at coordinate 70,018,880 of CM077815.1, read as the reverse complement.
TTATTTTTGTCATAATTGATATTCATTGATTACTATTATTATTGTTATCATTATTTTTGTATTACTATTACTATTATTATTATTATTATTATTATTATATTTATTAAAATTATGTTGATATGATGTGATCAATCTCTTTTAAAAATAATATGAGAAGTACAACCTTAGAAGTCTTCATTTGTTATCAATTATCAATGACTATTATAAGTTAATATCATGTAAGCAGCGTATAAGATATAAATATAATATAAACTTAAAATAATACTAGAACTCAATATGACCAAGCTAATAATGGAGTTTAATTATAAGTTATACCTTAACATAAAAAGAAAAGTGATACGATTTGAAAACTTTTAAATTTGAAACGTCAGATACATCTCTAAAGATAAAATAATGACAAAAAATTCTAAGGCCCCAAAACAATTAATATAATAATTCACTTTTAATTGAATAAGATAAATTAAAATAAATGATCTCAAAATAATTAACTTTTAATAATATCTTGGAATAAAAAGAAAGAAAGAAAATGACACAAGCATGGCTCAAATATGAAATGACCTAAATCCAATCTAAATTTGACCCGAAAATATAATAATTCAAACTCAACCGAGCCCGATCCGAACCCGAACCGAAATTAGAACAACCCAAATTTACCCGAATCCGAGTCCATCCGATCTCAACCAGACCCGACCCGAGAGCTTAGAATGACCCGAGATTATCCGATACTAAGTTGATCCGAATCAAACCCGACCCAGCCCGACCCGACAAAATGATCCGAAATTATCCGAAACCGATATGACCCGATTATCATGTTACCCGATCCGATAATAATCCGACCCGCCCGATTGCCAGCTCTAGACCAGAGGCAAAAGGTAGCGTCTAACCAAATCGCAGCTTCATTTAAATAAAGAAATTTAGGGTTGACCAACACAAGAAAGCGTTTGTAGTCCAACGGTTAGGATAATTGCCTTCCAAGCAATAGACCCGGGTTCGACTCCCGGCAAACGCAGCTCCGGTTTTTATGTTTTAACACTCGCTTCAGACCGTTCTCATCTGTATAATCTGATTCATGGGCCTGTCACAATTCGGACAGTAGAGAGGAAACAATAGCGATATTTTCGCGCCGCAACAATCAACGCCACAAAGGGCAATTTCGGCTGCAAAATCAAAATTGTGGCCGATAATTACCATTGCATCTTCGCCTTGCGTTTTAAACCGTACATCTTCGCTTTCCTTTTGCGTCTTCGATCTGCAAGAGCAACACTTGATGCGTTGATGGCCGTAGCTAGCAGTTCTCTCTCCCTGCGGTTAAGTGGATCCAAAACTCTTCATTCGTTCCGGCCAGTTCGATCCGGTGCTCCGTTCACTGTCCGAATTTCGACAAGTATCCGCTATTATGGAGTTGGAGTCTCTAGCCGCGAGTCGCCGGTCGTGGTGTCGGAAGGACCGTCTTGTATATTCGTCGGACCTATCGAAACCGCCAGCCAAGAAACCCTAGAAGCTCTCTATCGCCAAGTAATAATACTCTACTATCACTTTAACATGTCAGTTTGGGGTTTTCGTTTGGTCGATTAGGAACTGGAGTAAAACTGTCGGATTTTGAAATTACTAATAGTGGTTTGTTGTTGATGTTGCTGTTAGGCGCGGGATGCTTACTATAGTGGTAAGCCGTTGATTGTGGATGATATGTTTGACAGGGTTGAGGTGAGTTACTTGAGGGATTCTGATTGTGATTGTCCGGATTATCAAAGCCACAGAGGGCAAATTTTGGGGCTTTATGGGGATGCTGATGTTTTGGATTTTTTTTGTTGGCGTAGTTGAAATTGAAGTGGTATGGTTCAAAATCTGTTGTCAAGTATCCACGGTGTAGTATTCGCCGGCAGTCTGTTTATGCAGATGCTCAGGTGATTCTCTCACGGTTCAACCAACCTCTAAGTTTGTACTCAATAATGAATGAGACCATGACCATGGAACTTAGTTTTGGGTCCAAATCCTCTTACTCTCCTGTTGCATATTGTGTATTGTTTGAATGGTTAATAACTTGTATGTAGGGCAGGAAGATCGATCGCAGGTGTTTTTGTTAGCGAGTGTATGGATCCTTATCCTTGCATTTGGAAACTCGGCTTTCCTTCTACCTGTATTTTACACTGTTAATCTAGCTTATCAAGATGCCTTCCATTCCGGATTAATTGGTGGTGATCAAGCATATGCAATGGACTTCCACACGATGTTAAATGCTGTACTGTTCATGGTTTTAGGTTCGATGGTTGGATATCCGATTTCTTCTGCTTCAGGTGATCATAGCTTTGCTGTTTTGTTGTCTGTCACATGTTTCAACTTGTTTCATGCTGGGGAATACACAATTTGGCAATTATTAGTACCCCTAATGAAAATCAATATCTAAAGATAAACATGATTGAGTTCCTTTAGAGAATATAGTACTTTGAGCTCCGAAGTTACATGAGAAATGCAGTTACTCTGTTGTATGGACTTTCCACAGTTTCCTGTATGGTCATGTTTAGTTCAGAAGTGTTTTATTGTAATTTTACACTTGCTTCGTAGAATCCATCTAACACCATTTATCATTATTTTTATCAGTTAGAGCACTGCAACGATTATGGAGGAACGACTTGGTGGCTTTAAGAGGAGCTTGTCCGAACTGTGGGGAAGAGGTAAGTCATTTGTGTCAAGACCTCTTCTCTTTCATTTTGACCAGTATTCACGTTTGGTCAACATCTAAGAACTTGGAGTCAAGCTTATCAACTTTTTGGGGGCATCTGCTGTCAGGTCTTTGCATTTGTGAAGTCTGGTCAGTGCAACAGCACTCCCCATAGAGCAAATTGTCATGTATGCGAATGCCTTTTGGAATTTCGTACAAAAGCTGAGGTACTTGAGTACTTATTGATGCAGTTTAATGATGTTGGTATAATGTCACTAATTGCTATTACTGATTTGAAGAAGTGAACATTTTTCATTCTACAATAAATCAGGCTGTGTAATAAAGGTCTCTCCCCTCACCCCCACATAAAAAAAAGTTCTTTCTGTCAGAAAGATTTGTTTTGTTGTCAGCACAGAACAAACCTAATCCCAAGGTTATGTGTCTGCCAGCTTCTGTTCCAGTCCCGTTCCTTCCAACTTGGGTAATTAACCCACCTATTAAAATTGTTGAGATTAGAAAGGCCTGTTTCATACTGACTCCAGTACTAGGTCACTCGGCTTTCATGATACTGAGTCGTCTTGTTCTAAATAAATTTATTTACTCCGAGTAAGAAGAGGGTGCTGGTTCCAGCCGAGTTTACCTGAGCTAATTAGTAGAACTTTGTTTAGTGTGTATTGTCTTTTAGAACATTGAATCAAGAATTTAGTTTTCTTGCAGAAATCAAGCTACAGATTAGGCAGAAAGTGGGTTCATGGACGCGTATACCTTGTGTCCCAGCAAAGGGGCAACCGACATGAGAGATGGATGTGATAGTGGGGCGAAAAGGAACCTAAGAAATGTACAGTAATTTATTGTTTTCATCTCTGAGTTCACTGTGGTTGATGGCAACGGAGATTCACCAGCGACAAGGTGGTAAATTGCAGGTGGACCAAGGAACAGCCTATTGTTTTCAGTTGTAGTCTGATGAGAGCCGTGTGCTTTGTCATAGTTTTGTTTAATAGAACAGAGATGTATGAGTTAAGAGCCTTGGTCGTTATACAATCATTTAATGAACAGTCCTCACATGTAATCTTTTTATTTAGTTGCCCAAGGAAAGGAAAAGCTTCATCTTTATTTTTACCTTTTTTGGTTGTTAAACTCTTAGTGCATTTAATGTGTTAGCAATAGCCAACGCGGTACTCTGATAACTGAAATGGAAATTATCCTCTTAAATATATGCGTAGTTAAGGTGAAATGACCGAAAGTCGCTCAAAGTTAATTGCTAGGGCAATGAAACAGGCCCTTAATAAATCTTGGTCTCTCAAACCACTGTTGTTGTGCTAATTGCTCCCAGGATTTTGATTTAGCAGTAGGAATTATTTTGTGCTTGAGAGAGTACGGACGAACAAGCTATCTTCATACCACGAGTCCATGTGAAGTTGTTTGGACAGTTCTCAGCTCATTTTCAGGGTTCTGTGCTTGAAATGCTTCACCCTGATCCTGATTCCTGACTACTACGTGCTTATTTGTAGCATATATAGTATGGGTTTTATTACTTCTCAAAATTAGTTGGTAGGTAATCTGCAGTGCAGTGTAGAGCCAGCCAGAGGAGGAGCTGATGTGTAGGGTAGAGATAGGGTTTCAAACCAGTTTGTGCAAACACCAAAAGGCTCTAGGCCTAATCTTGTCATATACCCACTGACAACGTTAGTTAGGCAAGAGTTGTCTCAATTCCAGATGCTAATAATCTTCACAGTTTCTGCGTTATGCACGATGAGCAATGATCAAGCTTAATCTTTGAAGGATCCATGGGCCACTTTGTGAAAAGTTAGCTGCATCCCACAAAACTGTTTCTCAGAGATTCAGTCACTACTAGCACACGACTATTGTAACCTCATTAAAGCTTGTTTGGTACGGGAATAATAAGGATAGAAAAATTTTCTTCAAATTTTGTGCTTTCTGTATAAAATATTTAAGAATAATAAAAATATTTTTTAATGAAATATCAATTTTAGATTAAATAAAGATCTAAAATAGATATTCGTTTGAAAAAAATATTTAATATCAAATAAATTATATAAGATATATAAAATATATAAGATACGGAGATAAATTTTTCATCCCTATTACCATAATACCAAATGAGCACTTAAAAGTAATCAAAGCATCCAAAAGCAACAACAGCTTATGAGGGTTAGCTGAAACAGAAATTAAGTGAAGTGGATAACACTTCTATTTCAATAAGAATGAAGATTAAAATTTGCAACCCTACTATAATGTTAGGTATGGGACCAAATGGAATGTGATCTCTATCAATAGAAAGCTAAAAAATGTCTGCCCTTTAAGCATACAAGAAGGGTTAACAATTACAACCGCTAAAGTACTAAGTACCCAAAATTCGCAAATATATCTATCAGAAGAAAAAGAAGAAAGAAAACGACCATTTCCTCATGAAGCTAAGCTGGGTCCACATGCAGCTAGTAGGCTCATTTGTTCTCACCAAACAAGGCTCCAACCATGTCTCTGAATCCTATTTGATCAAAAGTGCCCCAAGCTGAATACTAGAATCCATGATAGCTGAAGAAGGGCCAAAAAAAATGATTAGTAACCTGTCCAGACAGAAAAGGATAAAACACAATGAAAGTGTTGCAGAAACACAAAAATCCATGAGGCTGTACCAGAAAGAGCGTAACAGAGGCAAAAAGCCCCTCCTGGAGGAGAGCCCCATGTCCTCCAAATTCTTCTTCATCAATCTTCAATATCATGGCATAATAACAATACACAATTCCACTAGATAGAGCCAGAAATCTGCATCCCATGAACCACGCCGTGACATCAATACAGAATCCAATATCATACAAGATCATCGATATTAGAAGGTAAACACTGCAATATATTCCAATAGGGCCTGGAGGAATTCAATAACCTTCTCTGATATATATCAATTGTCCAGATAAACATGGGAGAATCTGTTATTTCCTGATCTTATAGATATTAACAATTGCTGATTTCATTCAAGAATCTTTTGATCCAAGTTTTCAAGCTCAAGCAGGGTAATTGTGCAGGCAGCCCATTTATATTCTCCAATAAAATAGCCCCAGAATAACAATCAACAAAAGTGGCAGCCAAATAATAAAAGGAGCAAGCGTCAGTGCAAACCATCAAGGTCTGGATGATGGGATGGGATCAGCTATAGGAATAGTTGAGGCATGCTAAAGCTGCCCAGACCAAAAAATAAAATAAATTAAATTAAATAAAGAATGAATACCATAATCATCCAGCAAGATAGGAATTTTAATAATAAAGGTTTTGTTGATGAGGAAAAATAAAACCACATTGAATTTTCACGTAACAAGTATCCAATTTTGTTAGAGTTTGATTAGACTCAAATTCTGACATCCAACAAATAAAAAGCTAACTGATATTCAACCACAGATCCGCAAACCTATAGCTACAATGATTCAATTGCATTCTTTTCCTAGCTTCTCACCGGTCAATAAAACAACGGGCGCGGTTGTGATTGCAGTAGCGGCATTGCAGTCTTGGCGGAAGATATTTTATATGTCATAGTGTAAATTTTTCTTCATTTTTCACAACAAATATCGGTCATATATCAGTAAATATTGGTTAGTATCGGTAAATATTGGCGATATATGTGTGATTTTTTTTCTCTGACGCATATTGTCAAGATATCATATTGGCAAGGTTAAAATCCGAGACGTCTCGGCCAATACGATACATCTCAGCTGATATTTTGTTGTATGCTTGTCACTTACGCAACCCATATTTTAATGTAAGATTAACTTGCATATAGAGTTCACATAATGACAATGGTAAGAACCAGAGATGTGCAATGTTGTTGACAAGGAAAATTCTAAATGCGAATTGTATAAAAACAATATGGCAAACAGTCAAATGAAGGCCATACTAAATAATATCCAGCAATTTTTCCCCAACAGCTGAAAGCATAAAAATGATACATCTTGGTAAATGCCAAGAAAAATATGCATTCATTGACATGTAAAGCTAGCAATAACCAACTACTAGGGTACCAAACTTCATCTATGCGCATTCAAAATGAAGAGTAATAGCCGACGACAGAAGAACCAACATTAGTATAAACACCATCAATCTATAAACATCATGGTAGCAAGAAGGTTCAGATATCATCTTACATAAAAAGCCATATGCCTCCAACCAAAGGAATCGCACCACATGTCAAACCACAAACAAGTGCCATAGCTTGTCGTATCCAGTGCAAAACATCTCCAAGTTGATCCTAAATCAAGAAATAAAGAAGACACTCATTAAATGACATTCAGACTGCAGGAGATTGTGTTGTGGCTGCTCATTTCTCCCCCGATCACACTGCCATTATCATAATAATACCCATAACAACAATTAAACGTCTACTTAAGGACAATAACTCAATTAAGTAGACGTAGACGGCATTGACCCCACAATTATAAAACAGCAGTACTAAGCTTAGCTAAAGACTGCGATTTCTAAGACATCCTAGATGATCAAATCATTATTGTTCAACTAGATCCAGACGGTATCAATTTCCAATCAAATTGAACAAATCCATGTTCAGAAATCGAACAAATAAACCAGAAAAAAAAAAAAAAACATCTTTGACATAAGCTAAAGCTCAAAGCATGAAGACTAGCGGAGAAAATTACCCTATCCCATGAAGCTTCTGGATCAAAAAGCTTGGCCAATTTAAAGGGAGAAAGGTGACCATTCTGATGCAGATGGTTCGATTTTGTCGATTTCTTATCTTTCATACTGAAGATTCTATGAAAACCGCAACGAAGAACAAATATCGAATTAATGCAAATCAATCAGTCGGAACTTCGGAAACAGGAATTCTAGGGTTTCCAGTCGAAATTTTATCGATGGGAAGATAAGCACGGTATATGGCTATGCACCAGCGACTTGGGCGAGGAAGAAAAATAATAGTTGAAGAAGCGAAATTGACGATCTGGAATGGAAATTGGGCTAATAATGTTGTGAGGGTGGAGGATAGTTTATTTACTAATTCAGGTATAGCCACTGGTAGCTGGAGAAAGCACGTGGTTCGTTCAGAACTGGGGTTAATATTTATACAGAAGATAGGAAGTGGAGGAGTGATTCTCAAGGGGAGGAGAGAAAGTTCGATGCAGCTCGTTAGTAGCCTCTTTTCCTGATATGGATCTTTGTGGCGATTTGGGGAGATGTTACTCCTCCAGGAAGACGGGGATGCGGAAACATAGATGGTGAAAAATGAAAAAAATATAAAAACTTATGGATTTATTTGGTATGGGAGTGGCAGGGATGAAATAATTTTTTTTATATTTTATATTTTTTATATTACATATTTAATAATAATAAATGTATTTTAATAAAATATTTATTTTAGATTAAATTAAGATTTATAATGGATATCTATTAGAATAAAAATATTTAATTTTAACTATATTATATAAGGTATATAAAATATGGGGGTAATTTTTCTACCCATGTTATTCTTTAACTAAACCAACATTATGTCTAAAATTTTTTATATTCAGGTTAAAAAAAATAGAGTCAATCTAATAAAATTATAAAAATCACAAAATAGTTATCTAAAATACATTATATTTAAAATAATAATTTAGTTTTCTTCGAATCTTTTCGTGCTTCTATGATTACTCAGGCTACCCTTTTTTCTTCTTCCTTCCTCTAGTTGGGTGAGTATTTTCCTATACTTATACTTTCCATAGTTGCATATCTGTCACATCATTATCACTTTGTGTTCAACACAAATAGAATGTAGAATTTTATTGACGAGGGAATAAGATAAATAAAATAATATGTATTTATAATATATGTATTACTAATATAAGATGTACATCTAAAAATAAACATTTAAAATTATATAATGTGCATATATTAATATAATATATGTATTTAATAATATAAAATAGGTATTTATCTTGTAAAACTGTATATTCTTTCTAATAATATATGTATTCATCAATTATTATTTTATAAATAGATGATGTGTATTTATAGCCGGAAGATATGTATTTATTTCAGTAAGACAAATATTTATAACATATTTATTCATCCCTTATTATTTAATGAATAAAAGATAATATAAGACGTGTATATGTTGATATAATATGTGCATTTGTCATTATAAAAAGTACATTGTCAAAATAAAATATATTTTTATAACTATAAAATGTGCATTTATTGTAATACCCTATATATTAAAAGTATGTTTGTATAACTTTTTAAGGAAAAATAAATTTTAAAATGAATTATGAAAATGAGTTTCAAATCAGGAAATTATTTTACTGGTACGACAAATTAATCGACTTATACACCAAAACCAATCAACCGAGACTTGTGATTCTTATTATGGTTTCAACAATATCTTCCAATCCTTCACCTAACATTGAAAATCTGTTATATGTATCATAAACAAATTTTACAGGATTTTAAAACCTCATTACAAACTTATTTTCAAATTTAGCCAAAATCTAACAAGATTTCTTGTATTTTTCCTTTTCCACTTTCTCCCTTGATTTCCTCTTCCTTGTCTCTCCAACCCTCTCTTTTGTGCTCAACTAATCCCCTTAGCAACCCACATTTGCTCTCCTTCGTAAGAAAACCTCTAAGTGTTCTTCTCTTCCTTTATTCCCTTAGTTTCTCTTCTTCCTTTCTTCTCCTATTTTGTTATTCCAATTTTAAGCTCTAAATGCTTTGATATGCGATTTTCTCTTATTCTTGAATAGGTGAGCAAGAATCTTAGGGTAGAGTTTTAATCCCCCGAATTTTTAAAAGCCTATAATTTAATAAATAACTTTTAACTGAGATAAATTAGCTTTCAAATCTATTTAATTTAATTATTTTATGAATTTTTGAGTATATAAAATTGGATATAAATATTTAATAAATTAAAATAAATATTTTGTTATTTTATCATACTCTTATTATTTAAATAATTTTTCAAACCATTATTCTACTAAAATTATCCTTTTTAAACCCTTATATTTAATTATATTAAATTAAATTATTAAATAAATTTATTATTCATAAATATTGCATTTTATTATTTTATAAATTAAATAATTTTATTTTGTCCCATTTTTTCTTTTTCCTTTTCCTTTTCCTTCTCCTTTTTCTCCTTTCTTTCTCTTTCCTTTTCTTCCCTTGGGCCGTCGGTGCCCCGGCATGCCTTCCCCCATCTTGCGCCTGGGTCGTAGGCCCACTCTTCTCCTCCCTCTCCTTCTCCTGCGTCGTTAGACCATACCGCCCCCTTTTTCTTTTCTTCCTTTCCTAAGTGAGCCCGTCTTACCTCCCTTCTTCCTTTTCTTTCCTTTCTCCCCGACCGGGCCAACCCACGTCCTTCTCCCCTTCGATCAGCCTGCATGCACCAGCCTCCCCCTTTCTTTCTTTCTTTCTTCTTCTTCCTTTTTCCCCGGCGCCAAACCCGACCACCCCCGCCATCTTCGCTACCCTACCTGCAACCTTCTCCCCTATCGATCTCCCTATCTCTCTCTCCCTCTCCCACCATTTCTTTGCTCCATCCCGCCCCCACCATCTCTCTCTCCCCTCCCCCATGCCCTTCCATACCCCTCTCTTCTCCTCCCTCTCCCTGCAACTCCCATTCCCCTACCACCCTACCGCCACCCTCGAGCTCCCCTATCCCCTCCTTTCTCTTCCTCTTCTTTTTCTTCTTCCTTCCCTACCTCATTTTGCCATTTTTTGAGCTTCCCATGCATTCCCCGACCTTCTTTTCCTTCCTTTCTTCTCCTTCCCTCATTCTCCCTGTTTTGCTTCGCTGCCACCATTCCGCCGCCTCACTAGCCACCTATGCCACCCCCTGCCACGCTCTACCTCACCCCTGAACCATCACATCACCCCTCAAGCCATCCCATAGCCTCTTTCTTCCTCCCCTCTTCTTTTTCTCTTCTTTCCCTCCCTTCTCGGCAACCACTCTACACCACCTCATCCCGCCGCCGTTCCACCGCCTCTTCCACCATTTGAGCCACCAAATCAATCCCTGCAACCCCCTCTACCACCCCAAACCTCCTTTAGCTGAAAACACCACCTACAGACCTTCATTTCCCCTCCATTTTCCTTCCTCCTCAACCTCTCCATCTCGACTCATCTTGATAGCCACTTTCGCGGCCTCGCTGCCGCCGCCTCCGCCACCCTTAGCCGCCAACAACCTATCCCCAACCACCACCTACACCTGCTCTTCACTTTTACACCCTTCCCTTACCCCCAAATCCTCCCCCATCTACCCTTTTTCTTAGCCTAAAAACCCTAACCCGAACTTGATTTTCTCTCCTTCTCCTTATGCCATTTTTTAGCCCCTACCCTATTGTTTTGCATGCAACTCATGCTGCATGAGCAGCATGAGTTGTTGCATTTCTTAGTTTATTTGGTTAATGATTTTAAGGTATAATAATATTTTAGGTTAAGTATTTGATTAATTAAGTGTTATAAAGTTATATGCTTGGTTTTTCTTATTTCTAATATCATAAATCTTGATATTATTTTTAGGTATTGGTTTTTCTAATCAAAGCTTGAACCTTTAACTAGAATACCGATAAGGTTTGTTTTTGCGGGAATTAAGGTAACCGTTAAACCCCACTTAAATGCATGGATAATGTATGTTAGCACATTGGGCTTTTTAATATGTTATTATGCTTGATATATGTTGTTTAATGTAATATATGTAGTTCCTCGTGTTGATTGATAAAAAGGGAGCATGTTAGATTATATGATATTTATGGAAAGATTGTTTAAGGTAAGAGTTTGGTTATTAATGAAAAAGTAAGTGTTTATCCATGTTGTGTTATGCTATTGTGACCATTAATGCATGGTTAATATTATTGTGAGCCCTAGGGGTATTTTAGTAATACGTATTGTACAAGAATGTGGCCTAATGTGTATGAGTGTTAATGAGTATTATATTAAATATAATAGTTGGGGAGTTGGATAATGAGAATAGGGTATTAATACTAGTAATTTATGTGGTGATGATAATTTAATATAAGTGGAGTAATAAGCGATAAAATGGTAATTTGTAAGTGAAAAGGGTAAATTGGTAATTTTGGAAGTAAAGGGGGGTAAAATGATAATTTTGGAGATAAAGGGGTAAAATGGTAATTTTGGAAGTAAATGGTAAAGTGGTAATTTTGTAGGTAAAAAGGATAACTTGGTAATTTTGGAAGTAAAGGGTTAATTGGTAATTTTGGAGGTAAAGAGGTAAAATGGTAATTTTGTAATTAAGGATAAAATGGTAATTTTGTAATTAAAGGGTAAAATGGTAATTTTTTAATTAAAGGGGAAAAATGGTAATTTTGTAATTAAAGAACAAAATGGTAATTTCATAATTAAAGGGCAAAATGGTATGGTAATTTCTTAATTAAAAGGCAAAATGGTAATTTAATAAGTGAAAGGGTGTTATGGTAATTTTTGAAAGTTAAGGGGTAAAATGGTAAATTTGAAAGTGAAGGGGTAAAATGGTAATTTTGTAATTAAAAGGGCAAAATGGTAATTTTATAATAAAAGGGAAAAATGGTAATTTTTTAATTAAAGGGTAAAATGATAATTTTACAATTAAAGGGCAAAATGGTAATTTCATAATTAAAGGGTAAAATGGTAATTTTGTAGTTAAAGGGTAAGATGGTAATTTATAAGTGAAAAGGGTAAAATGGTAATTTTGTGTGCAAAGGCAAAACGGTAACTTTGTAAGTAAAATGATATAATGGTAATTTTGTGAGTAAAGGGTAAAATGGTAATTTTGTAAATAAAAGGGTAAAGTGAAAATTGGAAAGGAGTAACTTGGTAATTTTGAAAATGGAGAAGGCAATTTGATAATTTAACCAACTAAAGGGTAATTTAGTAATTATAATAATGTAGAAGGATAATTTGGTAATTTATCCAACTAAAGGGGGGCAATTTAGTAATTTTAATAAAGAAAAAGGGGCAATTCAGTAATCTAACCAACCAAATGAGAAATATGATAAGTGTAACAGTTACAAAGGGTGATTAGTGGCCTAATAAGTAAAAAGTGTGGGAGATAGCTTGGTAACCTAAACCGAGTAAGGGTGTGGCAAAGAACAACTATGTGTGGATTACGTGCCTTGTGTGCCATGTAAATGATGATTATATATGTTGTGTATACGATGTTATATAATGTGACCCTCTAGGACATGCATGCTAGGATGTTTAATAACAAGATATGGGGTGAAAGGATAAAAAGAAAAATTGGGAAAGTAAGATAACTAAGGGGAAGTAAGTTGGCTAATGTAGGTAAGAATGACCTAAATAATCCATGATCCATGAGTGGTGAATAAATGGGGGGGGGCATAAGTAAAATGAAAGAGTAGGAAAAACTAGGGTTGCATGGGAGGAACTAGGGTTTGGGAGGAAACCCTAATTTGAGAAGGTGGAAAAAGAAAAAGAAAAAAAATAAAAATAAACGAGAATGAAAGGGGTAGAAAGTGAGGGTTGGATCTAAGGGTCGTGACGTGTAGGGTGTTAAAATAGTTTGGGATGTGTAAGGTAGAGAAGGATGGGCCACATAGGCCTAGATTAGGGTTTTTGGAGAAAACCTGAGGGTAAGGCAGTGAGTGGGCTTAACCTACACACTCAAGAGTTAGGCTCCGGGTGTGAGTAAGTGGAATAAGGGAAGGATGTCGGGGCGAGTTTGGAGGTGCAAAAGTCTCAAGATATGGGACGGGTCCTCTTGAGAGGATAATTGTAGATGTAGTTAGCCATGCATGTCTAGAGTGAAATAACTTCAAATAAGATATGAATAAGATGCTAATCACTTAAAGAGGAAGATCGTTGAGCCGGACCCAGACTAGTCCACCGACAAATAATAGTGGCCAGGAGCCGGGGTGCCTTACATGACCGGTCCACCGATGAATAATAGTGGTCAGGAGTGTTTTACCCTGCATGACTAATCTACCGGCTATAATAGTGGGGGATTCCATGCTCAATAAACTAAACATAATGAAGCTAAGACATAGGAAATACACTAATTACTTACAGTGGAACACCATGTGAGTTGGGGCCAGACCGGTCCACAGGCGAATAATAGTGGCTAGGAGCGTGTTGCCTTGCATGACCAGTCCACCGGCGAATAATAGTGGCTAGGAGCATTTTGCTCTGCATAACCGGTCCACCAGCGAATAATAGTGGGGTTCTCGCACTCACATAAATATTTATAATCCGAGATGATTGATTAATGATGGACTAACCCTAAAAGTATCAATTGTTCATTATGGCCTATTAATATTTGGTTGACTTGTTAAGTATGCGAATGCACGAAGGTGAATATTACTTATACACCATTAATATTCGATTGACTTGTCAAATATGTGAATGTATGGATCTGAATATTATATTTGCACCTGTTGCTATGTATGGGTATAGTGGTATATCATGTGTTACATTGCATGCTTACCTTTAAGTGTGTTTTAAGGGATTACTCAGTACCATAATACTGAAGGGTTACATTCTTGGGGCCCCTGCCTATTCAATGGGTAGTGTCCCTTGCAGGTCCTTGTTCAAGAGCTATTCAGGTGGGCGACGGGAAAGAGTGTAAGGATTATTCGGGCTTTTAGGATTTCATCCTTCCTCTTCTAATGTCTGGTGTATTGTATTTTTTTGTAAAGTGTTGTGTACGCTACTCTAATTCAAATATGCTTGAGTTTCTCGTAAATTGTATTTTACTTTTTTTAGCATTAGTACTTGGTACTAGAACAGTATGAGTAAACCGATCTGGTACTAAGTGTGGCAGTAATATCCCTAGAATTCATAGTTTTATTATTTTGCTTCTGCTAATTCTTTTTAATAAAAGGAAAATTTTCACTAGTGAATTTTGGGGGTGTTACAAGAGTAGCATTGATGATTGGTCTTCTTTCCTTCAAGACTTTCTAAATACGTAAATTTAGATAAACCTTGTAGATGTAGAATGATGTATTATGTGATAATCATTTTTTTAGCATGATTTCCATGATTTCCATTCTATTACAAGCATGATTTAAGTGGTTAAAAGAATGTAAATAGCTTTTGGAGCATGATAGGTTCGGTTATTTTAAAAAATAGAAACCTCAAAGTTGACCCTAGCACATTTACTACATAATTTGGTCGTTTGAGTGTTAATTTATGAAGTATTGATCTTATGTGTGATTTTTGGAAAGCTTCATAAGTCATGGATTTGTTTAGTTTTTTTTGAAAGTATGTATATCTTCGAATTTTGTTTTGAGCAATATAACCAGTCAACTGTTTGGTATAAAACTAGTCATTGCTTTATCAGTCCATTGATTTTAACCTACCAGTCAACTAGTTCAATAGAATTTGATGAGTGTTTATGTATGGTACCAATAATCTAGTTAGGCTTTTGATTTATCTGCTGGTGGTACTAGTTGACTAGTTTTCCTATAATAGTCAACTAGTTTGCCTCTTATATATATATATATATATATATATATATATTCTCTTGGTATATTTTCTAGACTAGTCCATTGGTTTGTGGAACCAGTTGGCTAGTTTGCTTGAGATTTTTGATTTTTTTCTTAAGTTGACCTTAAGGTGAACTTCCTTGATTGGCCTTTGATATTCTTAAATTATGTTTAAAATAGGAATAATTAGCTTTGCAATACCCATAATTTTAAGTCTTTTAATTTACTCTTTTGGTGATTATTGTTTTTTTTGTGAAGATGTAATACTTCATATTTGGAATTGAAATTGTTTTATATTTATACCTTTTTATTATTTTTAGTGTTAAGGATAATTTTTCTTTTTATTTTTAGAAGTTTTAAGAAAACTATTATTTTTAGAATAGTTTTAGTAACCCAAAAGTTATAATTTTTAGAAAGTATATATTTTCATGAGATATTGTGCTCAACATATTTTAAAGATTATTATTTTAGTGGTATTAATTTTGCTATAACTTAGAAGGCTATTTTAACCCTGATTTTGCATAAAATAATAAAAGGGCAAAAATAAAAATTTTATAAATAAATAATTTTTGGGAAAATCGAGAGTAAGTTATTAAAATAATAAGATGTTTAGTATATGAGTGACGCGAGGCGTGCTATATTATTTTTATTTAAAATAAAGTTTGTTAATTAATTAGTTAGTGAGATTCATTTGTTGATTTGGAAGTTTATTTTCGTATTCATATGATCCAAAATTAGGTTATTTTTGTAGTTAGTTAAGATATTTTTGAGACAAACACATTTTTATTATATATAACAAAATCTTATCTTTTAATTCCTTATTATTTTTAATTAGTATCTACTAATTATCTTAAATGATATTATATAACCAATCTTCTTTTATCTTGTTACTCCAAATTCGTAGTTAAATAGATCAACATTCAGTAATTTGCCTTTTCTTTTAATAAAGAAATTGTAATATTCTTTTTTGCATAGGAAATTTAAATTCAATATATACAACTTTTGTCTTTTGAGTTTTTCCAATATCCAATCAAAATTTAATGAAAAATATCAATAATTGTAGTTGATATCTTACTTGTATGATTTTGCTATATATTTTTCTCCTAGAAGCCCAAATAATCTCATACTAAACCCTAAGAGCCAAAATTACATTTTCCCTTCTCCTTGTGTGCCATGACTTATGTTATATGTCTCCCACTAATGTTCTTCAATTATCTCTAATTTATCATGGAATTTCCATTGATTCATCAAAATCTTCAATTATCTCCAAGATTATACATTCAAGACCAAATCTTTCTTATCCTTCATCTCCATTTGAGTTCAAGAAATAATTATTATCTTAAGATCATCAACTCCTAAAGTTATTTTGGTATCATAGGATCATCATTAATGCATGAAGATATTATATTCTATATATAAGGATTTTACATTCAATGCGTGTGTGTAGAATATGATGTCTATAAAGTATGAATTTTTATTTATTATATAAGTTTATACATCCTTATGACTATATTTTATGCATCATGATATATAATATGATTAGGCTAATAAAATATGATTTTATATTAAATTTATGTTAGGTTTGATTTTTTTTGGTAAGTAATTGTAAATTTCATTAATTACCAAAAATGGACAATATGTACATCCAAAGTTCAAACAAACACAAAATGTTAAACGAATCTATCAAGACTATCTAATAAACTTCCATAGGTCTCCTTTTTCTTGGAAATACCAAGTCCAATGAAGATTTGAAGGACAATCTCTCGAGCCACTCTCTGCACAAGAGGAACCTTAGCTTGAAAAATGACTTGATTTCTTTACTTGCCAAATCATGTAGATAATTGCAGCAGTCATCATCCACATAATTTCCTATTCTACTCTTCTATACTACTTCCTCTGAATAATCCAATTTGAATTTGGTCCTATGTAGAGAATGGTAGGAAAATGCCTAACCAATTGCCCATACGGTGGCAAAGGACTCGAGCAAAAGAGCATTGCATAAAAAGATGGTTCCAGTCTTCTAGCTCCTGGGAACAAGTGACACAATTCAAATTAGTAGTTACACCCCATTGCCCAAGTCTAGCTCAAGTAAGAAGGGCTTTTCTGCATAGCAGCCAACAAATAAATTTATGTCTGGGCAATCCTACATGCTTCCACACCATCTTATGCCAAGGTTTCACATCCTCTCACACCCAAATCATGTCATAAATTTTCCTAGTTTTGTAGATCCCTCCAGGTGTGCACCCATCTTGCTGGATTGCATCGAGCAATCCATGTTTGGGATTCACGATTCGTCTAAAAATCCAAGACTGATGAGGTTTACTTTGTACCTCACTCACATTTGCACCTTTTATGTAATATCCATGAACCCATCTGATCCATAAAGTCTCCTTATGATAAACCATTTGCCATAGTTTCTTCCCAATAGCTGCCACATTCCAATAATACAGGTTTTTCAAACCCAGACCACCTTCTTTATGAGGTAGACAAACCTACTGCCAAGATACTAAAGCTCTTCGAGAACCAGGGTTGAGGCTAGTCCATAGAAAATTTATGCAAGCTTCCTTAACATGAGTAATGACAGCTTCGGGGAGAATGAAAATTCGAGACCAGAAATTCTGGATACCAAACAACACTGAATTGATGATCTAAACTCTACCCACATAGCTCAGGTGTTTGTTGGTCCAAAGAAGAATCCAGGCAGTGTGCCTATCAATAAAAGGTTCAAAATGATTTACCCTTAATCGAGCAGTTTCAAGAGGCACCCAAGGTACCAAAAAGGAAAAGTACCTTCATCACAATGGAGGATATCCAAGATTTATTTTTTAACAACATCAAAAATGCCTCCCATATAGACCAAGCTCTTGGTAGGATTAGATTTTAACTTGAGCAACTTGCAAAAATCATCTAACTTTTGTTTTAGAAGAGTGGCCGAGTGAACATCTCCTCTAGTAAAAAGAAGCAGGTCATCAACAAAGCAAATATCAATTATCTTGAACTTTTGACAACCATGGTGCCCCAAAAATCTAGTAACAGACCAAAGCTGATGCAAATCTCTATTTAGATATTCCATAGCAACTACAAAGAGGTAGGGGAGAGAGTGGGTCTCCATGCCTCAAACCCCTCTCGCACTCAAAATGATTAGTTAAAGATCCATTCACATTAAATGAAACTCTTACTGAGGTAACACACTCCATAATCAATTTAGTGAAGTGGTATGGGAATCCAAATGCAAGTAAAACCTATTGTAGGAAGGGCCATTCTAGCGAGTCATATGGTTTTTGGATATCAACTTTCAACATCATTTGAGGAGACATAGCTTTCCTTTGACAGTGCTTAACTAGTTCTGTGGCCATTAGGACATTATCTCCCAAATTTCTACCCCTTACAAAAGCTACCTAAGAGCCACCAATAATGTAATGCAGAAATTTTTATATTATATTAGTTAGCACCTTAGAGAAAATTGTGTAGAGAACATTACAACACACAATTGGTATAAACTCTTTAACTTTTGTAGCACCAGAAAATTTAGGGATGAGAGTAATGGCAGAGTTGTTAAGATGCTTTAAGAGCTTTCTTGTATGCTGAAATTTAGATATTGCTGTAATTATGCATTTTCTAATAACAGACCAAGTTTGCTTATAAAAGAATTAGTTGAAACCATTTAGTCCAAGGGATTTCAGGTTTCCCATTGAAAATACTGCCCTTCTTACCTCTTCATTAGTTGGATTTATCATCAAGTCTCGTCGTTGATAGGTATTTAAAGTAGGTCCCAAGTTACAAACTGCCATATTGATATGGTTAAGCTCAACACTAGTAGATCCCAACAGTTTCTTATAGAATCCCACTATCTCAGCTTTAATCTCATTGTCTCCCAAGAGAACTCTATTTTGATCATTTAGTAGTTGGATAATTCTATTTTGAGTTCTCCTACCTTGCAAGCTACCATAAAAATATTTATTATTATGATCTCCCAGCTTGACATAATTGATGTGTGCCTTTTGCTGCAAAAGCCTCTTCATCTCTTACTTTCTTTCCCAGTCCAAACGAGCCACCCTCTCAGCTGTGATAAGACCTTGATCAAATGGATGCTTAGTTAGAGCATTGATCTTATCATGCCAAATCTATTTAGCCTTCAAAACTTGTTGGATAATATTTCCACAATGATGATCATTAAACTTCTTCAATTCTTGCTTCATAATTTTGAGCTTACACATATACTGATATGTCTTTGTTCCCACAATCTCTGTATACTTGATCCTATGCATCAGATCCATGAATCCCTCCTTCTCCACCCAGAGATTTAGAAATTTGAAACGATTTGATCCAAGAGTTTGTGCATCATTCAAATAAAAACTAGTGCAACATGATCTGAGGCTGGATTCTACACAGTATGTATCTTAGTCCAAGTAAAATTGGTCCCAATAATATGAATGTCCCTAAGACCACAGATTTATAGACAATGAGTAAAAGAAACTACATTATGAACATCAACATTCCCTCTAAGCTTTTTATGAGCTGCAACTACCACATTAAAGTCCCTAATAGCCATCCAGGGGGTATGTTGATACACCTTGCTAAACTAATCAACCAATCTCATAAATCGAGTCTCATACTACCTACATTATAGGAATATATCACACACATCATAACTCTTTGCTGAGTACGCATACAAGTAACTAGACAGTTAATCCCCTGAGCTTTCTTTTCTACATTCTGAATATTATACAGGGACTCATCCTAAAGAAGCCACACTCTGCCGTTATGATGCTTGTCATAGTTTTGTTCCCAATTTCAACTAAGTCCTAGCTTGTGAACAATTCTATCATCATTTTCCTTTTTAACTTTGGTTTCTAAAAGTCCTAAAATCCCTACTCCCTTATTTAACACAAGGTTCTTCACAACCTTGTGCTTGAGGGTTTTATTAAACCCTCTAATATTCCATACAACTATTTTCATGTGGGAGGGGAATAATAATTTCCACCACCCCTATCCACTCCACCAGCCTTTAACCTCTCAATTAGACATCCTTGTGCAGGCGATCTAGTATCAGGAACAAAATAGTAAGAAAGGCTATTCCCCTAAACATCAATCTCCTTCCCCTTGTTAATGTTCATTTGTTTTCTAGGAGAATTCCTAGACTGATTTGTATTATGAGTACCAGTCAAAACTAATTTAGGTCAAGAAGGTGCATTAGTAACCTAGGGAGTAGGTTTAGTTTTGTATCAACAGGTGCATTTGGTGTAATATCAAGCACATGTTTAACTCTCTATATTTGAGTTTTTGGTCCTTTTTGTTCTAATCTTCCTCGACATTGGACAGATTCATGTCCCATAGCATCACAATAGCAAAAAAAAACTTAGTTCTCCATTCATACAACACTCTTTGTTGAAACTCATTGCCTCAAGGTAATAAAATAGTGATACTCTCAGGAAGGGGGGGTTACTTATATCAATCTCAATAAGCAAATGAGGAAAGGAGACTCTCCCTCTCTGAGATGTGATAGTTTCTACACACACTAGCTATCCTAAAAGACTACGAATCCTACTCAAGCTATCCTCTGATAGTAGGTGCTAAGGTAGACCATGGAGAATCACTTAAAGAGGCATGCTCCTCCATTCCTTTGCAGACAATGACACTTCAAGAGACCATTTCCTTAACAACATCGGTCTAATCCCAAAACTTCAATAAGGTATGTTCAGGACGAGGTCCAAATCCTCTTGAGATGCAATTTTGAAGACAAGGAATCCTTGGTCATAGGCAAACACCTCAGGCAATACGGTAAGAAAATTCCATTTCTCCCTAACAAATTGGGTCATCTGGGAGTGACTTGGTTGAAATCCAGCCACCAATCCTACCAAGCTATGCTCCCACCATTTTAGTTCTTTAGTGATTTCATCAGCTTGAATATGAGCTTTATTGGGGCCTTCAACAACTAATGGTGGAACATACTTTAAATTTATCCCCCATTCTGGTCTCTATTACTCATAAGAATATCTCTCCAAGTTCGACCATCTTGTTTCCCTTATGTAGAAGCATCACTCTCTAGAATTCGAGTACTTAGTTTCTTCAGAGTAGGTTGATCCTATTTTAGAGTAGCAATATCTTTCGCAACATCTTTCCTGTCATTTTTCAACATTAGGGAATACTTATCAAATGTTGAATCAGATGATCGTGCGCCCCCTTGACTATTAGATCCCTCAATATCAACATTTGCTATTTGCTTAGTAGTCGATTGATCATTCTCTATATCTAAAGAAAGAGCCACCTTACATTTGGCAGTTTTCTTCTTTGCCATGGATTTGCAGAGAACAACAAGATTTTAGAGGGCGCGTGAGGCGCGTTCTTTCTGCAAAGGCATCACTTTCCCTATGGTAGGTTCGATTTGGCTACAACTTTGTACTATTTTGTAAAAAAGGCACTAAATTCAATTATGAAAGTTTACCCATAATATTATATATCAAATCAAAGCCCCAACTCTAGTTTTCATAAAAATTATCAGGTTTTCATTTTAAGTTATATACTAAAAATAGATGGGGTTATAATAAGGATAGGTCAAACTTGAAAAATTAGTGTAACTTACTATATTGAATTTTTGGCATGTTATGTTGGTTTTAACTAATACTTGAGTTTTGGTGGTTATGTTGACACTAAGTATTAATGTTTGACCAAGGTTCATCGAGCTTAAACTTTTAATATACATGTGGTTTTGAAATTTTGGTTAAAGATTTGAGTTGGATTTGTTTGGTTATTACTTATACCTTTCTATTTTTGAAAAAAATACCATTTTGGAGGGTTTCCATTTTAGGAAAATTTCCATGTTTATAAAGGGGATAATAGAAGAAAGAGAGTTAATGACAAATATTTGTTTTGCATTATATGATCACCTTAATAAGACATTCATTCTTTAAGTGAAACAAGTAGGTTTTGGGTTCTTTAGGTTTGGTCTCCTAAAGTTTGGGATCTATAATATCCTTTCCCTTTTTTTTTTATTGTGGATAGTTATTGTAACACCCCTAAATTTTACACCAGAAGGCTTTATTTTAAAGATAAAGCAAAAGTGTTTATAAAAGCAAAATCGAGGGATGTTACCATCACATCAACTATGAGAGAGGTGTGATCATTAACTAACCCATGCCTAATGCAAGGGAAAACAAAACAACAAACTAAAGAATGAATGCTCTATAAATAGTACCACAATGCTAATGATAACAATGATAAGAATAATAATATAGATGGAAGAATGAGTTTACAAAATTAAACTATAGGAATCAAAGCTAAGAGTTTAAATAATTGGAAAGAACTGAAAGCATCCCAATGTAATGGGAAAAATATATCTAAACCAGTTAACCTAACTCTTAACTAAATGGGAAGGTAACTTAAGGTCCCCAAGCAATGACCATCTATTAGCCTATGGTATCATCCTCAACATACTCTATCTGAGAATCATAACCTTGAAAATCATCCTCTACTCATTAGACCAAAAGCCGAATCATCATAGTGATCATACAAATGTAGTATTAGTACGGTGAAGTACCGGTAAAACAAAGTACCTAAAATATGGTAAGAGCTTATGATGCACATTACAGTCATATAGTATCATTGTGACAAGCATACTAAGATAGTATAATACTCAGGTTCATGATAGTAATATAACAAGACATAATTGCATGTAAATTAGGGAAGAATAATAATACATATCATATATTAGAATCATATAACGAAAACCATATTACAAATCTTCCTTTAATAACCACATGCTTTCCAATTATTAAGATAATATTTTCTACCATACCTATTTCTCAAACATAATTGTTTTTTGTAACATACACACATTATGGGATACCACACCCATCACACAGGGTTAAGATACATCGAAGGGTCTTTTCTCTAGGGATATCACACATCGAATGCACTTGTTGTGAGGGCTAACATAGATTGGGATACCACACTCACCACACGTGGTTAATGTAAATCAAGGGGCTTGCATTGGGATACTACACCCACTGTACCTTTAATTTCTCCACCGCAAAGGCTACACAAGTTGGGATACCACACTCACCTAAGCAATAGACAATATAAAATGCCAGGGGCTTCTACTGGGATACCTCACCCACTTGTACATGACATCGATGTCATATCGGCCTGCCATTGTATAATCCTATACCTCAAAGATATATGCATACCTCCTTGCCAATCACAAATTAGTATAGAAGGAAATAGGTACCGAGTAAAAAGAAAAAACATAGGGTGACCTACTCACTAACTCCCAGCTAGCTACCTTAAGAGTCGGAGAAAAAGACTCGAATATAATCTTAATCCATTGTTATTAATTACCAAGTGATATCATAGATCACAATTTAATTCCATTAATAACCAATTGGGTATTTTCAAGTGATAACACCAAACACCTCACAAGGCATATAAGCCATCAATTAAGTGTTTAGAGGTGACACCAAACTTAACCTCTCAAGGCACCATAATATTATTATTTTCATCCATATTAAATTTAGGTTTATCATGGTTGGAATCATAATTAAATTGTTGTAATAAAATGGAAAAATTAATATAGAAGTCTCGAAGAAAGAACATTAAGTAACAATAAAACATGGAAAAATCAGGCAAATGAGTAGATTGGTCCGTAGGACCAATCGACTGGTTTGGCCGCACCATACCTAAGAAAGCAACGCACATCAAAAATAGTTAATTGGTTGGTCCAACTAATTGACCGTTCATAGTAAACTAGTCGATGGATTTGGCCAAATCGGTCAATAGGTCTAAGTAGAGATAAGATCAGTCTAGTAACAAGGCAACTGGTCAATGGGTTTGATAAATAGATTTACTACTCATGCGAACCAATAGATTGATTCATCAAACCAATTAAATATTCTTGCAATTGTTGATAAAAAATTTCAAAATGAACAATTTTTCACACAACCAATCAATCGGTACAATAAGCCAATCGATTGGTTAGGTGAAACAACACCCATACTTACGATTCGCATATCAAAGTTTTACCCAACTTTTTAATATTAATCCTAACATAATTTTATGTTATAAAACACAAAAAATACATAATACACAAATATAATCACATGGGTACATGGTATAATCAACACTTAACAAAATGATGTACAAAACTACCAAAATTATGCATAATAATAATGAACTTGAAACATGATTAAAACTTCAAGGAATAAAGCTTTACCACATGATTGAATCCAAGAATTCAATCAAATGATACACAAAACAAAAATACACCAAGAACAAGAAACCATAATGGACAACAATAGATCTTATTCATATTAAAGGTAAGAATGTCCTACCTCTAAGCAATTCTTCTAGCACAAAATATTCCCAACTTGAAGGGTGCCTACTAAGACCTTGATTACTAAAAGAATCAATAATAAAAATAATTAAAACTCTTTTTTCAAACTTAATAAAAGTAAATTAGAAGAAGAGGAAGAAAAATGCCATAACTAAAAATTTTCTCAAAATAGCAATTTTAAAGAGAATGAAGCTAATGTCTTCAACTTTTCTCAAAATCTTAATCCTTCCTTACTTAAGAGAATCAAGGGAGGGATAATTCTAAGATTAAGGGAAGAAATAAGAGACAATAATTTGACCAAATAATGAAAAAAATAAGAGGCAAGCCTCTATTTTCTTAGTAGAGAAGAAAAGTGAAGAATACCCCACACTTAGAATTTTTTCACAAGGAAAAAGGGAGATAATGAGCCAGTGCAAAAGGTAAGGAGTGAATTGAATCAAGAATAGTGTGTATTGGAGAGAGTGCTAGTCGATATTTACAAGTGGGAGAGAGAGAGAGAGAAGTCTGACGTAGGTTGAATGTGGGCAACCAAGGTGTAAGGAAAGCATATGATAATGTAAGGGTGGTAGATTGTAACAAGAAATGGGTATGGCAGAGGGTTGGAAAGTCAAGGAAGATGTGTAAAAATTCAAACACATAGCTATGGTTGCTAGAAGAGAGAGAAAAGTGAAGTGGATGAGAGAATGTGAGAAATGCCTTAAAAAGTGCTTTGGGGAAATTTTAGCTAAATAAAATCATTTAATGATCTAAATAATGTAAAAATAATCCTAAAACACCAAAATACACTCATTAGTACAATAGATTCTAAATTGTAGTTTTTATAAATAATGGAAAGAGATTCAAATCAAAATAAAAAGGATATGAAATCGCATAACAACCAATTGATCAGTTTAGGTAAACTTGTCAATTGATTCATTGAAAAATAAAATTACCAGTTCTTGAGTGTACCAGTTGATCTGTGTGCTTGAAGTTTACAACTTTAGTAGAATTTCAAGCTCTTTCCAAAACTAAAACTAATTTATTTTGTATTAACAGGATTTTAAATATAATATGAAGGATTTTAAGATGGGGTATTACATTTTTCTATTTTCTGATTGTGTCTGGTTAAGGCTTCTCATTTACTCTATAGACTTATCCGAAAAAAAAAATTCATTAGGAAGGCCTAGGTGTGATTTATATTCTTCTTATGGTTAGTGATAGGTCTTTGGACTTGGATTTTTTTTGGTGTCACTCTGGTTTGTTTACCCACTTAAATAATTGAAGGTTGTGATCACCTAAACTAAATATTCATTAACAATTTTTATTTATTTATTCCTATTTAATTTTCTTATATAATTCTCTCTCTTTGTGTGTGTGTTATATTCCATTGTATTTATATGTTATTTAGTTGTTATCCTAGCTAACTTGTTACATATTTTAAATGGAGTTGCAATGATTTATGATGTACATGGTGAGTACATAGTGTAGATTAAGTAAGAACATGCTTAAGACGTGGATGACATGCATGATGTGGAAGAATGAGTGTGGTGGTGATTTTAAGAATCCTATTTATTATTAATGACTACTTTCATAGATTCTAGTTGTAATAACCATTTCATTTTCAATTTGCATTTAATTGGTTTTGTTGATTTTATTAGAAGTTGTTATTTTCTTTTATTTGAGTTAATAATAAAGTTTGATGCATTTACTTATTTTAACTAGCCTTAGCAGATAGTGTAAGTAGAATAATGATGTCTACCTATAATAGTTGTGGTGATAATACCCCATTATATTTAACTTCCACATATATTTTTCCTTATTTCTGTAGTGGATTGGTTTTGAAAACTAGGAGGGGGTGTTACAATGTGGTATTAGAGAAATAGTTTTTAGAACTCATTTTAAAAATGTTTAAAGTAAAATTTTCATAGTAGATTTTAAAGTACATTTCAACCTTTTAAAGAAGTGTTGATTTTGAAACTTGGAAAATGATCAAGTGAGGAATGGGTTGGGGCTCTTGGAATACATGTTTGTGTGTGTCATTCCTTGTTATGTTATAGTGTGATATTTTTGAGTTATATGAGGATGTGATAACACCTTGCTTATATGATGAAATGAGCTACATTCCTTGATATGCTATGGTATATCTTTATTAATGTTTAATATTTTCCTTAGGTTTGCCTTTTTTTAAAGGGATAGTATCTGTATTGTTTACCTTTGATTTATATTGACTATTCTGGTTTGTCCTCCTATTTTTAAATGCATTTTATTAGTGTATTCATTAACTTATATTGGTTAGTTATTTCATTTTGAAGTATTTTGATGAGGTTTTGGTACTTCACATAAAGAATGGTTGTCATGATATATCATTGTATATTTATAACAAAATTTTGTAATCATGGGATTAATTGACTTCTAATAGTATCTCGTTTCAATAATTTCATTAGCTCACATTTTAGAAGTATTTTAGATTTGTTGCGCTTAATGTATGTTTAAGGTTTTGATGATGTTTCAGGTTTAAAATATTTATTTTTATATATATTTGTGAAATTTAATATGCTAAGGTTTTAAGGATCATAATTTAACGAAATTTTTGGATGCTTTACATTGATCTTTTGAGTTTTGACCAAGTGGTCCTTTCATATGTTTTGATAAATATTTATTCTCAAGAATATTGTATTTGACACATTAAATTACCTTTAAACCTTACAATTTTCATGGATATTTATTTCTAAAACACTGTTATGATTATGGCTTCGATGGTCCTTCCCTAATTAACATCTTCATCATCCACACTCCTTCCTTTGTTAGTTCAATAGGTTATGCATTCCTAGTAGAATATTCAAGTTAGTGATATTCCTTCATTATTTTGGTTTTCTTATCATTGTTATTCTCATTTCCATTACATCCCTTTGCTAGCTTATTTTATTTGTTATGACTTGCCCTTATTAGGATTTTTACCTAGATAATTTCCCCAATTATCATCTATCCTTTGCCACTATTTATTTCTTAGGATTAGTATACCTTATTGTAACTTTTCTATTCTCACTCTCATCAAACAAATGTTTTGGTTTCTTGGTTTTTATCTTGCTTTTCAACGATTATACTTCTCATAGATTTTCTTGTTGTTATCCTTTCCATTCACTACTTGCTTTAGTTGTTAATTTTCTTAGAGTTACATTTCTATCATGGTTGTGGTTTCTTATTGTTGTCACCTTTCTTATTTTTGCTCTTTCATCTTGTTATCTTTGTTTATTGGTACACTTTTCTTATCATCATTTTTGCATGATTTCCACTTGTTTCCTTAATCTCCAATGATGAATTGATGTAATCATTTCCTTAATATAATTTCTCCTTTTTTTTGGTTCTAGTTGTTTCCATTTTTCTGGATGTTTATTCAATCCTTTCTAAATTACATGTATTTTCTTACCTCTTTATGTTTCCTCTATTTTACTTGCTATCATTTTATATTTTTGGTATTGGAGTCAAACACGATTATCATCTTTACTTATTAGCTACATAGTGAATTTATTTATTTGTTTTGCTTCCTTGAAATGGTTTATGTTCTCCTTATATTGATTATTCTTTATTTTGAATACCAATGATGTTTTGTTGATTGAGGGAATCCTCTATTAGTACTTAAATCCCTATTTCATTTTTAACATTGTTTAAATCTCATTCTTATCACCTCTTACTCATCTTACTTTTAACTTATATTGTGGAATCTGTAAACCACCTTATGGATTAACAATGTTAATCCCCAAAATTTAACTTTTATTGACCATTTAATTAACAAATGCCCCATCATCATTTGTATTTTTTTTCTCATGAAATTAGTTTCCATTTCATGAATATCTCCCCCCCCCCGTTTTTTTAACCTTGTGCTATTGTTGATTTGATGCTTATGATCGTACCATCTATGAATCATTCTCCCTCCTTCACCTAATGTGATTTCATGCAGCTAATATGCTATATCATGAATCTTTTGTTCGTGCCCATCAAGAAATCTCTCACTCTTGTTAAGTGGTACTCTTTCACTTTATTCATAACTACGATTTTATTAAATTCACATGATTTAATTTTTTGTCTAAATTTTTTTAGTCTTTTAATTTTTTTTACAAAACTAATAAGATCTTTGGAAATTACTTAATTAAAGGTTTCCATATCTTATTTATGATTTTCTTTCCATTTTTTTTCACTTTTTCATTTTTTGTTAATGGAGGAATTTTTTAGAAATATTTTAAATTAATTACATTGACTAAGTTTTATAAAAATATTTATTTGCTATATTTTAAATATTATTTAAAATGTTATTTAATTTTTTAAATGTTTTAATTTATTTTTAATAATAATATTTTATTAGATAAACTTTTAAAATTTTATATAGGAAGTTCTTACGAAATTATTTCCATTATATATACTCAAGTTGATCTCTTTTATGTTATTTAAAAATTTTTCATATAAAAGTAGCTTTATGTAAGAAAAAACCATGGACCAACCTCATCATTATTTTTTCCTCAACTTTCTTCTTCTCTCTCCTCCTTCCTTTCTTTGTTAATCATCAAAACCCTGACCTACCCATGCTTGTCCATTCTTTGACTCCAACTCCCTTCCACCACCCTCTCTCCTATTCTCCATCCATCTCTAGGAGCCACCATAGGTTGCTCCATCCTCCTACCTTATTGCCAACAACATATCAGAGCACCCAAGCCATCACAAGTTGCGACGACACCTCCAGCCAATGTGAACACTAGCAAAAATGTAGCGTCAACATATTTCAATGACTAGATAGCGACAATAGTGAGTGAACCAAGCAAAAACATCATAAGGGGAGGACAACAACATAAGTGAGCAAGTAAAAATGATGCCATCGTGTGCCACTAGTGATGTTAGGCACCACCTCAAGCTGGTGAGCTGAGCTTCCACAAGCTTGCAATAACATATTTTGGTGGGTATAATTTTCAAACCCTAACTTATAATTAGAACTGATTTTGTTATGATTGGTTTTTGTTAAGCTAAATTGATTGTTGGAAATGATTTATATGTGTTGCATGCGTATTTTAGTTGGATTGATTTGTGTTAATTAGGTAAACTTTGAGGTTTTTAGACTTTTCACTTAGTTATATCTAAATTATTTGCATTTATCTGATTAATTTATTTTTGATAACTTGATTATATAATATTCTTTAAAATATATTTAATTTCATATCAGAAGTATCAAATTGAGAAATTTGTGAGAAATCAATCAAAATTGATTTTTTAGGTCAAAACTCTTACAGATTTGATATTAGATTCATCTTTGAGCTATTTTATTAAATTGATTATATACTTTGCATTAGAATATGCTTAATTTTATTTTGAAACTTCTAATTTACATATTTTATCAAAATTTGACAGAATTTATATTCTAGGCTTAAAAATCCTAATTGTGTTAAATTGGTTATTTTATTTATTGTTTTCAAAAAATTGATTATATTATACTTTTACAAAATGTTTCTAATTACATTTATAAAATTTTAATTCAACTAACAAATTATATTTTGGGCTTAAAACCCTACTTTCCAGAATTGGTTTAATGAAATTGAGTTAGGTTGGATCTTTTCACTAAATTGATTATTTGTTTTGATTTAAAATCAATCTAATTGTGTTTCTATCTTATCATTTGGATAAATTCTTTGAAAATGCTTTGTTTGACATTTTTTGTTGTAAACCCTAATTTTCAAAGTTGTTTTTAATAAAATTTACTTGGTTTCTATTAATTATGTTCACTTTCTTTAGTTCTTTACTTACTCCTACGATTTTCAAACATCATCTAAGATGATGTTTATGTGGATTCTGAATTTAGGGAACCTATCCTTTCTTCTCTTTTTAAGCTTTGGATAATAGGTAAACACGCTTAAATACTTAGAAAATAGAACATTTCATGATTTTTTCGTTATGGTCATGTGAGAAAATCTAATTGTTCTATTGCATATATTTGTTTAAGTGTCTTAAGACTCATGTGTAAAGAGTTGATTTATGAGTATGATTTGAGTGAAGACATATACATTAGGTTATCAGGTTTACTTCAATACATGGCTTGAGGCTTGAATGTCACTCAATGTTCTATTTTAAGTTCACGAGGTCTTAAATTGAGTATGATAATGCAAGCATGGGATGGTTGAGCACATGGATGTTTTGTTGGATGTATGTATGTTCAGCCTTTAACCTTTGGCATGAGATGGTTGTAGAAAGTCTATATGGTTGCTGTTTTGATTCTAAAATATATCACACGTGCTTATGGCATTTAGCATACTTTTATGTAAGTTCAATAACATTAATGATTTATGTTACATGTGCTTATGTGCATTTAGCGAGGTTCATCTTTCTACTTTATAGGGAACTTACGAGCCCTATAAGGGTCCACACACTTAGAAATTAGGGTACTGAGTGGTTTTCTCTGGATGTCTTGAGTCTATGTGCTCTACAAAATTATTTAGTATGGTGCTATCCATCTCTATGCGGTAACACATTAGTGGGTATCATATAGCCTTTAGGCTTGGGATGATTATTTCATGGAGGACCCAATACCTTTGTGCTTGATAATTTTGTGAATAAAGTAATGTGGTGTTATATATATAATTGGATTGTCATATCATGTGAAATATAATGAATACATGGAAAAGTGGATTGTGATATCATACATACATACATATATATATATAAGAAAATGAGTAAGAACATGAAATAGAATGTATGTCATAATATCTTTCAGTGGAATTGATTAAGAAGTGGCTATGTGAACTTAAGTGGGAGTTTTATATAAAAGTAAGTGAATAGTATGATTAATAATGAACAATATAGATTGTGTTAATAGTTGTATGCAAGTGAATGTACCATGATATTCTGTTGTAGTTTGTTCTCCTATTCTTATGTTAGATCATGTTGTTTGGTAAATTCACGTGCTTATGTATTTTTGTATTTCTCCTATGGTATCCCATGGGTCGTGAATTATCCTATTAATCTTGTTATTTTGAATATCTTTTTCTTCTACATCCCATGATCATATATGATATCATGTTTATTTATATCTTATCTATTGTTCCATAATGAGGTGATAATATGTGAACATACCATTAAAGTTATTTAAAGTATTCTACTAGAGGCGTTAGTCCAACTTACTTTTGAGTTGTGCTGACTGTCTATATTGATTCTGCTAGTGGCTTTAGTTAAGCTTACTTTTGAGTTGTGCTAACTATCTATATTAGGTTGGTTAGAGGTTTCAATCCACCTTAACTTGATTTGTGTTGGTTATTTATATTGGGTCAACTTGTGGTTGATAGTCCACTTGCGTTATTGTATAAGTTGTGCTAATTATCTTTATTGGATTATCTTGTGTTAGACAATTCATTGATTTGAGCATGAATATGGTTATAATATTTGATATGAGTTGAGCATGAGACTATGAGGTGTTTTAATATTTGTGATAACATGTTGTATGTGCGCATCATTTACCACCTTTTTTCCATGCTTATGTGATGCATGCTGCCTCTACAGGATATGCCTTGTTTACTTAGTACATTAACATATTGATACCATACTTGTAGGTGACTTGTTGTAGGTACCCGACAAGGGTGATATTGATCTATATGATGATGTGATTGGGAAAGAGTGATGCTATTTAGGTTGGGACTTAGAGTAGGAGTTATTTGGTGGTGTCATTTGGATATTTTCGACTCTTATGTCCCATTTCCCTTTAAGTTGTATTTTTTTTGAGAGGTGGTATCCACAACTTATCTCATCACAATATTATTGTTTCTCTTGCTTAATATTTTGTGACATGTTTATGAAATATTTTTGCCTTTCCCTTGACATTTGAAAGGAATGGGTACTAAGCTCATGTTATAAGTAGTGACAACATCCTCATTTTGGTTTTTGCTTCCATAAATCTATAGTTTTTAACATACTTTTTTTTGAAATTTGGGGTGTTACGTTTATCCTATAAAAATGTTTATTATTTCAAATAAGATGTATATTAATATCTCATGTATTTATCCCTTGTTGTTTTATAAATAAAGGATGTGTATGTATATTTGAAAGTTATTTATTTTGTTAGATAAGATATTTAATTCAATAAAATTTGTATTTATAACACATATTGTAATATCCCAAATTTTAGTTAACCCTAATCTCGAATAAGTGAAACCGTAACCTAATTCTAATATAAAAAAATTAATATTTCTATCTGACCTTAACTCTTTAATCCAAAAACTTAACCTAAACCTAATTTTTATTTTAAGTTATTAATATTTTTTCTAATCTAAATCTAAATACCCTATAATTATCTACTTAAATTATCCTAATACACAAACCTAAATTATTTTAACCTAAACTTAAATCTAAATACACACTTTTTCTTTTTCTTCTTTCCTTATTTTATTATATTTTATTTTTCTTCCCTACCAATCCTCTCCTCTCCCCTTCTTCTTGTGTGCACACCTTCCCTACCAAGCCTACCCCTCTACCCCCATCAACTCGCCCCTCCTCAGTTCTAGGGTCGAGGTTGAAATTCTTGCCCAATCACCACCTCTCCTCTTCCTTTTCCTACATGCATGTATGTATATATAAGACACAATTAATTCCTGAACCTACCCCCTTCTCCCTTTGTTTTTTTTTTTCAAAATATTACACCCCAACCTCAACCTCTCCCTCCTTCTCTCTCCCCTCCTCATCGTCGCTGAAACTAAAATGCCCTAAAAATATTAGTTTTGATAATTGTAGTTAAATAAGGATTTAATAGGGAAATTAATTAAATTAAGTATTTTTATTGGAATAGGAAGAAATTATTTAGGGCAAATTAAGAGGAAATTTATAAATATTTTTATAAGGGAAAATTTGGGTGTTTTACTAATTAAAAAGAAATTTAGGAAAAATATTTTAAAAATCATAAATTAGCCTAAAAAGTAAATTTAATATTATTTTATTAAAATATTTTTATTTTTAAAACCCAAAATATTCAGATTTCTTTAATTAACCCCAACCCATATATTTTTCTTTTTCTTTTTTTCTTTTTCTTTCTTCCTTTTCCTTTCCTTTTTCTTTCTGTTTCCTTTTCTTTTCTTCTTATCCGTGCATTTGGACCTGTTTCGCGATCCGTTCCCATTTCCACACCCGTTATTTTTACCTTTGGTGTGGCCCAAGAGTAAAAAGCTACTCCTTCTCCTCTTTTTCCCTGGAATGTTGCGTTCCGTTTACAGATTTTTATAACCATCGCCGGCCTGGTTCTCCCTTTTCTTTTCTTTTCTATCTTTTTCCCCAGCTGGTCGATCTACCTCCTCCTTCTTCCTTCTTCCTCTCCCGCCATTGACCTGCAATTCCGTTAGCTCCGAAAATGGCGCTGTCGGCTATGCTCGTATTGACCGACCGTTTCTTCTCTCTTTCTCTTCCCCCCTGAATCGCCGGTCAACATGAACCAACCCACCTCCCTTTTCTTCCGCGCAAAATTCCCCTTTTTCTGCGCGAATGGGCTGGCATTATTTGAATTTTATGCCAACCAATTGGCACCGCCGGTGACCCAAACCTTACTTGCATTACCCTCCTACTAGCCCATAGAACCCTAACCTCTCCTCCAAACTCTATAAATACTCCCATTCGGTTGATCTCAAAACTTTCTCCCGAAACCCTAAGAACTTACCCCTACGCACCACCGCAACTTCAGACACCCTTTCCTCTACCGTCAGCCAACTACGCCGCTTGCTCTATCTACCTAAGTCTTCCCTACACTTCCCTTTAACTAACTACACCACCCTTTCTCCTCGATTCTTCCTACACGAGCCACCACAGCCGTGCAAAGTTCCTTGCACAACCAACCAAATTTTTACACATGCCGCACTTCGCACCATCATCCACCACCACATCTGCCTCTATCACTACCTCCTACACCTCGCCCTACCCTTCTTTTCCCCTTCCTCCTCCTCCTCCTCCTCTCCTTTTCTTCTTCTCTTCATTTTGGCCACCACGACTACTGTCGTGCACCGCCGCCAATTGCTGCGCCTCCACCCTCACTTTACTCCCCTCAGTCTAGACTGCCACCAATACCTCAACCTCCACCCTTATTCTCCATCTCTTCTTCTCAAATCTCAACTTTTTCCATTTCTTTCTTCTTTTTCGGCCACCACCGCCACTATTGTGCACCACCGCCGGTGCCACCTATCTCTGCCGGCCTAAGGTGGAACCTTAAACCCTCTCAACCCTTCTCCCCTATTTATTTAAGCTTGTTTTATTTATTTCAATTTTCAACTAGTATTCGAATATTATAATTATAATTATAATTATATTTATAATATTAATTATTATCAGGTTCAATATTACTGTTATTATTTATTATTAGGGTTGAGATCTTATTTAAATTATTTAGATTATTAGTTTCATATTATTAATATTATTAGTATTATTATGAGTTTTATTCGCATAATAATAATAATAATAATAATAATAATAATAATAATAATTATTATTATTATTATTACTATTCTTATTATTTTTTTATTATCTATTTAGAGGGCCGAAGCCCTACCCTATTTATATAGTGCGAATACTATTACTTGTGTTGTTGTTGTTGTTATTATTATTATTATTATTATTACTACTACTACTGCTACTGCTACTGCTACTACTACTACTACCACTATTCTTATTATTTTTTTATTATTTATTTAGAGGGTCGAAGCCCTACCCTATTTATATAGTGTGAATACTATTACTTGTATTATTATTATTATTATTATTATTATTATTATTATAAGTAATATGTGTTAATAATAATAATAATAATATTATTATTATTACTACTGGTACTTTTACTATTTTGGAGTAGGGTCGAAAACCCTACCTTATATTATTTGTGGTTTAAGTTATTTTATTATTATTTTGTATTTTCGATTATTATTTCACTACTATTTTATTAATAATGTCCCAATGATATTATTAGCATTATTTTGGTGAAGGGTGGAAGCCCTTATCTCACCATCCATTTTGAATCATATTAATATTACTATTAGTATTTTTAGTATTATCTCTTATCGTTATTATTAGTATAGTACTATTTTATTTAAAAACCTAGTCTTAGAATAAGTTAGTAAATAATAGTATTTTTGGTAGGAGGAAATCTAATTCTAGCTTTTCCCTCATATAGGTGAGACCAGTCAAAGCCCTAAAGAGGTGTAGGAGTGTACTCCAAGACCGGTGACGTTTTAGGTAAGGGTGTAGCTAAGGCCTTATGTATGTTTATGTGCCCTTTATGCTTAGATTCCTTGTATAATGTTGTGTTGTGTATCATATGCTTTTAGTTAACTATTATGTTGACTATTTTATGTATGGAGCAGCTTGGGATTATGGTATGCTTACATACCTTTTATTATATATGTATTAACATGAATATGTGATCAAATGTTATGAAATGCGAGGTATGAGCTGTGTTTTTTTATTGTGATATGGTATGGCCCATAAGACATGCATGCTAGGTTGTGTAACATGATGGTATGAAGTGAAATGATGTGGGGTTGATTTAAATGATATATGACCATGCATGGGGGAATCTAGGGTTTGTATGGGAATCTATGGTTTCATGTGGGAGTGTAGGGTTTTGCATGAAATAGTACGAAGGGTTGCATGGGGGATATAAAGTTTGAATGGGAGTAAATTTTACATGTGAATAGTTAATTTGAGGTGTGAGGAAGGTGATGAAAGTGTTGTTTGGGCATTTGAATGTGTTGAATGAAAAATAGTACGTGGAATAGTATAAGGGCACCTAGGAGACCGATCTAGGGTTTTGTGGGGTGGCTAGGGTTTGGTATGGCTACTTAGGGTTTTTGTGTTTGTACATGTATTTGGTGGTTAAGGGTGAAAGTGAAAGTGGAATCCTATGGGTTGTGATGAGAAGTGTGTTAAAATAATTTAAATTGTGTAAGGTAGAGTAGGATAGACCATTTAGGTTTAAATTAGGGTTTCTGGGTAAAAACCCTAAAGAAAGGAAGTGAGTGGGTAGGTGGTGAAAAAGTGTTAGGCCTTGGTCCACACGTTGGGGGAAATGGACTCTAATGTAAGTCTGGGTAAAGAGGAAAGGATAATGGGCTAAGTTAGGAGGTTCATGAGACCATGAGTGTGACAGGCTCTATTGGGGGAATAAGCGAGGAGGAAGTTAGCCATGCATGTCTAGGGTAAAAATTTCTGAATAAGACATTTAAGATATTAATTATGTAAAGTGAAAGAATATTGAGCAGTGTCCCACCGATCCACCGGTTAGAAATAGTGGTTAGGACGCCTTGTCCTATGCGTGTCTGATCCACCAGCTATAATAGTAGTTAGGGTATGTTACCCTATACTTGTTTGATCCACCAACTATAATAGTGGCCAATTCCGAACTCAATAAACCAAACACCAAAGTTTTCTAAGATACATAAAAAGACACTAAGTACTTACAGTGGAACACCATGCGAGCTGGGGCCAACCGATCCACCGGTAAGAAATAGTGGTTAGGGTATGATACCCTATGCATGCCCAATCCACCGGCTAATAATAGTGGGCAAGTGCATTGTGCCCTGTTTGTCTCTGCTCCATTGACTATAATAGTGGGGGCTTCCGTACTGACATGGACTTGATAAAGAGCATGGTGTGGAATGAGTATCCATAAGGGACTAATTAAGTATTACTCTGGACTTAAAAATGGACCTTTGTATATTCAGCTGATTGATCATATGCGTTTATATTATCATGTTGGATTTTATGCTTTTTTATTATTCTGCATGTTTATGTGATTTTATGTGTTGGCCTTAGTGCACCGGTTACTTGCTCAGTACGTAGAGTACTGACTACCCTTCTTATGGGTGCTTCTCATTCCCATGTGTAGGAGGCCCATCTGACGTGTTGCAGGTAGGGGATATTTTCTTTGATGCTATTGATGTCCATGGGGCATCAGGCATGGGCGAGTGTTGATCATGGGATGGTTCGATCTTTGGAGTGGTGTGGCTGGTTTTTCCCTCAGATGATATTGTTATTCCAGAAAACAATTTTACCCTTTTCAGCTATGTTTTGAATTCCAGAAAACAATTTTAATATTATAGACATCTTTCCATCTTAAGGAACTCTACTCTTGTACTTCGGATTATGTAATCATTCGTGCGTATTCTGATTTACGTATTTATGAACCTTAGTTTATGTATTGATATGAGTTGATAAAAATATTTTCTTAGCCTTAACACTTAGTATTGGAACGATAGGAGTGAACTGGTCTAGTACTAAGTGTGGCAGTAACATCCCCAGAATTTATGAGTTTTAAATTTAGAGGTTTTTGTTTAAAAAAAATATCGTAGATTTTGGGGTGCTACAAAAATCACTTAAGATGACCCCCACCTGCAGTGGCGGAGCCAGACTTCCAATTTCATGGTGTCCCTTGTGCAAAAATAACAAAAATAATATTTTTATATTTTATTAATTATAATTAATAAATAAAATACTTAAAATAAAAAATAATATATCATTCATTTTACCTTAATAAAATTTTCATTTTACGTTATAAATTTTATAATTTAAAATATTGAGTTAAATTTATCTAAATATCTCACCCAAATATTAATTATTTGTTAATTAATAGTACACTTATTTGAACAATAAGTAAAAGAAGTTAAATGAACAAATAAGCAGAAAAAGTGTGTAGCAGGTTTGGTTTATTTTCAAGGTAGTTTAACTAGAGGTCTTGGGATCAAAACATAGAAGTAACTATTTTTTTCAGTAAATAAGTAGCAAAATTGATGGCTACTTACAACTCATGAGGCTCGAACCCACATCCTTTCCGCATTCCTAGGGTGTCCTATCCATTGTGCCAAGTGCAGCTTTTGATAATAAAAGGCACAAAAATATATTTAACTAAATTTTCATGGTGTCCCGTGACACCATAAAAACCCCCTAGCTCCGCCCCTGCCTACCAGCAAGCCTAACTGAGGCACGAACACCACCATCGGCATCATTTTCCATACCTTCACTCACATCACCGACCACCTATGCCATTAACTCACCCCATCATCCAACCAAACCCACCATAACCTTCCACCAAGCAATGGACAAACCTGGCTATCCTACCC
The DNA here is from genome assembly GCA_039764185.1 of Tamarix austromongolica. Classification (NCBI taxonomy): domain Eukaryota; kingdom Viridiplantae; phylum Streptophyta; class Magnoliopsida; order Caryophyllales; family Tamaricaceae; genus Tamarix; species Tamarix austromongolica. The sequence continues at coordinate 69,980,363 of CM077815.1, read as the reverse complement.
CCTCCATTTGTCCATTTTCACCACGATACACCCACCACCTTCGGCAACAACAATCATAGCCCACCACTACCTTTCAACCATTCCTGCCTTAGCTCACCACCCTTTTTTGCCCAAAAACACTGGCCCTCATCCCCATCCTTTGGCCAAATCAGCCATTTCCACACTCCTTATTTTTCCCCATTCAACTAATCCCCCTTATTTTATACAAGCTTAGCCGAGACTCCTTCGAACCTTGATTTGGTTTTTCCCACTCTTTCACCCTTCCATTACCTTAAATCTTCCTTAATTTTATCATTTAATTCTAATTATGTTTTGTTAATTTTTCTTAAGTGATACTTTGGAGGTCCCGAAAGAGACTGGATAGGATAAGCATTCTTAGGGACTAGAACCTTTTTTCGTAAAGATACTTGTAATACCCCCAAAAATTATAGTTGAAAATTTTTGTTTAATTAAGATAAACATAAGCATAGGGGGTGCTACTGTCGTGATTAGTACAAGCCCGGCCCTTGGCCAATCTTGTACCAACCACGAAGCTAAGGATAATTTCATAAGAACATTAAACACACTTAAAATAGAGATCCATAGAAAACTGAAATATTCATAACACGAAAATCAGAATGTGCGTTAAAAGTTATTACAACCCAATAGAGTACGTAATCAAAGTTCCCATGAGGGATAAAAGGTATAGTACGATAAAAAAAACTGAAATAAAATGATACATAAGTAAATTGAAGTAAAAGAGAGTCAGGCCAACATCACTCCCAGGCCTCCATGCCAAGTCCAACGATCAACTCTCAGCCTTGCCTGATACCTCATAAGTATCATAGGCATTGAAGATGGTGTTTCCTACCTACACAAACTCAGTAGGGCCCTCTACTCGTGGGAATGAGCAACACCCATGAAACAAGTAGTCAATATGCTATGTACTGAGCAAGGTAACCATGCAGCTAAGGCCAGACACAAAAGCATATAATACAAGCAAGATCATACAAATAAACCATACAAGCAATGTACATAGGAGAGGTCGTGTTACAGTCCGGTTAAACTTATTTATTAGATCTTTAGCCAATATACTCACTTCACACCATGCTTATTATCAATCCATGTGAGTACGAGAACCCAGCCGGTGGACCGGAAAAACACCCAAGGCAGAATGCATCTGTCCACTATTATTTGTCGGTGGAACATTCTCTAAGGCACAAGGCACCTAGCCACTTTTATTTTCCAATGGACCGGTCTGGCCCCGACTCTCATGGTGTTTCACTGTAAGTAGATAGTATTTTTCCATGGTTTAACATCATTAGTTTTGGTTTGTTGAGTATGGGATCCCCCACTATTACAGTCGTTGGACTGGAAACATGTAGGGCAGAATGCTCTTGGCCACTATTATTCACTAGTAGACCGGTCTCTAGGGCACCCCAGCTCTTGGCCACTATTATTTGCCAGTGGACCAGTCTAAGCCCGGCTCAACAATCTTCCTCTTTAAATGGTTAGTATCTTATTCGTGTCTTATTCTATAAATATTTCCACCCTTGACATGTATGTTCTTTGGACTACCTGTTCACAAAATCCATTTACTCCTATTCCCCTAAGTGGGGCCCATCCTATATCTTAGGACTTTTGCACCTCCCAACACATTCGAACATCCTTTCCCTCTTCTCCTTACTTACCACAAATACCCAACTCCTAAGTGTGTGGGTTGAGGCCCACTTCCCTATACCATCTAAGGTCAACTCACTATTGCCCCTAGGGTTTTTCTAAAAACCCTAATTTGGCCCATCCTTTCTTTATCCCACACAAATCATGCTCCTTTATCCCTAAATCATTCTCTTACTTAGGTTCAACCCTAAATATTTCACCTTACTTTCCATTTTGCACATGTGACCACAAAACCCTAGTTGGCTACCCGAAACCCCAACACCTCTCTTTTCTCATATGTCATCTCTCCATTACTCACCTACATGAAACCCACACTTACCCCCATGTGATGTCCTTCCACTCCTTCCCCATGTCCCAATCCTTTCCATTAATTTTTTCACTTCCACAATCTCCTCCATTTAGGGTTTTCTTCCCAAACCCTAGCCAAATTCCCTACACACCCTTATACCAACCTACGTACTATTTTTCACCCAATGACTCCAATCACCTAAACAACGCTTCCCCCGCCTTACTTAGACCTCAAGTCAACCTTTCCCATGTAAGACTCATCCCCATACAAACACCATCCATCCCATGAAAACCCTAGACTTCTCCATGTAAGATTCACTCCACTCTCTTATTTTTTCCATATTTTCCTTTTATCTATCCCCTCATAGGTGATGAGATAATTAGGTCATTCTCACTTCCTTTTAGTCAACTCATTTCCACTTTTTCCCTTTTCATACTTTTACCCCATATCATATCATTAAAACATCCTAGCATGCATGTCCTAGAGGGTCACATCACATAACACTACAAGCACAACATAGATATCATTTTACACATGCCATAAAGAGGTCACATAAATGTACCTCAACTCCGAGATGCGCTACAAGTAAGAAGTCATAATAACATAAGGTACGCAAACATAACAAAACACATGGCATACAAAGCACATAACACAAATGATAGGCATTAACTACATCCTCACCTAATGCGACACTGAGCTTGGAGCACTCTCCTATGCCTCCTTAGAGTTTGGACTTGGTTCATCTATAAGAGGGAAATAATAGGGTTAACTTCCCTCTTACCAAAATTATCATTATTTCCTACCTTACCCTTATCATAGCCTAATATTAGGGTAAATAATAGTAGTAGTAGTTTTATAATAAAAGTAAGGGTATTATTCTTAAAGTAGCTAATCATGCTACTACTAGTTAAAATAGGTCTTGGTAGTTATATTGGTCTGTGTTAAAGTATTATTAGCAATATTTATATTACTAAAGATAATAGCTTTAATATTAACAACAACAACAACAACAACAACAATAATAATAATAATAGTGATAATACTAATAATAACCTAAATAATAATAATAATAATAATAATAATAATAATAATAGTGTTAGTAATACTAAACTAGTGACAATAATGATAATAAGAATGATGATGATGATGATGATATTAACAATAATAATAGTAATAATAATGATAGTAGTAATAGTAATAATAGTGATATAGGTAATAATAATAATAATAATAATAATAATAATAATAATAATAATGGTACTTCAAATCTTAGTAATAATAATAATAGGGTTTTGAATAATTAAATTAATAATAGAATTAAGAATAATAATGCCTAGGTTAATAATAATAATAATAAATGGTTCAAATAATAATAATAACATAATCATAATAATACTAGTAGCAATAATGATGATGATGATAACAACAATAACAACAACAATAGTAATAATAATAATAATAATAATAATAATAATAATAATAATAATAATAATAATAATAATAATAATAATAATGATATTAACACTAATAAAATTAAATAATAATTATATTAATTATTTTCAAAGGTCAGGGAGGTTAGGGCACAACCTAGAGTGGTGGAGTTGGATAGGTGGATTTCTAGGCTAGAAGAGGTGGAGTGAGAGGGTAGTTGTGGTGGTGGTGGATCCTCTGGGTGGAAAGGGTTGGAATGGTGGTGGTGGTTGCTATGGTGGCCGAAGGTGGTGGAGGATAGGGATGCGGGGAGAAAGGAAGGTAGGGGGAGGTAGAGGAGGCCTTGTTGAGTGTTTTGAGAGGTAGGGGAAGTGGTGGTTGTGGCGAGAATGGTGACGCACAGTGGCGGCGAGAAGGTAGTCGATGGGTGCAAAGTGGCCGATTGAGCAGCCAACTTTGAAGGGTTGAGGCGGCTCATGTAGTGGGAATTAGGGGTGGTGCGTGGTGTGGTTCGGTGAAGGGTGATGCAGGTAGCAGTATGGTGGGTGTTTTGGGTGGCAGCACTAGGCAAAGGCTACGATGGCAAAATTTGCAGTGGTAGTGGCGCAACGGAGATGAATTTTTCAGGGAAGGAAAAGAAGGTCGATTGAGATCAGGTACTAGGTATTTATAGGCTAATGTTGGGTGGATAAGACAAAGGGGGAAGAGGACAAGGGGGCAGGTATGGCAGACTCATCTTGTGATTTACAAGTTTGGTCGGGTGAGGGAGGAGTAAAAGGAAAGGAAGAAAGACACGCATAAGAGGGGTACAGAACAGGTGGGAGTCGGAAAAGGAAAGGAAAAGGATAGGGAGAAATGGGGTAGTGCAGGTTAACGGTACGGTGGCTGGCTGGTCGGTGTAGAAGGGGCTATAGGTGTTGATCTCAAGGCATGGGAAAGGAGGAAGAAGATGAGGCAGGGGGCCAAACGATCTGGGGGAAAAGAAAAGAAAGAAAATGGAGGGGCAAACTGAGCGGGTGAGGTGGAGGAAAAAAGAAAGACGCTGGCTGGGCTGCGTGGGGAAAGATTGGGCTATGAGGGGAACTAGCCCAAACAGGGAAGAAGGTGGAAAAAAAAGATGAAGGAGGAAAAGAGAAAAGAAAAAGGAAAAAAGGAGGAAAGATGGAAAAAGGAAAAAGAAAAAAGAAAAAATGGATTGCTTGGGGTATTTTTTGGTATTTTTAAATATTTCAAAATAATAAAAATTAGTAAAATAATAATTAAATTTCCTTTTTATATTAATTTAGGATATTTTAGGTAAATTTTCATAAATTCTATTTTAATTAGAAAAATACCCTAATTTTCCCTTAATTAAATTATTTATTATTTTTCTCTTGATTTTGCCTTAAATGTTCCTGTTATTTTAATAAAATAATTTCTTTAATTAGTTACCCTATTTTAACATAATTTTCTAAATTAGGGTTTTGGGGTATTTAAATACTAGTCAATATTTTAGGATTTTGTGTTAAATGCTTATATGGCTATGTGTATTATCATGATGTTTTATCATATTTTTAAATGCATGCTGTTAATGATATGATATGATCATGTGCATTATGGGATAGAAAGAGAGTATGAATAACAAAAGTTGTGCCTTGTATTTTTGTGGATGAGTATAGTGGAATAGTAGTATGGGCCTAATAAAGTATGATAAGCGAGAAATGATTATATTTAATATTTATGATGATAAAGGGAGGATTTGGAAATAATGATATTGAAGATATAAGATTTTCATAAAATAAGGGCTTTCAGTCATCTATAAGGGTATTTTGGTCAATATAGGTTAATATACTAATAATATCATGTAGAGTCATTGGAGTGATTATGAATATTGTAAGTTCCAAAAAATGAGAAAAATGCCTAAATTAGGAATAGTAACCTTAAAATGATAAATTTATTATCATATGTGTAAAACATTAGAGTTAGACCATGAATTTCGGATATGTTGTTCATATTGGCATTTTTGGGATGTATATTGAATTTAGAAATTTTATGAGCCTTATGGGAAAAATTATGATTTACCTATGAAATTAGGGTTTGGAAGCTTTATGAATAGTAACTTTTGAGATAGGGCTATTATTGCATGTGTAACATATGGGAGTTAGACCTTGAGTTTTGGGTATGTTAATAGTAATAATAATTGAGGAAGTTATACCAAATCTGGTGGCTAAATGATCAATATAGGAGAAGATATGCCTAAGTTGTGAAATTAGGGTTCTCGAAAAATAAGAAACTTAACTCTAGAGAATAGCCTTATGACGTACATGATGTGTTTACCTACTTTAATGTGTTCTACACCAGTGAATCAAGTATGAATAAGACATTAATCATTTAAAGTGAAATATTATGTGAGTCAGGGCAATATGATGTTTTTAGACCTATTCTATTGGATGATAATAGTGGATTAGGAATATTTTGCCATGAGAATGTGACGTTTTCATATTCATTCCATTTGATGATAATAGTGGCTTAGGTGTGTTATCCCTGAGAGGTGCTTCAATCTATTTCACCAAAGTAAGAATAATGGGACCCTATGCTCATAGTGAATAAGAATATGAATTGTGTAACCTAATGGATAAGACATTAATGATTTAAAGTGGAAAAGTACACGAGTCAGGACCAAGGTGATGTCTTTAGATCCATTCCACTGGATGATAAGAGTGGCTTGAGATTATTTTTTCCTAAGAAGGTGATGTTTTAGATCTATTCCACTAAATGATAATAGTGACTCAAGTGTGTTATCCTTGAGAGGTGCTTCAGACCATTCCACAAGTTTGAAAATAGTGGGGTCCCTAAACTCAACGCAAATAAAATAATGAAAATGGTTATATTTAATAAAGAAGTCTAGATCATTACTTACCTTATGAGAATTTTCGTAAATTGTATTTGTATTTATCATTTTCTATGAATGTATGTATTTATTTGTATCCCTAACTCAATAGTATTGTTACCTTACTAAGTATGTACCGTACTGACCATCCTTTTTATGGGTGCTACTCATTTCCATAAGTAGATAACCTCGATGCTTTTGGGCAGGTGTTTAAAGACCATCTTGATGATTTTGCTGCTTTTGATACATTGTGAAGAGAGGATTGACCCTTTTATCTATATTGGATATTCGGATAAAGAGTTATGTTATCCAAATGATGTTTTTACTTGGATACCTTTTGGATTCTTTGATCCATGATATCCCTTAGTTTGTATTCTATCATTGTAATATGAATTTAATCTCTAAACTCATATTTGTATTTATAAAAGCTTTACTCATTTCTAATTACCTTATTTTACTATGGATGGTTTTATCCTTGTGAATTACAACGGTAACACCCATTATTTTGATTATATGCTTCTAATATAAAATGCAAAATTTCAGTAGTAAAATTTGGAGTGTTACACATGTATTCGTCCCTCATTGTTTTATGAATAAAGAATATTATAATATGTACATCTATCAATATAACATGTGCATTCATCACTATAAGATATGTATTTATGATTTTATCTTTATGGTATGTGTGTTGTAGAAATGAAATGTGTCTTTATAACTATAAAATGTACACTTCTCTAGTAAAGATATGTAATATTTCCAATAAGATATGTATTTATATACAAAAGATGTGTATTTTTTTCCAATAAGATGTATATTCTTATTAGAGATATATTACAAAGATATTTATTATTTTTGGATAAGATATGTATTGTTTTAAAAAAATAATAATAAATAAATATCATTATGTTCACCATATTATTTAGGGTAATGTGTATTTTACTATAAGATATGTGTACTCATGAGTAGAAGATGTGTATTTATAAACAAAAAGATATAAATTATTTTAACAAAATTTTCAATTAATTTACAAAAATATCACTATGTCCATCATATTCTTAAGGTAAATGCATATTTTACCCTAAACGATGTGTATTAATACTTAAAAGATATGTATTTATATGAAAAAAAATATGTGTGAAATTATAACATTATTACTACCACTAGTCAGAGGAAATTAAAAATTTACCCTATAGCATTATACTTGCTACTAATAGTAACATTATGTAAATTGCCAATATATTTTTGAGCCTTTAGAAGGAGAAAGAGAAACAACAATAGTAATAATCGTAATAGTAATAGTAATAGTAATCCTACCATTAGCTCGCTTATATAATTAATGGAAAATACTCTATTTTTATAAATAGTTTGATATAATGAGATATATACCTCTAGAGTTTCCTAGAATAAATCTTATTTAGCAGAGGAAAAAAATGAATGGCACATTTAGCAAAATAATAAGATATATACCTCTTATGTATTTAGAAAAATAAAATGAGTTAGGAAAAAATAGTTTGAAAAAAAAGATCCTTTTATGGACTCAATTTTTATATCTAGTATGATGAATTGTATAGCTCTATAAATTTTAAAAATGAGTGACATAATATGTTCTTCATGATTTATAAGTTAAATATGTAAGGTTTCATGATCTAGATCTTTATATGTTAATAGTTGTGACATTTTTGGTGTTTTAGGGTTTAAGGGTATTTTAAACATTATACATAAAATATAATTTTTTTAATTAATTCTTGGTGTTCTAATGTACTTATTATTGATTAAAGGATGTTGGGGATTTAATTTCATGACTTATTGATCATGTTTAATATTTTATTCTTAATTTATGATTTAATGGCATAATTAAAATTAAAGTGGTCATTCTACATCTAAAGGTTTTCAATGAGATATTTTGGGTTAATGGTTTACCTTGGCCATTGTGTTGACCTAAAAATTAGTAATTTTAAGTGATTTTTGCATCCTAGTAGTAAATATATTTAGTTTTGGAATATAATATTCTTGGTATATCTCTACTTTTTTCATTCGATGTGAATAGTAATTTATTATAAATACTAACTTTTCCCAAAGGGGCACATGGGCTTATTTTTGAGTGGTGATTAATAATATATAAGAGTTTTTGAGTAACTTAATTGATAAGTGAAATAATGGTAACAAGGTTGTTTTGTGCTAATTGCAAGTTAGCTAGTAATTTTTATCCATCTATGGGGGTTATGCTAACTAACTTTGTAGATTAGCTAGTGATTTTATATAGTCCATCTCGAATAGCCTTGAGATGAAGTATGGTCATGCTGTAGATGCCTTCCTTATTATTTTATATGGTGTTGCGTAGGGTTGTAAATGATATAATTGCCCCCAAGCTCGAATTTAACTCAATTAATAAACCTGACTAAAATTAAGGCTTGAGCTCGACTAATTTAATTAAATTATTGAATCAAGCTTGCAATCCTAGTGCTTAAAAGGGATGAGCTTATGAGCTTAGTAGTACAGATGAGTTGATCTCAAAATGCCTGGTGCTTGGGATCAACTCTTTTAATAAATGAGTCTAAAACTAAGGCTTGTGTTTATCTAATTTAACTAACAAATTAGTTGAACCAAGATTTTAATGATCCAAACTTGAGTTGATTCACAAACAACTTGGCTCATTTATAACCATAGTTTTGTGCCTAGTGCACCAGTTAGACCCCCTCTCTACTTTATAGATGGCCTACAAACTTTATGAGGGGCATCAATACTTAAGGTTAGGGTATCCTCTATGGATTATGTTTGCCATAGCCACAATGCTATAGGCAATTGTGTTTGTTATAGTCTAAGTGCTATAGGTGTTTGGTTTCCTTAGCTACCGAGCTTTAGTATGTTTTCCTTAGCTATTGAGCTTTGAATCATGGGTTCCTCAACCACCACACCCAGGATATGAGTAATACCATGTTTTGGAAATGGGATAAATGAAATGAGTAAATATGGGAATGGATTGGGTGATAACATTAGATAATAAACTAAATAATCATTGGACCTCCCATGTGTTTGGATTTTATTATTTAAGTTTTTAGTATTGTATTATAAGTTTTCATATTCTTCTAACTGTTTCCATGTGTTTCTAAGTGTTTGGCATGATTTGAGTGAATAGTAATGATGCATGAAAGCAAGGGTTTGGTGAATGGGTAATTTTTGGATGAATTGAATACAATTGGTGAGGGTCGTGGATATGGATGTGGATGATGAACACTCACAAACTATTCTTGATTAAGCTCACACAGTAAATAATCAATAGGTTTCTAAATTTTCACTCACATGAATAAGATAATTTAGAGATAGATCTAGTTTACGATTCACATGGATAATGTAAATGTTGATCAATGAAACTCACAAAAGGTCTTGAAGAGACAAAATTTTCAATTTGCTAATTCAACTCAACTATGATTATCAATGTTGATTACCCATGATTTAGATACCTATATTGAGCCTCCTTAAGCTTAATCATCTAGCACACATGCGATAAATCACACTCTATTTAATCTCAACTAATAGCCTAATAATTTCTTCTTGACTATTAAGTAAATTATTAAATAAATGACTAATTCACCCCCTATAAATATATAGTATTCACATTACTGTTCATATAAATAGTAACTTATAAATAATGATAAAATAAATTCCTACCAAACGTTATATTATATGAATTAACAACCTATGATAAGATAATTCACACCATAAGATAAATTAACTTAATAACTAAGGAAATGACAATTAACTGACTAAATCTTCTTTGATAAAGCTTGACCTTAAGGTGTAATGTCCACTTGTAGTGCATATTGTTCCTTATCCTAGGGTATACCTGAAATGTCCCAGAATTATTTATTTTAAGATATATTATTAAATAAGGATTTATTAAGAAATTAATTTAATTTATTATTTTATTTAGAATAAGAAGGATTTATTTAGGGAAAATTAATAAGAGTTTATAAATTTTTTTATAAAGAAAAAATTGGGCTTTTTGTTAATTAAAAAGGAATTTAGGAGAATTTTTTTTAAAGGCCCTAAATTAGCCTAAAAAGGAGGTTTAAAATTTTTATTTAAATATTTTTTCCTAAATACCCAAAATATTCTAAATATTTTATGTAAACCCAAAACCCTTAAATTTTCTTTCTTTCCTCTTTCCTTTTCCCTTCTTTTCCCTCTTTTCCTTCTTTTCTTCTTTTCCTTTATTTTTTTTCTCTCACACCGGATTGGGCCTGAACATGGCCCAATCCCCTTTTCCTTTCTCCTTCCTCCGCGGCCTAGTGTCGTTTCCTTCTTCTTCTTGCGGCATCCTGACGTCGAGTTTTGTCCCTCATTCCTCTGAGACGCTACGTCTCGTTTAATGAAAATATAACCCTTGAAAAATCAGCCTAGTTCTTCTCTTTTCCTTTTCTTTCCTGACCGCCGGTTCACCTCCTCCTCCTTCCTTCTTCCTCCTTTCTCCCCCGTCGTCGAAGCCTGCAACTCCCACCCCAAAAATGGCGTCACCGGCCACGAGGATCTTGACCGGCCATTTCGCCCTTTATTTTCTCCCTCTTGACTCACATATTAGCTTGGCATGATCGGTTATCCTCAACTCCCACTTATTCTCTCTCTATTTTCTCTCGAAGTATCGAATCCAACCAAATCCTTTGCCGATCAATTATTGCCTCCGGCTGCCCCAAACCCTACGTAGGATACCCTCTTGCCAACCCCTAAAACCCTAACATTCCCTCTAACCTCTATAAATAGCCTCAATTGGATTGTTTTTTAAACTTTTCCTCCCCGAAACCCTAATAGCTAACCTTGCGCCACCTTGACTTCAGACGAGCTTTCCGCCGCTGATAGCCAACTTCACCGCCACCGCTGCATCCCAAATTCTTCCTTGAATTTTAGTCTAGCTAACTAAGCTCTCCAAATCCTTCAATTCTTCTCGCACGAGCCACCATAGTCGTGTGAAATCTCCTGTCCATCTCGCAAAAATCTGTACCCCGTAACCTTTAAGCCACCGTCCGCCACCACTTTCGCCACTTCTATTGCCTTCTTCACCACCCAAAAACTTCTTCTAATTCTCCTCCACCAAACCATAACCTTATTTTCTCTTTTCCCCTTCTCTTTTCCCTCTTTTTCTTCATCTTTTCCCCTCTTATGCTCTTTTTCCAGCCACCACCGTGCACCACCGCCGGTGCCGCCCATCCCCGCCGACTCAAGGTGAAACCCTAGACCTTTTTAGCCCTTCTTTTATATTTATTTCCATTTATTCTGTTTTTATTCAATTTTTTATGATTATTCAATTATTATTATTATTATTGTTATTATTATTATTATTATTAGATGGAATATTAATGCTAATTTTTCTTTGCAGGGTAGAGAGTAGGAATAAAATAATTAGGTTTATTAGTTTCGAATTTTATGTATTATTTGAATTATTATATGTTTTATTACCATTATTATTATTATTATTCATATTAGTATAATTATTCTTATTATTATTATTAATTTTTCTAGGAGGGCTAAAACCTTAATTTTGTCATTAGTATTCGCACTTATGCATTTTAGCATTATTATTACCATTTTTATTACTATTAACATTATTATTATTATTATTATTATTATTATTTTAATATTATTATAATTAATATATTTTATTAATATCATATTACTATTATAGAGTAGTATTTCATTATTTAGGGGTAGGGTCGAAACCCCACCTTGGAATTTTAAGGCTTATATTATTATTATTATTATTATTTCTATTAGTATTATTATTATTACTAATATTTTATTATTATTAAAATTATTATTACTATTATTGTTATATTTACTAACATTATTTTGGTGAAGGGTAGAGACCCTTAGATCACATTTTTGCTTTAAATTACAATAGTATTTTATTGGTATTTTAGTAGTATTTGGTGTAGTTAATTTTAGTATGGCATTATTTTAATTAAAAACTAAGACTTAGGATAAGTTAGAAACTAATAGTATTTTTAGGAGGGAATCTAATTCTAGTATTTTCCCCAATAATAGGTGAGCCCAGTCAAAGTCCTCAAGTAGAATAGGAGTGTGCATCAAGATCGGTGACATTTTAGGTAAGGGGTGCTAAGGCCTTTTGTGTGCTTATATACATTATGTGCTTCACATGATATGTATGCTATGTTTATCATTATTAATTATGTCATATATGCTATGATGTGGAGTTTAAACATGTCCTTGTGTTGTTATATGGCACATATATTATGTATATGTGATGATATGTATTGTGGCTTTAAGACATGCATGTTAGGGGTGTAAAATAATGATGGGGAGTATTAATATTGCATGGTGTTAGGGTTTTTCATGGGGGTATTTAATATTGCATGGTGTTAGGGTTTTGTATGGGAGTATTAATATTAAATGGTGTTAGGGTTTTGCATAGGGGTATTAATATTGCATGGTGTTGGGGTTTTGCATAGGGGTATTAATGTTGCATGGTGTTGGGGTTTTGCATGATGGTATTAATGTTGCATGGTGTTAGGGTTTGCATGACTGTATTAGGGTTCGCATGGTGGTATTGATGTTGCATGGTATTAGGATTTGCATGGAATTCATGTTCTCATGATGGAGTTAGGGTTGCATGGAAGTGTAGTTTACGTGGAGCTAGGGTTGTATGGGAGCTAAGGTTTGCATGGAGTTAGTTATGCATGCCCGGGTTAAAGCTTGTGAATAAGATACTTCAGATATTAATTATTTAAAGTGGAAGATCGTTGAGACGGGACCGTTCGATCCATTGGTTCGAAATAGTGGTTAGGGTTTTTACCCTATGTGCGACCGATCCACCGGTTATAATAGTGGTTAGAGTAGGATGCTCTATGCGTAAACCAATCCATTGATTATAATAGTGGAGGTTCCCGATATCAATAAAACACAAACCAGAGTTTTGCTAAAATGCCTAAAAGATACTAATTACTTATAGTGGAACACCATGTGAGTTGGGGCCAACCGATCCACTAGTTAGGAATAGTGGTTAGGACGCGTAGTCCTATGTGTCTCTGATCCACCGGCTATAATAGTGGTTAGGGTATGATACCCTATGTGCCGCCGATCCACCGGCTATACTAATGGGGGCTTCCGTACTCACATGGATTTGATAAAAAAGTATGGTGTGAATCGATTTTTGATCAGAGATTAATTAACTAATTAATCCGGACTATAAATGAGCCTTTCTATATATCCACCCCAATGATGATTCGTTATCATGTTAGCATGTTGTCCTTTATGCTCATTTATTGGTATGCTTGGTTTATGTGGAATCTTGTGTGTTGGACTTAGTGCTCGGTTACCTTACTCAGTATGTAGCGTATCGATCACCCCTTTCATAGGTGTTTCTCATTCCCATGAGTAGAAGACCCATCTGACTTGCTGTAGGTAGGAGATGTTTACTTTGATGCGATTGATGTCGATGGGACATCAGATGGGGTCGAGTGATGATTGGGCCAAATTCGTTCCGGAGTGGCGTGGCCGGTTTCCTATTGAGATTTTTATCCCTATTTTCTTTTAATTATGTTGAGCACTTCAGAAACAATTTTATGATTATAGTTACTTCTTTTCCCTGAAAAGCTAACTCTCGTATTTTGGATTGTATAAAAACTCATGCGTACTTGATTCCCGTATTATGAATTTGGATTATCTAATAATGTTATGAGTTGTTTTCTTAGCCTTAGCACTTGGTACTGGAACGGTAGGAGTGAACCGGTCTGGTACCAAGTGTGGCGGTAGCATCCCCCGAATTTATGGTTTTAATTTATAACTATTGGTTTTATAAAAAAATGTGTAAATTTTGGGGGTGTTACAATACCGTTCCTTCACTTGTAGGGCATAATGCCCCTTTTATAGAGTCACATATCCCTCTCGTAGGGCACTTTGTACATCACTTTTTAGGATACCCTGCAATTTTAGGATATGCTCTTGCATCAAGTAATGAATAATGTGAATAGTTATTTTCAAGTAAGTATAACCATCATTCATATATTTGCATATTTCTTATATTTTTCTATTGTATGCATGATTATATATGTATTATGTGTTGCATGCTATTACTTTTAGTAGGTTATGTTTACTCAGTATATTTATCATACTAATAATATATTTTTTTTCCTCTAGGTATATTGTGTATAGGCTTAGACGTGAAACACTACTCTAGGATGTGGGTTGCTAGTGTGATTTGGGGTGGGATATAGATTAGGCTTTTCTACTTGTTATTTTTCTTTGTCTATGTATGTATCCTAGTCTAACTCAGTTTATGTATATACATATATCCTTCTATTACTTGTTTATGTTATGATTGATCTTGTTTTTACTTTCACCTTCATTTTGTAATCTTGTATTGTGATAGGATCAGGTGGCTTTCATATTTAATCACTAGATATAATTTACTTTTTAACCCAACCTTGGGCATATATTGGATATTGGAAGTACCTTATCTATATAGGATATGCCCGTAACACCTTTTTTTTATATTTCATTTCCATAAATTTTTTAAAATGAAAATCTTATGTAGTGAAAATTGGGGTGTATGCTATAAGTTGTGGTTAAATACTCTATGTCTTCTAGTCTAATATCAACTATATCAACTTACCTTGAATAGTTGATGCTAACAAGATTAGATTGTTATAACATTGCCAATAATATTTGTCTCACATATCAAATTCTATGTATTAAATGTCATACACTTTTGTTAGAGATATGCCCTATGCCTTAGAAACTAATTATGAAGGTTGTATCGGACATCCAACATTTATACAACTTAGGTCATTATAATGTCTTGCTATAGGGACACTTATGAATTGTGTGCCAAAAAAGGTATTTTGGATCTACTTTCAATGTTAGGTGAGCCTATAGGATTGTACTATATAATGAGATAAATTTAACATAATTGGGCTACGATATATAATCTAGTCTAGGCTCGTTAGATTTATCCAATACTATATCATATAGGATTTTAAGTGATATCATCTCATTCATAAAAAGAAGAGAGAGTCACATTGGGAAGTAGAGACATAAAAGTAGTTTTTTGAATTCACTCAAACAACTACTCTAGAGAGGAAGAGAAAAATGTTTCTGAGTGTTAGCATACCTCATATCAAATCAAGCTCGTAGCGTGGATACCGGTAAAGGCATGACGAATGACTTATAGATCCCACCATGAGTCTCTTATTACTCTACAAAAGGTATGTTCAATTGATTTATTCATTCTTGATATTTATATAGATCCTGAAAACTCGGATCAGATATGAAAACTAACAACTTTAATATGAATAATTAAATGAACATCATAGAAGTGGTAGTTAAATTTGGGAACTAGCAAAATATAGATAAATATATTACCAAAAAAAAATGTGCCATCAAATTCTCCACTCAGAATGGAATTAAACAAATATAATGTTATATAAACAAATTGGAAACCTACCATCAACCGATGGGTCAGTGTGTCTGTTAGAGACTGATTAGTTAAGAGAGTTGAGAGATTTAGTTAGTTTTTAAAACACATTCTGTAATTGTAATTAGCATGTGTACGTGTATAGTAAAAACTGATTTACTACTCTATGAAATTAGTTATATATAAAGGAATTCAAGATTGTACTTCTCACTCAAGAAAACAAAGATTCTCATCTTTCTTATTTCTCCTTCAGATCTCTATTCTTCCCTTCTAAGATTAATATCGTATCAGAGCTGTAACTCAATCCATTATTCCCTTTCTTCTCAATCAATCTATTAGTATGTCTTCAATCATTATAAGCTTTTACTCATCAAATGGATGTTGTAGTCGATCAGAATCTTTCAACCCAAACTCTCGACATCTCTTGAAATCCCTATTACCTGAGCTCTTCGGATCATCCAGGATCTATTTTGATTTCAAAAATATTTGATGGAACAGGGTACACTTCTTGGAGAAGAGCTTTGCTCATAACTTTCTCAACAATCATTATAAGCTTTTACTCATCAAATGGATGTTGTAGTATATCAGAATCTTTCAACCCAAACTCTTGACATCTCTTTAAATCCCTATTACCTGAGCTCTTCGGATCATCCAAGATATATTCTGATTTCAAAAATATTTGATGGAATAGGGTACACTTCTTGGAGAAGAGCTTTTCTCATAGCTTTCTCAACAAAAAGGAAATTAGGATTTATCAATGAACAAATTAAAGAACCAAATGAGGATGATCCTTTATTTAAAAACTGGCATGCTTGTAATACCATGTTAATTTCATGGATTCTTAATACCTTGAGTAAGGAGATCTTGGACAATGTTATCTTCATCAAGAATGCCAGTGAGATATGGTCAGATCTTAATGAAAGATTCGGACAATCAAATGGAATGTCTCGATTGCAAATCAAAAGGGGCATTTCAAATACAATTCAAGGATATGATAATATATCAAATTACTTCACAAGAATAAAAAAGTTATGGGATTAATTACAATCGGTTCATCCTTTTCCCATAACTACTAGAGAGACTCAACAATACTTTGAAGAAGAACATCTATTATAGTTCTTAGTTGGTCTTAATGACAGTTATTCCAGTATAATAGGTGCAATTATCATGACTAAACCCCTTCCCACTACCAGTCAAGCATATTCGATGCGCTTGCATGAAGAAAAGCAGAGAAAAGTCAGTGCTCGACCCTTTTCATTCCAAGAATAATCATCTTTTGATGTGCAAAGTTAGAAGAATTCAAGATTTTGAAGGGAATAAGCCTAATATTGTGTGTACATATTATAAAAAGATGGGTCACACTAGAGAAAAGTGTTACAGACTAGTAGAGTTCCCAAGTGATTTCAAATTCACAAAGACAAAGAAGTTCTCAGGTGTTGTTCAAGGAGGAACAACAGATGATATTAAAAATAATCTTCCATCTCAAGTTAGACATGGAGGACTCCAATTGACCAATGATCAATATATGAAGTTACTTGCTCTTCTTAACCAACAGGAAGGCTCCTCCGAAGATAATTTCATACCGACCCATACTGCAGGTAGTCACATGTCCATGTCTTTCTTGTCTCATGATTCTTTCTCTAACAATTACTGGATATTGGACACTGGTGCTTCTGATCACATGTGTGCATGTAAATCCTTTTTCTCTCTTCTTCTGTCTTTGAACACACCATACAACATAACTTTACCTAATGGATATTCTGTTAGTGTAAAGTTATCAGAAACAATCCATTTACCTAATCTCACCCTGATATATATTCTCTATGTTCCACATTTCAAGTATAGTCTGATCTCCATCAGTAAGCTCTTATCCAGATCTTCTTATACTATTTCATTTACCCATGATCTCTATTTAATGCAGGGTCCTTCAATGAAAGAACCTTTGGTTCTTGGTTAAATCAGCAAAGGACTCTATCTTTACTCACAATATAAAGACCAAACATATCTCAATATCCCATCAACTATTTCTATTAACAAAATTTCTGCTCATAATACGATTTATTATAATTCTTGGCACATTATATTAGGGTATGTTCCATTTGAAAAGTTGGAACTTCTGAATGTAATGAATGCTTCTCAGTGTAATAAAAGTTTATTTTTCCATTTACTGTCTGTAATCAAGCTAGACAACATCGAATGCCTTTTTTCCCATAGCTCTATTCATACTAAGTCTCCTTTTGATCTTGTTCACATTGACATATGGGGACCATACCAAACACCAACCTATAATGGGCATAAATATTTTCTTACCATAGTGGACGACTTTACAAGACATACATATGTTCATCTTCTCAATACAAAAAGCAATGCCTTTCCTATTCTCAAAGCTTTCATTGCTATGATTAAAACCCAATTTCACACCACTATTAAAATTATTAGAAGTGACATATGAATTAGGCTCAAGCAAATAAGCATAGACCTATCTCAGTTCCCTTGGTATTATTCATCATACATCCTGTCCCTATACTCCTCAACAAAATGGGGTAGTTGAGAGAAAACACAAGCATTTGTTGGAGTTTTCTCATGCTCTTTATTTTCAGTCCAAAGTACTAGCTCAATTTTGGGGGATTGTATCCTTCATGCTATACATCTTACAAATCATCTACCATCTACTATTTTTACAAAACAAATCACCTCATGAAAAAAAATTTCCATATACCACCTGACCTGTTACTTCTCAAAACTTTTGGATGCTTATGTTATGCTTCCACATATCTTAAATCTCATGACAAATTTTATTCCAGGGCCCATCCATGTATTTTTCTTGGGTATCCTATTGGAAAATAGGCATACAAACTCTTTAATCTCAAAATTCAAACTATTCAAATGTCCCAAGATGTAATCTTTCATGAACATCAATTTCATTATCAATATATAAATCCTCACAATCTTCATGATATCTACTGTCATTTTCCAATAACAGATCATCATATTGTTGACCATATAATACACCCTACTAAATCATCTCCTACCCATTCCATATCACATTCTTCTTCAACATCTTCCTCTTCTTACATGCCTCCAAATGACTCTATACCTCAATGTCTTCCTACTGATCAAACTCTCAATATATCATCACAAACAAGTGACCTAGAGTCTAATGCAGACCTAAAACTTCCTCCTCCAACACCTCTTCAACATTTGACAAGACAAATTAAACCACCTTCACATCTTCATGATTACATATGTAGCAATGTCTTGTCCTTCAAATCTGATAGTCATCCTTACTATGATATCGCATCCCCTCTTGCAGATCATTCTTCTTATCCTCATACTATCACTAATTCCTATATTAATCTCCATTTCCCTCATTCTTTTTCTAGTTCTTTTTGCAACTTCATATCTACTCAACCAAATGCACACATTATTTTAGAACCTTCTTCTTATAACCAAGTTGCTAGTGATCCTCACTAGTAGGCATCCATGGATAAGGAATTCACTACATTAGAGGATAATGTGAAATACTCCGAAAATTTTAATTTTAAGAATTATAATTAAATAAGGTTTTATTAGAAAAATTAAATAAAAAAAATATTTTTATTAAAATAAAAGGGAATTAATTAGGGCAAATCAAGAAGAAATTTATAAGTATTTTAATTAGGAAGAAATTTAGGTATTTTAGCTAATTAAGGATTTTATTTTAGAAATTAATTAAATAAATTATTTTATTTAAAATAATAAAGAGAAAATAGTTCCAAATTAATAGGAATTTTATAAATAATTTAACTGGATAAAATTGGAGTAAATTGCTAATTAAAATAGAATTTATGGGAAATCTTTTAAAAAAAATCCTAAATTAGCCTAAAAAGGAAATTTAATATTATTTTATTTAAATATTATTATTTTTAAGTATCCAAAATATTCAAATTAATTTAAATAGCCAACCTACCTATTTTTCTTTTTTCCTTTTTCCTTTTTTCCCTTTTCCCTTTTTCTTTCTTTTCTTTCTTTTCTTCCTTTTTCCTTTTCTTTTCTTCTTCTTCTAAATGGGTCTGTGTTCCGCAGCCTATTCCTCTTTTCTTTTCTTCTCCCTTCGATGGCCCAAGACTCTGCTCCGTTCTTTTCCCTTTTTTCCCCTAAAATGTAGCGTTTTGGCACTTTTTATTTAATCGATGCCCAGTCGGCTCTTCTTTCCTTTCTTTTTCTCCTGAACTGCTTGATCCATGCATGTTCCTTTCTTCATTCTTTCTTCTTCTTCTTCCCGCTTTCGACCTGCATCACCGCTGGTTTTTGGCCACCGATCACGCCATTGACCGACCGTTTCGCTTCTCCCTCTTCCCTGCTGACTCGTCAACCATTTCACTCAACCAACTCTCCCCTCTTCTCGCATGATCTCCTCTCTCTTTCCTGTGTAACTACTTCTGCCGGCCTACTTAAATTTTTTGTTCGCCAACCGTTACTGACCGGTGCCCTCACCCCCTGCCCTATCCTCCCTTCTTCCCTTCGACCTTATCCCCCACCCTTAGCCTATAAATATCCCCAAACCAGCCCTAGAATCGAGTTCTATTTTTGAACTGAGAAAAATGATCCCTTTTGGCCTCTGCCCTTTTGATGCCAGCCCTGTCGCCGTCGGCCAACTCCGCCACCTAATCCGCTCACCTAAGCCTTCTATGCATTGTCCTCTACCCAACTGTACCTTCTCCTTCCCTCAATTTGCCTTGCACGAGCCACCTCGGCCATGCAAAGTCACCTCCTCAATCAACCCATTCTCCCAACTTTGCCGCCCTTCACACCATCCTTAGCCACCACTTCCGGCGCCGCTACTTTCACCTTCCAAACTGAAATGCCCCAAAAATTCTAATTTTAAAAATTATAGTTAAATAAGGTTTTATTATGAAAATTAATTAAATAAATTATTTTTATTAAAATAAAAAGGAATTAATTAGGGCAAATCAAGAGGAAATTTATAAGTATTTTAATTGGAAGAAATTTGGGTATTTAAGCTAATTAAATAATTTTATTTTGGAAATTAATGAAATAAATTAATTTATTCAAAATAAGGAGAAAATAGTTCCAAATTACTATGAATTTTATAAATAATTTAATTGAAGAAAATTAGGGTGTTGTGTTTTGCTAATTAAAATGGAATTTATGAAAAACCTTTTAAAAATCCTACATTAGCCTAAAAAGGGATTTAAATATTATTTTATTTGAATATTTTTATTTTTAAATATCCCAATTAATTTAATTAACCTAATCCATTATTTTTCCTTGTTCCTTTTTCCCTTTTTCCTTTTCTTTCTTCCTTTTTCTTTATTTTTCTTTCTTCTTATTTTCTTTTTATTTTTCTCCTCCTTGACCTGAGCCAGCTCACGGCCTAGTTATCCTTTCCCAAATTTCCTTTCCTTCGGCATGGCCTAGCCCGCATGACCGTTGCCACCTTCCTTTCTCCTTCGCGCCACATTTTTCCTCTTTTCCCCTAGAATGCTGCGTTTCATCCTATCTCATTAAATGTCGTCTCTGTTCCGGTCCTCCTCCTTTTCTTTCTTTTATTTTTTTCCCCAGATAGGCAGTCTGCCCCATACCTTCTGCTTCCCCCAGCCTTCTTACTTGCCGTTAACTTCGACCTACACTGACACCCTTGTGCCCTAGTTTTTCGTCACCATTAACCGTCCTTTTTGCTCCTCTCTCTCCCCTACTAACTCGTCGACCATTTTTCTCAACTAACTCTCCCCTGTCCTTGCACGTTATGTCTTCTCCTAGGCAACAACTGCCTGCCACGTCTTTCTTGAATTTCGCCAGCAACCGTCGCCACCGACGAGCCCAACTGACTTGCTGATCCTCCCATTCTTCCCTTTGACCTAAGCCATCCTTTTATTTCTATAAACACCCATACCTAGTCTGCAATTGAGCTTTCCCCTGAAAACCCAGCTTTTCCCGACCTTGCCACTGCTGCCCCTTCAGACACCATTTCCGCTACCTCCGGCCAACTTTTCCGCCCTCTATTCCTACCAAACTCATCCTTGCACCGCCCTCTAACTAACCAAACCACCCATCCCCCTCGATTTTCCCTGCACAAGCCACCCCGGCTGTGCAAAGTTTGCTCCTCAATCAACCCATTCTTCCATCTCCGCCACCTTTCAAACCGCCCTTAGCCACTACTTCTGCCACTGTCGCCGCTCCTTTCACCTCCCAAATTGTGTTGCAGACCCTCCTCTACCTTCCCATGCCTTTCCTTTCCTCTCCCTTCCTCTCCTCCTCTCTTTCTCTCCTTCTTTACCATTCGGCCACCACCAACACCCTCATTCTCCCTATTTTGTTCCTAGCCTTCAACTTTTCCTCTTTTCTTCTCTTTTTTCGGCCACTGCCACCGCTGTTGTGCACCACCTCCGATGCCGCATGTTACCACTAGCCTAAGGTTAAACCCTAGACCCTCTCAACCCTTTTTTTGTATTTTTACAAGCTTTATTTTATTTTATTTCATTTATTTGAAATATATTACTATTATTATTATTATTAATGATTTTACTATTATTCCTATTAAGGGTCAAAGCCCTATTATATTTTTATTTCAATTTTATTATTATTATTCTTATTATTTCTATTATCTTTATTATTAATATTAATATGTTATTATTATTATTATTATTATTATTACTATTTTAAAATTATTATTATTATTATTATTCCATTATTATTATTATAACTATTTTACTATTAGTTTTGCTATTATTATTATTATTATTATTGTTGTTGTTGTTGTTGTTGTTATGTGATTAGTATTAATATCATTATCATTATTATTATTATTATTATTTTCAATGTTAATATTATTATTCTATATAGGGATGAAACCATATTGTGCCTATTTTGAATTGTAGTAGTGGTATTATAAATATCAAGTCTTATTATTATTAATATTATCATTATTTTTATCATTAGCATTTATTATTATTATTAGTGTTATAATTATTATTATTATTTAATAAGTTTATTATTATTTAATGTAGGGTTGAAACCCTACTTCATTTTATTTTCAATTATTATCATTACTATTATTACCATTATGATTCTTATCATTTTTGCAATATTATTATGGTTTTTATCATTATTATTATTAATATTTCATTATTATTATTATTACTAAATTTTGTTATTAATTTTACTAATGTTATTATTAGTATTATTTTGGTTAAGGGTCGAAGCCCTTATTCCACCATTTTATTTCGAATCATATTATTATTATTGGTAGTAGTAGTATTTTTAGTATTATTATTGTTACTATTATTATTATTATTCTTATTAATATTATCATTCTTATTATTCTTAGTATCTTTGCTATTATTATTTTGGTATCATTATTGTTATTATTATTAGGATAAAGTCTTCACCTTTATATTATCAACTTTTATGATATTACTATTAATTCTTATATTTTTAGCCAAATTTAGTAATTAGTTAATGGTTATTATTATTAATATTTTATTATTTTATCAAAAGCCTAGTCTTAGAATAATTTAGTATTTAATAGCATTTTTGGTAGGAGGGAATCTAATTTTAACTTTTTTTCTTATATAGGTGAGACCAATCAAAGTCCTAAGGAGGCGTAGGAGCCTGCTCTAAGATCGGTGTCGTTTTAGGTAAGGGTGTTACTAAGGCCTATTGTGTGTTGATGTGAATTATATGCCTTGTATGTATGCATCCTATGTTTATCATTATAATTTTTTTCTTATTTGGTATGACATGGAGTTAAAGTATGTTTCTGTGTTATTATATGGCATGTGTGCTATGTGTTTGTGATGAAATATTGTGGTATGCGATGATTGGTTTGTGACCCTTTAGACATGCATGTGAGGATGTATAAAGTGGTATTGTGCGAGAAAAAGCTTGAAAATGGAAAATGGGAAATATGTTGACCAAGGGGAGTAAGTTGACAAAAGGAGAATAAGTTGACTAAGGGATGTGAGTTGACTTAAGTATTTTAATGATCCATGTGTGGAAGAATAAAATGGGGAATTTTAGGGTTTCATGTGGGAGAATTTAATCTATGATTTTATATGGGAGAATCTAATTTATAGTCTTATATGGGAGAATCTAATTTATGGTTTTGTGTGGGAGAATTTAATTTATGGTTTTATATGGGAGAATCTAATCTATGGTTTCATATGGGAGAATCTAATTTATGGTTTTATATGGGAGAATATAATCTATGATTTTATATAGGAGAATTTAATCTATGGTTTAACATAGGAGAATCTAATCTGTGGTTTGTAGGATTAAATTTAGGCTTTTGTATAGAGAACCCTTGGGTTTTGTGTGGATTGAATTTAGGGTTTTGTATGGATGGACTTAGGATTTTGCATGGCAGATTTTATGGTGCTGCATTAGAGAATCTAAACCAGGGTTTGGTATGGATGAATCTTGGGTTGTGTATGGAGGAATCTAGGGTTTTGTATGGATGAATCTAGGGTTTGCATGGGTGATGCTAAGGTTTTTGTGTGGGAGTTTTAGGGTTTGCATGAAATTTTTTGAAGGTTTGCATGGAGAGGTTAGCATCTGCATGGGAGTAAATTTTATGTATGAAAAGTTGATTTGGGGTGTGAGGAAGGTAATGTAAGTGTTGTTTCGATGTTTGAACACTTTGGATGAAACATAGTACGTAGAATAATATAAGGGTACGTAGGAGACTGAGCTAGGGTTTGTATGGACAATTAGGGTTTGGTGTGGCTGTTTAAGGTTTTTGTGGTAGCATGTGTACTTGGTGATTAAAGTGTAATTATAATGGTGGAATCTATGAGTGGTGATGTGTGGAGTGTTAAAATGAGTTGGGTTGTGTGAGGTGGAGTAGGATGGGCTACTTAGGCCTAAATTAGGGTTTCTAGGAAAAATCCTAGAGTAAGGAAATAAGTGGACTTGGAGGTGTGTATTAGTGGGCCTTGACCCACCTATTTTGGTGTTGGAAATCTAGTGTGAGTTAGAGTATAGAGGAGAGGTTGTTGGACAAATTATAAGGTATAAGGTTCTCATGATATGATACAGATCAGTTGGAGGATAAGTGTAAAGGGAGTGATTCATGCATGTATAGGGTGAAAGCTTCCGAATAAGATACTTAAGACATTAACTACTTAAAGTGGAAGATATTGAGACGGGTCCAGCCGATCCATCGGTTAGGAATAGTGGTTAGGGTTTTTACCCTATGTGTGACTGATCCAAAGATTATAATAGTGGTTAGGGCATGATGTCCCATGTGTGATCGGCCCATCGGTTATAATAGTGGGGGATCCCGAGCTCAATAGAAATAAAACAGAGTTTTTGCTAAGGCATATAAAAGATACTAATTACTTACAGTAGAATACTATGTGAGCAAGAGTCAAACCGATCCACCTGTTAGGAATAGTGGTTAGGGTTTTTACCCTATGTGTGACCGATCCACCTGTTATAATAGTGGTTAGGGCAGGATGCTCTATGTGGGACTGTCCCACCGGTTATAATAGTGGGTTGTTCCTTTATTCGCATGGATTTGATAAAAAGCATCTTGTGAATTGATTTCCGATCATAGATTAATTAAGTAATTAATCCGGATTATAAATGTGCTTTTATGTATCTACTCGAATGATTGTTCGATATTACGTTATCATATTAGACTATATGCTTCTTTATTTCTTCTGCATTATTTATGTGATCTTATGTGTTGGCCTTAGTGCACGGTTACCTTGCTTAGTATGTAGCATACTAATCAACCTTTTCATGGGTGCTGCTCATTCCGACAAGTAGTAGGCCTTTCTGACTTTGTGTAGGTGGGCGAGACATCCGGCGGGACTGAGTGTTTCACTCTTCTCGTTATCTTATTTCCCTTCTATTATATCTTCTTGTATCAGATTTATCCTTTTTGATTTATTACTTAGTATTAAATATTTGCGATGAACTCTTTAACCGTTGTACAATCACTTCTCTTTTTGGACATGAATTATAATTCTTTTATGCGTACTGTGATTTCTATGTTATGATCTTTTTAATGCATTTTATGAACTTTCGGTTTAAGTGTGGATGAATCTTGAATTTTGTATGGAAGAATCTAGGGTTTTACAAGAAGGAATCTTGGGTTTTATATGGAGGAATTCAAGGTTTTGTATGGATGGATTTAGGGTTTTGTATGAGAAAGTTTGAAGGTTTGCATGGGGAGGTTAGCGTTTGCATGGGAGTAAAGTTTACGTATGAAAAGTTGACTTGGGATGTAAGGAAGGTAATAGAAGAGCTATTTGGGTGTTTGAAAGTTTTGGGTGAAAAGCAGTACCTAGGACATTATAAGGGTATGGATGAGACTGATTTAGGGTTTGGAGTGGCTAATTATGGGTTGTTGTGATTAACTAGGGTTTGGAGTGGCTAATTATGGTTTGTTGTGATTAACTAGGGTTGGGAGTGGCTAATTATGGTTTGTTATGGTTAACTAGGATTTGAAGTTGCTAACTATGGTTGGTTGTGGATAACTAGGGTTTGGAGTGGTTAACTAGGGTTTTGTGTGGTTAACTAGGGCTTTGATATGGCTAACTAGGGTTCAGTGGTAACGTGTGTGTACTTGGTGAATAGAGTATGATGATGAATATAGGGTCGAGGGGTTGTGAAAAATGGGGTGTTAAAATGATTTGGGTTGTGTGAGGTGGAGTAAGACGGGCCACTTAGGCCTAAATTAGGGTTTTTGGGAAAAACCCTAGAGTAAGGAAATAAGTGGACTTGGAGGTGTGTAGTAGTGAGCCTTGACCCACATATTTTGGTGTTGGAGTTCTAATGTGAGTTTGAGTATAGAGGAAAGGTTGTTGGGAAAGTTAGAAGGTGTAGGGTTCTCATGATATGATACAGGGTCAGTTGGAGGATAAGTGTAAAGGGAGTGAATCATACATGTCTAGAGTGAAAGCTTTTGAGTAAGATATTTAAGACATTAATCATGTAAAGTGGAAGAGTATTGAGCCAGGCCTAGATCGATCCACCGGTATAATAGTGGCCAGGTACTGCGGTATCCGGGAGACCGATCCAATAGTGGTAGGGCATGTTGTCCTAAGTGACCGATCCACCGACTATAATAGTGGGAGATTCCGAGCTCAATAAACCAAACCCTATAGTTTGCTAAGACATGGGAAAGACACTAATTACTTACTGTGGAACACCATGTGAGAAAGGACCATACCGATCTACCGACATAAAATAGTGGTAGGGTATGTTACCCTAAGTGACCGATCCACCGGCTAGAATAGTCGCCAGGCACCGGAGTGCCTTGGAGACCAATCCACCGGTTAATGTTATGAACTCTTGGTTTAAGTTTAACGATATTCTTTTCTTAGCCTTAGCACTTGGTATTGGAACGGTCGGAGAGAACCAGTCTAGTACTAAGTGTGGTGGTAACATCCCCATAATTCATAGGTTTTAATTTTTAAATTCTTCCACTTTTTGGAAAAAAAAATTAGTGAATTTTGGGGTGTTACATAATGACACTTGGGACATTGTAAAACTCCCCAAAGGTAATAAACCCATAAGTTGTCAATGGGTATACAAGCTAAAGTATAATGCAGATGGTAGTTTGGAAAGACACAAAGCACGTTTGGTAGTTAGGGGATTTACTCAAAAGGTAGGAGAAGACTTCACTGAGACATTTTCACCAGTTATCAAAATGACTACCATCCATTGCATCGTTGCAACTGCTGTTAAGATGGGTTAGCCCTTGTATCAATTTGATGTTAATAACACATTTCTTCATGGAAATTTGCATGAAGAAATCTGTATGAGGCCACCCCTAGGCTTTCTCTTCCATCACCCTCTTTGGTTTGTAAGCTCAAGAAGTCTTTGTATGGCCTCAAATAGGCATCTAGACAGTGGTACACTAGACTTTCTGAATCATTATTATTGTGGCAGTTTATGTTGATGACATTTTAGTCACCAGGAACGATAATTCAGAAATTGAATGTTTGAAGACATTTGTGGATAACACCTTCAAGATCAAAGACCTTAGCCGACTTCATTATTTCCTCGGAATGGAATTTCTACCGGTTCTTAAAGGTATGCTTATCACCCAAAGGAGGTTTATAAATGAGATTCTCTAGATGTATGGTATACATGATCTCTCTCCAGTCAGTAGCCCTCTCCAATTGAACATCGACCTTCACCCTATTATGGATCAACCCATGGAGGATTCTTCCCTATATATGCAACTCATTGGCAAGGTCAATTTTCTTCTTCACACATGACCTAATATAGCTTTCTCTGTTTAGTTTCTTAGTCAAATTATGCAGTCTCCTTCTCAAGCTCACTGCTCTGCTGCAATATGAGTTCTTAGATATGTTAAAGGCAAGCCTTCTCAAGGAATTCTTCTCAACTGTTCAAAGGATCTCAATTTATTCACCTATTGTGATTAAAATTGGGTATCATGTCCTTTCACTAGACATTCAGTTAGTGGTTTTCTCATACTTCTAGGAGGAAGCCTGATATCTTTAAAATCTAAAAAGCAACAAGTTGTCTCTTTATCATCAGCTGAAGCTGAATATAGATCCTTAATGCGTTTAACTGCTGAATTAGCATGGTTAAGTCGATTACTCAGTGAGCTCTCTGTTCCCAATATATGTTACATCTCAGTTAAATGTGATAACCAAGCGTCTATCTACATAGCCAAGAATCTAGTTTATCTTAAACGTACAAAGAATATAGAACTTGATTGCCATTACGTGTGTGAACAACTTTATGTAGGTATCATCTCTTTCTTATGCTCATACAGCCTCTCAATTGACAGATATCTTCACAAAACCCCTCATTGGGAAACTGCATACCTCAGTTCTTCCTAAGCCGAGAATGGTTATCCCTTCTCTAGCTTTCGGGGGGTGTTAGAGACTGATTAGTTAAGATAGTTAAGAGATTTAGTTAGTTTTTAAACCACATGCTATAATTGTAAATAGCATGTGTACGTGTATAGTAAAAACTGATTTACTACTCTGTGAAATTAGTTATATATAAAGGAATTCAAGATTGTACTTTTCATTCAAGAAAATAAAGATTCTCAACTTTCTTATTTCTCCTTCGGATCTCTATTCTTCCCTTCTAACATTAATAGTGTCATCACATAGAGTTTGATCTTATAAGGATGTTGCGATGCCTCATATTCATCTATATTGTCTTACACTTTTACATATCTGATTCTATAAACATATCCCTCCCTAATCAGCTGATGAGTTGCAGGAGCCAAATTACACTTAACAATGCCTTGGATTATATCACCCTAAAATGAAAATAACATAAATAATCACTTGGATATTCCATCTTTACCCAACACATTAATTGGGGGGCAAGCTAGAGGAGTAGGGAGAGTTATTTTTCAGTTTGAGGATGCTTGGTTGACTTATTCGGATATTGGTGAATTCGTATGTAGTTGCTGGGATTTGAATACTGACCTTCTAACGTCTCTCGCTGCTAGAACCCATGGCCTTTAGGATTGGAATAAAAATTCCTTTGGGAATATTTTTCTCCTCTCGCAGAAGAGAAGTTGTGCAGCGGGCACTTGCTGAATCTTACACTAGAATTCTGGAGTGGCTTGAGGGTAGAGTGCTACGGGAATATGATGAAGTTTTGCCGTAGGAATAGTTACCCTGGTTCCACAAAGAGCAAAGGTAGATGTTACCATTCTCATGGACTGAAATACTTGTTGTTTTCACAACATAGGCGAAGGCGTAAGGCGTACCGAACGCCTGAAGGAATTAGTTAGTAACTTCTATGAGACCATATTCACGACTAGGGATGGTAATAGATTGGATCCGGGTCAGGTCCAACCAAATTCAAATCCGGATCTATTTATATTACTTAAATTCAGATCCGACCCATACATGTCAGATCTTAAAAATTCAAACTCAAACCCAGATCCACTGGATATAGTGAGTAAACGGGTCTGGTTATTTTTGCAAAAAATAATTAATAATTTATATAAATACAAATATATTTATGTTTTATATAGCTTAATATCTATTTTTTTATTAAAAAATCCTCTAAGTGAAAAAATAAATATATTAAAATAGTTACATTAACTTTTTAAATGACATTTTAATACTTTTAGAATATAATATTGTACATATTGTTTATAAAATAAATATACAATAAAAAAATAAATAAGGAGTTCAAATAAGATTACGACAATAATGACAAACATAATATTAGTATGTATTTATATATGTATATATATACACACATATATATACTAAACGGGTCGGGTCTTGATCGGGTTTGGATCTAAAACTACTATACCGAGACCCACACTTATTAAAATGTATACCACACGGACCCGGTGCCTACACACTGGTCTAAATTTAGCAACTCACACTTGCTACTAGAAGAAGGGATATACAATCCAAAACAAAACACATTTTCCTTTCCACCATTGATGTGGGATAATGAAAGGAGGCAAAAACTCAAAACTAGAGCATCCCCAACATGAACCAATTTCTTAAATAGTTTTTTTTTGTTCATCAAATACTGAAATAACACTTTCAGTTAAACAATAATTAAAATATTCATCCATTAGTAACAACATTTGGTATAGCTAAAATATGTCTAATCATCAGCCGTATTTCATTAAAATACTGAAAAACTTGTTTCAAAATATTAGGTGTTTGCACGACGTGTAATTCAAAAAAAAGGCCTAATGATTAGACATGTTTCATTCATAATGTCAAGCATATACACGCCTATCCATGAGACATGTTTAATAAACCCTAAATACAAGCGAGTTCCCTTTACACCGGTACCCAACTTTATTTTCTTTTTCTCACTCTCTTCTTCCCAAATTCAACACCTTCATCTTCAATTATCTCTTAAACTCCAACTTCAACTTCAACTCTATTAATTTCCTCTTCCATACCCCATCTGACTAGATCTGCACATTACATTTCACCCTTATACTCTTATCCAATAATTATAAGTAATGGTTTTATGTTTAGAATGATTTATCCAATTATTTTTTTTAGATAATATTTCATACATTTTTCTAGCTTTTTGTCCAAAATTTTATCATGTATGAATATATTTCCACATATGACTTACTTTAATTAAATTATAGGTTATACTTGTTATTATATGTTTTAGTTTATATTACTATCATTTTGTATATACATTTGTTATGATGGTTGTAGATCTGAATATTTCTTGAAGATTCTTATGTAAAATGTAGTTTTTAGTCAACGAAAAAAATCAATTTTTATATGAGTAGCTTATTAACATATGTTGAGTGCTACCATAAATTTGTTTATGATATTGTAAAGTTAAATGTTATCATGATATTACCATATTTGTTGTAATTAATAGTAGAGTTTGATTGTTGTAAATTCATGACAAATCAAATTAAATACTCACACAAAATTAATGAACCAGAAAATGTTTATAATAGCCTATTGAATACACAAAAGATAATGTTTTCAAGGACTCCTTTTGCTATATTAACATAACTGTTTGATGTGGACGTAAGCAGTAACTTATTAAGTTAATTATTATCTTCTTGGGATGAAAAAATAAATAAATGATTCAACATAGAAAGTAGATGCATCTCTTTTGAAGTAGCTGACATATCTATAATTTTAAAACTTAGAGTTTGTGATATATTAATAAAGTTAGATACTAACTAGGAACTTAGTGATTGATGGAATTTATTTGTAAGGGTATAAAATAGTAGACATGTCTCTTGAAACCATAAAATGGATCATCGAAACATCAGTCAATTTTCAAGTAGATTAAACTAATAAAGAAGTTGTTATTATGTTTATAGTCTATATTTTTATGACATTTTTGTTTGCTACACCATTCCGAGTGATGTAATGTAAGTTTACTAGACTTTGAGACAATTTTGAACATCACTCATATTACGTTTGGAGTTTGGTGGTGTATGAGTTTCTGGTGGAAGTAGGCTTAAGTACATTTCAGAAAAGCAATGCACAATCGTAATTTCACTTGTGTGGATGTGCTCATGTCATGAAAGTAATATAACTAAAAAAATACTTGTAAATATTTATGTTATAATCTATATATATAATATTTATGTATATCACTTTAACAATGTGTCAAGTTTGGGCTATTAGTCATTTATCACTGTATAATATTTCCTCTAATATGAAGTTATAGCCTCAAATTAAAATTTATAAGAAGGGAAAGATATTTAAACAATCAATAGAGGCATTGCAGAAGAGGAAAGATTTTGAACAAAAAATTAGTTTGTTCATAGATCAATGTATTTCATTTGATATAATGTTTATAAAAACTTAGATAGTGTTATAACATGTTAGTAAATTATTATTCAATTAGAGCCAATTGAATAAGAGATGGAAAACCCAATTGTGAATGAATTTTATGCATACAATTTTGCTTCATGTTCATCATCAACATTGGTATAATATATTTTTAGATATAGTTATACACATTTTAGTAAATCATTTTCTCTCTATACATAAGTTCTTGCACTAACATTTTTCATTATTTTAAGCATTACTCTACACTTTCTGATCGGAAGTTGTAGTATGATGAACTACAAATTGAATATAATTTGTTACAACAAAAGCATAGTATATGCTCAAGACAACGGGAGGTTGCCACAAGTTTTGAGGGTGAAATGTATGCCCACCTCAATTAATGAAGATCATCATGGAAAGGAAATTTATATAGAGTTTGGAGTAAATGTTGATGATGATAATTTTTAAGACATGCATCACTCCGCTTCTAACATTGATAAAAGGGTTAAGGAGCATTCCCATTCTTTGAAACTAGTTAAGTGATTCATAGTCCTTTGGAAGCGTTGAAGAAAAAAAAAATAGAAATGAAAATCAAATGCCATAAACTTGAGAAGAGCTACACAAAGGTATGTTTGTTCAACCAATATATGAAATTTCTTTCATTAATTGTCTGTAACCTTTATTGGCCTTATTAATGTAGATTCATCCTTTTTTATGCATCTAAACATATTTCTTGGATATGTTTAGGATGTTTCTTGAAATTCTTGAATTTCTACAACACTTTCCTAGAGAATGGGCCATAGATTAAGAGTTTATGCAAGATTATGTTCCAAAAAAAACCTCAAGTGGCATTCTAGGGTTTGAATCATGCCAAGATAAAGATTAGAGAGGTTTGGACATAAGAAGCCAACCGTGCAAACTTAGAGATCAAGTCATCTAGTTAGTAAATATTTTTATGTAACAAACTTATATCTAATTTTAAATAATTTTGTTGGGGATTTTTACATGGATTGATGACATGTATATACAGTTGGATAGGGTTGGATCAATGTGGAATAATAGCTGGATATGTCCTTGTATCCAAGTTGTTACCAACAACTAGTTTAGGAGTTATTTCCTTGGAATATGTAAAGTTAGTTAAATTAAATATTAACTAATTCTCCTACACCTAACATCTCTTTTTGACTAATTTTTGGTTGAATATTTCGTGGATCTATGAATAAATAATGTATGATGTCAATCTCTAGAAGCATGTGAGTTATGAAGTAAAAATTAAGTCTCTTATTGAGCATCAAAATCTTCCAATTACATTGTGAATTTGAGAGTGATCATGAGATGATTCTTTTATTTAAAGGGTTTTCTATGGGAGTTCTCTTCGAAGATACTTATAAGGGCTATCTTTGTGATATTCCTAGAAGTTATATTTTAGCATATAAACATCTATCACCTTCCATTTCATTTGACATAATCACCATTATTTCTATATTTATTCAGTTCCTTTGAGTGGCTATTTGAGAGTGGATTATAATGTTCACAATTGTGGATGTTTTAGTAGGATATCCACATCACTTATATGTAGGCAGAATGGCTATGGTTGTATATATTTTACCAACTTGATAGCCATACAATTCTATCATCAACAATTGGCTACAAACTTCCAATAAAGGGTAAGTGAGGTTGTGAAATAACAGTTTCATATTGATATCCTATTATGTATAATGGTATGTTTGTTATATAGGTTGTTGATCATGCCCAAAATGAATCATATGGTTCTACTTGTGGAATTTGTCATGCAAATGCTATAGGAGATAGATAACTAGGTAACTATACCCATTTTTCAAGCATATACACATGTGCTAAAGATAAAATTGGAAGCTCTCTAGGGTAACAAAACATGCATTGTGAATGAAATGTTTGGGGTAATATTTTATAATTACACTATGAAGTTAGTAATGGTACTATTATATTCTATGAACTGTAAGTTTGTTCCTTCAATGTGTAGGCATGAGTAACATGTAATATTGAAAATTTGGAAGATAAGGCACCGATTTTCTTGAGCACCATCAAATCTAAACTGTTACATTCTTCATCAAAGGTATGAACATTAATAATTTTATAATTAAAGAAAATGATAAATTTAGTCAAACAAATGTTAATTTCTATATTTCTTTGATTTTTTTATATCATTGTGTTATGGGGGCATTGGATGATTCTGGTTACCAATCATGACGATAAATGTTTTTATTAGATTAATTCAATGGAGAGTAAAATGTTTCATAAGATCACAAGAAATTTAGTAAGTATATATCCATGGTATATTGATGTAGTTTTTGTAAAGCAATTGAATTATGTGAAATTGAATATTTTGGGTTCTAGGCATGTTGGTGGTTTTGAGCATGTTATAAGAGGTGTCTACCAAATGACTGATGTGGATAGTTGGAATATTATTACTAGTTTTGATTTACCTCAACAATCAAATAGGTAAATTGATGCCATATATGTATTATTGTGTTAATAGGTTAGATTTATGCAGCTATACCAATGACTATAACATTTGCACCATTATTGTAGGAATAATTATGGGGTGTACATGTTGAAATTCATGGCATCATTTTCCCTTGCTAGAGGAATAATTTAATTTCAACCAGTATGTTCCTTAATTTTACTCTATACTATGTTTTGTTTCATGTTGTAATCATTTAAAATAACATAATTCTTATTATTTTTGTAGGAATATGTCTTAAAGATGAGGTGATGTATTGTCTATGAAATGAGTACGAGCTATCTCATTTCATGAGAAGATACGATTGTTGAATTTATAATTACTATATTGCACAATTTGTAACTATTGTATTATATTATATCATATCTCAAAATTTATCATTATTTTATTATATAATATAACACAATTTTTTTTTATCATTTCTACACTATATCCCATAATATGTACACTATACCCCATCATTTCTACTCCATATCTCATCCTTAAATATGACTGATCATCAAGTGTCTCATTTCCATAGAGCAAACACATTGATGCTACTATAAATACACATAATGGTTAGGTGTTTATTATTAGACAACATGCCTTATCGTTAAGCATGTTTTCTTAGTATCTTACCAAATATGAAAGTTTTAAAGCCCATCATATTAATGCACAGTCACAATGTGCACTCAAGTATAATAAGGAGTGTTTATGTAGTATCTTACCAAATTTGAAAATGTCAAAGTCGATCAATTTGATTCAAATTCACAATGTGCTTCCAATAATGCAATTTTACTTAGTAAGTGAAAAAAATGAAATCATCACAATTTACATTAATAAACAATGTAACAATTTAATCATCACAATTATAAATTGAACACATCCACAACTAATGCCTTGTTTTCTTGGATGTTCTTGAAGAATTGGGAGTTTGGATGGGTTGTGTCACTTGATAATGAAGTACATAATGCTCTTGAGTGTATCTTCTCCCTCTTCCTCTTCTTCTTCATCTTCCTCTTCCTCTTTTTCTTGCACTTCCACTAGCATCTTCCTCTTGTTCTTGCTCCTCTTGCTCAGATTCTTCTACTTCTTCACCAACTTCTTGCAGGCAAGCCTCACCCATAGATACTAATTCATTCATTATTCTTTTACATTCCATAAGGTCAGTTGAAGTTTCGGTAGCACATTTCATTTTTCCAACCATGGACTTCATAGTCTCAAACTAACTATGATAAAAATAGTTAACTAATAACACCATACCTCTAAGAAAATAAAGAGCATACTTTACACCATATACAATAATGGTGATGTGGGAGAATCCTCATTTGATGATCACACTCTTGTACTAAATTTTTTTAACTTTAAGAGTCACAAAATTCTTCTCACTTGGACAAATTAATTACTCTTAAGAAAACTAGTCATGCAAAATTTGTCAACTTTTACCGCATCCACATAATAATACCCCACCTTTTTTAAGCCATGTTTTCCCTAAGTTTTCTCACCCTTTTTAGAGAATTTTCTTTTATTATTTTAGCTCTAAAAATACTCCAAAAATTCATCACATTCTGCCCCCATAATAGCCACACAAAACAAGCCACAAGTCCCTCTTGAGCTACATGACAAGTCCTTTTCAGCACTTGGGAAAAACAATGCATATTTTTGGAAAGAACAAGGAAGGCTAAAAGATATTTTTTACTTCTTTTTCTCCCTTAAAAGATTAAAATTACCATTGTATCTTCCCTTTCTAATCAAGTGGCAGCTACATGAGTTGGACATGTGCTACAAGATCCCCTCATTCAAAATTTACACAACACATGGGTGGTGTATTAAGTAGTGTTCTTCATTTTTTTTAGCTCAAATCACATGCATTATTTGGATAAGTTGTAACCTTTAATCTTGAACTCCATATGTAATTTCCAAGAAAAGAATGAAAGAAAGAAAAACTAGTTTTGGTGCACATATTTTTCTCCCAACCAAGAGCTACCCATCTTCAACTCTAGTGTAGGAGTTTGAAGTTTTTAAAAAATCTACCAAGATTTATCCTAAGAATTTAAACCTTAGGTGGTTCTTTTGAGTATTGATTCAAGTAGTTACCAAGAATAAATTTCATCTTCTCAAATCTCTCCCCATTTTACTTTTAATTTTTTGGTTGATCTATCTTAATTAGACACCACTTCCTAACATGACCCAAGTTGGATCTTATATGAATTAACTTGTTATAAAAGATCAGGTTGAAGCAATTTGGATCTTGTTTCTTTATCTTCCATCACCATTTTCAAAACCTCAACCCACACAAAAAAAATTTCTAAATCAAACACCATTCCATTCGAGCCACAACACATTTTCTCACCCTTAATCGATTTCAACTTCCTTTCTTTTACCTTCTAAAATTTTTTTTTGTCTTCAATGGGAGACCTCCCTTTACCAAAAGAGTTGATCCTTGAGGAGAAAAATAATATAAGGAGGGATTGAGCTATTGAGTCTCTTCAAAATGATATAAGATGAGTGCTTGATATCTTGGAAACAATCCTTGCTAGTTTGGACCGAAACACACACACACAATTACCCCCAACTTGAGACCATTATGGAACTGTTGAGCATGTTGAAAGTGAAGATGGGGAAGAATAATCCTATAGTGATAAGGAAAAAATATACAAGGGAGAATTTTCATGATGTTAGAGACAATATCCTGGAGTTTGAAGGCAATCACAATCCCAAAGAATTTTTGGAGTGGGAGGTGAGGTATACTAGATTTTTTTAGGCTAAGGGATATTTTGACACCAAAGCCTTTAAGGTGGAGGTTCTTAAGCTCAATGGACATGTCTCATTATGGTGGGAGAACTTGGTTCATAAAAGGAGAAAAAATAAAAAGTCAACAGTTAAGTCTTGGTTGAAAATAAAGAAGTTGATGAAGGAGAGATTCCTTCCTCCTTATTTCACTCAAGACTTATACAATAAAATGTCCTCTTTGAATCAAGGATCACTAAGTGTAGAGGAGTGAATTATGGAGTTCAAAAAACTCTCTATGAGGCTAGGTTTGGATGAGCTAGAGGAGTATACCATGTCTCGGTTCCTTGATGGACTTAGGCATGATATCTATACGAAGGTGAAAATGCATATGTTTTACACCTTAGATGAGCTTTACCATTTAGCTATCAAGGTTGAAAAAAAGAAAAAAGAAAAGAGGGCCGTGAGGTATGGAGGTCCTAATAAAGGTGATAAAACCTCAAGAGAGACTCTTCCACCATTCAAAATTCCTTCCACACTTTTTACAAAAGATGAGAAGGGTAAAAGGGTAGCGGTTGAGAATCAAACCAAAAGTGTGAGGTGTTTTAAATGTCAAGGCTTGGGGAAATACCAAAATGAGTTCCCTAACAAGTGTGTGATGACCATGGTATATTTACAGGAGGCCAATCGAGAGGAAGAAAGTGAGGAAAATGAGGATGAGTTGGCCTTCAATGGAGAGGAAGAGTATGCACCACCAAACGTGGGAGAATCCTTGATGATTAGGAGGGTGTTTCACACTAAGGATGTCAAATGTGATAAATCCCAAAGAGAAAATATTTTTCAAACCAAGTGCACCATACTTGGAAAAATATGTTCTCTTATTATGGATGAAGGTAGTTGTGCTAATTTTTCTTCATGCACTTTGGTAGATAAGTTTGGTCTCACCACTACGAAATGAGACAAACCATATAAGCTACAATGGTTTAATGATTTTAACATAGTGGAGGTGACAAATCAAATGAAGGTTCCATTTTCCATTGAGAAGACCTACCAAGATGAATTGGTGGGTGATTTAGTGCCAATGGATGCTTGTCATTTACTTTTGGGGAGTCCATGGCAATTTGATAGGAGTGTCCTACGTGATGGAAGGAAGAACACCTATTATTTGATGTTTTCCAAGAAGAAGATTGTACTCACCCCTTTAGTTACTAATCTTAATCATGTTAATATGAGTTGTAAAAATTCTTTACTCATAAGTGAAAATTATATAAATAATGCTATAGTGAAGGGGGAAGGTAATCTATTTGTTGTTATTGTTAAAGGATAATGAGGGGAAGTCTTGTATTGAACTAAGGGTTAGGGAATTGTTAAAATTGTTTAAAGCATCTCAAACTTGTATTTCTAGCACTTAGAGGTCAGAAATTATATTCTAAGCTAGAAAAATGTGAGTTATTTATACCTAGGGTTACATTTATAGGTTTTGTGGATTTCAAGGATGGCATAGCCTTGGATGAATCCAAAGTAGAAGCAATCAAGATATAGCTTACACCAACAAGCTATACACAAGTGAGATCTTTACATGGTTTGGCTTTGTTTTACATGAGGTTTATTAGGGATTTCAGTACCCTACTAGCCCCTATAACCAAATGCATGAAGAAGGGAAAATTCAAGTGGACCAAGGCTAGGTGATCAAGGGGAAGCTAAGCGAAGAACCTATCCTAACATTACCCAACTTCAAAAAATTATTTGAGGTTGAGTGTGATGCTAGTGGAGTGGACATTGGAGCTATTTTACTAAAAGAAGGGAAACTGATCTCCTTCTTTAGTGAAAATCTCAATAACTCTAGGATGAATTATAACACCTATGAAAAACAGTTCTACTCTTTGGTAAGATCTCTAGATTATTGGTCATATTACTTATGACCCCAATAGTTTGTGCTATATACAGATCATGAGTCCTTAAAGTATATCAATAACCAACACAAGCTTAATCCAAGACATGCAAGATGGGAAAGATTCTTTTAATATTTTTCTTTTGTAGTCATGTATAAAAGTGGTAAAATAAATGTAGTAGCAGATGCACTCTCTAGGAGGTACTGTATGCTCTCTTTGTTAGAAGTAAGAGTATTGAGGTTTGGGTGCATTCAGGAGCTCTGCATGAAAGATGAAGACTTTGCCTGCTATTTTAAGGATCAAGACAAGAAGAGGCTCATTTGTCATCCATGAGGGGTTTATTTTCAAGAACAATAAGCTTTGCATTCCCAAATACTCCATCAAAGAATTAATTGTAAGGGAAGTGTATGGAGGAGAAATAACTGGACATTTTGGCATCAACAAGACCGTGGATATACTTATGGATCATTTTTATTGTCCCAAACTTGAAGATGTACAGAGTGTAATAGCTAGATGTGTCACTTGTCAAAAGTCCAAGAGTCACTTCCACCAAGAGATATATTGAAATACCCCAAAACCCTAATTATGACTAAACCCATTCAAACCCTAACTCCATGCAAACCCTAACTCCACGTAAACCATATTTCCATGCAAATCTTAGCTCCCATGCAAACCCTAACTCCACGTACCACACTTCCATGCAAACCCTAGCTCCCATGCAAACCCTAACTCCATGTACCACACTTCTATGCAAACCCTAATTCATAAGCAAACCCTAGCTCCACGTATACCACACTTCCATGCAACCCCAATTCATGTGCAAACCCTAGCTTCACATATACCACTCTTCCATGCAAACCCTAATTCATATGAAAATCCTAGCTCTACGTAGACATGCTTCCATGCAACCCTAACACCACATTTCATGCAAAACCCTAGCATCATGAAATTTCATGCAAACCCTAACACCATATTGTTACACTCCCCATCATTATTTTACAATCCTAATATGCATGTCTTAGGGCATATCATACAATAATAATAACATAAACATACACATAATCTTCATGCTATGATTTATTCATACCAACATATTCAACTCTATAATCATGCCACATACGAAATAATTAATAGTAACAAACATAGAATACATGGCATATGAAACACATAATGCATATAAACACACGAATGGCCTTAGTAAACCCTTACCTAAAACGACACCGGTCTTGGTGCATGCTCCTATTCCACTTGAGGGGTTTGACTGGTTTCACCTATTATATAAAAGTATACTAGAATTAGGCTCCCTTATAAAATTTTATTATTCTCTAACTTATTCTAAGATTTGGTTTTTAATTAATATAATACTACACAATAATTAACTATGCAAAATATTACTTAAAAATACAAATAATTTATTATTTTCATTCGAAAGGGTGGTGATATAAGGGTTTCTACCCTTCACCAAAATAGTATTAGTAATAGTAATGATAATAATAATAATAATAATAATAATAATAATAATAATAATAATAATAATAATAATAATAATAACAACAACAACAACAACAACAAAAACAACAACAACAACAACAACAACAATAATAATAAAAGTAAAACATTATTAATAATACTCTTATTAGTAGAATATTAATATTAATAATACCATAAATCTTAAAATTACAAGGTGGCTTTCAAAACCACCCCATTTAATAATAATACTATTCAAAAATGTAATAATGATATTAATATTATATATATATACTTATAATATAAAAGTTAATAAAGATAATAATAATAATAATATAATTAGTAATAATGTTAATAATAGTTGTAAAAAGCAAATG
Source organism: Tamarix austromongolica (assembly GCA_039764185.1). NCBI lineage: Eukaryota > Viridiplantae > Streptophyta > Magnoliopsida > Caryophyllales > Tamaricaceae > Tamarix > Tamarix austromongolica. The sequence continues at coordinate 69,939,499 of CM077815.1, read as the reverse complement.
TGCGAGACTTAATTAAAATTTTAGGTTTCTAACCCTCCTGAAATAATTACAATATTAAATAAATAGTTACACTAATAATAATAATATTGATAATATTATTAATAATAAAAGAAAGCATGTAATAATTCCATTAAATAACCAAAATTTGAGAATAATAATTTATCTAACTCAAGAATACTCCCAAACCTGTCAACAAAATTTAGCAATTAGGATTCAGTTGATGACAATAATAATAATAATTAAAATCAAATTAACATTAAAAATTAGGATAGAAGCAGAATAATTATCAATAAATCGAAAGGAAGTGCTGAAAAGGTCTAGGGTTTCACCTTGAGTTGGAGGGTATGGGTGGCACCGGCGGTGGTGCCCGGAGATGGCCGGAAAAATGATCTAAGAGGGGTGAAAATGAAGAAAAAGAGGTAAGGGGGAAGGAGAAAAATAAAACAAGTTTATGGGTTGGTGGAGGAGACTTAGAAGGAGATATTGGGTGGTTTAGAGGGTGGCAGAAGTGCAGATGTGGTGGTGGACGGTGGTTTAAGGTTTCGGGATAGAAATTTCTGGCAAGAGAACTAGCAAACTTTGCACGGTTATGGAGGCCCATGCAAGGAGAATAAAAGGGTGTAGATGGTTTAGTTAATTAGAGGGTGTTGCAGGGAAGAGTTTGGGAGGAAGAAGAGGCGGCGAGATTGGCTAGCGGTGGAGAATGGGGCATCTAAAGTGGCGGTGGCGTACCGATTATACTTAGGGTTTTCGAGAAAAGAAAGCTCGATTTTGAGCCATACGAGGGGTATTTATAGTAGTGGAGGGTAGGCTCAGGTTGTGGAGGTTACCAGAAGATCAATTTCAGTGGGAAAATGGGTTGGTTTTGCTATTGATCGGGCGGCACAATTTTAAAATTTTGCCCGACCTTCGAGAGGGAAATGGGGGCAAACGTGGGGAAGAAATGGAGAGTGGGGTATTTCAAATCGAAGTGGATGTCAAGAGGAAGAGAATGGGCGGGAGAAATGCCAGTCACGACACGTGTGACCGGTGACTCCATTTTCGGGGGAGGTGGGGAGCTTGTAGTTATGACATTGGGGATGAAGAGGAAGAAGACGACGGGGGGAGAGGTTGGATTGGGTGGTTCGGCACAGAAAGAAGGAAATAAAAGGAAGAAGAGACCGAGCTAGGCAACGGTATCTAAAGGCGTGGTACAAAACGCAACGTCTTGATGTATAACAGAGGGAAGCGCGGCACAGGGTTAAATGAGGGGATTCTGGGCCGCGGGAAACGACCCGAGCCGAAGGAAGGGTGGAAAGGTTTGGGTCTGTGCGACAGGCCCAATTCAGGAAGGAAAAGGAAAAGAAAAGAAGAATAAGGAAAAGAAAGAAAAAGAAAGAAAAAGAAAGAAAAAGGAAGAAAGAAAAGGAAAAAGGAGAAGGGAAAATAGGAAGGTTGGGTTAAATAAATTACTTAAAATATTTGGGATATTCAAAAATAATAATATTTAAATAAAATAATATTTAAATCCCTTTTTAGGCCAAATTGGGATTTTTAAAAGATTTTCCAAAATTTCCATTTTAAATTAATAAGTCACTCTAATTTTATTTAATTGAATTATTTATAAAATTAAAATTAATTTGAAACTATTTTCTCTTTCTTAATTTGAATAAAATAATTTATTTAAATAAATTCCCAACTTAAAATCTTTAATTAGATAATATACCCAAATTTCCTTTACTTAACATATTTATAAAATTTCTTATTAATTTGCCTACTAAATTCCCTTTTATTTTAGTAAAAATAATTTATTAAATTAAATTTTCAAATAAAACCTTATTTAAATATAATCTTTAATATTAGAAAATTTTAGGGCATTTCACTTCATCAAAAGTTAATAGTATTTAACATTATGCACTAACTTATTTTTTGGAAAAAAAATATTTGATCAACTTCAAAACCTCGTTTAGAGCTTGAAGTTGATGCTAGCCACTATGACTCTACATCAATAATAGCTTGTTTGGCATGTTTGGGATAAAAAAAATTAGGATTTGCATATTTCCACAACTCTTGACCTGCCTCTGTACTGAATCTAGGCAACTATTCTTCTTCCGAGTCATCTTCTAACAACAACACTTCTTCTAACATGTATTGTTCATAATAAAAATCAATTCTTGAATCAATCACCATAGTTATCTCATTAAAAAGTTCATCTGGATTCTCGTTTTCAAACATTCTCCAAACTTTAGCTTCCATTGCAACACTACGTGTGTTTATAGGTGCACATTTATTTTCTTCTTCTTCGACATCAACATCCATTTCACAAAAGTCATTCTTATATGTCATGTCATCAATATGTGTAGTGGAATATTGATGTTGACATGGTGTACAATCAACATCCATATTTTATTAAGGATTTGTGTGTTGAAAATTTGATTTCTCAATGAGCAAAATCTTAAGAGAACCAAATGTCGGATGGCTAGGTTGGAGCCCTTGACAGTTGATCTCTATGGATATTTGCACAAAACCCTCTAACTTTGTTGAGTCTATTAGCATTTTTAATGACTTATCACTATCTATTGGAATGCCACTATCTCATTTCAATATATCCTAAATATCTTGAATACGTATCCCTAATACAATTTGCCTATAGAGACACAATATTCATTGTAACAAACTGTGAATTTCGGGGATATTACCGCCACACTTAGTACGAGACCGGTTCACTCCTACCCTTCCAGTACCAAGTGCTAAGGCTAAAAGTGTAAAACATAATTTATAAACCATATTTAAATTAGAGTAGTATGACAAACCGTTTACAAGAATAAATTCCACCAATGGTGGTTACAAAAACAACAATAATATTAAAACCAGGAATTTAAAAGAGAAAGGGAAAAACCCTAATGGTTTCGGTTGATTCCTTACTCTCTTTCCCGTTGCCCACTTGAATAGCACCTAAAAAATGACCTGCAAGGGACACTGCCCATTGAATAGGTAGGGGCCCCACGAATAGAACCCTTCAGTACTATGGTATTGAGTAACCCTTTAAAAACACACTTAAAAGCAGGCTCGCAATGTAACACATGATACAAAGCTATATACATATATAATAAGAAATACATGCACCATAATCACATACTTAACAAGTCCATCAATTATTAGTAAGTCATAATGGATAATCAATACGTTGGGGCCTTAATCCATTAGTCCATCATTATTCAATCATCTCTCAGATTTTATATCCATGTGAGTGCGGGAACCCAACTATTATAGCCGATGGACCGGTCATGTAAGGCAAAACGCTCCTAGCCACTATTATTCGCTAGCCCCGACTCACATGGTATTCCACTATAAGTGATTAGTTTTTTTTCCATTACTTTATTCACATCCATGACCGGTTTTATTAAGCTCGGGACCCCCACTATTATTGTCGGTGGATCGGAATATATATCAACATCATCTAGGGCAACATGCTCCTAGGCCACTGTTATATCCGGTGGATCGATACTCATAATCACTTGCCAAGGCATCACACTCTTGGGCCACTATTATATCCGGTGGATTGGTACTCATAATCACTTAGGGCAACATGCTCCTAGACCACTATTATAACCGGTGGATCGGTACTCAATATCATAATTCAACTGGGCCCAGCTCCTTAATCTTTCACTTTCATGATTAGTATTTTTTCTTTTTTAATCAACACAACAATTCCATTTATTTGCCTCGGATGGGAGATCAAGAACCCGAGACACAAAGGTACACCGGTCGTACTGGTGCATACAAACTACTCAACACCCTTCAACCATGAACCCAGGGACACAAAGGTACCCTAATCGTACTTGTACATAAAGCTACTCAGTACCCTACCAACAAGGACACTTAATCCATAAGTATGCATACCCCATTAATAGATCCATAGAGCTAGATAGAGTAAGATATAGGGTTTGGCTAGGGGCACAAAGGCACAACAATAAATACCGGAATAATCGTGGGCTAAACCATGTCCTTAGGGTAGCAACCCCTAAAGAGGCACCATTCCTGATCTCGAGGTTTTTCACTTTAAGTATTAGTATCTTAATTAAAGTGATCACGAAAAAGCACAATAATCAGATACTTATTTTCTTTCAATTGTTCTAATATCATTAGTCATTTCTTATTCAGACAGTTATCTAAGATAACACAGAGAAATCATTAAGGCCATCATAATCTCATCTAATTATGAATTAGGATTCGTTCTCGTGATACTTACTAATTATCAAATACTCTTACCTTGCTAATCAGGGTTATTTGAGTCATATTATGAAATTCCACAATCACAATGATATGTTAGGTACAAATTACTCATTTACCCCTTACTTATATACTTGCTAAGTCATTCCTTCCTTACTTGACAATTTACCTTATTACCCTCCTTGTTACATAATTACAAAATTACTCCTCACTTGGTTTAGGTTACTAAGTTATCTCCTACGCTTTTTAGATCACTATTTACCCTTCATAATTGTTGCACCTATCATATTTCCCATTTGGTTGGTTATATTACCAAATTGCCCTTCTCCTTTGTTATAATTATTAAATTGCCCTTAAGTTGGATAATTTATCAAATCACTTTCTTTATTATGATTACCAATTTTTCCCTTTAGTTGGTTAAATAATTACCAATTTACCCTTTAGTTGGTTAAATTACCAAATGGCCCCTTTAGTTGAATAAATTACCCTTCTACATCATCATAATTACCATTATACCCTTCTCAATTATTATAATTGCCATTTTACCCTTTTTAATTATTATAATTACCATTTTACCCTTCTCTATTATTATAAATACCAACTTACCCTTTTCCATAATTATAATTATTAATTTACCCTTCTCCATAATTATAATTACCAATTTTTATAATTACTATATTGCCTTTCTCCGTTATTAAAATTACCATAATGCCCTTTTATTGGTTAATTTACCAAATTACCCTTTTCTATTAACATAACTATCCAATTGCCCTTCTATAATCATAATTTAATGACCAAATTATCCTTTGTCGTTATCATAATTACCAAGTTACCACTTACTCCTAAGCTTGCCATAAATATCCTTTTATTTACAAAATTACCCTTCTACCCCTTACCTCCAAATTTCCATAATATCTTTTGATTTACAAAATTACCACAATACCCTTTTACTTGCAAATTACTATTTTACCCTTTTACATCCAAAATTACCCTTTTACCCCTTTCTTACAAAATTACCACTTTGCTCTTCTCTTCCAAAATTTCCACTTTACCCTTTACTCCTAAAATTACCATAATACCCTTTTACTTATAAAATTACCATTTTGCCATTTAATCATAAAATTACCAAATTGCCCTTTTGCCTCCAAAATTACCACTTTACCCCCTTTATTACACCACTTTTATTAAATTAATGTTACCACATGGAATAATAATATTAATATTCCATTAACAATATCTAACTCCACTAACTATTATATTTTAATATAATACTTATTAGCACCCACACATATTAGGCCACATTCTTGCATAAGAAATTTTACAAAAATGCCCCTAGGGCTCACAATAATATTATTCATGCATAAATGGTTATAATAACATAATATGACATGGATAAGTACTTAACACTTTTCATTAATAATCAAACTCTTCCCTTAGGCAACATTTCCACACATGGGATATAAACCACAAATATCAAGCATAATAACATAATAAAAATCCTAATGTGCTAACATACGTTTATCCATGCGTTTGAGTGGGGTTTAACGATTACCTTAATTCCCGCAAAAATCAAACATTACTGGTATCCCAGTTATAGATTCAAGCTTTAAATAGAAAAATCAACACCTAAAAATAATATCAATAATTATTATATTAGCAATAAGAAAATCAAAGCATAAGACTTCAGAAAATTTACTTAATGAAATAATTAACTTAAATATTATTATACCTTAAAATTATTATGGGCTAATAAATGTAGCAACTCATACTGCTTATGTAGCATGAGCTGCATGCAAAAATGAGGGTGGAAGGGTCGAAGGTTGCATGAAGAAGAGGGTAGAAGGGGTGTTTTCGGGTTGGGGTATTTAGGCTAGGAAAAAAGGTAGATGGGGGAGGATTTAGGGCAAGGGAAGGGTGCAGGAGTAAAGAAGGGGTGTAGGTGGTGGCTGGGGATGGGTTGTTGGTGGGCAAGGGCGGCGGAGACGACGACGGTGAGGCGGCGAAGATGGCTGCCGAGGTAGACCGGGCTGAGAAGGAAGGAAAAGAGAGGGGGAAAATGGAGGGGTGACGGGGCTTGTTTTGGCCAAACAAGGTATGGGGTGGTAGAGGAGGTTGTAGGGAGTTAACTGGTGGTTTGGGTGGCGGCAGAGGTGGCTGAATAGCCGCTAACAGTGGGGTTGCAGGAGGCTGCCGAGAAGGGAGGAAAATAGGGATAAAAAGAAGAGGGGAGGAAGATGGAGTTGCAGGGTGGCTTGGATGGTGTTGTGGTGGTGCAGGGAGGGAGTAGAAGGGTGTAGAAGGTGGTTTAGGTGGTTGGTGAGGCGGTTGCACCAGCAGAGGGCGGCGGTGGTGCAAACAAAGGGGAAAAGATGGAGGGAAAGAAAAATAAAGGGGAAGGAGATTGGGGGAGGCTAAAAAAATATGGGGTAGGAGGGCCATTGATGAGAATAAAAAAAGAAGAGGGAGGAGAGGAAATAGGTGGTTGATCAGGTGGCAGCGTTTAGGGTGGTAGGGGAGGTGGTAGGGTAGCAGAGAGAGGGAAGCAAAGATGAGGAAAAGGGAGGCCATGCGTGAGGGGGGTGCATGGCCTGTTGGGTCTAAAATTGTAAAAAAAAAAAGGACGGGGGAGAGAGAGGGAGAGAGAGAGGGAGTGTTGTAGTGGTGGCAGCAGACGGTGGCTGGCGTGCTCGAGGCGGCAGGCTGGCGATAGGGATAAGTCAGGGAATTGCTAGGTCAAGGCGTAGAAGAAGGAAGAAGAAAGAAAGAAGGGAGGAGGAAGTAGGCCGACGTAGGGGGAAAAAGATGTTGGGCCGGCCCGATCCAGGGTAGAAAGGAAAAAAGAAAAAAGGAGAGGCAGATGGGTCGATGTGCATAGGAAAAAGGAGGGGAGAGGGGGAGATGGGCCAACGGCATAGTCACGCGGGGGATAGGGAAGGCAGGCCCGACGGCCTGAAGCCAGGAAAAAGAAAGGAAGAAGAAAACGAGAACAGGGAGAATAATTTAATTTAGATTATAAAATAATAAAATGTAATATTTTTGATAAATTATTTAATTTCATGATTTAATTCAATATAATTTAATATATATTGGTTAAAAAAGGTTAATTTTAGTAAAATATTAGTTTGAAAAATTATTTAAATAAAAATAATATGATAAAATAACAAAATATTTATTTGTAATTTATTAAATACTCCTATCCAAATTTATATACTCAAAAATCCATAAAGTAATTAAACTAAATAATTTTAAAAGCTAATTTATATCAAATAACGTTATTTATTAAATTACAGGTTTTTAAAATTTTGGGGGATTACATTCATAAACTTCCTAAAAGTAGTAAAGATGAAACAAATATAACTTTGTTAGGTTTTCCTTCGAATGTAAGTTCTCTAGACACATACTTTTTTTTTTACTATTCTAATATAAAATTATTGAAATTTTACTCATCCTACACTTGAAAACATACAAAAAAAAATATTAGTATATTTTGTGCATTAACAATTTTTGAAGACATAAAATTTTGATCACAATTTTTCTTCTCAATCATATTCAATAATATTTTCACATGACCATATCAGACACATGCACATCTTAAGAAAAGGAAATTCAATTTTTACAAATGTAAACATTCATATTTAGTTCGCACCAACATTATAGGTTAGTTCTAAACACAAATTATAGCCTATAAAATTTAAATTTAATCTATTACAATTTTAGCACATTAAATATAAGCCAAAATTAGACCACAATTCTAGGAAAATTATATATAACATATAATATTAAGAACTATATATATATGATAGCATGTTAACCAACAAACAATCTATACACTATAACATATCTAATAACATAATCTATATATTATAGCATACTCATATACAATCTAACAAAACCTAACACATATTATAATTGTTAAGAAAATAAAATATAAATATAAACATACCTAATATTTGAGATACATATTGAGAAATAACTAAAATTGGTATAAAATAGGAAATTATGGAGGCCAAATAAAGAGTTAGTTGCAACAAAGAGGTGAAGGAAGATGACCGAAGAAAATGAATATGAAATGAGAAAGGTAAGATTGTGCGACAGGGTTTTATTAAAAGAAGTATCCTTGATCGTTGGACATAAAATGTGTTTTTTGAGATTTTTATTCGTGCGTGCTTTGACATTTAAAGTTGGTAGAACAGGCATTTAGTTTTAATGATCAGATATGTTTCTAGCAACCCTAACTCCGTACCAAATAGAGAGTCAATTTGGTTATTTTTCTAACTAAAGACTATCTTGGTATATGTAAAACTTAATTTGATTATTTCGGTAATTTGGTTTCTCCAACATTGATGATATTTAAATGGAGAGCCGTGGACCATCCTATACGAACCAATGGAGGTGCAAAAGAGGCATTGTGATAGGATTGTGTCGTGCAGGGATTCAGCTGTTCGCTCGGTGAATGCAGGGGTTTGAGACATCCATAGACGTGCCTCGATTCTGAACGCGTTTGGACATCGGACGAACCACGTCCTCTCCTACGAAGTGCTGCATAGCCACGGAGAAACTAATCAGGTCGCGGGTTCTTTAGCACATCTTGGTCACGACCTTGATTATTTACGGGATTCATGCATGTGTTCGAGATCCTACCCTAAGATTTGGGACCTGGTGGAAATTTTTTTATAAATTTATTTAACTGGCGACTGTACATATCGTTGGGTCCATAGGTGACCCAGAGCTGTATTTAATTCCTCCTTGTTGGTTTTTTTGGATTGCATCCTTCCCTTGAAATGCAAGGGAAAAAAAACAGCAGCCAATTCATGCAGTAGCATCCAAAAGCGTAATAAAAAGCTACAAAGCATAGTAATAAAAACCGGACCGGACCGGCCGGTTGAACCGATAACCCAGCGAATCGGCTACAAATTCGGACCAAATATTAATTAAAACCTGTTTTGTAAAAAAATCGGTCAATATTATAAAAACCGGCCGGTTTGTTTAAAAACCGATAACCGCCGGTTAATCAGTGAACCAATCGGGTTTTGTAAGTATATGATACAATTACTTTTTTACCCTCACATTAAATTTTGAGTGTTATATATCGGTAAGGGTAATTGAGTCTTTTGCACCCTCAAACCGATTTTCCTATGTGAACCCTAAGAACATCAAAACAAACAGAGCCTCACTCGGTCACTCCCCTCCTTGAATGCTCGAGCTCAATCATTGTTGTTGTTCGCTTGTTCCGGACTTCTAGTTCTGCACTTTTTCTTCTTCTTCTTCAACAGACAACTTGACTTCGCCTTGTTGCTTGACGCACAGGAGGTCAACTCTCGAGCAAGCAGTTCATGATTTTTGTCCATCATCCATTGTCTTCTAGCTGTCATCTTCAACCTGGACGCTCGAGCACGCCGTCTATTTTCACAACGAAATCGCTTGAGCCTTGCCATCCATTTTCATAGCTCGGTCGTCCTTCAATCTCAGGTGAATGATTTTCATAAGTTTTGATTTTCATATCTCGGCCAGATTGCAACTCTCAGGTCGAATTTTTTGTATTGCTGTGATTGCAAGTTTGCAATAATTTTGTATTCCGGTTGTGATTGCAAGTTTGCGATAATTTTTTATTCCGGTTGCTGTGATTGCAAATTTACAAGTTTGGAATAATTTTTTCATTTGAGATTTCAGGACATATTGATTCTGAAATTTCTTAACATATATGAATCTGAAATTGCTGTCAATGCTATTATTGATTCTAAATCTCTGATATAATTTAGTATGAGATGTCATCGGAAAATTTTAGTATATAATTCTGAATCTCTTATCATTCAGCCAGAGGACATGATTCTCTTAATTCTGTTGTTCTGTGTATATATAATTTAGTATGAGATGTTATTAGAAATTTGTATTCTGCAATATAAATTTTAACCAGTCAAAATTTCTAAACATATTTGAATATGTAATTGCTGCTATCCTTATTTTGTTATTGATTTTGATAATATGAAATGTTAGGACATATTGATAATGTCGATTTTATTATTGATTCCATTGGTGCTGTTATTGATTCTGTTGATTTTGTTATTGGTTTTGCTAATGTTCTTATCCAGGCCGAAGACATCATTCTCTTGATTCTGCTGTTCTGTGTGCATATAATTTAGCATGAGAAATGATATTGGAAATTTGTATTCTCCTATCCTTTGATTTCTCCTGTATTTACCCCATTTGCAGCAATCCTTTGTATTCTGCAATCCGTTGATTTCCCTTGTATCTAATTGAATTGTAACTTCTAAACTAATGTGTTTTATTTTAAGTTGTTTATGAATATGTAAGAGACTTGATGTTGGATTATGTTATTTTGTAATTATATTTGATATGTATGAGACTTTTAATATGAAATTATGTTATTTTATGATCTTATATGAATATGTAATGATCACTTTATGATGAAATATACTGTTTGGTGATTCATGATATCTAATATTAAGTATTAAATAATTAAACTATATTTTTAAATAAATGCGGATAGATTTGACTTTAATTGAGTGAACCAGTTGAACCACTGGTTTAACCAGTTCAAACCACTGGTCCGACCACTAAACCAGTGAACCAGTTACCTAACCGGTTCAATGATCGGTCCTGTTTTTAAAACTATGCTATAAAGTAAATAAGTTCATTTCAAAGAACAAACATCCTATCACTCATGATGCTTCTTCTAAACAACAGACTTGAACTTCTTGGGAGTGGTTTAGACATCATCAATTCAATTCCTCTTCACAAATTTTTCAAACAAATAAAAATATAAATGAAAATAAATAAAAATATAAATGAAAATATGATAAGTGTAATAACACGACTCTAATAAACATTAATACAAAAAAGAGAGAGAGAGCTGGCTAAGGTACTATTCCTTATATATTTATTATATATAAGTATTATATATTTGTGTTTTAAGTTTGAAAATTATTTACGATAGATAGTAAAAATTATTTTCAATAAATAGAAGGAACTATGATAAATCTTTTAAAAAATTATAGTATTTGAATATTAAAAAGAAAAAAAAAATGTTATTTTTATAAGTATTAAGTATATACAGTAGATGTTAATTAGGAAACTAGTGGCAGTGGATAAAATAATCAATAGAAAAAAGTTATAATATTCGTACGCTCTAGCAAAGAAAGTTGTACGGTCCATATTAATTGAATATGATTTTGATTAACCTACTACTGCTATCTTGGTGAGTAAGGTTATTAATGACTCATTCATTGTGTTTCCTGCATGACAAGGAAAGATCAACTATAAGACCGATTATCTAACTTTGAAATGACAAAAGAACAACTACTTCAGAATGCGTGCACAGACTCCCAAGTCCTGAGGAGCAATATTTTGACACACTTCGTCGGGCAGCTCTCTGATTCTTTTGGGTTTTTTTTTTTTTTTGGGTGCCCTGATTGTTGGTAGTAACTTTTCCAGTTAAATCTAGCGCATCAAAAGCACAGGGAGAAGACGTATTAATATTCAAAATATTTTTTTTTTAAATGTTCAAAATATATTTTTTTTTAAATGAAGAAATTGGAGTTGAGAAAACTAGCGGTTTCCGTCCTGTCTTTGTTATAATTACATAAACTAGCACCTATGGTCCTATGCATAAATTGTAGGTTTGATTTGACCGTCCGTGGGATGGGATGGCTGGGAGATCTATCAATACGGTGGTGGTAATGGTAAATACTGAGAATCGAACATACGGCCTCCGTAGACTATTTCAGTTCCGATTGCTCTGGTATGGATGATGATGATGATACCCGGACAAAAGAAACTCAACCCATATATGACAGTACAAAAGCTATTGGTACGGCCTGCTTCTTAGTGAATAATATATTTCCTCCTGCGGTTGGTCCGTCAGAATTAAGCGTGTTCCACCGTATTCCTTCCCTCCTCACCACCCCTCCCTCAAAAGAAAAATAGGAAAAAAAAGGAAACCCCAGATAAAAGGGAAAAGTAGAACATAGACTACGCAGAAGCAACAAAAGCTGAATCGCTGAATATATATACTGCTGTATTTTGGCGGTAGTAATTTGATTGCTACTACAGGGGAACAATTTTGATTCTACTTGTACGGCCTCGTAGTGTTATCTGTACTTTTAAAATTCTCGAGTTGAAGTAGATTTTTCCACTACATGGTTAGAGCCCCATCTTTCTAGGTGATCGTGACAAATGGTGAGTCGGGAAAAACTATAGCCTAATGTAATCGTTCATCAATGTGTGCCTATGTGGTAGCCACAGCATTTTTGGAAGACTAGAAGAGGGTTTACTTTTGTATTCTTGTCATGTCTTCAATCCGAGGATTTACTTTCTCTATCCATCAACCAAAACTCGCTTCAAATAGCCTAGAAGAGCGTCATTTTGGAACAATTCTGCGTTTAGCTTATTACAACCCGGACATATAATCAATTTACACAAAAATTTACTCAGAAATTGAAGTAAGGAAACAAATCGGTGTAAGAAATATAAACCAAAATACAACCCACAGGCGAAGATTGATATTTCAAATGGAAATGGAAACCATGGAACGGAAAGAGAAGAACATCAACTTATGTCATCGAGGTAGGAGAAAATGAGCGAGGAGGGGGAGTAGAAGTAAGATTATATGATAGGCTTGTGATGTCGGGCCACTCACAATAACCAAAAAAATGGGTGCTACAAATATCCAACCACCATTTACCCACCACAAAATTCTAAATTATCCTATGCATTTTAGTATATTTTGTAAGGTGCGTCCAACTGATGTGATGATAGCACGTATGCAATAACCAAGATGTGGATGTCCAATATAGTGGAATGAGCCTAAATTTTGTGTGTTTTTTTCGGCCGTTGTATATATTTCCTTAGATTTGCGTATATCCCTCCTTAGGCCAGTGGATATACTCTTTTGAGTTGATATATACTAACCAAAAATAGTTTCAATTGATGTCTATCCATTTTCCTTTGGGTTGCTCGTGTATGTTAATTTTAGTTGGTCTATATCATTCTTCGTGTTGGTGTATATCCATCTTTCGATCCTTGTACATCGTCCTTTGGGTAAATGTCTATCAACTTCTTATTTAGGTTGATATATATTCCACATTGGGTTATACTGTTTGGGGGATGATTGAGTGATTTGTACTCTTATTTGTTACCTACTTTTTGAGCATGTAAGGGGCTCCATATTGTGGTATGATTGTCAAAATACCACATATAGGCTCACCTCATTTTAGTTCTCATCCAACTAGTTGTTAGCTTGTATTAGATAACTAGATAGTAAAGAATAGTTCGAATATAACTAGGTAGGTAAGGGGATGGATATAATGGACTTTTTGTAACCATGGCTACCACTATAAATAAGGATAGCATCAACATAATGCAACACACTATCTCCTTGAATTACAAATTAGATTTTTGAGCTCCCTATGTCCCTCCCTCTACAAAGTTGAGTGAAAACTTTGTTTTGAGTGAAAAGTCTCATAACTTTTATCTCAATTGTTGAAACCTTGAGTGGTAGTTGTGAGTGTTTGGTATTTGGCTACCTCAGATTAAATATTATCATACTCGTCATCTCTTTTCTCCATTTTAACTTTCGGTGGTCAATTATTCCATAAACCACCATCTTCGATTAAGCATGTGCCAACTTATTTAGCATATGCATCAAATTGGTGTCAAAGCTTAAGGTTGAGAATTTGGGATAATTTTTATCTCCTCTTTTCCTTCTTTATCCCGTCTAGGCCCAAACACTTCACAAAAAATTTTCTAACTACCCACCATAATTTTTGAACCCAAGATTAACCTCTCCTAACCAAACACATCATCTTTCTCTATTGATCTATTCTTCAAACTCAAGCAACTATGGGTGATGAAGAAATCTCAAGAGGCTTGAGCCTTGAAGCGGTGCAAAACTTGAGAAGAGACTGAGCCATTGAAAACCTCCAAAATGACATGAGAAGAGTTATTGGCATTTTGGAGAATCTCATGCAAAACCATAACACTCCATTCCCAAATACTTTCCCACGTCTAAGAAGAAGACCCCATTTTCACCAACATGAGGTGGTCGGATCTAGCACAAGTGATGATGCTAGTGACTCCAACTGCTCACCAAGTGATTCTCCTCGTGATAGAAGAAGGAGACATGAAAGGAGAGATCATTTTCATGAAATCAAAGCCGAAGTGCCTAAGTTTGATGGATCACTTAATCCAGAAGATTTCCTAGAGTGGAAGTTGAAGTGCTCTAGGATGTTTGAAACGAAAGGCTATAATGATGAGAAGAGATTTAGGATTGCAATCCTTAAGCTCAAGGGACATGCCTCCCTATGGTGGGAAATCCTTACTCACCAAATGAGAAAGAAGGGGAAGTCTAAGATGAAATATTGGTTGAAGATGAAGAAGCTTTTGAGGGAAAGGTTTTTACCCTCATACTACACTCAAGACCTCTATAACAAGATATCCTCCTTGAGGCAAGGGTCAATGAGTGTTGAAGAATACATCAAGGAGTTTGAGCGGTTGAAGATGAGGTTAGAGTTTGATGAGGTAGAGGAGCACACAATGTCATGTTATCTTGGAGGGCTAAGGAGTGACATTGCACGCAAGGTGGAGTTACACAAGTACTACACCTTAGATGAGCTTTTTCATCTAGCCACTAAGGTGGAGAAGCATAAGAAGGAGAATAGAGGACCAAAGTTTCCTCAAGGAAGGTTCACTCTCAACACTTCCAAAGAATCCCCCTCATCATCTAAGCCATCCCCTCCCATTCAAAATGTGTTAGGTTTGAACATAACAAGCCAAAGGTTGTAAGGTGCTATAAGTGTCAAGGCTTAGGGAATTATCAAAACGAGTGTCCCAATAAAAGAGTTGTGACTCTTTTGGACTTGGAGGAGGCAGATCATGAGGAGGAAATGGAAGAGACCAAATTGGACCATAAGGAGGAGGAAGAGTAGGAAGAGGCACCCCCGAATATAGGAGAAGCTCTAATGGTGAGAAAGGTTGCACACCAAGGAGTTTGTGAAGGAGGAGACACAACATGAGAATATATTTCAAACCAAGTGCACGATCCTTGGTAAGTTATGTTCCCTTATTGTTGATAGAGGTAGTTGTGCTAATGTAGTCTCTTGCACACTTGTGGAGAAACTTAACTTGCCTACCACTCAATATGCCAAACCATATAAAATACAATGGCTTAATAATGGAAGCATGGTTGAAGTGACCAAGCAGGTTGTAGTTCCATTTCCATTGGAAAAACCTACCGAGATAATGTAGTATGTGATGTGGTTCCTATGGACGCTTGTCATCTATTGCTAGGAAGACCATGGCAATATGATAGGCATTTCCAACATGATGGTAGAAGGAATACTTATTGTTTGAAATTTCCCAAAAAGAACATTGTACTTACACCCCCTAGTCCTCGTTCCTCACTTGTTAGGGAGGAAACCTAAAAGAAGAAGACCTTGTTTCTAGATAGCAAGGGGATAGACAAGGCGCTAGCCAAAGGGAAGGTCATGTATTTTTTATTGTTGCTTGAAGATAATGAAGGAAGTGGAGGAAGTGACGCACAGGTCAAAGCTTTGCTAGGAGAGTTTGGGGATGTCTTCCCAAATGATCTACCTAATGAGCTACCCCCTTAAGGGGAATTGAGCACCTAATCGACTTGGTCCCCGGGGCTACATGTAACACCCCCAAAATTCACTACTGAAAAATTTCGTTTTATTAAAAGATAATAGCGGAAGCAGATAAACAAAACGTGAACTTTGGGAGTATTACCGCCACACTTAGTACCAGACCGGTTCACTCATACCGTTCCAGTACCAAGTGCTAAGGCTAAGAAAATGAAATACAAATCGAAAGACATTCAACATGCATAAATCAGAGTAAATTGCAAGCTTCAACATATTTAAATCAGAGTAGCGCATCAAATCGTTTTCTGGAATAAAATCCACCAAGGGTGGTTGCTTTAACAACGTTAACATTTAAAACCGAGAAATTAAATGAGAAAGAGAAAAGCCATGATACCGGAAAATTCCTTACTCTCCTTCCCGTAACCCACTTGAGTAGCACCTGAAAATACCTGCAAGGGCACTGCCCATTGAATAGGCAGGGGCCCCATAAAGGGAATCCCTTCAGTACTACGGTACTGAGTAACCCTTTAATGTCACACTTAAAGATAGGCCCGCATACGACACATAATGCAAGCCACACACATATAAATAATGAGAGATGCATACATAACAATGACAAACACAATACTTTATAAGTCACGATCGATACTTTGGGCCTTAAGCCATTATTCTGTCATTAACCCATCAATATCATCTTTTGTATCCATGTGAGTACGAGAACCCCACTATTATAGCCGGTGGACCGGAAGTCAACACACAGGGCAGAACGCCTCTGACCACTATTATTGCCGGTGGACCGGAAGATAAACACACGGGGCAGAACGCACCCGACCACTATTATTTGCCGGTGGACCGGTCTGGCCCCGACTCACATGGTGTTCCACTATAAGTGATTAGTATTTTTCCATAATCTTATTCACATACATAACTGATTTTATTGAGCTCGGGACCCCCACTATTATTGCCGGTGGACCGGAATATATATGTAATCATCATCCAGGGCACAACGCTCTTGGCCACTATTATAACCGGTGGACCGGTACTCATAATCACACACCAGGGCAACACGCTCCTGGACCACTATTATAACCGGTGGACCGGTACGCAATATCACATACCAGGGCAACACGCTCCTGGACCACTATTATAACCGGTGGACCGGTACGCATAATCACACACCAGGGCAACACGCTCCTGGACCACTATTATAACCGGTGGACCGGTACACAATATCATAAGTCACTGGGCCCGGCTCATTAATATTCCACTTTCAATTATCGTATCTTTCCTTTTGTTAATCAGCACATCAATCATATTTATTTGCCTCGATTGGGAGATCGATAACCCGGGACACAAAGGTACACCAGTCATACCGGTGCATATCAGCTACTCAGTACCCTTTAACCATGAACCCAAGGACGCAAAGGTACCCTGGTCGTACTGGTGCATAAAGCTAACTCAGTACCCTACCGACAAGGACACCTAATCCATAAGTATGCATACCCCCTAACTAGGTCCGTAGAGCTAGGAAGAGTAAGATATAGGGCCTGGCTGGGGCACAAAGGCACACCAGCAAATACCAGAATAATCGTGGACTAAACCACGTCCTTAGGGTAGCGACCCCTAAGGAGTTACCATTCCCGATCTCGAGGTCTTTCACTTTAAGTAATAGTGTCATAATTAAGGTGATCACAGAAAGCACGATGATCCGATACTTATTCACTTTCAATCGTTTCGATATCATTAATCGTTTCTTATTCAGAGGATTATCCAAGATGTCACAAAGAAACCATCAAGGCCATACTAATCATTAGATACTCTTACTTGGCTAATCAACATTATTTAATCATATAATAAGGTCCACAATCTCAAAGACGTGTTAGGTACAAATTACTCATTTGCCCTTTACTTATATAATTGTTAGGTATCCGTTCCTTACTTGATAAATTACCACATTACCCTTAAGGTTGCATAATTACCAAATTACCCCTTGTCCACTTTAGATTACCAAATTGTCTCCTACACTTTTTAGATCACCATTCACCCCTCATAATTACTACGCTTATCATATTTCCCTTTTGGTTGGTTATATTACCAGATCGCCATTCTCCTTTGTTATAATTACTAAATTTCCCTTGAGTTGGATAAATTACTAAATTACCCTCCTTCATTATCATGATTACTATTTTGCCCCTTTAGTTGGTTAAACAATTATCACTTTACCCTTTTATCGGCTAAATTACCAAATTGCCCCTTTAGTTGAACAAATTACCAAATTGCCCTTCTCCTTTATCATAATTACCATTTTACCCCTCTCAATTATTTTAATTGCCATTTACCTTTTTTAATTATCACAAATCCCAAATTACTCTTCTTCATAATTACCAATATTAATTTACCCTTTTTCATAATCAAAATTACTATATTACCCTTCTCCATTATTAAAATTACCATAATGCCCTTTAATTGGTTAATTTACCAAATTACCCTTCTATAGTATCATACTTATCCAATTGCCCTTCTACAACCATAATTTAATTGTTAAATTATCTTTTGTCGTTATCATAATTACCAAGTTACCCCTTACTCCCAGGTTTACCATAATATCCTTTCATTTACAAAATTACCATTTTACCCTTCTTTCTCACAACTTACAATTTTATCCTTTACTTGTAAATTATCATTTGGCCATTTAATTATAAAATTACCATATTATTCTTTTATCTCACAAATTACCGAAATACCCTTTCCACTTATAAAATTTCCACTCAACCCCTTTATTCACCATTTTTATGAATTTACTAACACTACATAAAATAATGATATTAATACTTCATTCTTATCATCTAAGTCCACCAACTTGTCATTTTCCAACATAATACTCATTAGCAACTACACACATTGATTTATTTATCTCATAAGCATAATTACTAAAATACCCTTAAACAATAACATCATTCATGCATTAACAACATGGTACATCATAAACAAGTGTTTAACATTTCTATCCATATCCCAACTCCTTCCTTAATTAACATACCTACATATGGCATAAAAGTTATCATGCTATTTCTTTTTAACAAGCAATATAAGAAACCATAAACATATCATGCTAAGCATACAAAACTTGCATAAAATCATACTAAACCCTAAATGTGCTAGCATGCGTTTTTCCATATATTTAAGGGAGGATTAACGGTTACCTTAATCCCGCAAAATATCAATCTTACCAAGCATATTTAGCAACTCAACACCTAAAAATAATATCCATCATATTTATTAGAATAAGAAGTTAAAAAGGATAAGACTTTATAAAATTTAATTAGTAAAACACTTAACATAAAATACCATTTTACCTTAAAAATTATCCAAACAATTTTTAAAACCAAGGGGAGCTCATGCTGCATGAGCAGCATGAGTTTCATGCAAAATTATGGGGAGAAAAGGGTTCGACGGGGGTGAAGGAAGAAAAATAAACCATTTTCGGGTTAGGGTCTTTAGGCTAGAAAAGAGGGTGGTTAGGGAAGGTTCTAAGGCAGGGGAATGGTGCAGGAGTGTAGAGGGGGTGTAGGTGGAGGCAAAGGACGGTTTCGAGGCGGCTCAAGGCGGCGTAGACGGCGGCGGCAAGGCGGCGAAGGTGGGCTGCCGAGGAGGGTCGAGGGAAAGGGTTGAGAACGAAGGAAAAGTGGAGGGAAAAATGGAGGGGTTCAAGGGCTGGTTTCGGCCAAATAATGCATGGAGGTTGTAGAGGGGGTTGCAGGGAGGATATTGGTGGTTTGGGAGGCGGCAGAGGCGGCCGGACGGCGGCGGTAGAGGCGGTTGCAGGTGGCTCGACGGTAAGGGGAAAAGCTGGGAAGAAAAAGGAAAAGGAGGAGAAGGGAGGAAGTGTAGGGCTCGAAGGGGCTGTGTGGGGGTGCAGGGTGGTAGCAGGCGGTGGCAGAAGGCGGCGCAGGGCTGGGCTTGGTGGTTCAGGCGGCGGAGGCTGGCGGTGATAAAAAAAACGAGGAAGAAAAATGGGGAAGAGGAAGGAGAGAGGAGGGAGCTCGGGGGAAGAGAAGGGATCGAAAATGAGGGGAATGGAGGTCTGGGTAGATGGAGAAAAATAAGAGGGTGAGGCAGGGGGAGCAGGCGGCCGATCGGTGCTGCGGTGTGGTGGCAGGGCTGTCGGTTGGCAGGGGAAGACAGGGAAGAAGAAGGAAAGAATTCAGGCGGGAAATGGAGGGTGCAGGGGGTTAGTTTGGCTCGAAATGGGAAGGAAAAGGACGGGGCAGAGAGAGAGGGAGAGGGAGGAAGGCACGGGAGCTGCAGGGCTGAGGTTGCAGGCATGCTCGACCATGGCAGAGAAGAGTCGGGCGTGGGAGATGAAGAAGGGAAGAAGAAAGGGACGGGGCGGTCGGACCGGCGTAGGAAGGGAAGGAGCCGGCCGGTCCAGGGGAAAAATAAGGAGGGACGTTGGGCTGCTGGAGGGACGGGCGTGCGAGGGCGAGGAGGGGTGAGGCGGGCCGAAGGCCCAGTGCGCGGGGAGAAGGGAGAGTAGGCCGGGCGGGCGGCCCAAGGGGGAGAAGAAGGAAAAGAGAAGAAGAAGAAAAGGAGAAAAGGAGAAGGAAAAGAAAAAGGAAAAATGGGAAAAATATGGGAAATAAATTAAATTAATTTATAAAATCATAAAATGTAATATTCTTGATAAATTATTTAATTTAATAATTTAGTTTATTATAATGCAATATATTAGTTTAAAAAGGATAAAGTTAGTAAAATATTAGTTTGGAAAATTATTCAAATAAAATAATATGATGAATAGAAAAATATTCATTTTTAATTTATTAAATACTTTTATCCGAATTTAAATACTCTAAAATCCATAAAATAATGAAAATAAATAATTTTACAAGCTAATTTTATTTCAAATAAAGTTATTTATTAAAATATAGGTTTTTGAAATTTTTGGGGTATTACAAAGTGTGGCGGTAATACTCCCAAAGTTCACGTTTTGATTATCTACTTCCGCTATTATCTTTTAATAAAACGAAATTTTTCAGTAGTGGATTTTGGGGGTGTTACACTACACTCCCAAACAATCCTTCCTATAGGTGTAATCCTAAGGAGGCTAGGGAGTTACAAAGGTAAGTTGATAATTTGTTGCAAAAAGGGTTCATTAGAGAATCCCTTAGCCCTTGTGTGGTATCGACCCTTTTGGTTCCAAAAAGGGATGGGAGTATGAGGATGTGTGTTGATAGTAGAGCTATCAACAACATCACCATCAAGTATAGGTATTCTATACCTAGACTTGATGACATGTTGGATCGCTTACATGGGGCTTGTGTATTCTCAAAGATTGATTTAAAGAGTAGATACTACCAGATTAGAGTAAAGGAGGGAGATGAATGGAAGACCACCTTCAAGACTAAGAGAAGATTATACGAATGGATGGTGATGCCTTCTGGTCTCTCAAATGTTCCTAGCACCTTCATGAGGCTCATGGATGAAGTCCTTAGGCCCTTTATCTCTAAATTTGTTGAAGTGTACTTTGATGACATACTTATATACTCCTCTAGTAGTGAAGATCATGTAAAGCATTTAAGGCTCGTGTTTTCGAACCTTAGGAACAACAAGTTGTATGGATAGTTAGAGAAGTGTGACTTGTTTGTACCAAAAGTCACCTTCCTAGGGTTTTTTTATCTAAGGATCGTATTTCAATGGATGAGTCGAAGGTGGAGGCAATAAGGTTGTGGCCTACACCCACATTCATTACCCACATTCGATCCTTTTATGGACTTGCCTCATTTTATAAGAGGTTCATAAAAGGATTTAACACTCTTTTGGACTCTATCAAAGAGTGTCTCAAGAAGGGATAATTCAAGTGGACACCTACAGCCCAAGAAGCATTTGATGTGATCAAGGGCAAGCTAAGTAAGGCCCCCATCTTAAGGTTACCAGATTTTGCTAAAGTTTTTGAAGTTGAATGTGATGCAAGTGGAGTCGGGATTGGAGCGGTCCTACTACAAAAGGTAAGCCAATAGGATATTTTAGTGAGAAGCTCAATGGATCAAGACCTAACTACAACACATATGACAAGGAGTTTTATGCTATTATTAGGGCTCTAGATCACCAGTCTCGTTATCTAAGGCCCGTACAATTTGTATTACATACCAATCACGAGTCTCTAAAGTATGTAAATGGGCAACATAAGCTCAAACCTAGGCATGATATGTGGATAGAGTTTTTACAATATTTCTCTATTGTAGCAAAACACAAGAGTGGAAAAACCAACATAGTATTTGATGCCCTCTCTAGAAGGTATTGTATGTTGTCCCTATTAGAAGCTCGAGTCTTAGGGTTTGGATTCTTGAAGGAGCTATACAAGGAGGTTGAAGACTTTGCCAGCTACCTTGAAGGCTAAGACAAGATTCGAAGCCCCTATGTCATACAAGATGGATTCCTTTTCAAGAATACCAAGCTTTGCATCCTGAAGAATCCCATTCGAAACCTGTTGATACGAGAATCACATGGAGGTGGGCTACCTGGATATTTCGAGATCAACAAGAACTATGATGTACTTTAGGAGCACTTCTATTGGCATAAATTGATAAGTGATGTACATAGAGTCGGATCTAGATGTATTACATATCAAAAGACCAAGAGTCACTTCCACTAAGGACTCTACACTCCATTACCAATCCCTCATCAACCTTAGGACCATGTGAGTATGTACTTTATAATGGCTTTGCCTAGAACTCAAAGGCAAAATGATGCCATTATGGTAGTGGTGGATCGGTTTTCTAAGATGGCTCACTTCGTCCCTTGTCATAAGACGGATATGCCTCTCATATAGCCAATATATTCTTTAAACAAATAGTAAGGTTGCATGGTATTCCTAAGTCCATTGTCTCGGATAAGGATACCAAGTTCCTTAGCTATTTCTAAAATACTTTGTGGAGGTTAGTTGGTACTAAACTTCTATTTAGCACCGCCTACCACCCACAAACAGATGGTCAAACCGAAGTCACCAATCGGACCCTGACTACTATGTTGCGCAGCTTGGTGCCCAAATCCCTAAAGGATTGGTACCTTAAGCTTCCTCGCACCGAATCTGCATACAATAGATCCCCCACATATGCCACTAGCCATTCGCCTTTTGAGATAGTGTATGGTGTCAACACTATCACTCCCATCAAGCTCATTCCACTTCATATCAAGGACCAAACAAATTTTGAAGCCAAATATAGAATTCAAGTCTTCAAGAAATTACATGAGCAAGTCAGAGCAAGAATTAAGAAAGTCAATGAAATAAATAAAAGGAAGGCCAACCAACATAAGAGGGAACAAAGTTTTGAACCAGGAGATCTCATGTGTCTAAATCGTAGAAAGGAAAGGTTTCCCTCTCGAAGAAAAAACAAGCTTATGCCAAGAAGTGATGGACCATTCAAGGTTCTTGAGAAGATTGGAAGTAATGCTTATCGGCTTGAGATATCACCGGACATGGGAAATATATCAAACACATTTATTATAGGTGATTTACTCCCTTACCTTCATGATGAACCCTACGCATAAGAGGTGGAGCCCTCCCAAGACAGGGAGGATGATGTAGGAGCATCTTATAAAAATATTTCACTAATTAATTTTTCTAAGTTAGAGGTTCACAAAACACTCTTAACTTGGATGAAATTAATTAGCCAAATATGAGAACATAAGTGGGTGTACCAGCTATGCATGCATAGTGGCACATTTAGCCCAAACACAACCAATTGTGGTAACTTATCCAACCCAAGCCCAACAAACTATGGCGGCACATCAAGCCCAAGGCCAACCAATTATTTTATTGCTATTTCCAAGTATTTTTCCACCTAAGAAGCCAAATCAACCTAAGTCCAAAGCTAATTTCAAATTTTGAAATAAAAAAAAAAAGAGAAAAAGAAAAAGGAGGACAAGTGGATGGTGGAGTAGGTGAAGAAATTCAGCCAAGTCAACAAAACATATTATTTTAATTGACTAAGTATGTGAGATGATTGATTATCTATAAGGGATGATTGAGTGATTTGTACTTTTATTTATTATCTACCTTTTTAGTATGTAAGGGGCTCCATGCTATGGTATGACTGTCAAAATACCACACATAGACTGACCTCATTTTAGTTCTTATCCAACTAGTTGTTAGCTTGTATTAGATAACTAGATAGTAAAGAATGGTAGGAATGTAACTAGGTAGGTAAGGTGGATGGATATAATGGACTTTTTGTAACCATGGCTGCCACTATAAATATGGGTAGCCTCAACAAAGTGTAATACACTACCCCCTTGAATTACAAATCAGATTTTTGAGCTCACTATGTCTCCCCTTTTATAAATTTTAGTGAAAACTTTATTTTGAGTGAAAAATCTCATAACTTTTATCTCAATTGTTGAAACCTTGAGTGGTAGTTGTGAGTTTTTGGTATTTGGCTACCTCAGATCAAATATTATCATACTCCTCATCTCTTTTCTTTAACTTTCGGTGGTCAATTATCCCATAAGCCACCATCTTCCATTAAGCATGTGCCAACTTGTTTAGCATATGCATCACCTGTTGTGCCCCATTTCTTTCTTAGTTGTGGCCCTTGAAACCAACAAACCACTACCCAGCCATCTCTCCGAGCATTGACCACCACCTCCAACAGCCTGTAGCACCACCAAAGTCTAGCCTATACATCCCCTTCCTATATGCTTGGGCTCAGACTACCCATGTATTATGAGTTTGAAAATCTCGTCCCTTTTTACAACTTAAGGGTATTTTGATAATTTTGATTGATAAATATTTTAATGTAAATTATTATTTTATGAGTTAGGTATTAATATGGCTATTGTGAAATTATTTTTAGGTATAAAAGGTTGATATGTGGAGCCTGGTAATTCTAGTGGGTTACCTATAATTTGTACTTCTACTAGAAATCAAGTAATTCCTATACGTTACTAAAATGTGAGATATTGTATGATAGCACATTAAACTTTTGATGTATAAATTGCATTAAGCATGTTCCTTACATTATAATTATTTGCCTAATAATGTTAACATAAAATTCTGTAAAATGGAGTGCATCGAATTGTATAAAGTATTATGGGTATGAAAACAAGTGAAAATGGGTTTAATGTTGGGAATAAATTCTATATGATGTGTAAATGTAATATGATAGCTTGAGCATATGTAGGTGTATTTTTAACTTAATTATTAGTTTTGTGGGCCTTAGGGGTAATTTGTTCCGTTCAAGTATATCATGATATTTTTCCAATACTTATGCCTAATTTGTATTATTTATTGATGAGCATGGGAATATGTGATTTTGGATGAATTAGATACACATGTTAGGATTTTACGTACTATATTATGTGTAAGGGTAAAATAATCATTTAATTTGTTTGGTAATTTAACTATGAAGTTCCTCAATAATAGACTTTTGTAAATGAATGTACACTTATTTTATATATGCAGTTGTATAAAACCTTTTAACCCATCTCAATTATGCATTACTTATCTTGGTTATTACATACTTTTTCAATTTTTAGCTATACTCTATATAAGGTTTTATATGCCCAAGCATTATTTAGATGATGAATTTGATCCATAGTTCAAATGACATTTCCCCCCTCGTAACTATAATATATTGACACATAGGTATACATATGTATGCTTGTCTATAAGTCTGGCACAAATTTATAAGTAGTTATTTTTTATTCAACTTAGTAAATATATATATAAGAATGAAAATGTACTAGTAATGCACTATTTTTTTGTACACAAATCTATTTAACTCATAATATTCTCATTAAATTTATTTCCTTTGACCTATAGCTAAATGAAGATAGGATTTAGCCACACAAAAACATATTTTCTGTTGTATTTTTGTGGTGAATTTGTTATGAAAATATTTTTTGTGACAAAATTGTAATAAGACAGATAAAAAATATTTTTACATAACAATTTTGCAACAAATTAAAAATAAGAAAATATTTTTTAATGATAAATTTATTGTTAATTAGCTTTGAAATACTTTTTTATGGTAGATTTATGGCGAGTTCATTATAAAAATAATTTTTTATAGCTAATTCGTGGCATATTTGCCATGAAAATATTTTTCTTGTAGTGAATTAGCCATATATATATATAGGGGAATAGTCACATACAAACTTTTGTTAATATACAAACATAAGAACCAATCTCATCCATTAGATCAAAATTTAATCAACATTTAAGATTTTCTTAATACCAAACCAAAAAACTAACCCAAACCTATATCCAAACAAAATATCCAAGCTTCTAAAACCATAAACTATACAAATCCAAAACCCTAAACCCTAAACCCTAAACCCTCAAAACCCTCAAAACCCTAAACCCCAAACCTTAAACCCTAAACCCTCTAAACCCGAAAACATAAACCCCAAACCATCAAAACCCCAAACCCTAAACCCCAAAACCTAAACCATAAACCCAAACCCCTCTAAACCCTAAACCCTAAACCCCAAACCCCAAACCCCAAATCCTAAACCCTAAACCCCAAACCCCAAACCCTAAACCCCAAACC
Organism: Tamarix austromongolica; assembly: GCA_039764185.1. Classification (NCBI taxonomy): domain Eukaryota; kingdom Viridiplantae; phylum Streptophyta; class Magnoliopsida; order Caryophyllales; family Tamaricaceae; genus Tamarix; species Tamarix austromongolica. The sequence continues at coordinate 69,913,116 of CM077815.1, read as the reverse complement.
CCAAACCCTCTAAACCATAAACCCTCTAAACCCCAAACCCTAAACCATAAACCCCAAACCCTCTAAACCCTAAACCCCAAACCCCAAACCCTCTAAACCATAAACCCCTAAACCCCAAACCCTCTAAACCCTAAACCCTAAACTATAAAACCTTAAACCCTAAACCCTCTAAACCTTAAACCCTAAAACCCTAACCCTAAACCCTAAACCTCTAACCCCTAAACCCTAAACCGTAACACCCTAAACCCTCTAAAACCAAAACCCTAAACCCCAAACCCTCTAAACCCTAAACCCAAAACCACTAAACCCTAAACCCTAAACCCCAAAATATCTAAACCCTAAACCCTCACCCTATAAACCGTAAACCGCAAACCCTCTAAACCCTCTACACCCCAAATCCTCTAAACCATAAACCCTAAAACCTCTAAATAGTATAAACATGTGCACTACTTTCTAATCCTAGAAAAGAGGCGCGAGCAAAAACAACCAGATTGTGTCATTTGGAAAAAAAAGGTTAAGGGTGTAACTTTATCAAATATAATAAAAAAATAAATTAAGAAATTTATTTATTAATTTATAATATAAGCTAATATAATTATTTTGATCATTTAACTCTAGAATAGGTCATCAAGAGGTAGGAAGCTAAAAATGAAAAAAAAAGTTGGTGCCTTCTAAGCTACTCAGCATTTGTTGTACTTGATTATTATGAGGTGATAATCACCAAATAATTAAACATGGTTGAGAACATACAATGAAAATTTCTCATGCGCACTCACGAAGATATACCATACTGCTAATGTAATGTCACTAATTTCCTTTTTCTTAAAAACTTCGGCACCAAAAATCAGTGAATATTTTCCTCGCAACTATTGTGAGACAGACATTCTCATTCATTCTTTAGCCACCACTTTCTTTCCCTTCAAAGCACTATGGATTTGTGTTCCAAAACTGCTTTCAAAAATTGCTTCTCATTTTTTAAAATTGATTCATTGGAGGCTCGAATGATTTATAATGGCTGAGAAACAACAACTTCAGGGTATGAATTACATGATGACCCATTCGGCAGCAAGGGAATACCAAATCTAGTAAGAGTATATGCAATATTTTTATTCCCACATGATCGAGGTAGAAAGGATATTTCAGAGTTATTATTCTGAGCCAATAACTCTCTAAGAAAAATACATACAATAAGAATAATATGGACTACTCATAGCGTAGTGCTTGTTTGGTATGACTTAAAATTTGATATGGTGAGGCTGAGGACCAATGTGATTGAGTGAGAGGAAGAACCAAATCAAACTCAAGGAATAACACAATACTCAATTTCGTTATAATTAAGAAAATGCTAATTGACCCTCCAACCATAAACAACGAACAGAAAATCGAATACCTCTGTGCTCCTGCTCAGATCGTGATGTCGCCCTTCTCCTTGTCTCCCGTGTGGTAGTGTAGTGGCGGTTGAAGAATGGAGGAGCTAAGGTCTGGTCAAAGAGAACAGCGGCTAAGCTTGTCTGCTGGTCTACAAAGCTCGTCGGAGTAGAGGAGGAGTGAAAATTGAGGGAGGTCGGGCACTTTGCTCGATCTGTCAGCAGATGGGAGGAGCAGGTCGATGGAGAGATGTAGAAGTAGAAATGAAGATGGAGAGATGGAGAAACGGGTGCGATGGAGAGGGAGAGAGGTGCGATGGAGAAGGAGAAATAGGTGCAAATGGGTATGGGGGTCGGGTGCGAAGGCAGGGGTATGGATCGAAACAGAAGGGGGCAGGACAGAGGGGTTTGGAGGCTCGACGAAGGCAAAACAAACAGGTCTTACGAGACCCGTTTTTATCCGTTCAACCATAAGATCTAATTTAGATCTAATAGCCAGTATTTATTCTTACGTTTGTATATAAAATACTGTTTGTATATGACCTTAAATCTATATATATTTGTAAGTATTTAGCTACAGATATTTCTTTCCTGTAGCAAAAAATTACATGGCCCCTACAATTTTCACTATTTCTATTTAAATCATAATGTCACATGTTGTATAAAAAATTTGGCTTCTAATTCATACTTTCGGTGTCCATTTTTGTAGCCCGTGTGACTACTTACTTTAGTGATAGTCATAATAGAGAAAAAGACAAGGAGGTGTAGGTACTCTCCCAAATAAGACAAGGATATGTGAACAAAAGAGGACAAAGAATAGGATAGGGATAGACATTCTTAAGTTGAAAATAATATTAATAAGAATATTTATATTACTTTATAATGTAATTATAATATTAATGTTTGAAATTAATATTTTTAAGGCATTCTCATTATTAATGTTAATAATAATATTTTATATTAATTTTCCCTTTCTAATAAATAATTGTTTAATTAAAATAATTTTTGAAATTACTATGGTAAATTTTATTTTCAAATTTAATAATATTATTAATTTAAAATTTAAAATAATATAATTACTAGTTTAATATTTATAATAATTATTACTATTCATATAATTTTGTATTTAATATTATCATTGGATTTTGAAATTAACATACTTATAATTTATAAATGAAATAATTGAGTTAGATAAATTTGGCGGAGGTATAAATTAATTGGAGTGTGTGTTTAAATATTATTTTGGGAAACATTAATGTGAAAAGAAAATGGTTGAAGAGCAAAATTAGAAGCCCAAGAGCTTTTTTGTAACACAAGAAACATGTGACTTTTGAGTTTATTAATTATGGGGACTCACTTGGCTCAATGTTCGTATATCAATGGAAGTTTCATCCTCGAACAGTAGAATCAAAACGGGAGCGGAGATTATTATAAATCGAATACAATACAATGCCAAATATTTCTTATTTAACATAAAATCGAGACATGCTCTCAGTTCTTCCATTCCGGCTCCAACTTTAGCATCTCATCACCATCAATCTAGCTAACGGAATCCGTCGATAATTTTTTCTCGTGCACGAAAAAGAAAACTAGATTAAAAAACAAATGGATAAACATATTAAAATAAACGAAAACTTCACAGTCAGAGAGTATATATTGTGCGACTTCCCGGTGGCGGTGGTTAGTTTTTGCATGTTTGATTAGATGATCGGCGCGCGAATGCTTTGATTAGATCAAAGAAACACGAGCCCTGTCCAGAATTACAGAAGCATCGGTGAATGTTTGTCGTGCGCATCACTTCTGTTGTATGTGTATATATGATTGTAGGCTATGATATGATCTCTCGGCACGTACTGCACCGCAATCACAACTCATGTGAGGTTGGTTGGTATCACGTCACCACATAGCAGCTAGCCGTGCACCAGTTCAATGAACCCCCTGGAGTAGCCAGCTGATGCAACCTTTGATTCCCTACATTATATGGGCAGACGAGATAAGCGTCAGTAGTGGCAAATAATATTTAAATGGGATTTAAAAAATAAAAGAGAGAGGGAAAAGGAATTAATATACTTGAGAGCTAGCTGTTTTAGTGCTTCCTCTGAAGTGTAAACGTAATGGCTACCCAGCCAGCGGTTGGCACCGTACATCCCTAAAACAAGATACTTAGATAATTAGGGATGTCAATCAGATGACTTTTATTCGAAATTTAACGAATTTTATCTATTAGATGTGTAAACGGATATGAATACGGATATAAAAGAAGGAAAGAAATATCCGTCAAATTTGTATATAGATATGAGTAAGGAATAATCAAATCCGTACATGTACCCGTATTCGTTTACCCGATATAAAATTATATTTTTATCTTTATTTATGTAACTTTAAGTATATTTTGTAAAGTTAAAAGTAAAGATATGATTAATTTTTAACAATTTAAGTATATAATTCTAACATTAAATGATTTTTACTTTATATTTAATAACTTTTATCCGATAAATATGTAAACGGATATAGATAAGGAAAAAAATATCCGTTAAATTTGGATATAGATATGAATATAGATTTTCTTATTGAATTTAGGTAATGGATAGGATACCCAATTTATACTCGATCAGTTGCTATCCTTATAGATGATTCTATATAAAAAAAAAAACATAATAATTCACGCTGATTAGGTGGTGCATGGTTCTCCATCGACCCAACTCGCATCACCAAATTAATTATGTGGTTACTCAAAAATTTAAACCCCTCCATCACGAGGCTTTTAATCTGTCTCACTTTGCGCAAGCAATGACGGTGGTACAAAAGGGGCCCACTCAACGCCACCGGTTAGTTGCCGGATGATGGCTCTAGTTTGTTGGATGTACGACTTGTATTACTATTTTTGATTTATGGGTTTACAATTTTCTAAAAAATATAATACCCTTATCTTATATTTTTTTTTTTTTGATAATTGTTGTTACACAACGATCAGCGATCAACAAAAGAGTACAAGATAAGAAATCCTCCTAACTTAACAGAGCCTGAATATTATGGACCACATCTTCCGACCTATAGGGAAACTCTCTCCTACCATTCTTAATCCAGAACCCAATTCTCATCTTTATTAGCATGAGCATCCATCGGTCACAGACATCTACCTTGTCGAAGACTTTCTTATTCCTGAATTCCCAAATAGTGCCCAGAATAGCAAAGAATGCCGCTCGCCAAATCTCCCCTCTCAATCCTTTGCTGGGGAAACCCAACCATGCTACTACGTTTTCCTCAACTGCCTTAGGTATCACCCAGTGATACCCTATCCACTCACATATCTCATACCACGTTTTCCCTGTCACAGGGCAATGTAAGAACAGGTGATTGACCGTCTCTTGCTCATTGTTGCACAAAGGGCACCGAATATCTCCTGAGTCGATGATCCTCATTCTAGCCAGTCTTTCTTTTGTGTTGAGCTTCTGTTGAACCGCAAACCATGCAGTGAGGCTAAATCTCGGAGGTGCTATGCTACTCCACATAAGATTAACCGCTTCAGGTATCCCATCATTCCCTACGGAAAGCTGGTAATAAGTCTGACAATACGAACTTACAGAGAACATCCCATTAGCTTCGTATTCCCAGCCTACAGAATCCTGCTCTGCCTTCCTCAAATAGTGCTGATCGATCAACTCTTGCAGATGCTTCACTTGGTCCTCCTCCCATCCGAACAGTCGTCTTCTCCATCGAAGGTTCCATGCCCATCTCAAACCATCCCATTTCCCCATCTCTGCTATCTTCTTCTCCTTCTGCTCGGACACTATGAAGAGTCTTGGGAATAGATCCCTCAAAGGGCCTGCCCTTGTCCAATCATCGTGCCAAAACCTGACTCTCTGTCCATCCCCTATGATGATCTTCATTCCCGATCTCAGTGTGGGGCAGTCTTTCCCTGCTCCTACAATATCAATCCATGGAGACCACTTTCTTCTTGAGGTAGTAATCTCAAACGTCCCTGCATTATCCCCCAAATGGATGGAGGAGATAATTCTCTTCCATGACGCACCTTCCACAGAGTAGAACCTCCACCACCATTTAAAGAGAAGAGCATTGTTCCTTAGGATTAAATCTCCCACACCTAGCCCTCCTAATGACTTAGGCCTCTGGATCAGACTCCATTTGACTAATGGTAATCCCTTTCTGTCCCCTTTACCACTCCAAAAAAATCTTCTCTGGATTCTTATAATTTCCTTAGCAACCCCCACTGGTAACTTAAACAAACTCATATAATACAACGGGAGGCTATTCAATACGCTTTTGATGAGTACTATCCGTCCAGCTCTTGATAACACTCTCGCTTTCCACCCTGCTAGCTTCTGCTTAATCTTCTCAATCACCGGTTTCCATACTTCCAGCTTCCCTGTAGAAGCTCCTAAAGGGAGGCCAAGGTAGCTTAGAGGGACCTTATATGTCACCAATAATTTTGTTTGAATTAATAAAACGGAGATAGATCGCGGCATATATTAAACTAGTCTAAAAAATATACATATACAATTATAAATGTATATAAATAATTAATTTTCTAACCAATAACTTTAATTATAGATAAAAAAATATCTTCTTATATTTCGACCGTCCGAATTACTATAATTATTTTATTTTTTACACCTAAAACATGTAAAATATGGTGCGATTTAAACTCAAAATTTCTTAAAAAATAGTTGAAGCCTTCTACTCTGGACTAAAGAAAGAATCACATAAACAACCCAAATTGTGGTAAGTGGGGTGTGATGTTATATTATGTGGTTACTCAAAAAAATTAAACATCTCCTTAAAAATTGGGGTTTACAATTGCCGTATTGTGATTGCCATAACTAAACGTGTACAAATATATAATGAGGGGCAATTTGAATATGACTTCTCCCCCACCCCACTTGGTGAACAAATGAGCCTCAACCCCTTAACGGATGTTTTGTACGTGGCGGGAAAAGATTAGCTTGTTTCTTACGTCTTTTCTAAAATGCATTCGGAAGGTAGAATATTCTTTCCGGAAAAATGTGCTCATTTTTTTTCACCAAACATATATATAGATTAGTATTTTTATTATAAGTTTTTTTCCTCCGTTTTAATTAATACATTGTAAAATTTTCTTTTCCTTACCTTTATTTCCGCGTTTTGTCTCGTTACCTTTTAATGATGTGCATTTCTTATTTATTGTCTCATTTTAATTCATATATTATGCGATGTTATATGACGCTTTTGGAATCAATGTATATTCATTATTGCCAATGTACATCATTAACCCAAAAAATAATAATTATGGAGGTGAACGTAAAATAAAATAATGTATAGTGATGTGTTTAAATATATGCTTTAACTTATTTTTTTATTTATTTGAAATAATTTGTACCAATTTTTGCTATAATATAAAAATAATATATTAGGTAAAGAATAACAACAATATACAGTATGTTTGACATGTTCTATCTTATAAGTTGACTTTTAGCTAAAAGCTCTTTTGAAGAAGAAAAAAAAATAGTCCGACAAAGAGCTTATCAACCTCATATTTTATAACTATAAATAAGTGTTGTTAGACTTTAATAATATTAATTAAGCAAGCATAATTATTCTACAATCATCATTTTTACAAACTTCAAAGAATCAAAGAGAGTTTTAATTTTATATTTTTAAATCCAAATCAAACTTCTCTAGTGCTTAATTTGTTCTTCATACTTAATTAGAGTGCCCATACACTTGAAATTCATATTTCTCTAGTCAGATTAAAATCTTCACTAATGATTACTCATTTTCTTATGATATCTAGTAAATATTAGTGTCTTATTCATTCAAACTTATCATCTCAAACATAGGTAAAGAGTGGTGTGTTGCCTATTATTCCTGAGAAAAGTCATTAAGATTATAGTCTCATAAATCTTAAGAGGATAACCCAACAAAGTGTAAATCATCTATGCAGGTGAAGAGGAACCAATTATCTTAGAGGGATGAATCTGGGACATGGACAGGACTTACGAGGCAGTTGATTTCCCACCTGCTTGAAAGGTGAGTATAGTAGCTTACTTCATTTGGAGTGTTATAGACACTCGATGTGTAGATTGTCATGCATAGGGGAGATTGCCGATGTCCTGGGAGGACTTCAATAAGATGATCTGCATGAACTTTTATCCGGAGAACCTTAAGAAGGATAAGGTTAAGGAGTTTATGTAATTGACCCAAGGAAGCATGATATTATGACAATACCACACTCAATACATAAAGTTGTTGATGTTTGCTCTGGGTATAGTGGCTCATGAGTTGATAATTGTATACTAGTTTGAGACATTCGGAGGATGATGGGTTTTGTGGCTTTTGAGGACTTAGACACATTGTATGAGCAGGTATTTGTTTCTACTACAATGATTTAGAAGCAAGCTTCCATCATAGGTAAGAGGAAGTTAGAGAAACAAGGTTTTGGAGGCCAGATTTAGTTTTGGGGACGTCAAACTCTAAGTTATCAACACAGGTGTTAGACAAGTGCACAGAGCAAATATGCAGGACAGCTAATACGCTTCATATGTCATTTTTTTTGTCAAGACCATCCATGATGAGATTATCAAGGCACATCTATTCAATGTTGAGTTCATGGTTAGTGATTGCCAGCATTAGTTCCAACAATAAGGATCATTTGTACACTAGTAGCAAGCCTATTTTCAGCGAATCTACCAGCCACAACCACAACCACACCAGCAGCATTAGTAGAGGGCATTGCCCCCAACTAGTGTGCAACCTAGTAAGGCTAAGGGGAGACCCAAGGGTCTCACCCATTTCCTTAGGGAGAAAGGCAGACCCAACGTTCTAGTAGGTATCATGGAGGATACTAGTGAGAATAGTTAAGTGGGTGCCTAAATAACATTAGTTAGGTAGAGGTTGATTGGTAGCTGGATGTGGTAAGTGATTTCTTCATCATCATCTCATTACCAATACATGTGTTGTTTCATTTAGGTTCATTTTTGTCTTTTCTATGTATTACTTTTATTACTAGAGTTACCTTGTCTCCATCTGCTTGTGTCTATATCTGTGATTTTTCTTTATGGAGATAAACTAAATTGTACTAGATGCTACTAGGATGTGGCCTTAAATATAAGTGGAGTAGAATTTCTATTGGGATTTTGCTGAGATGGACTTGTGGGACTTTGATGTTATCCTTGGGATTGATACATTGAGGAGGTATCAAGTCGTGATAGATTGTGCATAGGAGCGAGTAGCGTTCTAGGGACCTCAAGGTGATAAGGTATTTTATAGGAGATGCAAGCCTAGATCTACGATGAAAGTCATATCTAACCATACGTTATATTATTTGGTGTAGAGAAGTTACCCTATGTACCTGCGCATAGTTCATGTGTTGAATAAGGATGTGTTGGCATTAGAAGACATTTCAAATGCTTAAGAGTTTGCTAACATATTTTTAGAGGAGATATTTGGTAAGTTGTGGGCACGTGAGATAGACTTCACCATTGAGCTAGTACTGGGGACTGAGCTAGCTTCAAAGGCACCTTATCGGATGGCATTGGTAGAGTTATGAGAGTTAAATTCATAAATAGAGGAGTCAGTGGCTCATGGCCATATCCAACTAAGTGTGTCTCCCTAGGAATCACCCGTTCTATTTGTGAAGAAGAAGGATGGGAGCCTTCTTATATATATTGATTATCGGGGTCAAAACTAGTTAACAATGAAGAATTGATATTCACTTTTGAATATCGATGACTTGTTTGATTATCTCTAGGGTGCTTTGATCTTCTTGAAGATTAACTTGAGGTTAAGTTATCATCAGCTACACTTCGCTAAGGCAGACATCATGAAGATGGATTTTAGGACACGGTATGGGAACTATAAGTTCACGATGAAACCTTTTGAGCTCACCAATGCACCTATTATATTTATGAAATTAATGATGTCCTATTTCGGACATTTTTTGATCATTTTGTGGTGGTCTTATTAGATAATGTTTTGGTAAACTCTTGGAGTAGAGAGGAGTAGGATCAACATCTTTGCATCATTTTTTCACTCCTTAGAGAGTACACGTTATATGAAAAACTCTCTAAGCGTGAGTTTTAGCTTTGGGATGTTTCATTTATAGGTAAGGTGGTTTCATGAGGAGGATTCACTATTGATATCGTGAAGATTTTGGCATTCACCTAGTGAAAGGCACCCACTAGCATTCTCAAGGTTCGTAGTTCCTAGGTTTTATTTAGGAATTCTTGAAGGTATATCATCCTTTAATGAACCTTATAAAGAAGAATACTAGATTCCAATGGGATGATGCATGTGAGGGCACATTTCAAGAGTTGAAGTGACGTCGTACTGCAACATTAGTGTTGACTTTACCATTGAGACTAGACGAGTTTGAGGTATACAATGATGAGTCGAAGCATGGACTTGGTTGTGTATTGATACAATATGGTAAGTTAGTAGCTTACACTTCTTGTTAGTTTAAGAAGCATGAGTAGAACTATATTACACTTGATTTGGAGTTTCTCACAGTTGTCATCGTGTTAAAAATATTTAGGCACTATCTGTACAGGACATAACGTAAATTCTTTGCTAAACATAAGAATCTCAAGTATATATTAACTTAGAATGATATATATATGAGGTACGGTCAAGGTCATTGAAAATGCCTTAAGTAGGAAGACATTACACTTAATTAATTCTTGTGTGTTGGATAATTAGTTGCTTGAGGATCATGGTATGATAAGGATAGAGCTCATCCAATAGGGTGATTTGGAGGTCCAAATAAGTGGTTTGATGATTACGCCAACTATGTTTGATGAGATCTGAGTGAGATAGCTTGGGGATATTAATCTCAAGAGGATTTAGCAAAAGATATTGGATGATCAATCTAAGGGATTTCATGTTCATGAGGATGGTATCATTTGCTATAAGGGTCATTAACGTACTATAGAGTTATGCTAATTTGAAGTGCCAGATTTTGGAGGAGGATCACTATACTCCATATTCCATCCCCCTAGGAGGAGATAAAGTGTACAAAGACCACAAAAAAATATACTATTGGCCTCGTATGAAGTGAGAGGTAGTAGAGTTCGTGTCAAAGTGTCTATATTGTCAAAAGGTTAAGATAGAGCACTAGAGGCTTGTAGCATTAGCCCAGCCTTTAGATATTCTAAGGTGTAAATGGGACTCCATCTCTATATTTTATGAGCGAACAACCGAGGACTCACAATGGGTGCGATATGATCTATGTTTTTGTTAATTGGTTGACTAAATCCACATTTTTTTTTGTTCTGATGAATTTAATCTAGAGCATGGATCAATAAGTCAATGATTAAATGAGTTTTATTATGACTAAATATAGTACACCACTAAAATAGGCTCTAATAGTTATGTGAGGTTCCTTTTGCACTTATAGGAGAAGTTCTAGGAGGATATAGGCACATAATCGAGGGTGATTACTACCTTTCACCTAGCTATAGACAAGTAGACCGAGAGGATGCTTCAGACACTTGAGGACATGATACAAGCTTTTATTTTGGACTTTTGAGGTGGCCGAGAGGATCATCTACATTTGGTGGAGTTCTTGTATAATATAATTTTTCACATCAATATAGGGATTCCACCCTTTGAGGCTTTGTATGAACGCAAGTGTCGGACACCCTTGTGTTGGAGTGAAATTAGTGATATTGTTGTACTTGGACTAGATATGATTGAGGAGATGACTTAACAATTTTGGTTGACCAACATCAGATGAACCCTACTTAGAGTTAATATAAGAGCTATACTGGTCATAGGCACCATAGTGAAGGATTTGAGCCCATGGACAAAGTTTAGTTGAAGGGATCACCCACCAAAGGTGTGTTGAGGTTTGGTAGGAAGGGTAAGTTGAGCTCGAGATATATTATTCCTTATAAGATTATTGATAGGGTTGGTGAGGTTTCTTACTACTTCACACTTCCATCAGAGTTAACTCGAGTCCACAACATCTTCTACATCTCGCAATTAAGGAAGTATGTTATAGATCATTCCCATGTGATTGAGTTTGACAATTCATTATCCCATGTGGAGGTGTCTTTGAATATTCTCGACCTTAAGGTAAGACAAACCTATAAAAGATAAGTTCTATTTGTGATGATTCTATAGAGATACCATGGAGTAGAGAAGGCAACCTAAGAGATATAAGGGAATAAGCAAAAATTTCATTCAAAGCTTTTTAGCACAAGTGTGAGTATGTTTTCGAGTTCTCTCTCTTTTAAGGGGTAGTACCCGATAGTGTAGTGTCAAATTCGGTAGAGTTAACCACCAAGATCACTTTTCATTACATCCTTTTCATCTTCTTTCCTATCTTTGACTTATTAACTTTGAGGATAAAGTCTCTTTTAAGGTGGTAGTGATGTAACAACCCAAATTTTGTATTATTTTAATCTTGAGTAATTAATATGTTAACCTAATCCTAATCTCAAAAAGTTAATATTTTTACCTCACCTTAATTCCTTAATCCTAAACTCTAAATCTAATTCTAATCTTTATTCTAGATAATTTATATTTTAACCTAACCCTATATGATTGTTAATTAAGTTTACTCTAATTCCCTAATCTATATTATTTTAACGTAATTCCAATCCTAAACTTCCTTTCTTTCTTTTTCCCTTTTTCCTTTTTGTCCTCCTTTTCTTTGCCCTTTTTCTTATTCTCCCCTAGCTTCCTTACTCTTCTTCCTTTTTTCCCTGTGGGATTCCCTCTTATCTTGATAAAGTTCCTTCTGTCATGATCAAACCCTAAACCTACATATCTTACCTTTATAATCACCACCATCATATCCTATATCTAAAGGAATGTGTTTCATTAAATATGTCACCCCAAAGTCATTGTGTATGTGCCCATAACCTTGTCATACCCTCTCTATTGATTCTCAATAACTCATGCCACCTCTTCTCTATACATACCTTTATAGTCTCTTTCCTTGCCTCATTTAATTTCTCAAAAACCTCTCTTAAGACTCCCTCTATCTTCCCTCAACTTACATGTGCATTATTGCCATTTTTTAGCTAACTCCACAAATTTTCCTAAATTAATTAACCCTCACTTAGGCCTCCCCTTAGAAATGGAAAAAGTTGGCATTTCCATCCCCCTTAGCAATAATAGAAAGTGTCATTTCTCCTTCCTTAGTTATGGAACCAAGTGTCATTGCACCCCCTTTGTTGCACTAAGTTATATCACAGTTATTTGACACTTGTGCGCTTTGGTTTTGCTCTATTTTCACCCTTCTTTGCCTTACCCTTTCATTTATTTTATCTCAAGTTATAATTGTGTTTTATTCCTAATTATTAGGTGATTATATGGAGTTCTCGGAAGAGGAGGGTTAGACTTATACGTGTTTAGAGACCGGATTTTTGGTAAAGATGGTTGTCATAGGTAGGAGCTTTTAACATGTTATATGTCATTTGTGTGAAATAACATGTTTGGTGTTATTATATTTTTAATTTCATGTTGTTAATTATTTTATGTGATAATGTGGTATCATATGATGGAAATTGAGTAAGATGTGAAACAACAAGCTTATATGATATTGTTGAGATAATTATTATGTTATAAACCCTAAATGCATGAGTATGATATATAATATTGTAATGTGGTTTTGATAAAGTATGGTAAGTGGGAAATGATTTTATTTAATATGTACAATCATGTAATGAGTTGAGAATTGAAAAATAATGATATTAGACAAATATGGTTTTTGTGAAATTTGGGTGTTTTGGCATCTTTAAAGGTATTTGGGTTAATATAGGTTAAATGTGAAATATTTGATATTTTAAAGTGTTGAATGGATTAAAATAATTTAAACATATTATGGGGCTATTTAAAGTAATTATTAGTGGCTTAAGTCCCAAAAATAAGAAAATGACATAAATTGGAAATAGTAACATTTAAGGTGGTGTTGTTATAGCATGTGTAAGACACCAGAGTTACACTTTAGTTTTGGATATATTGTTGATATTGGAATTTTAGGAATAAATATATAATTTTATTATTAAATTAATCTTATGGGGAAGTTATTCTTAACTTGTGAAATTAGGATTTCATAAGTATTGTGAATAATAATTCTAGATATAGGATTATTATTGCATATGTAAGACGTTAGAGTTAAACCTTAATTTTTTGATATGTTGATAATAATAATATTTGAATGTATGGATTTTAAAAACATTTTCCATTAAGAGTATCATGTTTGTATATATAACCTAAAGATGTTTAAATAGTCGTTTCTAGCAATTGGTATATGATGCGTCCGAGAATACCTTGCTACAAATACTTGAGTGTGTTATATCAATGGTAATTTAGTAATTTTAAGATAAATTTTTTAAAACAAGTCAAGACTCCTATAATCTTCATTATTTGAGGGCAATAGATTGCAATTACTATAGTATTTCTCTTTTAATGACATAATATTGCATGAAGGAAAGAACAACCAAGTGTCTCTACACATTTTGCTAAAATTTAAGGGTATTCTTATTTGGAAAAAAGCATTTTACTTTATAGAAAACATTTATCCCGTTAGGGAATGGTAAATTTTGTCGTAGTTCCCCCTACCCCACCGAAAAATTTTGTTCCACTGCTCCCCCAATCACGAGCAAATTTTTCCAACCCTCCCCACTATCAAAAACTGTCAAACCCCCTACAAACGACAAATATTGCCAAACCCACCCTTGCCAATGGCAAATAATGCTGAACCCTCCCACTGCCCTAGATTTTTTTTTCAAGAGCATGCTATTGCTCCCAACTACCTCCCACAAACACTAAGTACAAAAATTTATCTTCAACAATGTGGTTTTGTGAATTATAAGGACTGGTTATGCATATTGCAAGGAAGAAGAAAAAATGTCTGAAGAACAGATATAATGACGTTAGATAAGCATTGATTTTTTTTCGAAAAAATTGTCAAATATAAATGTATTGTTTCAATTTGTATAACCTAAACGCGCATATAAAGGAACAACTTCAACATTTTTATTCTTAATCATTGAGAAATAAAGTATACGTTTCAATATAAAATTTTCATTAGAGGAAGTCTTTGTTAAATCTTTTGATAAAATTGTACATTTTTTAAACACTTATAATGAATATTGAATTTGAAAGCCCTTCAAACTATGACAAGTTTGGAACTCTGACAAGATACAGTGAGTTTGGAACTCTGATGAACTTCAAATATGGGGTCACAATTCCAAATTATTATGATGATGGATTTAGAATATCGATAAGCTATGGATATATAGTAGAAATACAAATGAATTCTCCAAATATTAACTACAACTTACAGGAAGAGGTAAATATATAATTTTTTTAGTATTGTTGTCGACTAATTTACCATGATAAATTTAATATTTCTCTTTATTATATTATAATGGTAAGCAAAATGACACATCCTGACATTTAAGTAGCATAAGCTTTGTAAGCCATCCCAAGTTGTTGATGTAGAATAGCAAGTGTGGTTTCTCCCCCCATACATAACCTTCAATCTGGCTAACATCTTGAAGGAAAATGATATAGTACATATTTACTTTATCAATCGACTTATCAACAAAAAATGATAAGTCAATCAACCATAATAAATACCCGTTTTCTTTTTTCTCGTCCCCGAACCAGTATGATTTGCATACCTCCTGTAGCCATTTAATTAGAAGCCCACCCTTTCGAGTGACTTCATTCACTTTCATTTCCTCCACCCTAAACAAGGCCCCCATTGTACCAATCAATTTCCTACGTATGTCAGTAGTCATTTCCAAATGTAATGGATTACCATCAACTCGTAGCCCTAATATGCGATGTGCATCTAAAAGGATTATTGTCATCTTACCTGATGGCATATGAAAGCTCTTGGTGTCTGGTTTTCATCTCTCAATAAATGTTGAAATAAGTGACACATTCGTATGTTAAAATGTGCAAGTTGGAAGGTTTGAAAATCATGTTTGACATATCAGAGCAAACACCCATTCATTTATGCTTCCAAGAAAAATTTTCAGAACCTTCTATCTGGTGTGGATCATAGGACATCCACAATCCTAAAAAATAAAATTAACATATGTGATGAATATATATGATTTGTTACAAATAAAATAAGAAATATTTAATAATGCATATAATAAGCATACCTTTCCTAACCATAAATCTAAAGCGGTGAATCACTGAAGCTTGGGCTCAAATTAGGGATGATTAGACCTCCAGGACATGGCCCTAACAAGTACCATTCATCCTTTATTTGTATATTGTGTTCATCTTAAATGGCATCATCAACATCCCTATCATCATCCTCTATAATCTTCATCATTGTCATCATCATCACACACATACTTTGATTGGACCTCCAGGACATGGCCCTAACAAGTACCATTCATCCTTCATTTGTATATTGTGTTCATTTTAAATGGCATCACTAGCATCCCTATCATCATTGTCTGTATAATCTTCATCATTGTCGTCATCATCATCGTCATCACACACATACATTGATGATGATGATTGATTAGTAATATGCGGTAATGATACTAGCAAATCTAATGATGAACTAGAACTACTAACAGTAGGTGGGTGAATTAAGGATGATAGTACTCCCATGTCAAGATAAGTTAGTGAGGTAAGAAAATTTGCATATTCTATAGATAATGAAAAACCTCCATACCCAGAACCTTCGACCCTCGAACCTTCGTACCCCAAACCTCCAACCTTGGAACCATCGTACACCAAACTTGCTAACTCCGAAGCCCCTACTCCCAAATCTCCATACCCTGAACCTTTGTACCGTAAACCTCCAAACTTTGAATGCCCTACCATCAAGCCTCTATGCCCTGAACCTCCAAACCCTAAACCTCTATACCCCAAAATGCCAGCATAGGCCATAAATGATGGACGACCTGCATAGTCTGCAAATGTTGGAATGGTAGGAGCTTCATGAATAGACCTTAGTTGTTTAGGAGCTTCTGCATGTTATTTTTGTTTAGATGCTTATTTTGGTTTGTTGGCTACTTTTTTTTTTAAATCTATGTAATCCTCTGGTAATACTTCTTTTTAGACTTTTTAGATGAGACATTGGAGTAGGTTGTTCCGTTACTTTTCAGTTATGTTGTGAAGATGCACTCATAGGACGACCTTTAGTTCTATTTACTACTTTGTCTAGTCTGTGACTCATTTGGATTTCAATAACAAAATTAATCTATTAACCAATCAATATAATTAAAAACATTCATCAATAACCCTCACCACATTACAATATTTAACATATTTAATGAAAATATAAAACCTAATAAATATCAAATCATATGTAAATAATAAAATAACACAATTAACAGAGTATAATATATCTAAAAATATAATGAATAAATTTAACCAAATTAAAAATAATTAAAAATATAAAAAAAATTACCCCTGCGAATGGCCATGGGAAACCCTACAATACCGACAATTTTAGCCAAGTCAATATTTAGTTAAAATAATAGAGCGTAATTGACAAAGTATAAGAGATTAAAAATTATAAATAACAAATTTAACTAAAATAACCATAATTAAAAACCACAATTAATAAACCATAATTAATAAACTTAAGTACCCTTCCAAACGATAACCAAAACTCCTATAATACCGACAGATTTTGCCAAACCCATATTTAATTATTATAACATAGCATAATTAATAGAGTATAATATATCCATAAACATAATGAACAAATTTAAATAAATTATCCATAATTAATATAAACATGATTAAAAAACTGTAATTAATATACATGATTACAAATATAATTAATACAAACATAATTAGTATACAATAATTACATAACTTAATTAATACAAACAGAATTAACAAACCATCTACCCAACCAAAACTATCATCCACATCACAAATCATAATTATTAATTAACAAACCATAAATAATACAATCATAATAATAATTATCAATTAATATTTAATATTAATTAATAATAACATAATTAATACACACATATTTAACAAAACACAAAAATTAATAAATACAATAATCACAAACCTTTAGTTTATAGGAAAAAATTATATTTCATTTTACACAAATTAATTCAAAAACCATACAAACCATGATTATTAATTAACAAACCATAATTATTACAAACATAACAAAATCATCCACATTGACATTGTCAGCCATTGAACCCCCTACTCCGCAGCAAAATGTGTCGTTGAACCCCCACCCCCACCGACTCAATTTGTTGTTGATCCCTCCCCCCATCAACACAAACGTCCAATCTTACTCCCCCTTGATAATTTTTATTGTTATCCCGCCGCACTCTAAATTTTTTTTAGATCTATCATCTCCTTAAAAAAAATTCCTGAACATCAGCAAAATTTATTGATTTAGCCCCTTCCCCCTAGGAAATTTTTATCATTGATATTGCCATACTATCAACAAATTTTTCCGTTCTCCTAACAAAAACCCTGCATGCATAGATATACCTTATCGAATAATTGTGCTAGCTAAAAATAATCCTTACCTTGCTAGGCGTGAGGTGAGACAAGTAAAGGAGAGGCTCTGAGAGAAGAAAGACACCTGAAAGTGTGAGTGTGAGAAAAAAGAGACATAGAAAGAGGTGAAGATAGATTCTGAGGGAAGAAAGAGATGTGATAGTATGAGAAAGGAGAGAGGTGAGTTGTAGATAGTGAGGGAGAAACAATCAAGAGAAAGAAAAAGGAGAGTGAAGGGGTAGTATTGTACAAAAATATTGTTTTCTATGCAGTCAAATTTTGTTTTCTAATATCGGCCACGAAATATAATAACGAGTATCTCTATTTGATTAATTATTTCATTTTATGTATGGATTAATAGTTTGGTATTTGAAAGTTTATGAAATTTGGCTAATTAACTTATTAAAGTTATACTTTTATTAATTTACTATAATCAAGATAATAGTCATTATTTTTAATAAATTTTCTTATTTATTCTAATTATTTGTATTGTTATAAATATTGTATTTGAAATAAGTATAATAATAAAACATCAACTTAAAGAAAGAAAAATATCAAGTGAAGTTTAAATAAACATCAAATTAAAGAAGAAAAAATAACAAATAAACACAAATCTAAAGAAAAAAAAAAAACAATCCAAAGAAGAAGAAACATTAACTTAAAGTAAAATAAATACTAACCTAAAGATGAAAAAATGTCAACTCAAAGACTAAACAACACCAAACAAAATAAAATAACATCAACCTAAATGAAAAATAATAATCGAATCTTAAATAAACGTAAAAAGGGAAAACCATCAAAAGAAAAAAAAAATATATACCAAGTCAAAAACACCGAAAAAAATGTATCAACCTAGAAAAAAGTTGTAACACCCCTAATTTTTCTTTTGAAATGCAAAAGATGGCTCAAATGCATGGATATTACCCCCACATTTCATACAAGTCCAGCACCCTCGCCTTTCATAAATGAAATACAAGGCTAAAATATTCAAACATAAAACCAAAAAAAAGTTGTAACACAAAGGTGGAAAGATATATATATATATATATATATATATATATATATATATATATATATATATATATATAGAGAGAGAGAGAGAGAGGGAGAGAGAGAGAGGGAGAGAGAGAGAGAGAGAGAGAGAGAGAGGATAAAAATATATAGAAATCCAATAGAGATCTAGAAAGGGGTAGACCATCTTGACAAAAGAGATATATAGAGAGATATATCAAAATAAGGGAAAGAATATCCATTTCCAAATAATAAAAATAACATCGATAAGATGCACTGGATACCCCAATTCTAACCCCAACCCCTCAAGTAAACTGTGAAATCAATGACGTACATCTCCAGTGAGACGTCTGAAAAGGAAAGCAACATGAATAGAATCAGTACGACGAGTGTACTGAGTAAACTAAATCTATTAAATGCGAATAATATAAAAATACGTAATACATACAGAACATGCTAAAGTGAAATAATACAAGAAAATATGCTTATACATAAAATATAGAATACTTAATGAAAATTTGTTATTCATCAATGTTCATACTATTCATTATTGTTCATTACTCTTCATCACTATTCATATTATTCATTACTGTTTATTACTACTTATTATTATTCATCAAAAATTCTAACATCACACAAACACTTAGAACATGAATTTGAACACTGAAATGGTTTAATCCACACACATGCGAGATCCACTAATTATTTTTATCCATACTAGGTTATCACATAGTCCACCAAGTCACATTTTATTTAAGAGGAAATAATACTAAAGTTGAAGCACTAATGACTAAGAAATCAATCCAAAGAACTACGACTAAGGAAGCATTCCTAAACTAATAAAGAACACTTTATCTTTAAATATCGATATCCCTTATAGAACACGTAGGTTACCTATAGAGTGGAAAGAGGTCTCTCTACACAATAACGGTGTAGCACAACCACGTATATAAATAGGGGGTGCATCTACTGCAAACCTTACCTCGAAGGCCATCCCATGGCTACTCGCCTAAATCCCAAACTTAGTCTTACACTTGAATTTTTTTGTTAGAACATTTTATTTATATTAATGATTACCACCTCAAAAAAATCCCACAAAGCTATTTTAGAAAATATCACTATTCATCAAACACTATTCACATACTGAATATTCTGTAGAAATATGCCAAGAAACTTAAACTTAAAAACTGAGAAATTTTAATATTACGAGGATTTAATATTCACATTAATTCACTATTACTATCAATTTACTATTCTGATAGTCACATTAATGGTCAAGGTTAATTATTAACTCTAAAATATCTAATTAAGTCACTTAGGTACAAAAATGATTAAAATGCCATTAATATAACAATTGTGAACAAAATAGTAAAATAACTCCTAAAATTATGAAATTAAATAAGAAGCACATTTAATCAATAATTATCATGTTAGAACATAAAAGTTTAAATAAAAATTAGATATGCAAGTAAAAAGACCAAAATATCCTTAATCCCGATTCATTAACTCCTCAAACTTTTATTATATTATGATCTAACTCTTCAAACTTTGCACACTACTCATTAAAAACATTATGAACATATTACATTAGAAATAACAGCTAATCTCATATCCTAGATGTTTAAGGACCAAAATACCCTTTATTTATGCTTAAAACTTAATTTGATCATAACTTTAATTAGAATAAACCAAATCAAGACTTTAAATATATGAAATTGCATATAAAATGGCTAATTAATCCATTAGAATCATACAAAATTCATAAAATCTACCAAAACATAGAATCATTCTTAAAGGTTGAATTGCCCCAACTATGGCAAAAATGCCATTAACAACAACCACAACATATTTAAGCATTCTAACACACAAAAATCTATCTACTCGTAGTATGATTTAGTTCACCAAGTCCTTAGATCTAAGAAGGAGAAAAAATTAGATCAAAATCAATTATTTCCAACCACTTGAAAACCTTGCACCAAAATCAACAAAAAGCATCAATTGACTTCAAAATTACAAAATAAAATAAATAAAAGCAAGAATCAAGGATAAAGTGGCTTACCCTTCTTTGGATTGATTTATGAAATTATGAAGAATAAAAGAGTTTGGAAGAATTTTTGGTTAAAGATTAGATATTTAACAACTTAAAGGAACTTTATGCTTATAATAATAGAAAATAATAAATAAGAAAAAGAAAGAAAGAAAATAGACCAAGCCTGGAACGAAATACTCATGGTCAAAAAAATAAATTTCAACCTTTATTTTAGATATCTTAGGAAGATAAGAATTGGTTTTAAATATTTTGGATAGGTTTTGTTCAGATAAAGCCGAGCTTCGAGGGCTAATTATGCCTAAAATTGGAGGAGTTTTTATTAAAATTCTAAAAATGTTTAGAACCCATTTTTAATTCATATTTTGATTATACATGCCAAAATATAATTATCCTTGAAGTTTCATAAATTTTTGCTGGTTAAAACGCTCATTTTAGGGTTTATAATGCAAGTAAGGGTTAAGAAAGGGTTGTGAATAGTATTTTTTTTAGAAATCTCTATTTAAAAATTTAAAAAGGCCTAGGAGACTCAGAAAAATCCAAGGAATTAAAATATGATCAAATTATAAAGTTATGGAAGAAGTTGGATGGCCAAAAGTGGTACAAAAGTCTTACGAGAATCAAAAGCGTAGAAGGGCTAAAAGATCGAAACGAGACATTTTAAAAACATAACGAGAGTTAAATGAATGAAAAAAATATTTATTACAAATATATATTTTTCATAATTATAATAATAAAGAAATTTTTAAAATTTGAGGTATTCAACACTACCTAGTAAAAAATGACTTTGTCCCCAAAGTTATGTAAAATGAGAAAAACATGCACACAAAAATGTTCTAAGGCATGCAATTGAGTACTACTCCCTTAAAAAGAATCCTTATTACTAAGGTATCTCATCTAATCGAAAAGCTCAGGATATTGGCATCAAATCTTATCATCTATCTCCCTTATAGAATCCTCTACTCCGTGGGGCCTCTAGAGTACCTTCACTAGTGGCTTCTCCCTCGACCGGGTTTGTTAGGTCTTTTGATCAATGATTTGAAGCAATCTCTCAATGTAGGTTAAATACTTATCCAGATCTATCTCATCAGGTTGTAGCACATGCGACGGGTCTGCAACATACTTCCTCAACTGTGATACGTGAAAGACATTTTGAACTTAAGACAACTAGACTAGCAATGCAAGGTGATAGGTAACCTCTCTAATCCTCTTGACAATCTTATAAGGTCTAATGAACCTTGGGCTAAGATTTCCACTCTGACCAAAATGCATCACACCCTTCATCAATGAAACCTTCAACAAAAATTGGTCACCTACCTCATAGTCCTCATGTCGTCACCTGAAATCAGTATAAATCCTCTATCTATCCTGAGCTACTCTTAATATATCCTATATCAACCAAACCTACGAAGTCATCTCCTCTATCATCTCTGGTTTTAAAACAATAGTCTCGTTAATGTCACTCCAACACAAAGGACTGCAAAATCTCTGTCCATATAAAGCCTCAAACAGTGCCATCTTAATGCTGGTGTGATGACTATTGTTATATGAGAACTCAGTCTAGTCTAAATTGTTCTCCCAACTACCTTGGAAGTCAAGTGCACAAGATCAGAGAATATCCTCCAAATTCTATATCTTCCGCTGTGTCTGACTATCTATAACTAGGTGAAAGATTGTACTCATCTTCACCCTCATACCCATAGCCTCCTGTAACTTTTCCTAGAAATGTGAAAGGAACCTAGAGTCTCGATAAAAAAATATGTCATATGGAGTACCGTGAAGTCTCACAACATGCCTCATGTAAACTCAAGCCAACTGATCCATACTCCATGTCGATCTCATCTGAATAAAGACGATTGATTTGGTTAGTCGGTTAACCACTACCCAAATCATATCAAAGCCACTCCTCATTCTAAGCAACCCAGTGACAAAGTCCATAGAAATATAGTCCCACTTCCATTAAGGTATATCTAATGGCTGCAAAAGGACCTTCTGACATGTCAAAAACCTCGAAACAGAGTCAGCTACCTCTCTCGTCATACTCGGCCACCCATACATCATCCTAAGGTCCTTATATAACTTATCTCTTCCATGATGGACAGAAGAAGGTGTATAATGTCCCTTTTCAAGTATTCTATTCATTATATTACTATAGTTGGGTGGCACACACCATTAACCTATGAATCTAACACTACCATCATCGTGGATCAGAAACCCTAAACCATACTCTCAACAATCCTACTCCATATATCCTCAAACCAGGCATCTCTACCATATCTAGCTCAAATCTATTCAAAAATTGAAGGTAATATGGTGAGTGCACTCATAGTAGCCTCAAGGCTACCCCTAGAGATCAACTCAATACCTATGTTATAAAGATTCTCAAGAAGTTTAATCGCTATGATCATCAAACTCAAGGAATGAGAAGTCTTTCTACTCAAAGCATTTGCAACAACATTGCCCTTTCCCTTATGGTAGATTAACTCAAGATCATAGTCCTTCACCAACTCTAGCCATCTCCTCTTACTCATATTAAGCTCTCGTTGTGTAAATATGTACTTCATACTATAATGGTTGGTGTAGAACCTGCACTAGGTGCCATAAAGATAGTATCTATATTTCTTCAAAGCCAAGACCACTACAGCTAACTCCAAATTGTGAGTGGGGTAGTTCTGCTCATGTGACCTCAATTGTCAAGAAGCATAAGCGACCACTCTACCATGCTACATCATAACGCAACCAACGTCATGCTTCAAAGCATCACTCCCCTCTAGCAATGTCAATATCAGTGTTGTGGTAAGATGATGCATCAACTCCTAAAATGCATGCGCACAATTGTCATCCCACTAAAATCGTGTAGTATTCTTTAATATGTTTGTTAATGGACGAGAAAACTATGAGAAGTCCCAAAAAAAATCTATGGTAGTACCCTACCAAACCGAGAAAACTAAGAACCTTTAGTACAGTGGTAGGTGTGCTCCAATCAACCACTGCTCTGATCTTCACCTGATCCACATCGATACCACTAGTAGATACAATGCGCCCAAGATTTGTGACCTCAGCTAGCCAAAATTCATACTTAGAGAGCTTAGCATACAACCAATGCTCCCTAAGAAATGTTAAAATGATCCTCAAGTGCTGCTCATGCTCCTCTCTACTCCTAGAGAAAATTAGGATATCATTAATAAATACCACCACAAATTGATCCAGATACTGCTGGAAGATCCTTTTCATGAGAACCATGAATACAACAGGTGTATTGGTGTCCTCAAAAGGCATTATTGTAAACTCAAAATGACCATACTGCATTTAAAAAGTGGTCTTTTATATATCTATCTCTGCTACTCTCAATTGGTGGTATCCCAATATCAAGTTAATCTTAGAGAAAACTCTAGACCCTCTAAGCCGGTCAAACAAATCATCAATGCTTGGTAATGGGTAATGATTCTTCACTGTTAACTTATTGATCCCTTTGTATTTGATGCAAAGTCTCAAGCTGTGATCTTTCTTCCTCACAAAGAGGACCGATGCTCCCTAGGGTGATAAACTTGAGCATATGTGACCATGCAACTAGAGCTCCTCTAGTTGATCCTTCAGCTCTCAAATCTCACTAGGTGCCATATGATAAGGTGCTTAAGAAACTAGCTCTACTCCTAATATTAGGTCTATCATAAAATCCACCTCTTTGATTGATGGTAACCTTGGTAACTCCTCAAGAAATGTGTCTAGACACTCACAAGTAATGGGATTTTCCTTCAAGTCAATGATGTTAGCATTCAAATCTTGAACACTACACAAGAACATCAAATAGCCCTTCTGAACCAGTGAATCAAGTGTAAGTGTTGACACTACCTTCACAATGGACCTAGGCTTACAACACTAATAAGAGACCCTAATACCCTAAGAACTCCACAACAAAACACGATCTTACGTGCAATCTATTGCCATTCAATATCTCCCCTTCATGCCCATGGCCAAAATACAATCGAATTCCCAAATATTGATCCCTATAAGGTTCATGGAAAACTCTACACCACCTATAACTAAGGCCACATCACAAAATAAGGTAGAACATACAACAGAGTCTCTTATAGGCAACATGACAGATGCATCAATAACACTAGTAGACATCAATCCAGCTTATGTAATGAAAGCAGTAGCAACAAAGGAATGTGAAGCACCCATATCAAATAGCACATAAGTCAGAAAAGATGAAAGTAGGGACATACCTGTAATCCCCCAAAATTTTAGAAAACCAATAATTTAACAAATAGTTTCTATTTGAAATAAATTAACTTTTAAAATTATCTAATTTAATTAATTTATGGATTTTGAGTACATAAATTTGGATGGGAATATTTAGTAAATTTAAAAGAGATATTTTGTTATTTTATCATGATACTTTTATTTAAATAATTTTTCAAATTAATATTTTACTAACCTTATCCTTTTTTTAAATTAATATATTAGATTATAATGAATTAAATTATTAAATTAAATAATTTATCAAGAATATTACATTTATGATTTTATAAATTAATTTATTTTATTTTTCCTATTTTCTCATTTCCCTTTTTTGCCCTTTTTCCATTTTTCCATTTTTCCTCTTTCTTCCTTTGTTTTTCTTTTTTTTTTCTTCCCTCGGGCCGCCACACCCAGACCAGCCCTTCCCAAGCAGTGGGCCTCGGCCCACCTCTCCCCCTCTCCCCCCCTCAGCCCCTCTCTCACGCGTGCCTGACCCGGCCGGCTCCCCTTTTTTTTCTTTTCCCCCCTGGACCGACCGGCCAGCCTTTTTCCTTCCTTTCCCTGACCGGCCGCCCGCAGCCTCCCTTCTTCCTTCTTCTTCTTCTCCCCAGGCGTCGACAGCAGCCCGACATGTCCACTGCCGCGCGACCACCTGCAGGTGCTGCCCTGCCACCCTGCCTCTCCCTCTCTCTTCTCCCTCTTCTTTTTTTCGTCTCTCCTGCCCCATTTCGAGCCTCATCTCTCTCCCCCGATCTTCTTCCCTCCATTTCCTCCCCTCCATCTTCTCCCCTTCATTTCGTGCGCCGCCTCCCTCCGCCGCTCCGACCGCCATACCCAGCCCCTAAACCGCCTCTTGCACCTTTCTACTACCACCTTGCACCACCCCAATATCCATCCCGCAGCCCTCTTCCTCCCTTCTTCTTTTCCTCCCTGTTTTTCACCCTTCTTGATAGCCCACCTGTAACACCACCGTTCTCCACCTTCCGACCACCTGTGCCACCACCTGAACCACCAAAATAATCCCTGCAACCTCCTCTACCACTTCCAATGCTCCTTTGGCCGAGAGCACCACCTTCAAGCCCTCGTTTTTCCCCTTTCTTTTCCTTCCTCGCCAGCCTGCACCTCGACACCCCACTTCGACCGCCACCTTCGCAGCCTTGCTGCCGCCGCCTCTGCCACCATTAGCCACCATCAACATGTCCCCAACTACCTCTTACACCCCTTCTCCACCTCTGCATCCTTCCCTTGCCTTGAATCCACCCCCACATGCCTCTTTTCATAGCCTAAAAATCCTAACCCGAAATTGTCTTTATTTCTTTCTATTACCCTCCTTCGAGCCCTCCTCCCCATAAATTTTCATGCAGCTCATGCTGCATTAGCAACATGAGTTTCTGGACTTCTTAATCTAATTTTTTATTAATTTTAAGGTATAGTTATATTTTAATTTAATTATTTTATTAATTGTTATAAAGCCTTATGTCTTGATTTTTTTTTATGATTTCTAACATAATAAACCTTGATATTATTTTTAGGTGTTGGTTTTGATAATTGAATCTTAAACCTTAAACCGGAATATCAGTGAGGTATGTTTTTGGCGGGAATCGAGGTAATCATTAAACCTCCCTTAAATGCATGGAAACGCTAGCACATTAGGAATTTTATTATTATTTTATGTATGTTTTGTGAGCCAAGCATGATCTATAAATGTTGTTTACATTGATTGAAAGAAAAAGGGGAATGCATGATAGCTTTTGTGCCATGTGTAGGTATGATAATTGAGGAAGGAGTTGATTATTGATGGAAATACTAAATGCTTGCCTATGATGTATTATGTTGCTAATGTATGTGTAATATTATTGTCTAAGGATATTTTAGTGATATGAAGTATGTGATCTAATATATGTAGTTGAGTATCGTGTCGAATGATGACAAGTTTGGGGAGTTAAATGATAATAATGGAGTGCAAATAGTGGTATTTTATGTAGTGGTGGTAAATTTGTAAAAATGGTACAACAAAGGGGTTAAGTGGAGATTTTATAAGTGAAAGGGGTATTTTGGTAACTCTATAAGCAAAAAGGGTATTTTGGTAATTTTGTAAGCAAGAAGGGTATTATGGTAATGTTTGAGGTAAAAGAATAATATGGTAATTTTATGATTAAATGGCAAATTGATAATTTTATAAGTAAAGGGGTATCATGGTAAATTTTGGAGAAAAGGGTAAAGCGGTAATTTTGGAGTCAAGGGGCAATATAGTAATTTTATAAGTGGTAATAATGGTAATTTTGGAGGTAGGGGTAAAATAGTAATTTTGGATGAAGGATGGCATTATGGTAACTTTTCAAGTAAAGGGAAATTATGGTAATTTAGCAGGAAGAGGGGCAAAATTGTAAATTCATACGTAAGTGGCAATATGGTAATCTTATAAGTAAATGGCAATATAGTAATTTTACAAGTGAATGGCAAAATGGTAATTATATAAGTAAGGGGTATTATGGTAATTTTAGAAGTAAAAGGGTAATATGGTAATTTGGAAAAGAAGGGCAAAATGGTAATTTTGTAAGGGAAGATAAAGATGGTAATTATTGGATGTAAAAGGGTAAACTAGTAATTTGTAAAGTAAAAAAGGAAGGTTATGGTAATTTTATAAGTAAAAGGGTATTGTGGTAATTTTGTAAATAAAAGGATAATATGGTAAATTGGGAGTAAGGGGTAACTTGGTAATTATGATAACGACTAAAGATAAGTTAGTAATTAAATTATGATTATCGATGGGTAATTGGATAAGTGTGAATGTATGATCCTAGAGAAGGGTAATTTGGTAAATTAACCAATTAAAGGGCATTACGGTAATTTCAATAATGGAGAAGGGTAATATAGTAATTATTAGTATGGAGAAGGGTAAATTAATATTTGTAATTATAAAGAAGGGTAAATTGATAATTGTAATTATGTACAAGGTTAAAATGGTATTTATAATAATTGGAAAAGGTAAAATGGCAATTATAATGGTTGAGGGGTAAAATGGTAATTATGATAAAGGGGAAGGGAAATTTGGTAATTTATCCAGCTAAAGGGGCAATTTGGTAATTTAGCCGATTAAAGGGTAAAGTGATGATTATTTAACCCACTAAAGGGGCAAATTGGTAATCATGATAGCGATAAAAGGTAATTTGGTAATTATGCAACCTAAAGGGCAATATGGTAATTTGTCAAGTAAGGAAGGGATGCCTTAGTAATTACATGAGTAAGAGGGTAAATAAGTAATTTGTACCTAACTTGTTGTTGTGATTGTGAAATGTTATAATGTGATTTAAATAAGGCTGATTAGCCAAGTAAGAGTATTTGATAATTAGTATGGCCTTAATGGTTTCTCTGTGATAGCTTGGATGACCATCTGAATAAGAAACGACTAATGATATCAGAACAGTTGAAAGTAAATAAGTATCTGATTGTCGTGCCTTTGTGATCACCTTTAATTAAGACACTAATACTTAAAGGGAAAGACCTCGAGATCGGGAATGGTGACTCCTTAGGGGTCGCTACCCTAAGGACGTGGTTTAGTCCACGATTATTCTGGTATTTGCTGGTGTACCTTTGTGCCCCAGCCAGACCCTATATCTTACTCTTTCTAGCTCTACGGACCTAGTTAGGGGGTATGCATACTTATGGATTAGGTGTCCTTTTCGGTAGGGTACTGAGTTAGCTTTATGCACCAATACGACCAGGGTACCTTTGCGTCCTTGGGTTCGTGGTTGAAGGGTACTGAGTAGCGGATATGCACCGGTACGACCGGTGTACCTTTGTGTCCTGGGTTATCGATCTCCCGTTCGAGGCAAATAAATATGATTGATGTACTAATTAAAGAAAGGAAAGATACTATTATTAAAAGTGGAATATTAATGAGTCAGGCCCAGATGATTATGATATTGAGTACCGGTCCACCGGTTATAATAATGGCTAGGAGCGTTGTGTCCTGGATGATGATTCTTTATATATCCCAGTCCACCGGTTATAATAGTGGCCAGGAGCGTTGTGCCTTGGATGATGACTCTTTATATATCCCGGTCCACCGGTTATAATAGTGGCTAGGAGCGTTGTGCCCTGGATGATGATTTTATATATATTCCGGTCCATCGGCAATAATAGCGGGGGTCCCGAGCTCAATAAAACCAGTATTGTATGGGAATAAAATTATGGGAAAATACTAATCACTTATAGTGGAACAATGGCTTAAGGCTTGATTGTTTTGAGTTTGCATTATGACATGGCTTAAGACCGTAAGTACCGATTGTTTGTAATGATATATTGATATGCTATGTGAATGTTAATTACGTGAATGTTATATATGTATGTAGCTTGTTTCATGTGTTACATTGCGGGCCTGCTTTTAAGTGGGACTTTAAAGGGTTACTCAGTAACGTAGTACTGAAGGGTTCCATTCGTGGGGCCCCTACCTATTCAATGGGCAGTGTCCCTTGCAGGTCTTTTCAGATGCTACTCAAGCGGGCAACGGGAAAGAGAGTAAGGTCTCATCCGGAACTACTAGGGTTTCTCTCCCTCTTTGCAATTTCTGGTTTTAAATGTATATGTTGATATTGTAACCACCATGGGTGGATTTCATTCTTGTAAACGTTTGATACGCTACTCTGATTTAAGTATGTTGAAATTATTACAAATTGTATTTCATTTTCCTTTAGCCTTAGCACTTAGTACTGGAACGGTATGAGTGAACCGGTCTGGTACTAAGTGTAGCGGTAATACTCCCAAAATTCACGGTTTATTAATTTGCTTCCGCTAGTTTCCTTTCAATTAACGAAATTTTTCAGTAGTGAATTTTGGGGGTGTTAGAATACCAGCCACTATATCAACTTGCCAATCGGGCATGACACTCAAATTCCCTCCGGCATATCCTCCTCTACCTCTAGATGGTCTAGTGCCCTGACCACCTCTAGTTGGTGCAGATGGGTAAGATCCTTGACCTCTACCTTAACCTTGAACACTCTGATGTACAGGTGGTACCCTCTATTATGTCTAATGTGGCTGTTGAGAACTAGAACGCCCTTACTGTCAATAACAACACTCAAACTCTCGATGGCCCATCCTGCCACAAACTCTATACTTAATCAACTAACCCCCATACTATCTATCCGGGTGATGTAACCTACAACGCTGGTAAATGAAGTGGCACCACTACTGTCCCAATAGCCTATACTGCAAAACCTATGGCCTATACAGTGTAGAACTCTGACCCTTGGTATGCTGAATTACTCTAAGATCAATACTTTGTGGTGCAATAATCTTCCTCCCTAATAGAACCACAGACTACTGTATAAACTTAGTGAATGTGCAAGCTTGCTCATACAAAGACATGATATCATGAAATGCCGCAACTCATATCATCCTCTATACTGCAAATGATAAACCCCTCAGAAAGTAGAAGATGCTATAGGACTGGCTCGCTCTCACATCCAGTGCGAACCTAAGCAACTTCATAAATCTACCATGGTACTCCCGTACTGCCATATTACACTCTAATAACTATAGAAACTCCTATATATTGTCGTTCTTTAGCCTATATAGGTAGAAAGAAGCTCGTAAAGCTTTCTTGAAGCCATCCCAAGTAAGAGCTATAGCTCCCAACTCCCTATAGCTGATCCACCAGTCATCTACAAGTGAGCATTGATGGTACACTGCTATGCTATCTCTTCTATGTTCTAAGCATTCCACAGCCTCAAACGTATGATCAAAATCTTGGATCCAAGCCTCTAGAAATATTGAGTCCTCCTCTTCGGCGTATGTAGGAGGATGGTGGTCCGTGACCCACTTGATTTAATCCTCTCTATGTCCCCCAACATTCTGTTGTGGCATAGGTGGTGGTGAAGGGGGGATATTGTGGAGCCTATTGCGCAAGCTCAGTAAGAGCGACAAAAGCATCCTCTAATCATATTGTGTGAGTTGTACTAGGGCCTACCATAGTGTCATACAAGACAGAAAATGTGTTAGGAAACTATCCTAATTTACTAATACAAAACACGCGTATTAACATAAGGCCACCTACCTACCCAATCTACACTCACTCACAAGGGTATTCCATCTTTTTTCTCTCAAGTGTTTAAATTTAAAATAGAAGCAAAATAAATTCAAAACACTTAGGATTCAAAACCAAAGCTCTGACACCAACTTGTAACACCCCAAATTTTTTTTAATATTTTTTTTTGAAATGTTAAAGCTATCTCAAATGCATGGGCGTTACCGCCAAGTTTCATATAAGTCTGGCTCCCTCACCTATCTTATACAAAATGCAAGGTTAAAACATTCAAACACAAAACAACAAAAAGTTATAACACAAAGGTGGAAAGATATATATATATCAATACGACGAGCATACTAAGTAAACTAAATCCACTAAAAGCGAATAATAAGAAATATTATAAGACATAAAAAAAACATGCTAAAGTGAAGGAATTCAAGAAAATATAATAATACATAAAATATGGAATACTTAATGAAATTCTATTATTCATCAATGTTTCATACTATTTATTACTATTCATCACTGTTTATTACAGCTTATTACTATTCATCACACAAACACTTAGAATATGAATTCAAACACTAAAATGATGCAATCCACACACATATGAGGTTTAATAATTATTTTGATCCATATTAGGTTATCACATAATCCACCAAGTCACATTTTATCTAAAAGGGGATATTACTAAAGTCGAAGTACTAACAGCTAAGGCATCAATCCAAAGCACTCAGGCTAAGGAAGCGTCCCTGAACCACTAATAAACACTCTATCTTTAAGTATTCATACCCCATATAGGACCCATAGGTTACCTATAGTGTAGAAAAAGGTCTCGCTACAAACTAACAGTGTAGCATAACCACATATATAAACAGGGAGTGCATTCACTGTAAACCCTACCTTAGAAGCCATCCCAAGGCTACATGCCAAAATCCAAGCTTAGTCTTACACTTGAATTTTTGTTAGAAAGTTTCATATATATATATATATATATATATATAAATGATTAACACCTAAAAATAATCCCACACAATAGTTTTAGAAAAAGTTATTATTCATCAAACACTATTCATATACCAGATATTCTATAGAAATATGTCAAAAAGATTAAATTTAAAAACCGAGAGATTTTACAATTATTGTGTTTTTCTATTCACATAAATTCAATTTTCCCATCAATTTACTATGTTGAGAGTTACATTAATGATCCATGTCAATCATTGACTTTAAAATATCTAATTAAATCCTTTAGGTGCAAAAATGATTAAAATGCCTTTAATATAATAATTATGAATAAAATAGTAAGATAACTCCTAAAATTATGAAATTAAACAATAAGAACATTTAATCAATAATTATCATGTTAAAACACGAAATTTTAAACAAAAATCATATTTGCAAGTAAAAAGACCAAAATGCCCTTAATCCCTAAAAACACTAGAAATGACATAACTCTTATCATATGAGGATATAAATCCTCAAACATTATAGACTATTCATTAAAAAATTTATGAACATATTAGATCAGAAATAAACAATCTCGTATCCTAAATGTTAAAGGACCAAAATACCCTTTATTCATGCTTAAAACTTAATTTAATCATAACTTTAATTATACTAAACCATATCAAGACTTATGTATATGAAATTGCATCTAAAAATGCCTAAGTAATCCATTTGAATTATCAAAAATTAATAAAAACCACCAAAACAAAGAATCATGCTTAAAGGTTGTATTACCCAAAATATGGCAAAAATGCCATTAACAAAAACCGCAACATATTTAAGCATTCTAACCATAAAAATCTATATACTTTGTATAAATTATTTTAACAAGTCCTTTAATTAAATATTGAGAAAAAATTAGCCCAAAATAAATTATTTCCAGCCACTTGAAAATCTTGCTCCAAAATCAACAAAAACCATGAAAAAACTTCAAACTACAAAACAAAATAAATGAAATCAAGAATCAAGGATAAAATTGATTACCCTTATTTGTATTGATTTATGAAATTAATCAAGAGCTTATGAATATATTCCCTAAATCTCTTTAATTTTTAACACTTAATTGTTTAGGAAAAATTATAAAGAGCTAAAAATCAAGAATATAGAAGTAAAAATCAAAACAAATGCAAAAAAATGGAAAAATGGATTGAGGTTGTTCTTGAGAGCTAAAGGCATGAATTTATTAAGAATAAAATAGGCTGGAAGAATTTTTGGTTAAATTTTAGATATTTAACAACTTAAAGGAACTTTATGCTTATAATAATAGAAAAAAAAAGACCAAGCCTAGAAAAAAATACTCATGGTCAGAAAAATAAATTTCAACCTTTATTTTAGATATTATAGGAATATAAGAACTAGTTTTAGATATTTAGGATAAGTTTCATTTAGATAAATTTGAGTTTCAATGGCTAATTATGCCTAAAATTGGAGAAGTTTTTTGAAAAAGTATAAAAATGTTTATAACTGATTTTTAATTCATATTTAGATTATAAATGCCAAAATATAAGTATCTATAAAGTTTCATAAATTTTCATTGGCTAAAATACTCATTTTAGGGTTTTAATGCAAGTAAGGGTTAAGAAATGGTAGTGAATAGTGCTTTTTTTCCTTCTAGAAATCTTTATTTAAAAATTTCAAATGACCTAGGAGACTTAGAAAAATCAAAGTAATTCAAATATGATGAAATTGGAAGGTTTTGGAAGAAGTTGGATGGCCAAAACTTGAACAAAAGTCTTACATGAATCAAAACCATAATAAGGGTTAAGCAATCGAAACAAAACATTTTAAAAATGTAAAAAGAGTCAAAGGAATGAAAAAAAAGAATACAAATAATTTTTTCATAATTATAATAATAAGAAAATTTAAAAATTTTGGGGTATTAAAAAAGTACACACCAACCTAACGAAGGAAAATATTAACCAAAAATATTAATAGCAACCCAAACTAAAATAATCATCAACTTAAATAAGTAAAAATATCAAGCAAAGATTAAATAAAAAATAATATAAAGGAAGGAAAACACCAACTTTAATAAGGTTAATTTGTTGAAATCTAAATTTCCCCATTCATCTCATGTTCAATACTCTACAGACAATCTCACATTCGTTGAGGCTAGAGAAGGATCACAAGTCTCACATGTCTTATATGCCTCATTGTAGAAAGTCACTCCCACTCATTGAGATTATACTATGTGTCATGTTCAGACAATGATGATAGATGTTCACCAATGACCATATGCTTGAGCACGATTCCCTCACACTAAGGGAGTCTTGCAATTGTTTCATCATCAAAAGTTCACTCATCATCTAAAGTAACCCTTCAACACCTATTATGAC
Organism: Tamarix austromongolica; assembly: GCA_039764185.1. Taxonomy (NCBI): domain Eukaryota; kingdom Viridiplantae; phylum Streptophyta; class Magnoliopsida; order Caryophyllales; family Tamaricaceae; genus Tamarix; species Tamarix austromongolica. Next base: position 69,878,607 of record CM077815.1, on the reverse strand, counting down.
AATAAGAAAAAGATTCTTTGGTACTCCAAGGAAGCTATGTACTTATGAGGGAGCTAGGGAGAGACTAGAGTTATCAAAAAGAAAAGAGAGAGAGAGAGTGAGCCAACAATGATGAAGAGGTAGAAGGTAGAGATGGTTTGGGAGAAGTTAGTAGGGAGGGAGAAGATATGCATCCAGTGCATAATAGAATACTCTTATTTTCATTCTAGATGCATCTAGTGTATAATATAATTTATTTGTTTCTAGTAGGTTGGTATTGTAGTTGGTTATCTATATAGGCTATGATGTTTTATTATAGCATGGAAAAGAGAAGCTGATGAATTCATACTATTTGGTATGTCTTGTCTACGAAGTGGGTAAACAAATTGATAAAATGATCTTTGTCATAATATTGATAGTTATCATTATAGGTGGTAATTGGGTCTGCTGGTTTGGGTTATAACGGGTTGAGTTCTTTTTGGGTCAAGTTATTTGAGGGACATTTTTCTTTATGGGTCTGTTATAGGTTGGATCGGGTTATTTTGGGTTGTCTTATTGTTTAAATTGAGTCAGGTTTGGATTCGGGTAATTATAGATCCAATTTGTACCAATTTAATTTACCGGGTTAGGTTGGGTTTGGGTTGAGATAGTTCGAGTCTGAGTCAGGTTGGATCAAGTCTAGAAATGTAAACATGGCAGATTTTATCTGAAACCATATGGATTTTATCCGTTGGATAATTAAACTCATATGGATAAATAGATGTGGAGAAAGAAAAAAATACCCATCAAGTTCGGGTATGGATATGGGTATGGGATATCCATATCCATACCCATTCACCATATATATAATTACAATTTTACCCTTAATTTTAAAATAAATATAGTATATTAACTTTAAATGGGTGTATCCATTAGGTAATGGATTTATCCACTGGATAATATCCATTAATGAATAAACGAATTATTGGTTGAATAGTCGATATCTAACAAATACAAATTTGGATGTGTTAATGGAAACCTGTACATGTTACATGTATGAATTTAGGTATGAATTATCCTATTGGGTATGTGTACGAATACGATTTACATCCATATTAAGTTGGGTTTAGGCCGAGCAAGCTCGTATTTGGGTGATTTCTCATGCAAGTTAATTTGACAGGTCAGGTTTAAATTAACTTGATGAATCCTGTCTTTTTAGGTTTTGATGGATCGGGTTGGATGGATCGAATTACTCTAGATTTGGGTCAAATTGGACATTAACTACCAAAATTAATCTAGCTCATTAATTTTAACTTCATGTAAGCACATTATTAATAATGTGTTATTAATTGCTATTTGTTTATTACTATGAATTTTTAATGTTGTATTTTTATGTGAAAAATAGGTAAAATTAGAATATCATTGGTGAATAAGTAATTTCATAATAAAATAACGAACCATAACTTAAATTTAAATAATAATATATTTTTAAAAGGTTTAAAAAAAATAATAAGACATGTGTATTTTATTATTATTATTATTATAAATATAATTATAACTCATTAATATCGAATTTGGTTTCATTGAGTTGATTTAGGTTGATAATAGGTTGGTTCGAGTTGATGAAGGGTCAAGTTGCTAGCAGATTATGGGTTGGGTTGGGTTGGGTCATTTATATTTAGATTGGGGTAGTTTAGGCCTGGGTCGGGTCGGGTCAGGTTGGGTTAACAAATTTATTGGGTTAAGTCAAGTTGGGTTTTATGTGGATCGGGTCAAATAGGGTAAGTTGGGTCAACTTTTGTCAGATCTACTTATCATTGCCCTTATCTTAGTGTAATAATGTCAAATTAAAATGGTATAGTAATCTATTAGCCTAAATGATTGTCTTTTTGTCACTCATATTTAAGGTTGCACAAAATCATATATTATTATCTATATAACTATATTTATGTTTATTTTTAGCCCACCAAATTAAATAACTAAAAATTATGCTCAAACATAAGATATATGCAAAAATACCCAAGACCACATATCATATTCAAAATAAGTGCATAAATTAATTATAAAAAATTAATAGTAATAAGAATAATACAATATCACATGCTCTTTAATATTTTAATACCCCAAAAATTTCTTAGCTCAATCTCATGTCATTAGCGCCCTAATTTGATTCTAATATTATGAAATCTTAATTTAAGCCTTAGTCCAATTTCTTAATCCCGAAGCTTTAACTGAATTCGAAACCTTGAATCGGATAAATGTAATTCATTAACTATAATTAAAACCTACTAAAATTATCACTAATCCTAACTATTTTGACTAATCTAAAATCACCTAAACTAACCCCTAAATCTTTTTTTTCTCTTTTCCTTTTTATTTCTCCTTTTCTTTTCTTTCTTCTCCTTTACACCGTCAAACCAAGCTACAAGATTTGAAATTGTTGTAACTTGCACGTGCGACTTGCCTTACCTTCCCCACTTACACCATCACCTCCTATAGACATCCATCACCCACCACCCTACTTCATTTGTTTTTTTTTCTTCTTCTCCTTTTGCTCCCTTATACCTACCTGACTTGCACACTCCACTTCCCCCCACCATTTTACTTTTCATGCAACACCATACATACAACCATCACCACCATCATTATCTCACCCTACGGCTATTACCCTACTCCTCACCATCATCTGCAACCATCAACAGCATCATCATCACCTTGTAGCTGCACCATCACCATCACCATCACCATCATTACATGTCTCCCCCTCCCATGTCTTTCTTCATTTCTTCCTTCCCCGAATCACTCTATCCACGCACACATGACCATATATATATATATATACTACACACTCTTCTTCCCTTCTCTTTGTTTTGCTTCCATTTTGTGTCCAAAATCTTGCCCGATAACCCCCTTCTTTCTCATTTCTTCCTTCTTATTTTCTTCTCATTCTTCCTCCTTTGTTTCCCTATTTTTGGCCTACGTACTACCATCGTGCACCATCACAGCCACCCATCACTACCCATTAGTCAATGGACCGACCACTAAGGTCGCACCAACCTTCCCTAACACCATCGCTGCTGACCACCACCTCTTTTCCCTTCTTCTTCTCCTCACCCGTTGTGTTTTTAAGGAGCTCATGGCCTGTGTATGGCCTCAAGCATGATCGTGCATCACTAAAATCTCCTATCGCACGCCCGTGTAACCCAACACCACTTGGCCATGCACAATCTTTTCTCTTGACCAGGACTACACCGCCTGTAGCATAGCCATGCAACTTCCCATTTTTGGTAGTGCACCCTTATCTTTACCCCCAAACCTTGTCCAAACACCACCATATTTTTACCATAGCTCCACCATGCATTCTACTACCCATCCACACATTCCAACCTTCTATTTAACTATAGTTATTTCTATTTTTACCCTATTTACCTTATTTTCTCCTCTGGTTAAGCTCTTTGAGCTTAACCATGAATGTTTTTGTTTTTCATAGGCGGTATTCTGGTAGCCTTAGAGGAGGAATTCTAGGGTTTGCGTGCTTAGAGCCTGGTGTCCTCTTTGGTAAGGATATTATTCGATTTTTAGTTTTTTTTTGTTATTTGCTTGTATAGTATGTGTGTTTTTCATGATATTATTGATATATGATGTAACATGTGTTGATCATGATATTTTGTGACAATATGAATATTATGTTGAAAGGAGGTGAGAATGAGTAAGATGTACCATTATGGTTTTGTTGTGATAATGTCATATTTGTGAAAATATATCTTATGGTATGAAATATAGGCTAAATGAGTTTTGATAAGTGGACATAAGAATTTTTATGAAGTATGATGATAATTTGTAGATTTGGAAAATAATGTGTCTCGAAAGGTATAAGAATTTATAAAATAAAGGTTATTATTTGTGCTTAAGGGTAAATAAGTCATTATGGGACAATAAGAAAATTTTGGTATTATATATGTGTTAGGTGGATTAAACCATGATAATAATATCATGAGGAATGTTTGTAAGTATTATTGTTATTTGGGGCCCTTAAATGAATTCATGGATCATTTGGGGGAAAATATCTTATAATGACAATATCATTATTCCATGTTTAAAATATAGAGTTTAATCAAATTTTGAATACGTTGCTAATGTTTAACCTTATGAGGTTATTTATCGGAGTTGGTAATCATGTAAATTTCATGGGAGGTGTTATGAAAGATATGTGGAATTTGGGTTTTGGATATTTTTGTGAGTTATACATCAGGATAAAATTATTAATGTATGTGTATGGGAATTTGATCATGCATTATGGGTGTGATAATAATGATGAGATTCGTGGATGAGATAATAAAATGTGTGGAGGAATAATCAGTAAGGGAGAACAAATGCTAAAGGGTGTGTAATTAGGGTTTGAAAGGATGTGTGAACTTGTGTTACGCATATATCTATTTTAATGTGTTCTATGCCGTAGAATCAATCTTAAATAAGATACTAATTACTTAAAGTGAAAGAACACATAATTAGGGCCAAGTTGATATATGTATGTATGTATTCCCATTCTGCCGGAGATAATAGTGGCTCGGGAATGTTTTGCCCTCAGAAGATGATGTTTTTAATCTTCGTTCCACAGGATAAAATAGTGACTCGGGAGTGTTTTACCCTAAGAAGGTACTTTAGTCCATTATACAAGATTTAAAATAGTGGGGGCCTACTAATCATGTAATGAAATTGTATTAGTATAATCTATAGAAAATATACTAATGATTTAAATTGAAAGAGTATGTGAATCAGGATCAAGGTGTTATATTTATGCTAATGTTATATTCCATTCCACTGAGAAGAATAGTGGCTCCGGAGCGGTTTGCCTCGAGAAGGTGGTCTTTTTAGATCCTTTCACCGAATGATAATAGTGGCTTAGGTGTGTTTTCCTGAGCAAGTGTTTCATACAGTTCCACCGGTTTAAGCATAGTGGGGTTCGTACACTCACATATATAAAAGAATGAAAATGGATTATATTCAATAAATAGATCTAGATCATTATTTGCCTATGTTTCATTTATCTACCCGTATACCTTATTATCTATTGTGAAAGTATGTACTAAATGTAACCATGTTTTGATAGTATTGTCCCCTTTCTCTGTACGTAGCGTACTAACCACCCGTTTTATGGGTACTGCTCATTCCCATAAGCAAGGGACCCCGATTCTTATGTGCAAGTCTCAGTAGATCTACTAGATGATTATGCTGCCTATGATGCCTTATTTGGGGATGAGTGATTTCATATGTATTAGGGGTTGGGTGAAGAGTAATGTTATCTGGTAGATGTATTTAACTGGATACCTTTTTTTTAACTCTTGATCCACGATATCCCTTCCTTAGTGTTTTGTTTTATGACTCGAAGTTAAGCTCCAAACTCATTATTGTATTATAAATATTTCTTTCGTTTCTAATTTTCTTGCATTACTTTAATTATTTTAGCCTTGTGATTGATGTAATAATGGTTGAATAAGTCAAAATTATGTGAATTACGGTAGTAACCCCCAATATTTTACTTAATTACTTCCATTGTAAAAATGAAATTTTTTAGTAGTAAAAATCAGTGTGTTACAAATACATCTAAATACATTGTAACATGTTCCATTACATTTTAAATATATTTTAATACATAATCATATATTAAATCTATTGTATAAGATATGCCCATAATATGATATATTTGCACCAAAAATAGTATAAATTATATTCATACATATTTCAAATACATACATACATTCTATATATTATTTTGATATGATAACCTTAATATGATTGATCTTCAAAGATAGTTCAAGAAGAAGATTTGGCTTTATCTTATGTATATAAGTAAGGTGTATTAGTTGAATATAATATATAAAAGGATTCACACAATCTCACATGAGATTAGAGGAATTCGAGATCTAATTCAAACTTATCATTCTTGTTAAAGCTACTATAGAAGGTTTTGAAGATCTGTTTGGAGTATAATGGTTGAACAGTTGTTTGCACGCCCAATGAAAAGTTGTGACATCTCAATATTGTCAAATATAAAAGGTTATCCAACATGGGAGGTGAATTGGAGAATGATCCACCTGCATGACATCTTGCATAAGAGATAAAAGATGATATAACTTATAATTCTTCTAGGTTATTCCATGAAACTCTACTTGATCTTGTAAGTGGTCAAATAGTCTTTATATTAGGCCACATCATCACCCATCAAATATTTTAACAAATACACTAGAAGGTTCCTTATTTAACCGATTTAGATAATCTCATAAAAAAATTGGACTAGATATCCAGTCCATGCAGCACAATTGAATATTACTAGCTTAGATATCTTAGATACCCATGTTGCACTACTTTTTGATCTCACCCTAGGGTAGGACATTACCCTTATCCTTATGTAAAATCTTCTTCTTCTTCTTTTCCTTACCCTTATTCATCATCGCTACACTCTCCCTATGACACACTAAGAGTCTTTCTTCCTAGTGCACACATACAATCATAATCTCATTAATTAACTATTTCTCCCTTTATAAGTGGTAGGATGTATTGAATGGTGTATATTTATTTAAGAATAAATTCAAAATGAAATAAAAAAAGGAAGGAATTAGACATTTCAACCTCCAAATACTTGAGTTGTGTTGCTAAATCCCTCATCTTCATAATGTGTTCACACACACACACTTGATAGTAGTAAGTTTCATGGATGAAAACTTCATAATCAATGTAGGCCTCGTCTAAATGGATGAGATATTCATCAATGGCCTTTAGCGGGTCATTTATACCTTGATGGTGATCTATATAACCTATAATAGAGGGAGACACCTTGGTCTTCATGTATAAGCAACTTATGAAATTGGCTTTCCTTCATAGCACATGTGTAATTCTCTCCTCTTTAGCACTTTCACCTATGATCACTGGCTTTCGATATTCTATAGCTTCATCCATGTTACAACAAATAATATTTAGGATAATCCTCTCCTTCCATAATTTGCATTTTTACCCTTTCAACTTGGGGACCTCAACATTAAGATTAGATATTGTTTATAAACCAAAACGATTTGCTAAAAAAAAATCAAACATATAAAACATGATTATGATCAATTTAAATCCAAAACTATATATATATATTCTTTAGAAATGTATAGGATTCCAACAAAGAAAACAACATGAACGAAGACATTAAATTTGGTCATAGGCTAATAATTTAACTTAAATGACTCGTGCAACTTAATATTAGAAACATTAAGTCATACCATAACCCTTAATCATTATAGGAAAACTAAGGATGATGACCTAACATTCTAATCCAATACACTTCGCATATGCTAATGAATGGTCCAATTGGACTAAACACATTATATATATGTATGTAATTCATCACAACTAATATCATGTAATCTAGATGTGATCGAGGGATAAAAATGGAAACATGATTGTCTTTGATAAGGATTGTTGTGGCTAAGTCCTAATCACTTAAATCATGCTAACCACACATGACACAGTTCATGCAATCAAAACATCTTTGAACATGGCCTTAATATGCATGGAAACATAACCATAAGAGAAATAACAACATCTAAATGGAACAACCTCCTACACATGATGTTGGTATAGGGAAGCACTACCGTTATGAGGAAACTTGGGGCATCCGTGTTAATAAACACACCCATATTTTCCAAAACAAATTTACCAAGAACCAAAGAAAAAACATGACCCCTTAGTGTTTAAAAATAGAGATCATGTTTTCTCTAAAAAAAATATCCAATTTGATACAATGAAAGAAAAAATGGATCCTTTATGTTAATAAACATGCCCCATGTTTCTTCTTAAGTGTGAGCTTTTTTACAATTTTGTAAAACAAAAAAAAAGAATATAATCAACCATGCTATGTTAATCAAGTCAAGGCAAAGGCCTTAAAGGCTTTGATACTAAATGTAAGACATAATTTATCCATAAAATGCAATCATCTGTAAATATCAAATGAAATCATTATTTCATATGAAAATCTATAATTTATGAAATCACATACTTTATGCTGAATTTAAATGAGGAATTGAATTATTGGGATAATAATTTATGTGCCTCAAAATATTGACATTATTAACTACACTAGAAAGCTAGATTAATGATTATAAACTTGAAACTCAATGGTTATACTCCATAAACCCTATCATAATGATGTATGCCATATAATTGGAACAAGAATAGGAACCTTTTGTAAACTCCTTTGTGTATTCTCAATGGTGTTATACTCATTTGTTCCCTCTCGAGATCATACGAGGGTCTATTCACTTTGTCATGCTCACTTGGGTAGGCTGGGGCAACACTCGGTGGCAATCCCTAACTAGCTCTCCATGCATCATCCATCAAGATCAGCTCCTTAGCCAAGCAATCATAATGTAGCATAAAACGTTCGCCTTCCATAAATCTAGGATGGGGAACGTTTGTAACGAATAGATCTCTATACACCTCCTTCGCCGTGACCTATGGCTCTATGGGAGGAAGGGTTCTCAACATATGGTTCGATCGGAACATGTAAGGTCTGATGCACTGGCCCTCTTCTACTATATGATCCAACTCTCCTGCCAGCCACCTCACGTGGTCTCGGATATCGTCACCAGGGCACATCATAAGGTGTGAGACTGGCAATCCAGAAGCTCCAAGATACATCTTAAGGGTCCTACAAGACACAACAACACAGCTTAGCTTGCATCCATTAGTCCATTTCCCAAAAATCATCCTCCTCAAATCCTTCAAGACAGACTCTAATTCCGTCCCTTAATCCAAGTTCTACCTTTAACACACTTTGGACACCAATCTAAGATCGAGGTACTAATAGCTTCCGACTCACAATCCCCACAAGGCTAAACCAAGTTTCAAAATATTTCAAAATGGAAACTTTCAAAAATAGAGAGAGGATTTTAAAACAAAGGTTTGATACCAACTTGTAACACCCCAAAATCACGACTTAAAAATTTCATTTAAATTTTGCTTTGCAGAAGCGGAAATTAAAGAACGATGGGTGTTATCGCCACACTTAACATAAGTCTGGCCTCATCACCATCCTTATGTCAAGTGCTAAGGCTTAAAACAAGTCAAACCAACAAAAATAGAAGAGAAGTACAATACGTAATCAAGAGTTTTACAAAAGAAAGATTATCCATGACAAATGACTGTTTAGATAATTAAGTAGCCAACCATTTTCATAAAATAACAAAAGAGTACACAAAAGTCATCAATGGTTTGCCTTACACTCTTCCGGTCCATCAAAGTCACAAGGAAAAGGGAAAAAGGGGGTGGGGTCCACTCGCTCCCTTAATCTACCTATTCGCTGGGGTGACGCTCCTCATAATCCTTCAACCAATAAATGCCACGGATGTACTCCTTTGAAAAGTGATAGCATCGGTACGACTTCCTTGTATTGAGTAAACCACAACGCCTCCGGAGAGGTAGCATACCCACGTAGTAATCATCATACAAATACAGAATTCAAATAGAACATATGATCACATGCAAAGCCATGATTTCATAACACGAATCCACATCACCATTAACATTATGAGTTAGGTCAAAATCCCTATCAAAGGCATTTAAAGCATGCTTATAATTTCACAACCATTTTAACTTACCAACGACCATACATTATAGCATAATAGGAAGAATTATTGATATTCCAAACAACCTAACTAAGGTCAAGTCACTCCTAATCCAGTTATTACAGAAGTATTATTGTAGGTGTCTAATCCGGTTATATAATTTATATAAAAATTCTCAAGTGGAATACAATCCCATATCCATGATAATGATCGTCAAGGAGGGTGGTACCAGAATAAATCACTCGATTCCAGGGCAAATCTCGCCAAGGAAGCCACACGACATAACAATCATCCATACTAAACCTCATAACTCAAATCCTTAAGTACGCATACTCCCTATAGGGTGTATAGAATACCTATAGAACAGAAGTGAGCCCCTTGACTTGAAGGCCCAAACTATGCACTCGGTGGCCAAGTCTGAGGCACGAGATTCCTTTCCAACTTGAGTCTTTCTCTTTAAGTAATTATTGTCTTATGAAGTTCCAGGTTATTATTTTTAGAATATCGAGGTTCATAATATTCATCTTAGTAATCAATCAAACAACCAACGTCACATCCAAAATACCATGAGGGTCGCAACCATTCCAAGCCAACATGACCTAGGGTTTGGCATCATGCCATAGCCCGAATAATTATCCTATTTAGTTATTCGAACCAATTGTCCAATTATTTCCAACATTATTTTAAGGCCCACTTAATTCAACTAGTCCAATTATTCACTTTGGAACACCTTTTTGCCTTAATGACCAAAATACCCCTCAGCCTATAACTACCACATTTTCCTTTACTTTTATTATCAAGTTTACTTATATAGGATATTTGTCATGAAAATGCTAGCATAAAATAGCAAACAATACTTTACATACGATAATTTCTTTGACACTACAAAAGACCATATTATCCCTAACCATTCACCATACATAGTACAAATATACACTCCTAGCATGCATTTCTAATATCTCATAAATTCATGCAATTTCCACGAATAGATTTCAAATACGAATCAAGGCATATACAATTTACATTTTTACCCTAAACATACTCATCTCATTTTATTAGCATAAATCCATATTCATTATCATTAGCATACACTCTTCAAATTTTAGAATATTACTTAGGAATATAAAAATTTGCATGATAACATATATTAATTTACACATCATAATATTCATGTAGAAATGAACTACAACATGCTCCCATTTCCCACAAAAATACAATAATTTGATATCTTCAACCTAACATAATTTTTACCCTAGAAAACTAACCTAGCATTCTCACATAAAGTTCTACAATCTACGGATTAGTTGGATTTACCTTGAGCTAAGAAAATATTAACACCACGAAGCTTCTTCCACAAATACCTTAGGTGGGGTCGAGATTACCTAGAAATGAATAACACCATCAACAACTATGAGCATTAATATTTATGCTAATTAAAATAATCAAAAGACAACCTATATGAGCTACTACTTGAAAAACGATTAGGGAAAATAACCAAGGCGGCCGGTGCATGAATTTAATCACCAAACCCACCAAAAGATAGAATACTTACGTTAGGGAAAAATAATGGCAGCTTGGGGAGGTGAAACACAAGGAAAATGTTGGGTTATTTTTGGGCTAAATTTCTGTGAAGGGAAGGGGGAGTTTGAGGCTGCAAACCAAATTTTAGTTGCTGGAATTAAGGGAAGGGAAAAAGAGGACTACAAGGGGAAAATTAGAGGGCTTAAAGGGAGAGGGAAGGAGGGTGTTTGATGCAGGTTGGGACTTAATAAAAGGAGGGAAAAGAAGAGAGAGAAAGGGCTACTGTGTGGGTTAGTGGCTAAGGGGCTCCAAGTGGGTTCTTTTAGGGGTGAGGGTGTCGAACAGGCTGGATGGGAAAGGGGCCCTGCAAGGGCAGGTTGAGGCATGGGGAAGGAAATAAAATGGAGGGGTAGATGGATAGAAAGGTTGGGTAGGTGTACAGGTTGAGAGGAGGGAAAGATAGGAGCTGCAACTTGGTGGATGGTTAGGGTTATTTGCAACTATGGCTGCAAGTTGCTGGATGATGTGATGGAGGATGGCTGGGTTGAGGGCTACAGTTTTGCAGGACGGAGTGGCATGGGAAAGGAGGAAAAATAGTTGGGTAGATGATTAGAAGATAGAGTAGGGGTGCAAGTTAGGGGAGAGGAAAGGTGAGGGCTGCAAATTGGGGGAAGGGGCTGGGTTTTGAGGGTTTGGACTGTAGGTTGCCAAATGGTGTGGGGGAGGATGGCTGGGTTGGTGGTTGTGACATGCAGGGGCTGGGGTGTGGCGTGAGAGGGTGGTAATGTAGAGATGTGATGGGATGTGTTTGGGGTAGAGGGAAAGCTGTAAAAGGAGAGTGGTTGCTGGACAAGAAGGGACATATGCATGGAGAGGAGAAATGAGGTGATGGGTAGCATGGGGAAGGGTCCTATGCTCGACAAGTTGGGGATTTTTGGGTGGGGTTTAAGTGGGAAAAATGATGGAGGTTTGGTTAGGAATTGATTAGAAAAAGCCTCCTAAAGTATTAAGCTTTCAAGTGTATGGTTATTAGGAAAAGAATCCCACTTAAGCATGGTTTTATTTTCACAAAAAGAAACATGTCACTAGTATTATTATGATCAATATTATTATCATTGTGTTATCACTTCCCCTATTTTTTTTTCTAATTATTGCTAACATTATTATTATTCTTACAATTCTTGTTATTGGTATTATTATTAAAAGTGTTATTCATAATAAGATTATTGGGATTACCATCCCTTCTATTTTAATTACTCTCTTCTTATTATCGGTATTATTATCATCATCAATTTTTACCTTCCTCTACTCATTCTTACATTTAATCCGGGTTATTTTCATAACTTAACATTTATGGACTTACTCGAGACAACAAGGCAATCGCTTAAAAATAATATTATCGTTTACTTTGCCTACTAATAAAACTTTAAGTCTTCCATGTCTAAATTAAGGATTAATTAATATGGGGTATTACAGATAGAGACCCCTACTTAGGGCAGCTGAAGAGAAATTTGATGAAATCTTGGAGAGGGATTGAAGACTTTAGTGTATATCAAGAACTATTGTTCTCTAAGGGCCGGTTAGTGTTACCATAGAGTCCAAGTACATTCCACTAATTCTCTCAAAATTTGAAAGTTATCTTCCATGTATCATTATACATTAATTTTACCCCACAACTTTCACTTTATGAATAAACAATATTTATTCAAGGTCCTTCACTTAATGTTTTACTCCCTCCTTATCAAGAAAGAAGTTATTCTTTACATTTTCATAGAAAAAATAATGTTAGTTTAGAAAATTCAAAGCCTACTTTCCATTTTTACCCTCACTTATTTATTTATATATGCATTAAATTATTTTTTATTTTTGAATAAAGAGAATAAATGTAAATTTAAGATTAATTTTATTACTTTCTTAAAAAATATGCAAATTGAAAAAATGACTTCTTTTTTTATACAAATGGAGTATTTCTCAATGAGCCATATGTATATAAACAAAATAATAAACAAACGTTACAAATGTCATAATGTATTACAATAATATAATCACATAGAAAGTCCAATACCCATATTATACATGTGATTCTTAAACTAGATTCATGGTATGCCTTTAGCTAAAGGATCAAATAATATAAAATTAACACACGTCTTTATCTTCAAGTAGTAAATGTTTTTGCCCTTGGCATGACTACTAATTTTGTTGTTCTTTTAGGTAATGATGACAATTGAAGTGTCATGCTTGGCATCATTAGTCTATAAATAGAATGAAATATTATAATACCTATGATGAAGTTCCTTAACCATACACCATGATTATTTGCTTCAAAGGATGAGATGAGTTCCACTTTCATGGTTTAAGTAGCTATGTAGTCTTGATTTTTTTACTTTTGTAATATATGAATCCACCAATCATCATAAAAATTAATCCACAAGTAGATTTCATGAATCTACACAACCAAAATAGTATACATATAAATAAACAACTACATCCAAATCCTCAATTCAACGACACATGAGCATATAGTCCCTAGTTCCCATTAAATACCTCATAACTTTCTTTATAGCATTCCAGTGGTAAAATCTAGAATTAATCTAAAAATGTCCCAATACCCCTAATGAAATTTGTAATGCTAGGTCTTGTACAAATCTAATCATACATAAGGATTCCAATTATAGAAGAGTATATGATGGTCTTCATCTAGTTTCTTTCTAGATCATTCTTAGGACACTAATATAAGTGCAATTTATCACCTTTGACAACGAGAGCTGCTTTTGGTGTAAAATTTGTCATTTTGTATTATTCAAAAAACTTATTGATTTATGCATCATGGGATAATCTTAATATCCTTGTGTTTCTATCTCAATGAATCTTAATTCCAATGATATAAGGTGTATTACCTCATATACCATCCCTTTATCATTACATACGTGTAAAATATCATCCAAATATATAACCAACAAACAAACCCTACTATCACTAACCTTGATGTATGTATAACATTGGTCCATAACATTCTATACAAATCTAAATAAAGATATAATATCATGGAATTTTGGATACCATTATTGAGAGGCTTGTTTCAATCCATATATGATCTTATTGAACTTGCGTACAAGGTTCATGCTTTTATTAGAAGAGAGTCCTTTAGGTTGTTTCATATATAACTCATCCTCTAGCCCGCCCTTCAAAAAGTCAATTTCACATCCATATGCTGTAGCTCAAAATAAAAATGAGATATTAATAACATAACTATGCATAGGTAATATTAGGTGAAAATAGGAGAAAAATTCTCCTTGTAATCATCTCCATCTCTTTAAGTAAACCCTTTAACAAATAACCTATCCTTGTACCTATCAATGTTCCATAATGAGTCTCTCTTAGTCTTAAAGACCCACTTACATCTTATAAGCTTAACTCTATTAGGTTATTATACAAGGTCTTGGATATCATCGACCTCCATGGATTTCATCTCCTCTTTCATGACATCATACCATAACTTAGACCTTAAACTACTCATGACTTGTGAAAAGTTTTAGGGATAATTAGGATTACAAATGGAACAATCAGACTCTTGTAAGTAAATATAATAGTCACTAGACATATTTGGCCTTATTTTCCTAGCAGATCTTCTTAAAAGTGGCCCAACATTCGCTTGTGGAGGTTGCTCAAGTTCTGGTTGATCAAACATTTTAGGAAATTTTTGAATAACCTAATCTACCATATTTATGTTAGCATTCTATAGATCCAATTTAACTTGTTGTTCAACCGTGACTTGAACTAGAAGTAAACACTGAACAAAAATTTGAAGCTTCCTCTACTAGATGAGAAGGGTTAGAAACTAAGTCCTTAATTTGATCGCTCCCACTAATCAAGTCTTATTTAAGAAATTTTGTATTCTCAAATCCACAAATCTAGTTCCATAAGATGGATAATAGAAGATAGAGCTCTTAGACCTTTTAACATATCTAACAAAATACCCATTTATGGTCCTAATATCTCATTTTGTTTCTTATGGATTATAAACTATCACCTTATATGGGAATCCTCAAACATTCATATGATTTAAACTTCACTTCCAACACTTGAAAATCTTTAAAGGTGTCTTAGATATAAATTTGGTTGGAGCTTGATTTAAAATATACATTGCCCTTTTCACTCCATAAGGACCGAGGAAGGTTTGAGTTGCTAAGAATACTTTTCACTATATCTAATAATATTTTTTTTCTTCTTCCAACAAACCATTATGATCATGTGAAACAAGCATAGGTTATTGTGCAACTATCCCATTTTCTTAAAGAAACTTTGCAAATGGACAAGGTGTTTATCCATCTTTAGTGTATCTACCATAGTACTCTCTACCTTCTTTCTACCTCATTATATTAATTTATTTGTGAAATTTTTTCCATACCTCGACCTTAAACACCTTAAAAGCATCTAATGCTTCATGCTTATAGTTAAGCAAGTAGAGCTACATGTATCATGAATAGTTATTCATAAAAAGCATAAAGCATTTCTGAATGTGTAAGTCTATGGTAGGTGTACATATGTTGGGATGTATAATCTCTTCTTATGCTACTTCAAATGTTGAAAAGTATAAAAAACCACCCTCACATGTTATGTAATACCTTATTGCTAAAAAAACTTAATTCTAATAGGTAATTATGTGTATTAGTTATAATAAGTATCTTAGGATTATTGATAATAAATATATTATTAATATGGGCAATATTATTATGATATATTAGTTATAAAATTTAATTAGGTTAAAATATGTTAGAGAGTGCATTTTAATTTTTAAACCTAGATTAGGTCCTAATCAATATTCATTTTTTCAAATAAACCTAGTTTGGTAACCTTAAATTCTACCAAATATTTCTACACTAAACCTTTACCTAGATATTTTTAACCTAATATATCCTGACCTATGCTAGATTTCCCTCCTGACCATCACTCTACCCTCCTTACTATTACATGTTACCTACAAACTATCACCCCATCATTCCACACCATAACTCCCCTATCCCTATGTTTTGTTCCTCATTTTACTATATGCAACCCCCTACTTATATATTCCTATGTTGTGCCAAAAGCCTTCATCATCCTGCAAAAGCTCACCTCACTCGAGCTCCCTCTTGCATAAAAACACTCCCCTCCATTCTCCCCATCACTGGTCCTTCTACGACAAATTTTATTCTACAACACCAACCTTCGTTGTCCTCCTTAACGCCAATGGCCACTACCATTGAATCCCCATGCCCTACACTGGCCACTCATGTCGTAGCCTCCCTCCACTCACTCATAAACACTCTGTAACCTCTCCCTCCTTATGCCAATTTTTCTTTCCTTTCTTACCTTTGACACCCCCACAAATTCAACCTCCCCACAACTGACCTTAGTTGTCATTTATTCCCCATATCCATTGGCCAAACCTTCCATTTCCCCCCTCTTCCATTCGGCCATAACTCTTTTAGCACCACACACCCACCTTTGGCCATTTTTGCCAAAGCTCCACCATTTCCCTACACCTATTTTTACCGAAGCTACTCCTCCTCCTTTGACCCTTTGTGTTGCACTTTCCTTCTCCCTTTTTGTTGCACCATTGTTGTCATTTTCCCCTCCTTACCTTTGGCCATGCTCACTATTCTTGGTACCCTAATACCGGCCAATCTCACTATTGCCACCCTCCATTCTCCTTAGCCAAAACCTCTCCTTTGGTGTTAAGTTTTTCCCTTAGCTTTCCTCTTTCTTATTCAAATGGTTAGTAGGCCTAAATTATTTAAGTAATTTTGGATTATTAATATGTAATATTATATGCTAATATATGTATGCATTTAGATGTTAAATTCCTAGGCATTCTTTGAGAGCTTTGGAGAAGACCTCTTTTGTATAAGCTTGGATTATATAAATTCAATCACTCATAGGATTGTATAAAATTATGTGCAAGAAGTATTGGAAATTTTAGACCTAGAATCATGCTATGTTTTATGATTTTCTATTATTTTAGCATGCATGTTAAAATGATAATATAGAGAAAGGATGATATGCATGATCATTGATAATTAAGTTGTATGCATGGTAAGATGTCAAATGTTTTACATCCGCGTGTCTAAGATTTTTTTAGGGATTTAATTATTATCAAGTTATAATTTGAATCCCATGATATATGCCTCATTAATGCTCATGCAAGGAAGTAGGGTTATGATAGTTCACATGGATGCGTATGTGCATAACTAGGGTTAGCTTATGATAAATTATATTCGCATGGCCTAGGGTTAGAGATAGTCTCCTACATGTACTATGATGATAATATTCCTATTTGATGATATTTCATGCTTTAAAATGTGTGTGTGTGTGTGTATGCTACATGAAATATGCGGTACGTGATAGTCACATGATTAGGGTTTTGGTAGGCACAACTCACTAAATGCATGAAAAGTGGAAAATACAGTTAATCTGCAGAATACAAAGATTACCTATGTGCCTAAATAATGTGAAATATTACCATCGTATTTGCTCATGACAAACCTCTTATAAAGTTAATGTTTGGTACAAAAAATGAATAAAATTTAGAAACTAGGGTTTTAAAGGGTATTTCAGTAATTTTAACTTAATATATTTTTTACAAATAATTGAAGGCTAGGATGACCTTAGACTTTTGATAGATTGACCTTAGCTTTGAGTCGACTTCACATAGGCCTATGATTTTAGGGTTTATCTAAATAATTGGAAATAAAAGGGAAAATGGTTAAGTATGGAAAATGAAAATTTATATAACTTATGTGATCACCTAATAAGATATTGATACATAAAGTGAAAGGCCTTGAATTGGGAATGATTCCTCTCTAGGGTTCACTACCTTAAAGGTGAGTTGTTAGCCCTTGTTTTTAGTTTACTGGTATGCTGTTGTGCCCCAAATATAGGCCCTACTCTACTCTATAGGTAAATTATGGGCCTTATAGTTGGTATCAATACTTAAGGATTAGGTGACTGAGGTTGGGAGGATACTATGTTGCTTTCGGGCACCAATATGACCAGGCTTATTGCTATGTCCCTAGATTCGAGGTAAGGGTATTGTGTTACTTTCGAGCGCTAATATGATCGGTTGTACCATTATGTCCCTAGATTGATTAGTATCCCTCTCAAGTAAAGAAGTAAAAATGAAAATTGATTTTATGTAATAAAAGGAATGGATTGTTGGTTTGATAGTTGTCGTAATGTCCTATGCTAGTTTGTGTTAGATTTGTTGGTTAGGTAGATGCCTTAGTGCTTTACCCTAGTATTGTTTTAGATTGTTGGTTTAGTAGTTGACATAATAACTACCACTATGATTGGAATGTATTTAACAAATCGAATATGACTTTCCACTTTGAAATGATGAGAAATGATTTGGTATGTTTTACTATTGGTTTGAGACTTGGATATTAATATATGTTTCTCCAAGAGTATTATTTGTATGATTCATGCCTTGTGCTTAAGTATGCTTTTTAGTTTTTGTTTGAATATGAGAAATGTGGGTATGCTACCTCCTATGAGGTATTGTGAATTATTTAGTATGAAAAAATCATACTAATACTACTTTTGGAGATGACTATTTGATGGCTATAGAATGACATGAAGCTTATAAGTGGGGGTAGGACAAGTGGAGTCCTTAGAAAGAGGTTCAATTTTCATAATGGGTCTTTGAATCAAGAGTTAGGGAAAAAAGGAATTGTACCTTCGGGTGTTGGTTTTCGTCACAATCAGTTTTTCTTTGGACTCTTATGTCCCTTATTGTACTTTGAATATACTATTATACTATGACGTTTATTCATAATTCTATTATGTATTATTTCTATTTTCGCTGATTTACTCTAGTTGGGTTTTGTGTTAGCCTTAGCACTTGGCGTAAGAAAGACAAGGAATTGGACTTATGCTAAGTGTGGTGGTAACACCTAGTAAATTAGTAATTAATGCTTCTACAACAATAAAAATTTTCAATTTGTAAAATAGGGGTGTTATGTGTTACATTAGGACACAAACACGCCCATGTTTTTAATTCATCACTGTAAATATCAAAACCATATGTCCCTAATGGTAGTGTCAAAATCAATGCAGTAGTCAAATGTTGCTTCAACTCATTAAATGGTTCCTCTTAACTATCATACCACTGAAATTTAATGGTCTTGTTTATAAGGTTTGTCAAGAGTAGGTACAATCGAGAAGTTCTAAATAAAACACCTATTGTAGTCTTCCAATTCCAGGATGATACAAACCATGGAGATGCTTATTGGCTATCTCCTCTCTATGACTGCTACGATCATTATTGGCTCTATGACGACTTCCCTACCTAGCAATACATTACTCAAAAAGTCAGCCTCATAACTCGCACTTATAGAATTTGGCATATAACCTATGGTCTCTAAGGAGTGAAAATATAGTGTGAAGGTGCTACTCATACTCATCTCTACTCCGAGAGTACACTAGGATGTTGTCTATGAACATCACAATGAGCTTGTCATGGTACAACCAAAAGATCCTCATCATCAGGTCAATGAATACAACAAGGGCACTAGTGAGCCCAAATGACATCACTTTAAACACATAATGACTATAGCATGTCCTAAATTCCACCTTCATGATGTCGTCCTCTATAGTGTGTAGCTAACGGTATTCTAACCTCAAATCAACTTTCAAGGAGACTACAACTCTCCAAAGCTAATCAAATAAATTATAAATCTTGGGTAATGGGTAGCAATTCGTTAGTCTTCACTGTCAACTTATTCAAGCCTCGATAATCGATGCACAAACCCAAACTCTGTCCCTCTTTTTTCTAAAGATAACTTAATCTCCCCATGGAGATAGACTAGGATGGACATATCCAAGTGCTAATAACTACTTGAATTGTAACTTCAACTCCACTAGTGTATTTGGTAAGATGCTCTAGATATAGGCTCCACCCCTAGAACTAAGGTGATAGTAAAGTCTACCTCTTACACTAGTAGCATCCCCAATATCTCCTCTAAAAGACATTAAGAAATTCTAAAGCTACAACAATATACTTCAATAATAATACATCTGCATTCAACCCTCATACACTACACAAGTACATGGGATAACCTCTTCACACCATGTAGAATAGTGTATGGGTGGATATGACCTTTGCTATAGGCTTAAGCTTACATTCCACCAAGAGACCTTAGTACCCTAAGGTTACCAAAGAACTACTCGCTCTTGAGCATATTCAATAATCATCTTATACTTTTCCATAATTTCTATCCTCATAACAACATCAAAATCATGTAAATACAACTCTATAAGGTCCACATTGAAGTAAATTCCAGCTATAATTAAGGCCACATCTTAATGAACTCTATTATACACAAGTTTATGTCCAAATTGCTAAGTAAAAAAACACAAATACACTAGTTAATGCTCTAGCAACACACAATGATGAAATAAATGACAATGATTCTTCAAAGTTAAATAACAATGTAATCCCCCAAAAATTTTAAAAGCCTATAATTTAATAAATTAACTTTATTAGGGATAATTTAACTCTTAGACTTATTTAATTTAATTACGTTGAGGATTTTGCCTTTTAAATTTATTTAAATTAATTATTTTGTGGGTTTTAAGTATACCAAATTAGATGTGAGTGTTTAATAAATTAAAATAAATAAATTGCTATTTTATCATACTCATTTTATTTAAATAAGGTTTAAACCAATATTTTTCTAAAAGCTACCTTTTAAAACTAATATAATTAGATATATTAAGATAAATTACTAAAATTTTAATTATCTACCAAAAATACTATAACTCACCCCATAAGTCATTTTAATTATTTCTTCCCTAATTATTTTCCTTAAAACCTTTTTCTCCCTTATTTTCCTTTTCTCTTTTTCTCTCTCTCCCCCCTCTCCTTTCTCCCTTTCTTTCCCCTATTTCCCCCGATTGGGCCAGCCCACCGGCCCAGATCAGTTTTCTTCCCCCTCCCGTCTCACGTTCCAAGCTTGCCTAGCTCCTCTTGTTTCCTGAACCGCCCAGCCGGTTCCCCTATCCCTTTTCTTTTCCTTCCCCTGGACCGACCGGTCCACCCTCTTTCCTTTTCCTTCGTCTTCCCCGCGCATCTGCGCTGTTCTGCATCGTCGAAGCCTGCAACCTCTACGCCAACCACTTGCCTGCACAGCCTCCCCCCCTTCCTGACCTTCCAGCCACCCTCCCCCGACAGGCCTACACCCCCAACACCACTACCAGGACTGCTCCTGCCCCTTTCTCTTTTCCCGACCAACCAGTAGGTCTGCCATGGCAGACCCGCGTCGGCCTGCCACCGCCGGCCGGCATGCCACCTGACCTGCCTCCCCCTGTCCTCTCTCTCGATACTCCCCCATTTTTAAGCCTATAAATACCCCCCAAGGACCCAGCATCGGGCTTTTTCGAAACCATAGCCTAGAAAACTGCCCTGCACCACCCTTACTTCAAACAGCCACCCCGTCGCCGCCGCCCATCGTCGCCGCTCGATCCACCCCCGGAACTCTTTCTTGCATCACCGTCCACCGACTTGGGGCTCCCTCACCCCTTGATTTTCTCTGCACGCGCCACCCCGGCCGTGTAAAGTGACCCTCCCGATCAACCCAGCTTCGAACCCCGTTGCCCTTCTCACCGCCGCCCACCGCCATGTCGCCACTTCCAGCACCCCCTCTGCCTTCTAAAACCACCAAGGGAGCTTCTCCAACATCCCTAGACCCTCTGTTTCCCCTGCCAACCTCTCCTTTTCCTTCCCCCCCCCCTCCACCACTTCTCCACCTTCCTTCTCCCCCCATCACCGCCGCCGCCGTGTGTCGTGCACCGCCACCTGTGCCACCAGCACCCTAGGTGGCCCTCTAAACTCCCCCAACCCTTAAATCCTTGCTGTTCAAGTGTTAATTATTTTTAGTATCCTTAGTATTATTATACTTATTATCATTATTATTATTATTATTATTATTATTATTGTTATTATTATTATTAGTATCATTATTAATTAATGCCATTTTTATTATTATCCTTTATTATCCTTAATGTTATCATACTATCACCCCTTCCAACCCTAACCCCTATTATACTTAACTTAGAGTTAATGTCATTATCTTTATTATTAACATTATTATTATTATTTTTGTTATTAGTATTATTACTATTATTGTCATTACTATTATTATTGTCATTATTAATTTCTCTATCATAAATGTGTTATTTTCTTACAAGGCCATCATCCCTCCAAAACCCTAGCTTTCATCATACTTAACCATTAGTGTTGGTATTATTATTATTATTATTACTATAATTATGATTATTACCACTATTAGTGTTATTACTACTTAATCCAACCTTATATGGGTATTGTACTTATATTAATATTGTTTTGCTATACCTAACACCATTATTAGACTTAGTCTTAAAAACGCTAGGGTTCTATTACTTGAAACCTAAGTGTCACTATTAGTATTATTATTATTATTATTATTATTATTATTATTATTATTATTATTATTATTATTATTATTATTATTATTATTATTATTATTATTATTATTATCACTATTTTACTATGACTAACAAACACTAGTATTATAAGAATGGAACTAACGGGTCTAATAATATAAGTGTAACGATAAGTATTGAAAATAAAGATATATCGATTAGTAATGCTTAGCATAATAATTTTAGAGTAAAAACCCTAGTTTTGTATAACACCCCTATTAAGGATAAGAACCCTAATCCTAAACTAGAATAAGGGTTGATAGTATTTATAAGGGAAACTAATACTTAGCATTTTTTCCCTTTTCATAGGTGACCCCGATCCGAGCCCTAAAGAGCTAGAGGAGCATGCTCCAAGCCCGGTGTCTACCTAGGTAAGGACGAAGCTATGACCTTGTGCTATGTGTGATGTGATGTGTTGATGAATGATGAGTATGCCATGTTAATGTGTATTATGCATGTGTTATGAATAACCTATTTTGTGTAGCGCAGCGTGGATAATGAGGCATGATGTGTGCGCCTTATATCACATGAGAATGACATGTTTATGTATGATATTTATGATGTGTTGATACTGCCTTCTAGGACATGCATGCTAGGGTTTTGGTATTATGGAATGGGACTAAAAGAATAATAGGAGAGGAATGGGAAGTGAGACTATTAAGGGGGAATATGGGGTAGACCCAAGTACCTCATCATCCACGAGAGAAGCTTTAAGTGGAAAGAATGTCTAAAATAAATGAAAGTTGGGAACCATGCATGGGGGCTTTAAAATCTGCATGGTGACTTGGGGTGTTTGCATGAGGTGACTAACTCTTGCATGGGGGTGTGACTTACGCGAGAAAAGTTGAATTTTGGTGTAAATGAGAGATGGGGAGAGTTGTAGAGTGATTGGAGACTTGGGATGAAAAATAGTACGTAGGTTGGTACGAGGGTGCACAAGGGGCCTAACTAGGGTTTCGGTAAGAGGGTGAAAAAAATTGGGGAGTACGAGAGTGAGGATGATTAAGGAGGAGTGAAGTATGGGTTAGAGTGAGAATTCTACTATATAAAAGATGGGCTTGGGTTTCTATGTGAAAGAAGAAACTTGGGAATGAAAGGAGAGAGGTTACTTGTGGAAGAAGTAAGGTGCTAGGGTTTGATGTGACCAACTAGGGTTTTGCCGGTCACATGTGAAATCGAGGAGTAAAGTGATATGCCTTGGGGTTTGACCTAATGAGGGTGAGATGTGGGGTGAAGAATAAATAATGGTAAGGTAAGTGAGAAGGGGTTGGACCACATAGGCCCAACTAGGGTTTCCAAGGGGAAAACCCTAGAGGTGAGAATAGGCGAGATTGATGTCATAGGGTGTTGGGTTTAACCTACGCTTCCAGGAGTTGGTCTTTCATTATGTGTGAGCTTAAGGGGAAAATACTGTCGGGGTGTGATTAGGGGTGCACGAGTCTCAACATATGGGACGGGCCCTCTTGAAAGGAAAGCAATAGAATGTAGTGGGCATGCATGTTAAGGGTGATGTGTGATTTAATAAGACACTGATAAGACATTAATCAAGTAAAGCAAAAGATGTTGAGTCGAGCCCATGATCCGGTCCACCGGCAATAATAGTGGATCAGAGGTGTTCTACCCTGTGCGTTTATTTTCCGGTCCACCGGCTATAATAGTGGATTAGAGGCATTCTGCCCTGTGCGTTTATCTTCCGGTCCACCGGCTATAATAGTGGATCAGAGGTGTTCTGCCCTGTGCGTTATCTTCCGGTCCACCGGCTATAATAGTGGGGGATCTCGTGCTCGACAAGCCAAACGAATAAGTTAATCCATGGGAAAGATACTAAGTACTTAAAGCAAAACACCATGTGAGTCGGGGCCATGATCCGGTCCACCGGCTATAATAGTGGATCAGAGGCGTTTTGCCCTGTGCGTTTATTTTCCGGTCCACCGGCTATAATAGTGGATCAGAGGCGTTCTGCCCTGTGCGTATATCTTCCGGTCCACCGGCTATAATAGTGGGGCTCCCGCACTCACATGGGCTATTGAAGGATATGCGTGAAATGGACATATTATTAACGAGGATAAAGAATAAGTCACCGGAAAGTACTCAGGCCTTATCTTGTGTGTATCGCATGTTACTTATATGATTGTGCTATGTGGGCTATGTGGTATGATTGTATGCTTGGCCTTAGCGCACCTGCGCCCTTACTCAGTATTGGACCCGTACTGATACTACCTTGATTGAATGGGTCCAGTGATGATCCACCGATGGTGAGGAGCAGACCTCCTATGCAGGTTTTGATCAGTTACTAATTTGGGGTGGAAGGCTTGGCTTGAGTGAGTAGGCGATCCGGATATTGGTCCCTTGGGATCTGTTTCATTTAGCTATATTTTGTACTACGCTTCCTATTTCGAAACTGTACTCTTAAGTTGTATTCCTAAACGATATTTTAACTATTGTTGACTCGTGTTTTCTGGAGTGATCTATGTTAACTATGAACCCATGGTTTGATGATTCTTACTTAACGATTGTTTAGTTTAGCCTTAGCACTTAGTAACGGAACGGTAGAAGTGAACCGGTCTAGTACTAAGTGTGGTGGTAATACCCCCAAGTTTACGGTTTTAATTCTTTCGCTTCCGCTAAACCTTTCGATTTAAATGAAATTTTTCAGTAGTAAATTTGGGGGTGTTACAAACACTATAAGGAAAATTCACAAGTGTGAAATCCCAACACCTGATATAATAAAAAAGTCAAAAAATTCCAAGATTGAATTTAGAGAATGATAAAGGCACAAGAATAGTTGGGGAAATAACAAGTATCTTTAATATGTACAACCCTCGTGATTACAAGTAGAATAAAATAATCCTCACAATGTCACTCAACACACAATTCTCTCAATAAACATAAGATAAAAAATAAAAAATAAATAAAAAAAGAGGAGAGGGTTTAAATAAGCTTGATGGTAAAGTATCATCACTAGGGTTACATGCATAATCGTTTTATAGCAATGCATAACTAACACAAGAAAAATGAGACAAAATAGGAATTACATGTATCGTGTTAATAAACATGAGTGCCCCCTTATAATACCTTGACTATTATATAATCTTAATCTCAAGTAATTCATATTTTAACCTAATTCTAATCTTCAGAAATTGATACTTCTACCCTACCATAATTCCTTGATTTTAAATCTTAACCTAATCCTAATCTTTATTCCAAGTCATTAACATTTTTAAACTAAACCTAAACCTAGGTCAACTTGAAGTATGAGTAAAATGGTTAATGCTTATATGAAGTTTATGATGAGTAGGAATGGTACACCTACCAATATAGTCTCTAATTAGGATTCGATATTTCTTTTACACTTAGGGGGAAGTTGCAAGAGGCAATGGGCATGAATTTGAGTACTTCCTTCCACCCAACTATAGACACTAGCATTTGGTTGAGTTCTCATACAATAATGGTTATTATGCTACCATAGAGATGGCACCCTTTGAAGTACTGAATGGATGCAAGTGCCAGACACTCTTATGTTGGAGCAACATTAGCAAGACTATTATACTTGGACCACATATGACTGAGCGGATAAGAGTTTATAGAAGAGCTATGCATATCATAGGCATCGTAGTAATGGATTGAGCTGAGGGATAGATTTTTATTAAGGGTTTCACTCACCAAAGGGGTGCTAAGGTTTGGTAGGAAGCGTAAGCTAAGCCTAAGATATATTGGTCCTTATGAGATTCTTGATAAGGTTGGTGAGGTTGCATACCATCTAGCACTTCCACTAGAGTTAGCTTGAGTTCATAATGTGTTTTACATCTTTCAAGTGAGGAAGTACATTGTGATCTATCTAGCGTGATTAGAATCGATGAGATTAATCTCAATGATTCCTTATCCTATGAGGAGAAACCTTTTCATATTCTCGACACCAAGGTACATTGAACCTAGATGAGCATATTTCTATTCATGAATATTCTTTGAAGTCACTAAAAATTAGAGAAGATAAACTATGAGACAAAAAAATGACATGCATGAGTCGCATCTTGAGCTTTTCAGCACATGTGTGTTCGGTTTGAGGTTCTCGTTCTTTTAATGGGGTTGTTCCCTCTAGTGTTGTGTCAGCTCTGATAGAACTAACTATCGAGATCACCTTTTCCTTACACCATCTTTCTCTTCCTCCCTGTCCTTAACTTGTTGACTTATGGGATGAATTCTCTTTTAAAAGGGTATGATGTAATAACCCAAATTTTATTTAATCATAATTCTGAGTAATTAATATCTTAACCTAATTCTAATATTGGAAAATTAATATTTAAACCTTACCCTAATTACTTAATTCTAAATATTAACCTAATCCTAATCTTTATTTTGATTCATTAACATTTTTAACCTAAACCTAAACCCGAATGGTTGATAATAAATTTTATTCTAATACCCTAATCTAAAGTATTTAAACCTAATTCTAATTATAACCCCAAACTTAATTTATTTCCTCCTTTCCTCCTTTTTCTCCTTCTATTTTTATTTTTCTTTTTATTTCCCTCATGTTCTGCTCCTTGTTTCCTTATTCTCCATCTTCTTCCTTGAACCAAATATCTTGACCAAATTCCCTATGCCATACTTCCAATCTATCCTACCCTCATCATCACACATAAACTCTCATCTTCTGTGTTGATGGGTTTTGGTAGAAAATTTTTCCCAAATGCCTCACCTCTATTCTCCTTCTATGCCAGTGCATGCAACATGTGCATATATATATATATATATATATATATATATATATATATAACTCAGAGATTTATCCACATTTAATGCTATAACTACCTCCTTTCCTCCCTCCATTTTCTATAAAGGAGTAGTAAAAAGTGAATCCCTCTTCTTTTCTTCCCTTCCTTGTTCTCGTCATCACCACAAATTCCACCTCCACAACCTCTCCTCACTTTCTATCTCTACTTCCATTCCTCCCTAATGTGCACTATATTTTACTACCACTCCCTTACCCCTAGCAACATCACTATTGTTGTTGCCACCACCTTTGCTTCGACATCAATCACCAAAACCACCCCCTCACCTTTGTCCCTTTAATATTTTCCTCCCCATTGAGAAAATCTCCCATCACCAATCCCACACACCTATAAATGGCATTAACTTCCCTTGCTTCCCTCCTTGGCTTCATCACTTGTTGTTATCCCTCCCTTTGTTGCGCAAAGTTTCATCGACGCACCTTCAAGCCTTACAATTCAATTTTCCTCCCTTATTTTAATCATTTTTATGTTACTTTTTCCTTTTTTATGCCCCTATTTTCTAATTATGTTTTATCATTTTTTATTATGTATTTTTCAAAGGTCTTAGAGGAAGTGGGATAGGATATACGTACTTAGAGACGATGTCCTTTACGGTAAGGATACAAGTTGTAGTTCAGGGTTTTGGTGTTAAATGTTATAAATGATTGTATGTATCATCATGCTATTAATATTATGTTATTAAATTCATATTTTTAATGTTATGATATGATAATGTGGATATTATGATAAAAATTGTGTGAGAATGAGAAAGCACGCGCTTATACGATGTTGTTACGTTAATTCTTATGTTGCGAGTCCTAAGTGAATTAGCATGATATATAGTATAGTACTATAGGTTTGAAAATTTATTATAACTATGAAATAATTTTATTTAATTTGTATGGTGATGTAATGAGTTGAGGATTTGAAAATAATGGTGTCGAACATATATATTTTTTGTAAGATAAGAGTGTTTGGCTATCCGTAAGGAATTTTTTTAAATATGGGTTAAATATGGAACTTTTGGTGTTTTAATGTATTAAGTGGTTTAAAATATTCTAATTATAACTTATAAAATTTTGGAGTAATTATGAATGGCCTAAGTCCAAATAAAATAAAATAAAAAAGAAACATCTTAAATTAGGATTAATAACCCTATAAAGGAGGTTAATATTACATGTGTAAAATATTGAAGTTAGACCACGATTTTAGGATATGTTGTTAATATTAACATTTTTGGAATTTATATTTAATTGGGTGATCATACACATCTTTTGAAAAAATTATGCCGAACTTGGAAAATTAGGATTTTGTAAGTGTTATAAATAGTAACTCAAGAGATAGGGTTGTTATCGCATGTGTAAGACGAGAGAATTAGACCTCTATATTTGTATATGTTGATAATAATAATATTTGAGGATGATGTGATAAAATTAGTGGATAAATGATCAGTATGGAATATTTTATGCTTATAATATGAAATTAGAATTTCTTAGGGAGATTATGGACATGTTCCTTATAGACGGCCTTGATAACTATGTGGTTGTGTTTTAAATGTTTCAATTATATATTTTTCATATCTATGTAAGTTCCAAATGATTTTATAACCAATTGCAAATAATATATTAATAGTTTAAAGTGAAATATCACATGAGTTGAACCGAGTTATTTTATATGTTCATCCCACCGGACGAAAATAGTGGCCAAACGCATTTTACCCTCAAAGGTGTTTCACTTTGTTCCATCGGATTAAGAATAGTTTGGCACTAAAACCAACGTGAATGTGAATATAATTCTGAGATAAGTAACTAATAAATAATAAATTAATCACTTAAAGTAAAAGATTACGTGATTTGGGACCGAGGTGTAGAAGTTTGTTCTACTGAATTAAGAACAGTGGTTGGGAGCATTCTTCCATGTGAGGTCCTTTAGACCATTTTGCCTGTTTATGAATAGTGGACAGGTGCATTCTAACTTGGTAGGTGTAGAGTTAGTTACACTGGCTTAATAATAGTGGACATATACGTTTTTTCTTTAGGAGGTGTTTTAGCCATTTCCACCCAATTATAAATAGTGGGGTCTCTAACGTCAACGTAAATAAAAGAATGAACTATATTATATATCTAATAATGATATATGGAATTAGTATTTACCTTGCATCATTTTTTGTTAACATGCATATATGATTATTCTTTTATGTGAATGGATGTTTTCTATGTATTGTTACCTTAATCTTTACATAGTATATTGATCATCATTTTCATGGGTGTTGCTAGTTTCCACGAGCAGATAACCCGAATGTTTTGTATAGGTCAATGAGGACCCTTTAGATGATTTTGCAACGTATGATGCCTTATGTATTGAGAAGTGTTCATATAAGTCAAGGTTAGGCATAGAGTTAGGTTTTCTAGTGGTTAGCTTTATTCTGAATACCTCTTTGCATTTTTAGTTCCATGGGATCTCTTTTATGCATTTTTGGATATTGTACCCAAATTTATTATCCAAACTCGTATTTAAGTTTATGAATTTTCTATCATTTTCTATTTATCATGTATTTATTTTCTAATTGTTTTGCCTAGTAATTAATGCCAAGATAGTATGGTCAGCCAGACTTATATTAATTATGGTTGTAACATCCAACTATTTTGGTATTTCACTTCCCCTTAAAATAATATTTTTTTAGTAGTAAAATTTGGAGTGTCACACCCATGTTTTTTCTAGAACTCTCAACTTTTGCTATATGATGCAAGATCAAAGAGAGCAAAGAAACATGTGTCGTGTTAACTAAAATAAGCCCCCTTATTATATCCTTTCACCTCTATTTATGATGTGTTTGTTTTAGCAAAAGAAACATTGGTATGCGATGTTTCACTAACACCTTCAAGCAACAATCTATGATAGACTACATATATAAATGCAAGTCATGATCTTACAATGTCCACCTTGATGCAATATTTGTAACAAATAGCGATGGAATGTAAAATATCATCACAAATCCTTAGCCCAAACACCTCATCATGGCAAATAAACACAAGTAAGGAGAGGCTATATTAGCATACACACTAGATCATCACTAGAAGTAACTCCTTGCTTCGACCTAACTTTACAAGCTAACTTTCCAAGCCAACCAACATCATCAACTCTAGTCAAAGCCAAACACATAGCCTTAGAACCTCTATGCATAACACTAACACACTAGTGCATCTCTAATCTTCAAGACCATGACCAAAATAAGAGTAAATAATCAATGGAACATTAAAAAAAGCCATACTCCACACATGCTGACACTATTTGCACTAAGTACCTCAAAATTTGCACCACGCCTATCCAAGTTGTCTATTTTAGATTCACCAAACAAGTGATTATAACACACATAACTTGATTAATACTAGATTCATGACAAATCACAATGTACATAAAGTATATCATGGATACAAAGTATGCAAAAGTAGTCAAGTAAGCCATCAAAATAGCAATGGATATGGACACATCCAAAGTCTTTGGCTTGCTCACTTTAGATATATCTTTTGCTACAACAAGCGCATCATAAACACATAACAAAAAGAACAATCAGTGAAATTTCACATACCAATGTTTGAGTTAACCAAAAATATTGTATCTCTTCAGCAATAGGAACATCACACTTCAAGAGGGAATCAACAATAACAATAACCTCTAAGTCTAACACTAGCTCTAGCACACAAATACTACTGCCCATATTATAAAAGGCATAACCAGCTAACAACTTAAAGCCATATCTAATATAAGACTCCCCAAGCCTCCATGCTCTACCTAAAATAATGCCCATTTTCCCCACTTGCTTCCTAGATTCCTCCTCGCTAGAAGGACTTGTACTAGTCAGACTAACAACAACCTCCACTTCATCCAAAGCACCCAATAGACTCTCCTACTCCACCTTTTCAGCAAGAAGAAATTCAAACTCAAAGAATGTAACACATTTTGATGCAATCAAGTCATATAACAAGGACCCCCCTAATTGTGCCAATAACACTCCCATGTCTAAGCTACATTGACCAAAGACCAACAACATCTAAGTTTGATACTCTTAATGTTTCCCTAATTGCACCTTCAATAGTTGTACCAACAAGCTCATATAATGTTATAAATGTAATGTATGGGGATCAACATGGATTTAGGTTATGTCCTATGCTATAAAGGAGATGAAACCCATGCTCATCTATTTTGTAAATTCCCTTACAGTTGTGAAATTTGGAGTAAGATCAAGAGAGATTTTGATCATAGGGACTTGGTTACATCATGGTCTATAGAGATGATGACACTTGCAAATAAGACTCAACAACTTAAAGAAAAGAAGAGTTTTTTGTGTGCATGTTATGTCACTTATATTTATATTGTTGTTGTTTGGTGTGAAATAAATGCTTGGATTTTCAAAAATTTCTTGAAACCACTAATAATTTGATGAAGGAAATCAATTTTACCATTGCTAGTAGGTGTTTCTCATCTAGTATAATGAGTGTACATACACCCCATGGAAATCTTGCATTGATAACATGTTAAAGGTTTGAGGCTAGATCTTTTACTATTTGTAAGTATTATTTGAAGTTTTCATTGGTGGTTGTAATTTCTCCTTTGGTAGTAAATAATAATTCATTAACTTACATAGGAACACATGTTAGCATGCCTCTTAATTATTGTATGTGTTCGAGCATGTGAATAGTTGAGCATGATTATGTGGTTCACATGTTCAAATTATTATGAAATATCTAGTGATTTCAGAGTGTGCTTTAATGTGTCTCAATTATAATTAGTTTGAAAAATCTTATTATTGGTTGAGTATAGATTGAAATTATATGATGTCTTATGCTGTATTTTTAATTCCACTTGAAATTCTTTAGCTTTAATTTCACTTTGATTAGTTCAACTTTAATGCCACTTGGATTTGATCAGCTTTAATGCCACTAAAAATTAATTGGCTTTAATGCCACTTGGAATGGATATAATAATATAATATCATTCTATGATGGAAGCAATTTCAATGTTGTTACATGGGCCTGATTTATGTTTGGTTAAATCTTTAAATAAAACATTAATTGCTTAATGTTAAAGGTCTTGAGTTGGGACTTATACCACTCAGGGTAGCTATCCGAGTTAGGTTTGGTATTCACTTGGTACTATTCTAGTGTCATCTATTCTAAGATTTTGGGTGCCTTACAAGGTCCAGCGTAGCCCTTTTCTATGCTATAGGAGTATCAATATATTTAGGTCCTATAGGGGGTATGCACACTTGAGTTATTAGGTGACTGTTATTTGGTGGTCTAGTTATGTTTATGAGCAGGCCATCTAGAGTTCGTATCATATGATTACTAGATTAGTTGTTGTTATTTCTTTGATTCTCTATCCTAAAGTTAATATAATCAAATGGTTGTGATCACAATAATAAAATATAATAATTGATTATTCTCATTCATTCATGTAATTTACATTTCATTATCTTATGCATGTCTCTTGATTATCTTCTTTACAATTGTGCTACCATATGATGCATGTTCGTACCCTATTATCACATGATCTATTATTTAAACGGCATGTGGGTCTATGTGCAGAATATTATCTTCTAGGGATGTTGTATTACTTATTATGTGTTCATAATTTGTTATATGCTCGTACCCTATGGGTTTCTATGTCTAGTCATATATTTATAAGTATGAATCCATGACCACATGTCTTATTGTATGTCAGTGCATGCCTCATATGCCCTCTACTACTACCATATGTACCAATGTGTACCATTGATAATTATGACACAAATATTCCATATAGACATGCCTTACTTTAGATATCACATGTGTGTCTTACTCTTGTCATTTTATGTATAATTTTCATTAATAATGTTTTAGTAGAAAATTACTAATCTATTATATACTTCACAAAATCAAATGAGTAGTTGTATGAGTGGAATGATTTTAGTATCACATGTATACTTGAGAATAAGTATTGTAAGGTAAAGATTATCATGTCTTATGTGTGCCATATTTCCTCATATGAGTTTGATAGTTATGATTTACTCAGTACTAGACCCATACTGATACTACCTTAGTTGAATGGGTCCTGCAAAAATCCATTGATGGTGGGGATCAGACCTCTTGTGCAGTCTTAATATCAATTATTATTGATGGATTGAAGACTTGGGCTTTGAAAGAGTAGGCAACCCGGAGTTTTATCCCTCGAGCATTTGTCTTTATTTATATGTACCTACTTTTAGAAATTTTCAAGTGTTGTATTAAAATTTGTATGGTGTTGTAATGAAAATTTAATTTCCCATTACTTTGCTAAACTTTTTAAAATCTAGTATTATTTCATAGTTTTTCCACTAATTTGGTCAACGATGATTTTGTTTAGTGAAATCATTCACTTTCCATCTACCATTGGATATCTCCTTGTGTGAGTTCATTCTTAGGGTATAGATGATGTTTACATTTTAGTTAGATAGATTTTAGCTTTACATCAAGCATGAGGTAGATAATATGCATCTATCTTGTGTTAGGTATGGTGGTAACATTCCCCATTTTTTATTTTAGCTTCCACATATTTTTTTAAACAAACTTTTTTAGGAGGAAATTTTAGGGGTAGTACTCCTACCTTGTGACAAGTAAGGTAATGAATATGATCACCCTAAAATTCTTATCGTAGATCAATTAATTAAAAACAATAACAAGGATATCATGCCTACTCTCTTAGAGGTATATATGGTCCACCTGGATGACCCCTATACTAAAATCCTAATAATTCGCTACCACAATGTTGAATTTTCCTTATAGAACCTTAACTTTCAGGCCTCCTCTTGCCTAAGATCATAGACTACTCTTGAACCAATGTCAAGGCAAGGAATGTTTGCTCGTACAGTGTAGCTAAGTTATAGAAAATCATGACCCCATCATTCGACGGATACTAAAATGCAACCCCTACTTAAACTAGAATATCATAGATGGCTCACTAGTTGTGATCATTAGTGAAACCCTCAACAACTATATGAAATGGGTGTGGTATTCATGCACAGTCAAGATCCCATGTGTTAATAACATAAACTCCCTAATATTATCCCTCTTTAGGATATTGGGGTAAAAATGAGTATGGAGGGTCGTCTTAAATTCCTCATAGGATAATAATGGTCTAAATTGAGTGTGTATCTTAACCACCATATCTCTGCTACATCATAAAGAAAATACATGATAATGCTAACCTTTATCACCTCAGGAAATCCACAACCTTGAAATCCCTTTTGAAATCCTATAT
Source organism: Tamarix austromongolica (assembly GCA_039764185.1). Taxonomy (NCBI): domain Eukaryota; kingdom Viridiplantae; phylum Streptophyta; class Magnoliopsida; order Caryophyllales; family Tamaricaceae; genus Tamarix; species Tamarix austromongolica. Next base: position 69,843,971 of record CM077815.1, on the reverse strand, counting down.
CCACCTCTTTGGGATAATTGGCTCCTCTTGATTAGTGTATGCCAGTGGTTGGTGTCTAGAGACACTCTAAAGCCACTCATATCCAATACCTTTTGTGGGTGATACAAAGTAGGTGGTGATGGGTAATGGATGAACTCCAATAATGCCTCAAACATGTCCTCTGGTCGGCTAATGCATCCATTCAAAGCCATCAAAAGCTACATAACAAATCATGTTAGGGAAATAATATTAATTCTATTCTACTTACACATGATAACACATTGTCACATAATAAGGACTCTTAGACTACTCATTTCTCGATTCCTTGCAAGTTAATATGCGCTTGTAAATAATTGAGTTTCATGAAGTATGAAATAAATTGATAAAATCATATGAGAAATCATTTGAGAACCATATTTTCAAAACACAAAACACAATGATAAAATCAAAGCTTTGATGCTAACTTGTAACTCTCAAAAATTTACTATTAAAATATTTCTCTTTGCGAAAGATTAATTATAAATTAAGAGGGTGTTACCATCATACTTAATACAAGTTTGGTTTTCATACCATTCTTATATCGAGTACAAGGATAAGAAAAATCATTAACCCTTAAGACAAAATATTAAGAGGGAATGAGGTGGTGATATATATAAAGTGGAAGTACTTAGTGTTAAGAGATATACTCCTATAAATAGTAAATGAAATATAACAAAGGGGATATAGAACCTAAGAGCCTCTTAATATAAAAGGATATCCAGATAAAAAAACAAATATAACAGCGGATAACAATGACTCTATGCTCAACCCCACAAGTAAACATCACTCATCCATAAGCATGATGCCAAAATCCTCTACACAATCATCAATAGAGTTATTGCACACCTACGAGTCAACAAAGGTAAGGTCATCTACTCGTGGGACAAGCAATGACAAAAAATTGTGTCAGTAAATAAGGTTACTCTAAAGACATATCATGTTGCATGTGGATCATCGTATTCAAACAATAGGCATGTGATAACGATAGAGATCATGAGCATAAACATTAAAACAAATATAGCTATAATAATTAGTGTATTTTCTTTACTTAGGGATGGTAACATTTCAATATTAATAACATTGAATACTCAGAAGATGAAAAAAAAATAAAGCACCATCTAGGAAATAACACAACCAAGGGTCACTATTAGCATCTGGTGGAACGAAGATTGTAATATAACACATTTTGGGGCTAAGTGCATCAAAGGATCATTAATTGAAAAACTAATACTTAAGCATGTGTACCCCATAGGCTGGAAAAATGAATGTGTATAGAGTATATTAGGGTCACCATAGCTCGAATGGAACTAGGACTAAAACAATAGTAACAAAGATCAATCCTAACTAAAGTGATCTTTCATTTTAATATTAAGAATAGCTAACACTTAACAACTATAGACCATGTTTAATAACTTGGATGAATTTATTTCAACCCTAGTTTATTAAATATACCCTTAGAGTTATTCTAAGGTTGAATAATAAAAGATATTACAAATACAATGATAAACACAAGCACCCATTTAGGCCCACACTTGCATAATTAGCCAAGGCTCTAAATAAGCCCCAATATAATTATTAAATTAAACATATTAATACATGGTACACTTATAAATCCATTGGCATCAACTTGAAGCCAAACAACGATAAAGGTACACATAATAAGAATGGAAAGACTAAAATGTCCTTATTTAACCACAATATTTTATTTAAAGAGTTACACTACTAATTGATCTTATCATTAATCCAACATTAAAACCTACTCTAAGATTCTAATAAGCTTGGTTACATCTAAGTTTTAGATTCTAGACTTCAATATTAGTATATAAAATGACCAAAATATCCCCTAAGGTTTCTATATTCATTTTAATCCCTTTTTAATTTAATTAATTATTTTAGGCTAACCATCAATTCTCGCAGTTAATAAATCATCATAAACAACATCCTATGATTATAATATAGTATCAAACATTCTCAAGGGGAAAAAACACATAAATGACTAAAATTCCCTCCACTTTACTTAATTCACCTCAAAATTTATTTTGATCATAACTTAAATTATTCAACTCCAAATTAAGAAATAATATATATATATATATAAAGGACCTAATAAACACGATGGTAACCTTTGATTTTACAAAACCCCACTATTATGACCATTTTACTCTTGGAAGTGGCTAATTTTGAAAATCCCAAAAATGCCTTTATCACCAATTTAGCCCAATTATAGACCGATACTAAAGTGCACCATGATACACTTTATAACATCATATTACAAATTAAAACAACACCAACCTATCCAAAATCCTTATGCCTGAGAGTCACATTAGGGAAAAAATGTCAGCATGCCCCAAGCTTGCTTACTTTCATAAATACATAAAGATACATGGTAACACATTTATTAAGCATGTTGCATAAAATTTTGGCAGCTTAGATGAAATGCCCCGAAAATTTCTAATTTTATAAATTATATTTAAATGAGGTTTTATTAGAAAAATTATTTAACTAAATTATTTTTAATAATATAAAAGGATATTTAACTAGGAAAATTCAAGAAGAAATTTATAAGTATTTTTATTAGAAGAGAATTTGGGTATTTTAGCTAATTAAGCATTTTATTAAAAAAATTAATTAAAAAAATTAATTTATTTAAAATAAGAAGAATAAAATAGTTTCAAATTAATATTAATTCTATAAATAATTTAATTGGATAAAATTAGGGTGTTTTGCTAATTAAAAAGGAATTTATGGAAAATCTTTTAAAAGTCCTAATTTAGCCTAAAAAGGAATTTAAATAATATTTTATTTAAATATTATTATTATTAAATATCCCAAATATTCTAATTAATTTAATTAAGCCAACCCACTATTTTTATTTTTTCCTTTTTCCTTTTTCCTTTTCTTTTTCTTTTTCTTCTTCTTTTCTTTTTCTTTTCCTTCTTCTCCCCGAACTGGGCCAGCCCGGCGGCCCAGTTCCCTTCCTTTCTTCCTTCGGCCCAGCCGCGCGACAAGCGTCCTTCCTCCCCTCCTTTTCCGCGCTGCGTTTTAGTGTGATCTTCCATCGAAGCGCGTCACTTCATTAAATCACCCTCGCCTCGCGCCGACCGGCCCGGTCTGCCTCCCTTTCTTTTCTTTTCTTTCTTCCCTGGGCCGCCCGGTCCAGTCCCCTTCTTCCTCCCCCAACCCCTCGCACCTGCCAGCCCCGACGCAACCTGCAACTCCCCGCCGAAAATGGCGACACCGGCTACGAGAGGTCTGACCGGCCGAGTCACCTCTCTTTTTCTTCCTCTCGGCTCGCAAATTAGCTTGGAATAATCAATTACCCCTAACTCCCGCTCATTCTCTCTCTCTGGCTTCGCGAAGGTTTGACCCCGACCCAAGCTTAGGTCGGTCGATTTCTGTCACCGGCCGCCAAAACCATAGCAATAAATGTCATCCATGCGACCCCCAAAACCCTAATAACCCATCTAAAATCTATATATAGCCTGGTTGTGAGTGTGGTCGAGACTTCTTCCTTCCGAAACCCTAAGTGAGAATCGCCCACCACCGTGACTTCAGACGCATATTCCGACGCCGATAGCCAACCCCAACGCCACCACCACATCTCAAATTCTTCGTTGCAATTCCCTCTAGCTAACCATACCATTTTCAAACTTCGATTCTTCTTGCACGGGCGTCCATAACCGTGCAAAGTTTGCTTCTCATCTCGCCCAAAATCTTGACCCCGAGACCTTAAACCACCGCTCGCCGCCACTTACGCCGCTTCTGCCACCCTATAAACCACTCAAAATCTTCTACTAAGTATCCTCCATCAAACCATAAGCTTAGTTTATTTTTCTCCTTACCCCTTACCTCTTTTTCTTCATTTTTACCTCTCTTAGATCCATTTTCCGGCCACCTCCGGGAACCACCGCCAGTTCCACCTACACCCTCCGACTCAAGGTGATGTCATAGACATTTTAAGTACTTAGTTTCGATTTATTTATAATTATCCTAATTTTAGCAAAATTTTAGCATTAATTCAACTTTTATTATTATTATTATAATAATTATTATTAGTAATATCGACTGCATTTTAATTTCTAAATTTTGTTGACAGGTCTGGGAGTATTATTGAGTAAGATATATTATTCATCTCGGCCTTTACTTATTTAATTTAATTTTTGCATGTTTAATGTTATTATTATTAATAATAATATTATTATTATTATTAGTGTAATTATTTAGTTAATATTGTAATTATTTCAGGAGGATTATAAACCTAAAATTTTAACTAAGTCTCGTACATTTGCGTTTTAAAACTATTATTAACATTTTTAACATTTTTTCTAATTATAATATTATTATTATTATATTTATTAACTTTATATTATAAGTATATATAATATTAATATCATTATTACATTTTTGAATAGTGTTATTATTAAATGGGTTGATTTTGAAAGCCACCTTGTAATTTTAAGAATTTTGGTATTATTAATATTAATATTCTACTAATAAAAGTGTTATTAATAATGTTTTATTATTATCATTATTATTATTATTATTATTATTATTATTATTATTATTATTACTATTATTATTACTATTATTACTATTATTGTTATTATTATTTTGGTGAAGGGTAGAAACCCTTGTATCACCACCCTTTCGAATGAAAACAATAATTTATTTGTACTTTAAGTAATATTTTGTATAATTAACTATTGTGTAGTATTGTTTTAATTAAAAACAAAATCTTAGAATAATTTAGAGAATAATAAAATTTTATAAGGGAGCCTAATTCTAGTATACTTTTATTTAATAGGTGAACCTAGTCTAATCCCCCAAGAGGAATAGGAGCGTGCACCAAGACCGGTGTCGTATTAGGTAAGGGGTGCTAAGGCCTTTTTGTGTGCTTATTTGCATTATGTGATTCGCATGCTATGTATCATATGTCTATCATTATTATTTATGTTATATACGATGTGATGTGGAGTCCACGTATGATCTTGGTTTGTTATATGGCATGGGTTTTATTTATATGTGATAATATGTGATTTGGCCTTAAGACATGCATGTTGGGGTTTGCACGGTGATATTAATATTGCATGGCAATATTAGGGTTGCATGGAAAGGTGGTACGTTGCATGGCAATATTATTAGGGTTGCATGGAAAGGTGGTACGCTGCATGATAATATTGGAGTTGCATGGAAAGATGGTGCGTTGCATGGTAGTATTAGGTTGCATGGAGGTGTGGTGTGTTGCATGGGAGTTAGGGTTTGCATGGAAGGGTGACTTACATGGAGCTAGGGTTTTCATGAGAGCTAGGGTTTGCATTAGAGCTGGGGTTTTGCATAAAGTTAGTCATGCATATTTGGGCATAAGTTTTGAATAAAATACTTAAGACATTAATCATTTAAAGTGGAAGATTATTGAGCCGGGTCCAAACCGATCCACTGGTCAGAAATAGTGGTGTGGACTTTGTCCCGCAAGTGACCGATCCACCGGGGAATAATAGTGGTGTGGACTTTGTCCCGTAAGTGACCGGCCCACCGGAAATAATAGTGGGGTGACTCGAGCTTAACAAAAATAAATCATAGTTGCCAAAACATTTAAAAGATATTAATTACTTATAGTGGAACACCATGTGAGCAGGAACCAGATCGATCCACCGGTCAGAAATAGTGGTGTGGACTTTGTCCCGCAAGTGACCGATCCACCGGCGAATAATAGTGGTGTGGACTTTGTCCCGCAAGTGACCGGCCCACCGGCAATAATAGTGGGGTGTTCCTGTACTTACATGGATTTGAAAAAGGCATGGTGTGTATCGACTGTTGATAAAAGATTAATTAAGAAATTAATCTGGATTATTGGGCCTTTGTACTTTGACCTGAATTGTTCATATGCCTTTATGTTGTCATGTTGGATTATGCCTTTTATTATTTTATATGGATTATGTGTTATGTGTTGGCCTTAGTGCTCGGTTACCTTACTCAGTACGTAGCGTACTGATCACCCGTTTCATGGGTGCTGCTCATTCCCACGAGTAGAGGGCCCAACTGATTTGGTGCAGGTAGGAGATGTGTACTTTGATGCGATTGATATCCATGGGTCATCAGGTGGGGCCGAGTGATGATTGGGCCAAATCCGTATCAGAGTGGCGTGGCCGGACTCCCATTGAGATTTTTCCTCCTATTTTCCTTAATTTATGTTAAGCACTTCCAAATAAATTTATGTTCGGAGTTACCTCTCTCTTCCTTGAAAAACTAACTCTCGTAGTCTGGATTGAATAAGGACTTGTGCGTATTTAATTTTCGTATTTATGAATTTGAACTATTATTAATATTTATGAGTTGTTTTCTTTAGCCTTAGCACTTAGTACTGGAACGGTTTGAGAGAACCGGTCTGGTACTAAGTGTGGCGGTAACATTCCCAAAATTCACAGGTCTGAAATATTTCTGTTTTAATTGCTTCTGCTTTTAAAAAAAAAGTAGTGAATTTTGGGGTGTTACATTAACACCATGCATAAATATACATTATATTCTAGCATGGTCTCTACTCAAACGATTTTCACAAAACATGATAGAAATCACAAAATTCATGAACATGGGTATAGAAGTTCAACTCATGTTAGGATATACAATAACATACTCATTATGAAATTGATATATATATATATTCAACTCATGTTAGGATATACAATAACATACTCATTATGAAATTGATATATATATATATATATATATATATATATATTCAACTCATGTTAGGATATACAATAACATACTCATTATGAAATTGATATATATATATATATATATATATATATATATATAACATAATATCACATGATGATATTAATACACAAATACATAAAATCAAAACACAAAAGTTCTATAAATAGAGCGTAAGCAAAGCTTACCCTAAAAGGAATCCTTCTAGCAAGCTAAAAAAAATACTCCTATCAACTTCCTCTATCTATCACCTTTTGATAACCTATCAAAAGCATAAAAGAAGTTAAACTAATCATGGAACTTTTATTAAGTAAATCAAGGAATGAAAGAAGGAAATCAAATTAGAATAAGGTACCACCAAAAACACCCGCAAAAGCTATGAAGAAGATGAGGAAAAGGCTATTGTTATTGTGAGTTTGAAGCTTCAAAATTTCCAAGGAAAGTAGGAGGAAAGATGTTGCTACAATTGGAGGTGTAGAACTAAGACCCAAGTTCAATGAGGAGTTGGTGGTGGTGTAAGGTTGTTGTAGGAGGTACAAAAAATAGGGTTGAAAAGGTAATTCACTTGGTACACAAGGGGGTGTTTTCAACATATTATAGCTAGAAATTACAAAAGAAAAGGGAGATAGGCGCAAAAATTAGGGAGAGTAAATTTAGGGGTTGAATGGCCTCAAATTTCCATAGAGGAAGTTTAGGGAAAGTAGAGTTAAGGGCCGAAAATATAGCTTATGTAACACCCCCAAATTTTGGAATTTAAAAATTTTGTTTTAAAGAGTTAATAGCAGAAGCCAAAACATAAAACGTAGGGGTGTCACGCCACATCCAACATAGAAGAGGTACTCCTAATGCCCAGTCCATGTCGCGTGTAAGGTAAAAGTAACCTTATACCTAGGAATTAGGTGTGGGAAGCACTTGATTCCAAAGCGATACAGGATACGAAATAGAGAAAAGGGAATAAATAGTAAAAATAGAGGACTAAGAGTCTAACGAGAGATAAAGATATCCTGATAACCATAACTTTTACCAAATCATTTAGCGCTCACCCAAGGCAAACACATCAAGCTAATAATCATCAATCACTTGCAAAACATGGCAGATTTGCTCGTGGAAATGAGAAATACCCATAAAATGGGTGGTCAGTACATTACTTACTGAGTAAGGGAACAATACTATCAAAATAGGGACACAAATAGCACATGCTTTTGCATTAGATAGTAAGGGAATAACCAAATAAATGAAACATCTCATGAAATAGAAAATGGTCCAGATTCCTTTATTAAGTATAATCAATTTTCATTCTTTTATATACGCTGAGTGCAAGAACCCTACTATTCTTAAACCAGTGGAATGGTCTGAAACTCTTCTCGAGGATAACACACCCAAGCCACTATTCTTTCAGGTGGAATGGAGATTAAAAACATACTCTAAGGAAAAAATGCTCCTGAGCCACTATTCTCCCTAGTGGAACAGGATACCTATATATATATATATAGAAAAATAGATCACTTGACTCACGTATTCTTCCACTTTAAATCATTAGTATTTTTTCCATAAGTTATAATAATATTTTTTTCATTTGACGATGAGTAGGGAGCCCACTATTCTTAATCCGATGGAACAGACTGAACCACCTTCTCGAGGCAAAATGCTCCCATGCCACTATTCTCCCCTGTGGAACGAGATTAAAAACATCCTCTCGAGGCAAAACCCTCTAGAGCCACTATTCTCCCCAATGGAACAGGAATACATACATACATACATACATATATACATAGATCACTTTAGCCCTACTCACTTGTTCTTTTACTTTAAGTAATTAGTATCTTATTCAAGATTGATTTTTCAGGCATAGGATACATTCAAAACAGATATACATATAGCATAGTTCCGAGTCCTTAAGTCCTTTCAAACCATAATTGCACTCCCTTTAGTATTCATTCTCCCATCTTGATTAGTCTACACAAATTATATTATATCATCTCCAAATCCCCTCATTTTTATCATACCCAATATGCACATCCTAATTCCAATAAGTATGCTTTAATAATCTCATCTCGATATGTTAATCATAGAAATATCCAAGACCCAAATTCCATACAATTGTCATAACACTTCCCATGAAATTTTTATAATTACCAATCCCGATAAATAACCTCTCAATCTTAAACATGGAATAATGGTATTATCATTACAAGATAGTTTGCCCAAATTAGTCATTAAACCATTTAAGGACCCCAAATAACAATAATACTTCCATGAACTCCTCATGATATTAATATCATATTTTAAACCTCCTAACACATAAAATACCAAAATGTCCTTATTATCCCATGATGACCAAGTTACCCTTTAAGCACAAACAAAAACCCTTATTTTATAAAATCTTATACCTTCCACACATTATTTTTCCAAGTCCCCCATTTATCGTCATACCTCATGAGAATCTTTTAATCCATTTATCAAAACTCATTCAACCCATATTTCATACCATAAGACATGTTTCCACAAATATGACATTGTCATCATTCAACCCATATTTCATACCATAAGATATATTTCCACAAATAAGACATTATCATCATTCAAACCATATTTCATTATTACCATTCAACCCATATTTCATACCATAAGATATATTTCCACAAATATGACATTATCATCATTCAACCTGTATCTCATACCCTCAACAAATAATAATGGTACTTCTTACCCATTCTTACTTTCTTTCAATAGCATAACATCTTTAAGCCTTTATTTTATACCTTAAGATATAATTCCACAAATATGACATTATCACAACAAATCATAACATAATGGTACCTCTTACCAATTATTACTTTCTTTCAACATACCATTCATATCATCACAAAATATCAATATCAACACATGTTACATCATATATCAACAATATCATAGAAAAACACATATAGCTATACAAGCAAATAGCATCAAAAATACTAAACATCGAATATTATCCTTACCAACTAGAACACTAAGCTCTAAGCATACAAATCCTATACTTCCTCCTCCAAAGCTATTGGAATACCACCTATGACAAATAATAAATTCGCAGTTAGGCTCGAAGAGTTAAATCGAAGGAGAAAAAAAGGTAAAAAGGATAAAAATAGATATAACTGCAGTTAAATAGGAGCTTGAGATATGTGAATGCATAGAGGCATGTGTGGTGGAGTTATGGTTAAAATTTAGTGGTATTTGAACAAGATTTGGGGGTTGAAAATAGGGGTGTAAGGCTAAAAAAAGAAGTTGTACGTCCAGGCGGTGCAAAAGTTGCATGGCTATGCAACACTAGTGCTCAACAGGTTGAGAGAAAAAAAGACACATGGCCAGGTGGTGCAAAAGTTGCATGGCTGTACAGTAGAAGATTGTAAGTGTTGCACAACCGTACAACAGATAGTGCATTAGCCATGCACTCTACAACACTACAACTAATATGGGGAAGAAAAAGGAAAAAGAGGAGGCATCCTGTGATGATAGACGGCGAGGGCAAGGGGAAAGGTTGAGGAGACCTTTGGGGTTGGTCCACTGGTCAAAGGGCAGCGAGTGGTAGCTGAGGTGGTGTATGGTGATGGAAATGGTGGTGCGAATGCCAAAAAAAGAGAAAGAAGGAGGAAGGAGAAGAAAGGAGAAGGAAAAAGAGAAGAAGGCCTGGGAGCTTGGGTAATTGATTTTTTAACACAAAAAGGACAGATTGGAGGCCAAATAAAGAGAAAAGAAGCAGAGTATGGTATATATATATATATATATATATATATATATATATATATATATATATATATATATATATATATATATATATATATATATATACATACATACATACATACATGTGTACGTGAGTGGTGTGAGTTGGGAAGGAAGATAAGAACAAGGGGCCGGTGTGCAATGGTGATGATGGTGATGGTGTAGCTGCAAGGTGATGATGATGGTGATGGTTACAGAGGATGGCTAGGGGTAGGGTAGTAGTTGCAAGGTGAGGGTGGTGATGGTTGATGTAGGTGTTGTGTGAAAAATGAAATGGTTAGGGGAAGATGGGGTGTGCAAAGAGTGTGATGGGGTGTACAATGGGGTAGGGAGAATGGTGTAGAAGGAGAAGAAGAAAAAGGAGAAAGGAAGTAAGGTGACGGGTGATAGATGCAGAAAGGTGATGGTGCAAGTGGGTGGTACAAGTTGCAACCAAATCAAAGTGTGCAGCTTGAGGTTGGCGGGAGGAGGAGAAGAAAGAAAGGAAAGAAAAGGAGAAAGAAAAGGAAAAATGAGAAGGCTTGGGGAATTATTTTAGGGTGATTTTAGATTAGACAAAGGTAACTAGGATTAGTGGAAATTTTAGCGGATTTTGATTTTGGTTTATGATTTATAGTTTATCAAAGTTAGGGTTTTGGAATTGGTTAAAGTTTTGGGATTAAGGATAGTTTAAGGCTAACATAGGATTTATTCAGATTAGAATCAAATTAGGGCACTAATGACACGGGATTAGGCTAAGAAAATTTTTGGGGTATTACAACTTTGGCAGAGAATGAGGCACAAGCTATGATGGGGGCATTTTGGTTTGTAGTAGTTCAAAAATAATAATAAGGGAACAACAAGGAAATAAATGAGAATAGTTGAGCAATGAAATAGTAAGGTTAGGGGAGTTGAATACAAAAAAAAGAGAGAGAAAGTAGAAGTGAGAAGCAAGGTTCTAGGTTAGAAAAACTCTTGGTTGAGGAGGCTAGAAATGGCTTTGTCTTGGTTTGCATGAGGAGGGTTTCATGCAGGGGTTCTTTTTAGGGTTAAGGGGCATGAATGAGGATGGGGAGTTTGGGTTGTTTTTAGTATTGACATAGAAGGTAATAGCTGATCTATGATTTCTTGTTTTACAATTGAAAAATGGGTTTATTTGTGGTATTGGTTCAAAGAAAAAAAGTGATGATTTATGTACTCTTTCGCTAGGACTTGGTTAACCCAAGCTCAAATATTAGGGAATTATATTACCAATATAGTTAAGGTTTGGTCGACATCTAATGATAAGGTTAGGAAGTTGGTTACATATAATTCAATGATTTCAAGTGTAGAGAATATCTAAACATAGTTGTTTGGGAAAATAAAATAACAAACGGGCTCCAAAAATTAAGAAAATATATTGGATGGTAGGAAATACTTTTGGAAACCCAAATATAAACAATATTTGATATTAGAGTTGGTTTGAAGCTTGATAGATGAAAAACAAGCAAAATGACAAGAATAGATAATCTGTATTACACATTTTCTACAAACGTGTGAGATAAATAACAAAGGTTATGAAAGGATATGGATTCATGTGTAAAAATTATAGAATATAAAATATAAAATTATATTTGACCTCAAAATTCTTTTAGATTCCAAATAGATATAAATGGAAAAAGTTATCTAATTCTGTAAATGAGAAATTTCATGATTTAATGACTAAAAAACAAACTTAAAAATGTTTGAAATGCATGCCTAAGCTTATAATATTTTTAGCATTACGAAAAAAATTTGGATGAGTCGAAACTAGTAGGAATCAATTTAGAATGAACAATCACACCAAGTGTGATTTTTTGCAGATGAATAAAATATTTCTATGAGCAAACAAATAAATAATAAAAAACACATAAATGATGTGAAAATCATTGAAATGAAAGAATGTGCTTAGAAAAAATCTTAGGAATAATTAATAAATTTAGAATCATTCTAAAAAAGAAAAAATGCTAAGATCAACAAAATTGTATAAAAATATAATTTTATCCCCAAACGAGTAAAATGAGTTATAAAAGGCTTGGTATTAATGGGGATATCTTTGAAACCATATTAAAAATTTTGAGATGGATTAATTACCTTCTAATTATGGTTATAAAATTTTGGGGTATTACATTTAGTTTGACCCAACAATATTAAGATAATTACTAACTTACAAGCCTGGTCCAATACCGTGCATGTACATCTACACTCAAATTAAAATCCTAAAATGGATATATTCATGGGCTTTCATTACCTTCATTCTCTCAATATTAGTTAGTCTCTTGCTCAAGTTTCTTACTCAGCATCAACGAAGCTCTTTCTATACGTCTCCCCTTACTTTCAAGCTTAGCATGGTGCTTTATATTTTATCTTCTTTCTCGATTCCTACTCTTTAATTCATTCATTATATCTACTCTACAATATTACTATTAAAAAATGAGGTTTCATTCTATTTCTCAACCTTTCTCAAATTTTCTCTACTAGGTTTACTTTCATTATCTTACTCACAAGTTTGCTGTTGTTGTTGTTATTGTAAATGGACTAAATTTTGCTATAAAAAAACTTCCCAATTTAAGGTTAGTTATCTATTTTCATTCCAATTTTTTCATAAATACTTGAATTTCATTTAATATGCCTCATTTATCTAACTTTCTATTATTATTTTCCCCAAATATCATAATCTTATGGTCCACAATGACAAATTGATGAATTTGATATCAAAAATTTGAGAGCAGAATTATTTATTTTTTTAGATTAATGATTGTATTATCTAGATAATAAGCTTACCTTGGTTCAAAATTTATAGCTATTTGATCCTTTGAATTTCAAATACAAGTTGATATGTGAATTTTCATTTTTTTAATATCATGTTTGATTATGTGAATAATAAGTTATATAAGATACTAGATATTGAATTTTTCAGGTATCAAACTATATAAGTCCGTGTGTGTTTTTCACAATTTTTCGTTTTTGTTTTTCAAAACATGGATAAGTTTTGGATATTTTGATATTAATTAATATATCTAATAATTTATTTGTTATTTTGGATATACATAAAGGGAATATCTTGTATGATTGGATCAGATTTTTAACAAAATATTCGATCAGATACGAATATCTAATTTTTCACATCCTTTCCCACTTCATCTTCCAATGAGGTGTCTTGATTCTTGTTCATGTGTACCTATGAGTATATATTTGTGTATGCTCAATACGTTCTATTTTTTTTGGCCTCTCGGAATGACTAGCTACCCCACATAACCATACTCCTCCTTTCACATTTGATCTCATTGTACACATCCCTTCGAATATCTTTGTGAGTCTTATGCTTATTTAGGTACATGATTTTTCATCAAATCCTTGTTAGATAAGCCTCTAATTATGGTGAATTTATTTATCTCACCATTTAACTAGTCTTTCTTCTCAACTTCTCTATCAAACTGATCCTGGATAGACTGAGCTATTTTAACAACCATTTGTTTGCTTCCCATGCAGTAGGTAGAATTCTTATTTCAACTATTATATGATTCAAAATGATGGGTAAAAGCCTTTACGATCTAGTTGAATGAGCTTATGGATCCCCTCTAGACCTTCTTAAATAATCTCAAGGTTGCCTCCTTCAAGGTTCTTAGGAACACTATGCAATTAGAAACCCTAAAGGTCTTCTCTAGCTCCCTAATCCTCCTTTCCAATACTATTAGATCCTGGACTCCCTCAAACATAGGCAGGTGATGAAACCTAACCTCTCTAAGTTATTTCTTAGTCTGAATAGATGTCGAATGCGGCGGTTGTGCCTGTGGCTTTGCCACTCTCACATCTACTATGATAAGCAACTCCTCCATGCATGCGAGGTTAAAGTTTCAATCCATAGTGCAAAAGGAAATAGAGTAAAAGGGTTATAACCCTTACAAACATCATCAAAGGCCACCTATAATAAGGCTATGCACCCTATATCACTCAAAGGCCAACAAAAATGCCAACATTTATCGCAAAGGTTGTACAAAACCATATACGCACATTAAAAGAAGTATTGACATTCATAATAGATCATCATACAACATTCATGATTACAAACATCACAACAATAACAGTTAGAACTTCAACAAGTGAAATGAAACCTTAACCTTGAAACCTAACCCAAATCAATCACCGCCATCAAAACTCTAAAGGCTCAAATCCATAGCAACATAAAATGCCTAATTATCGCATATCACCTATTAGAATCATTCCTCATCTAATATGATTAGCTCTCTCTCCAAATCATAAGGAGATTCATCCACTTCTTCATTTCTCGGATAATCCAAGACATTACTTGGAGGTAGTCCCATCCTATCTCTCTAGAAATCATTAATCATAATCAACTCTCTCACCAGTTGATCGTAATGTAGCAGGAAACATTCACCCTCCATAAACCTAGAATGTGGAACACTCCTCACAAACAAGACCTAATACAATTCTCTTGCTATAATCCATGAATCGACCAAAGGGAGAGTCCTCTATAAATGAATGGACTAAAAAAATTAGGCCTGATGTATTGACCTTCATCTCCCATATAGTTCAATCCGTTAGCCAACCAACTCACATGGACTCTAATATCATAACCGAGGAACATCCTAAGGTGTGAAATGGGTAGTATTGATGCTCTAGAAGACATTCTAAGGAATCCTATAAGATACAACAACTCAACTTAGAACTTATCAACCAATCCATTTCCCGACAAGATAATTTCCTCAAACCTCTAATCAAGATCAAGCTCAATTCTCTATACCAAAGGTCACCAACAACACCCTAGGGATATAAATCCAAATACTAAGACCAATGCAAAGATAAAATTCTAATTCACAATCCTCACAAGGTTAATCCAGTTTTCAAAATACTTAAGAATTGGAAATTTTCAAAATTAGAAGAGTGGATTTTAAAACAAAAGCTTTGATACCAACTTATAACACTCCCATTTTTATAATTAAAATTTTTATTTTTCAGAAGCATTAATTGCCAAATTACTGGGTGTAACCATCACACTTAGCATAAGTATGGTTTCCTTACCTTTCTTATACCAAGTACTAAGGCTAAAACTAAAATAAATTAGCAAAAAAATAAGACATTACATAAACAAAAATTATAGATAACATACTTCATACAACAATAGAAATAAAAAACACCAATGGTACTAGGGAAATTACCAAGTTAACACATTCAATCAATTTAAACTACCAAGGTAGGGTACTAAGCTAGCTACAGAGCCAACAAATCCAAAACAATGCCAAAGTAGGGCATTGAAGCGACTATTGAACTAACTAATCCAAAAAAAAAAATAAAAAATACCAAGGTAGGGCACTAAGGCTACTACCAAGCCAACAATCCTAATTAATTCCTTTTATTTTCTTACACAATAGGTAATTCAATTTTAAATTACTTGAGGGGGATACAATTAACCTAATGACACTAAGGTACACTTGGTCATATTATCACCTAAAGGTGACACAATACCCTTACTTTCAAACCTAGGGACACACCGTTATGTCTAGTCATACCACCACACAAAGGCAACACAATATGCTCCAACTTCGATCATCTAGTCCTTAACTATCTATACCCTCTATAGGGTCTGTATGTCACCTATAGAAAAGAATAGGGCTTTACTAGGGCACAACAAGTCAATAACACACTAGTAAACAAAAACAAATGAGGGATAACACCTTGTCTCTAGAGTAGCTAATCTTAGAGAGTAACCATTCCCAAATCAAGGTCTTTCACTTTATGTATTAATATTTTGAGGGGTGAACACAGATGTCACATACTACACAAGGTCTTTCCCAAATCAAGGTTTTTCACTTTCTATTTCCATAATTAACTATTTTTCCTTTTATTTTCAACTATTAATCTAACCCTACGGTCATAAGTCTATGTCAAGCCCATAATATATTAAGGTTAACCTATAAAAAGTCCAATTCCATCCTAAAATTCGATTATTCATATAAAAAAATACATTAGGTCAATTTTACTAAAATGCTATTTGGCCATTTTATTCATTTTCATACCAAACATTATTATTATAATAATTTTATAATAAAAATGCTAAAAGATAAATCATCACATTATTTTAGCATTTAGGAAATCTTTAAATTTTGTCGAGTAGTTGTATTTTCACTTTTCATGCATTTAGTGAGTTGCGTCCACAAAACCCTAATCATCCAACTCTCACATATCACATCTTTTATACATCATGTAATTATATATTTAAAGCATAATATACCATTTAAATAGGAAAATTATCATCATAGTACATGTAGGGAGATATCTCTAATACGAATATAAATCATCATAAACTAATCATAATCATGCATATATGCTTCCATGCTAAGTATTGTAACCCTAACTACCCTACATTAGAAATAATTGGGTATTTATAATGGTATTTAAATCATAACTCGACAAGAATGAAAATCCTAAAAAAACCCTAGACACGCAGACATAAATCATACAACATATTACTCATGTATATAACTTAACCTACAACAACTATACATATCATTCATTTAACATTTTACCATTTTATCATGCATGTTATAATACTTGGAGAAGGTCAAACCTTAGCATAAATTATAAATATAACAATATTAACATGCTCGCACATCTATGATTTTATGAGTGATTGGATTTACTTAATCCAATCTCACACAAAAATTCTTCTATGAGATCCTCAAGAATTACCTAGGAATAAAACACCCAAACACATATGTATTAGCATTTAATATTACACAAAAATAACCCATAATTAATAAAGCAACTTAAGTATAACTAACTGATTAAAGAAAAGAAAAAGAAGCCAACCAAAACTCACACAACAAAAGAGGAATAATTAGTGGATGTTGCCAAGAAGGAGAGGAGGGGAAACAGTGGAGTTGTGTGTTGATAGGGGTAGGAACAACATAAATGGTCGATATATGGAGGGTAAAAATGGTAGGGAAAGGTGTAGTAAGGGGGAAAGCCATGACAGGGAAAGGTGAAGAGAGTGGAGGGGGATTGACATAATTGGCCGAAGCCAAGGCGGAAAGGTTTGGTGCTTTTAGCCGATGGTTGGGGTGATGGTTTTGGTGAGGTTAGCTGTAGGTTGTTGGTGTGTTTGGTGAATTTTTAGGCTTTGGTGGTGGAGGAAGAAAAAAGGATTGGAAGTGTGGTGGAAGTTGGTGCAAAAAGGTAGGGAGGATCAATAGTTTTAGCCAAAGGAGAAAGGGGAGCTTTAGTGGTTTTGGCTGAAGGTGGAGGGGCTAATTTGTGTGGTTAAACTAGGGAGTTAGGTGTGTTTTTGTGAGGTTGTATGTTGGTGTTAAGGTGGTTTTGGCAAGGATGGATGGTGTAGGGGTTAGGGATTAATGAAGGTAGCCAGAGCTAGGGAATGTGACCAGTGGTGGAGTGTGTTGCTTGTAAAAATAGTGATAAGAGGGGTGATAATAGTGAATCAACAAGGCTTTTTCTTGATTGAGGGAGATCAAAAAAAGGAGGGGAGAAAGCTAGATGCTAGGGGGAAGGAGGCATGACATAGGATGAAAGGGAAAAGGGCTTAATAAGAGGATGGCATGAGGGGGAATGAAGAGAAAAACAAGGAGAGGGAAACATGGGAGAGATAGAGGTGTGGTGCAGGAGTAAAATGTGTTAGAAAGAGGATAAAGGAAAGGACAAGAAAACATAGCTGGCTAGGGTAATTATTTAGGTGAATAACCAGATAGATATATCTAGTTATTAGAATATGATTTACTTAACATAACAGATACCGGTTAAAATCTAACTTAGGCTTTAAAATTTAATAACACACTTTTTAACAAATTTTAGCCTAATTAAATTTTATATCTGACATGTTATAATAATAATATGCATATTAACAATATCTTTAATATAAACATCCTAAAATAATTATTACAACTAGTGTACATAATTCCTGGCTTATAATTATGGTTTTTGAAAACGGGGTATTATAAGTTGTGTCTAAGCCTTAGTAATCCTAGATGTAAACAAGGTTTTTAAGGAGAAGTTACACACGCCCTTCTCATCTTTTGCTAATGCCTCAACCACTTGCATATTGATTAAGTTTTCTATATCTTTCTCTTCCTTGGTTCCTTCCCGCTTTAATACTTGTTTATCCTCCACATTACTCCTCATCCTTATGCCTTGAAGGATATGTCTTCAAGGGCATTTTCCATTTGAATTTCCCATCGATTTGTTCATTTCCTCTTGGTCTAACGCCTGATGAACTGACCCTCTTGATCTTCCTCTACTTCTTCCAGTGGGGATTGTTTTCCTTACCCACTAGGGCTCCGCTAGCTATGTTGGGGAACCATACTTAAGGTGTGCGTTAAAGGTGCCAACATATTGGAAACCATATCTTACAACAAGGCCTTTAGCTTAGAATCATTAGCCTTGAGTTTGGCTATAGTTACTAGTTGACCTTCATCTTAGAGTTTCCCTCTAGGAGAGGGGATACAAGTTCTTCATAGGGCTAAGGGGTGACATGGTATTTTTGTGCAGAATATATAGTACGAGTTGATGTTGCACCATTGATAAGAGAAGGAGGTTAGGGGTATGGAATTGGTGTGGAGAGAGAGCCTTTTTTTTTTTGTAATGAAAGTGGTTATAGTAGGGAAACTAAGAAAGGGATTTGGGTCTAATAGGCCTTACAATATAGTAATCCTAGACTTAATCCATTAGTGTTGGACTAAAGACATCCTCAACTATCATTACTATTATTATTATAATAGAGTTAATTTTGTATTATTAAAATTTTATTTATTTATTTGACTTAATTTAATCTAATTTAATATCATCCGATGAGGTAGGAAAATAAGTCAGGAAAAAGGAGTCCGAAAGATGGTAGCTTAAATAACTAATTAAGGAAATCAGATTTCAAATAACCGTCCCCAATTCATATTTTCAAGAAATAGCATGACACCCTAAGAAATAAATAAAAAGAGAGAAAGGAATGATTTCGTATCGGAAGATGACCCACAATTACAAAATTACCTCCCTTCGTGATCCAACGTTTTCCTCGATAGTACGCGTCATCCACATCCATACGATGTATTTATTCTCCACCTGGCAAAATCTCCTCGCACAGTACCATGACTGGTGGATCCGCCCATCGGGGGATAGAGGAAATAAAAAATAAAAAAACGTTCCTGGTAGTTTCTTTTTTGTTAAAAAATTCACGTGTTTAAGCAGTTATTCCAAGCAATTTTTTACCGATAGGTCCGGCAAACATTTGTAAGAGAGAGAGAGAGAGAGTAGGGGGGCCGGGGGTCAAATGTGTACGACAGTATAAGAAGGACAGAAGGAGCTTGGGGTTTAAGCGGAAAGGATTTGGGTGGTATTCAGAGGGTTTTGGCGATCGGGAACAGGGGGAAAAGTTTGATGTGAAAGCGAGGGTTATCGTTTGGCAAGGGAAAAAAAAACTGCAATTCTTCACTACATTTCTTCGAATTCGCGAAGGGATTCATGGATAGGAATTGGAAAACGTGAATCAACTTCTTTCATCGCGTGAAAATATACTTCCTGGACGTAGGGGTTTCCGATCCATCATTCTACCGGAATTCTGCTGAATAAAAATTTGATTTTTACAGGTGAGAGATCGAATTTTTCCAAAACTTCTGTTGAGAATCTGTTACTGTTTGCTTGGTTGTTCAATTGCTTGCTTTCCACGAGTTTGGTATTTTTTTATTATTAATGTTTATATTGCATTTGATTTTTCTATTCCTTTGGTTTTGTCTCTAATTGGAGTTCTGAGGTCACGTAGGCTCGATCTGAGTTTCGAGGAGGTTATAGATTTTGGTGGTGCTTTTGGTGGATGTGTGATAATTGAGATGGGTTCGGTTAACTTCTGGGTATGGAAATAAAGATCTGGGTTTTGATCTTCGTCTGAATGTTTTGGATGTTTGATTTCTTCTTTGCGTTCTTTGAAGGATTTGGATGCTTAGATTTGAATGCTTAATTTTTTTCTTCAAACTTCAAAGATTTGGATGCTAAAGTTTTGATCTTTAAGAAGAGAACTGAATTGTCTTGAATCAACTTTGAAATTATGGTTTGGTAATTTTTGTTTTTATTTTATTTCTCGTTATTTGCTCTGTTTCTGTAACTGCCTGGACTGCCCCCCCTTTTTTTTTTGTCTTTTCTGGCTGATTATTTGATTTGTGTTATCTCAAAGAATTCTTTGATTTGTGTAGGGATATATGTCCCAATCTTCATTTATCTGCCCGGAATTACTTGAAATTCTGGGTTGTGGATGTTTTTTTAGTCTATTTTCTAGATAATTTCAGATCACCCTCAATTATTTTTGGCTGTGTGTGTTTGCCTGGAGGTGGATCAGTCTGTGTGGTCCTTTTTTATATCTATTGTGAGCGCAATTTAATACTGCCCAGAGGCGAACTTCTCTTTGGTTCTGATGAGTTTGTCATTCTGGATGTGTTAGTGTTTTCTGGGTTTTAGTTTCATAGCATTCTGTGTGTTTGATAATTGCTTTTGTTTGCCATTTTGTTGCCTGTTAGGCTGGCCCCTAGTCTGTAGATTAATTTCGTAACCGAGTGATTGCATTTTTATCTGTCTTTTGATCTGACAAACAAGTGCCTGAAAACATAAGAATTAGAGTTTTCATCTATCTGAACGATGTATTTGTTTACTTCTATTGGCGGAGTTTCTCTTTCTGTCTTCCTTCTTGAAGTTGTTGATGCCAAGTCAAATGGCACGTAATTTTCCTAAACGATAGTGATGATCTGGGCTTACATTCTATTGCTCTGTTTCTTTGCATGGCCCTCATTCTTGCTTCTCATCATCTTGCCACCTCTGGATTTCATTCCGTGCCATCTTTAATCAATTTTTTTTGCTGATCTTCATGACATTGTGCCAAACCTTGTGCCTGCTGTAAAGTGAAAATCGCTACTGTGATGGTTAAATTGAGTTTAATTGCTTCCCTGTGCGTTGATCATTTTGGTTGATGTTATTCAATCGTGATTATTTGGTTTATGCCTATAATTAATCCCTAGGTCATTGTGTATTGTTTGTAGATTTTGGCTTGGTCAGCTGTGATTCATTTTCACTCTTCGTTATAGCAGTTTCTGGGTATGTTCTCTTCGTTATGTTGCAAAAGAGATTAGATTATGGATTTAATGGTTACCAGGTACCACCAACTCCTCGGGCTCCAAGGTCTGCTCGGGTAATCAATGCTTTTTGGCATTCTTCCTTTTCCAATTTTTTTTATGGGGTTTGATTGACTGATATGACTCATAATGCTTTATTTACCAACTTCAGAGGAGGAGTCCAACTATTCGAAAGAAGACTGAGGATGTTCAAATGTGTGCATTTGATTTATTGGCTACCGTAGCTGGAAAAATATTACTTGAAGGAGATGTTTCTCCTCCTGATGCGGCTGCACTAAGAAACAATGATATAGGTCCAGTGGTGGATGGTCAGGAGAATGGTACAGAAGAGAAAAATGAGGGTTTTCAGTCCATGAAACTCAAAGCTGGTGTCGATCAAGTAAACTCAGGAATCAGTTTAGCTGTACAGGAGATCGTTTCACCAGCTGGAGATCCACTGTGCAAAGATATGCTGAATACTGAGGGTGGTACTTCCCCTGCTGTTGTTTCAGTGGTTACCAATTCTGCTTCTGATGGCTCTAGAAAGATTGATTTTGATGATAAGATGGTCCTTGAAAGTGACAAGAGTGAGATCGGATGTCACTCCAGCAAATTATCTGATAGCGGCAAGAGCAACATCGGCTGTCACTCGAATAAGCTAGGAGGGAGATATGCCTCTAGTTATAGGGGTGGATCTTGTGTCGTTCCCAAACTAGAGGATTGTACTAAGCCCTTGATGTCATCTGGGCCTGTTAACATGGACAGGGTGCTGTTTGGGACCAGGCCTCATGTTTGTGATTCAGAGAATCTAAAATCATTCTCCAACAATAATAAGCCTTTGACACTTGTTAGCTCTTATAGTAACAGTAATGGTAAAGTAGCTTCCTTCTGTAAAGAAAATTGTTCAATTTCCCCTACTAGGGATAGTGTAAAAGTAGTTAGTAGAGATGATGACGAAAACTCTTCCAAGTGCTCTAGACCGAGCATGAAAACTAAAAAACATGTGCCTCAACCACGTTTTGGTAACCGTAGAATTAGGAAATTGTTGGCATCCAGGCATTGGAAAGTAGCTTTGAAAACAAAGGATGGAGATCTTTCTGATAATGGTAAATAGTATTTCTTTCCTTTTCATTTCTTTGTTTCTACCTATCTAGGCTTTGTGTAATTAACATTTTGGTTTGATTGTGTTCCTTTACTAGGTGGGGAATTTCAATTTGTTTACCGTAGTAGGAATAATGGTTACAAACGTCAAAGGTCTCAGAGGATCTATCCTTCGAAAAAACGGAAGCTTTTTCACTGCTTGTCAAACACAGATGAGGGAATTACCTGCGATGGTATTTATAAGTCAACTGAGAGGGAGACTGTGGATATGACTACTTCTGATCTTGGTGCAATATGGCATGGAGGTGTGCTATGCTTGTGGTCATCGCTATGTGCTTATTACTCTTGAATAAATTTTGTTAAAAAAGTTTCAAGAAAGCTAACTTGTACCTGCGGTCTTGCAGCAGTTGGCAAGTCGCCCTCACCTGGGGAACAAGATCATGCATCCGTGCAGTCCAGGGAATCTCATGGTATGATAATAGAAACGGAGCTTCATATGTAATTATCAGACTCAGTTGAAGTGTGTGACCCAAAAATAGATTTTTCTCATTTTGGGGTTTGTTCCTTTTACTCAGTGAAGCTTAGGATCAAATCTTTTCGAGTGCCTGAACTTTTCATTGAGTTACCAGAGACAGCAACTGTTGGCTCATTAAAGGTAACTTTTTCTTTGTGATCAATTTTGGGCAAAATGATCAAAGTAGATCATTTTATGTGTTTTCTTTTCATGCCAACGCACCTTGGTAATAGTAGTTTTTGAATATGGGTATCTTATACGAGTTTTCCTGTTTTATTATTCTTTTAACTCAGCACATTACTTACCTGTTTTGTATGTTGCTTCTGAAATGATGTTCAGAAAACAGTAATGGATGCAGTGACTGCCTTGCTTGGAGGTGGATTACGTGTTGGGGTGCTTCTTCAGGGGAAGAAGATAAGAGATGATGGTAAAACCTTGCTGCAATCTGGGATCTTGCATGATGATGAAGCTGAGGCAGTGGGTTTTAGCCTGGAACCTAATATTTCGGAAGATCATGGTCTGGTGATCTTTAATGAAGAACGTCAACTATTATTGAGGTATGCGATTTGTTCTACATAAATATGTAATATACTAGATACGTGCTCATTTCAAGCAAGAGCATGAAATAGTCTGTTTTTTGATTGGTTATTGGTCATAATATTGTCGTGAGAGTTTTTTTGTTTGAATGTTTTGATATTGTTCTTTGCTTAGGTCTCTTCCTGCTGCCAGTATGGGGGTACACCAAGGCACTTCTCATGCTACATCGGATTATCAAGGCACGAATCTGAGCAATAATTTCATAGAAAGCGATCATGACTCAGCTCCATCTCCTGCTGAAAATTCATCTGCTGAGAAAAGCGGGGCTGACTCCAGGGCATTGGTTGCTGTTCCTGATGGGAATGCTGAGGCACTGGCTGCTATTACACCAATGAACCAGAAATGCAAGCGGTCTGATATGTCTCAGCGTCGGATTCGTAGGCCTTTCTCAGTTTCTGAAGTTGAAGCACTTGTACGGGCTGTTGAGAGATTGGGGACTGGAAGGTTTGTAAAAATACTTATGCTGGAATTGGCACACATCAAGCTATCTTTTTGCCAAAATGGGATGGATGATAACAATTGGTGCCTAACAATGGTAAGTACTTTGTTGTGTTGTTATGTAGGTGGCGTGATGTGAAACTGAGAGCTTTCGATAATGTGAAGCATCGAACCTATGTAGATCTAAAGGTAATGGTCTTAATGTAAACCATTTTCACTTGTGTTTAGCTGGCCCGCCCAACCTGTTGTATCTGGAAGCATTTGTTCCTCCTTCATTCCATGTGGGTTTGGCTGGCTGCTGATTCTTTATCACCACCTGGGCTGTCTACCCACTTGGGCACAGACCGTTATATTTTACTGTTTAAGATACAGAGGAAGAATTAGTTTTCGCTACCTGGGTAATCATTTGAGTCGTGTCTTTTATCAGCTGGAAGGATTCCCCTGAATATAGTAGTTTCACATTGTTGTACTTGGTATAATAATCACACAACTGAAAGAAGAAAGAGTGAATGAAAGTACACTTTGTGTGGCTGCGTATTTTTGTTGTCTCTGTAAAGTTAGCCATACGACTAAAGCAGTTGGGCTGTTACTTGCTACTCTCTTATAGGATAAGTGGAAAACACTGGTGCACACGGCAAGAATATCCCCACAACAAAGGAGGGGAGAGCCTGTTCCCCAGGAACTTTTAGACCGTGTCTTAATTGCCCATGGTTACTGGTCCCAACAGCAAGCTAAGCATCAACAGCTCAAGCAACAGAACGAGGCAGCCTGTCTTATTGCTTGAAACTTAGATCGGCAGTGTTTCCTCGCAGATCTCGCTTATGCTAACAGCAGCCAGTATTTTCAGGTTGTAGAAGCTCATTTTGTCTAGTTTTTTCGTTAGTTTTATTTGCTCATTGTTGATGTATAAACTAAACGTAAAACGGGAGGGAGGGAGGGAAGTAAGAGAAAGGAGGATTGGAAAAACAAAGTTATTTACTCTTGGGAAATGATGTAATGTTACCGTTTCTTTCGTATTAGATCGCCGCTGGTTGTTTTCTCTTGGTTTGGAAGGAGGTTAGAGGATAGCTCGGCGCGTTACTTGTGTAAATGGAATAAGGGGCTTTTTTAGTTGACAGGAATTTGTCTGACATACTTGGGTTGATGTTAGTAATGTATCTCGTTCATGGCCGGTCAATATTGTAGTTGAAAGCCGATGGTATTAATGTGATTGTGCGTGTGTTTTGGCTTTAATTTTGAGGGCTAGATGGCATCCCATGTTGTTCACAATTGTTGGGGTTCCTTTATTTTCGGAGAAGTATTTTACATTTTCAATCCTTAATTTTCTATAAAAATACAGTTTCTATAAAAATTAAAAAGTAGTGTTTATTTATTTATATTATGAAACTAACATTTAAAGATAGACATTTGAAAACATGTTTATATTTTTTCAAATTGGATAATAATAATAGCAATAATAATGTATTACAATTGATATAATGTTACAATAAGAAAAATGTTATTCATTTTAATAATATTATTTTTATATTAGTATTTATAATAACAATAATCTTGATAAAAATATGAATAATAATGATTATAATAATAATATTAATATTAACATATTATTATTATTATTACTATTGTAAGTAGTATCGATAAAATATTAACATTATTATCATTAATGTATATAATAATTGTATCAATATTATTTTTTATCATCATCATCGTCATCATTATTGATAAAAATAATATTAATATTTATAATGACATTTATATTGATATTATTTATATTAGCAATAATAACAACATTATCATTAATATTGCTTTTATTTTTATTAATATTTAAAAAATCATATTAGTATTATTATTGATTTTATTACTGGCATTAATCATAATAATAATAATAATATAATTAAAAAATATAGAGAAAAAAAGACATATTTATATAAAAATTTTAGAAAACATAATCTACGTGTTTTTTTTTACGAAGTTAGAAGACTATGTTTTCAACGTTTTTGAATGAGAAAAATGACTATTGATTATTAGTGAAGTATTACTAAATAATAATCTAAATTTTAGTATGAACTAATTTTAGTCTAACGATAGTGTTGTTCCAACAATTGTATGATCATTTATAAATTTAAAGTAATAATACATAATTGTTCCAATAATTGTATAGCTCTTTGACAAGCTATACAATATATAATTTAATTTAGTGGTTAGTTTTTCAAATTTAGTTTCTATAATATATTTTAACATTTTGTATGAAAAAGATAAGATGTACATATGAGTATGGATATGGATATTTTTCGGTTTTCAATCCTTCATTCTTTATTTTTGGTATAATTTATTGTAGAGGTTTCTATATTTGATTAATTATAATATTCATATGATATATAATTTATCTTATTTGTATTTTTGTACATAATTTATTTTGAATATCTAATTTATTTGACAATATTAAATATTAAATATCAAATATGAGGGATACAAGTGTAATCATCTGTACATGCTTAATTGTAATTATTTTCCAAAATATGAACAATGTATGATTCTATTTAAATTTGTCTCTTATAGATAAAAGTGCAAAAAAAGGATATTTAAGTTGTATTTACTAAATCAAATATTTAAAACTTTAGATATTTACACGTATGGATTAGATATGGATATAATATCAAAGTTATCGAGCATTCATATGAAAGTCTAATATTATCAATATGAAAATATTTACATAAGGATATAAAAAAAAGGGCTAGATATTAGAGAATATCCATATCTATATGCTTATGACTTTATTATTTTGTTCATAAAGTGCGTTAAAATATTATTGGGAGATTTGAACTAGAAATTTAAGTAAATATTATAAACCAACCTCTATGTCAAACAAAATATTATGCATATCTTTGATATAATTGACTAATACTATATATTTAATTGGTTCAAATAATTTAGTAAAAGAAAAAACTAAATTGAATATCCAAATTCTTGAACTAATTTGAAATGAATAGCGGATCGGATTTTTTGATATTATGCTTTTTTATAGGGTATTGTTAGCTATAAAACATTACGTTACTATGTAATACCCTAAAAAATTTTAAACCTAGAATTTAATAATTAATCATCATTTGGGATAATTTAATTATTTTGTGGACTTTTGGGTGTATACAAATGGATATGATTATTTAATAAATTAAAATAAATATTTTATAATTTTATCATACTTATTTTATTTAAATAATTTTCCAAACCCATAAATTAAATAAATATTTTGTGTAATTTTCCAAACCCTTCTCCTTCCTTCTTTGACCATCGACGCCATGCCAACCTGCAATCCCCCAAGTGCAGCCTTGACATTGCAACCTGCTCTCCCCTTTCTCCCCCATCTCTTTCCCTTTCATTTTTGAGCCAAACACAACCCCCTCGCGTGCCCCTTTCCTTTCCCATTTTTTTCCTTCCTTACCCTGCCACCCTACACTCCGACCCCCTGCAATCTGTACCATCTACTCGAGCCATGCCTGCCCCCTTTCCCTCTTCCTTTTCTTCTCCTTATCTCCTCTATCTCTACCTATTTTCGATCTCTCTCGAGCTCCCTCATTTCCCTATAGAACCTCCTTTTTTCTCCCTTCTTCCCTTCTCCTTCCTTCCCTTGTTTTTGGTTTCTCAACCCACAACTGCTACCTCTACTACCCAACTGACCACCACACCAACCTTTTGGCCTCCCCTGCTACCTCCCTACATTGCCCAATAGCCACCACTCGCCCCTACAACCACCCTTCCCTTCCTTCCTCTTTTCTTCCCCTTTTCGACCTCCACCCTACACCACCACCTTGCTCCGCCATCCCCCCTCTTCCTCTGCCGCCACAACCACCCCTCAACCCCTGATACCTCCTCTACCACCACCTACCTCACCTTGGAAAAAATCCCCCTACAGCCCATCCCTTCTTCTCTTCTTTTCCCTTCCTTCTTCTTCTTCTCCCTTCCTTGCACCTATTTTCCTAGCCCTCCAACTGCTATTTCTGCCACTCTAAGCCACCAATCTTCGACCTTGACCACCACTTGCATCTTTACTCCCTCCCTACACCCAACCACCACCCTTACTCCCCTCCACAATCCCTCAACTAAACCCCAACACCCTTACCCAAACCAACCCTTCCCCTTCTCCCATCTCTCCCCTTCGTCCCTCATTTTCCCTTTCATTTTGTGCATGCAGCTTACACTACCATGCAGCGTGAGTGCTGCTGCATCTACTTGAGCTAAACTAACCAAAATTTGGAGGTATAAGTATAGTAAGTATTAGCATGTATTTAATAAGCTTTTGATAAAAAAAAATTATTCTTTTATTTTTCTTCTACTAATATGCTAGTTTTGATATTATTTTTAGGTACAAATTTTTACTAATCAAAGCTTAAACTTTTAACTAGGATACCGATAAGGTTTAATTATTACTGAAAATAAGGTAACCATTATACCCTACTAAAATATGTGGATATACGTATTCTAGCTCATTAGAGTTTTTAATATGTTTATGTGCATGTTGTATGATATTAAGTATATTATGATTTGTAGCATATGTTGATAGTTAAAATGAAAAGCAAGTTATATCATGTATCATGTGTAGAAATGATAGTTAAGGAAGGAGTCTTATTGTTAATAATAATGTTAAATGCATGTATATGACATGATGAGCTAATGTGGCCATTTGTAGCATAGATAGTATTAATATAAGCCCTAGGGGCATTTTAGTAATTTTTCTCGTACAAAAGTTATGTCTTAAATAAGTATGTATGGTAGGTGATAATGGGTATTAATAATAAATAATAATAGTTGGTGGTGGTAGATGATCTATATGGACCATGAGTGTTAATATTTTGTGTTAAGGGTATTTTAGTATATTTGGCATAAGAAGGGAAAATTGGTAATCTTTATGAATAAAAGGGGTAACATGGTAAGTTAATAAGTAAGAAGGGTATTATGGTTAATTTGGCATAAAAAGGGGTAACTTGGTAAATATATGAGTAAAAGGTAATTTGGTAAATTATTAAATAAGAAGGGTATTTTGGTAATTTTGGCATAAAAATGGTTGACTTGGTAATTTTATAAACATAAGGGGGTAATATGGTAAATTGATAAATAAGAAGGATAGTTTGATAATTTGGCATACAAGAAGGGTAACTTGGTAATTTTGTGAGTAAAAGGGGTAAAATGATAATTTAGTAGGTAAAAGGGGTAGTTTAGTAATTCGGCACAAAAGGGCTAATTGGTAATTTTAATATGTACGAAGGGTAGTTTGGTAATTTAAATAACCAAAAGGGCAATTTGATAATTTTAACAAATATGAAGGGTAAATTGGTAATTTAATAAATTTGAAGGGCAATTTGGTAATTTTAACAAGTATAAAGGGTAATTTGGTAATTTAACAAACTTGAAGGGTAATTTGGTAATTTAAAAAGTATAAAGGATAATTTGGTAATTTAACAAGTACGAGGGGGTAAAGTTGGTAATTTAATAAGTATAGAGGGTAAATTGGTAGTTTAACAAATACATAGGGGTATTTTGGTAATTATACAAGTATGAAGGGTAATTTGGTAATTTGGCAAGTAAAAAGGGGTAACTTGGTAACTTTACAAACAAGAGGGGTATTTCAATAATTTTATAAGTATGAAGGGGTAAATCGGTAAATTACATATAACTTGTCAATAGATTAAATAAGCATCCATAATAAGATATAAGTAATATTAAATAACAGAATAAGGGTTTATGGCTTTAGTATCACTTGTTTAAGTGTAACCCTGCATATTATAAGGATGAGGATATTTTGGTAAATTCGTGAATATCACAAGGATATGGCATGACATAGAGTTGAATGGATAATTAAGGTATGATATGATGTTATTTCGTAATCATGCAAGAGGTGCCTTAGTTGTTAATTATGTATGGAAATGTGTGCTAGATGTGCTAGAAGTACATGTGTGTGTTTATGCATTTAATGACCATTGATATAGAATACTTGATTTTAGACCAGTATTACAATTATGATATCATAACCCTTTATGCTATCTGAATAAATGGAAATGAATTTTAAAATGGAAATGGATGATAAAAGGATGGCCTTAGTGGTTTATTTAAGTTAACATGGATAATAATATGAATAAGGATTACTTAATAATAACATAAACAAATGGAAATGATTAAGTATGTAATTGATGTGTTTCTCATGGTCACCTTAACTAAGACACTAATAATTAAAGTGGAAGACCTCGAGATTAAGAATGGTGGCTCTTTAGGGGTCGCTACCCTAAAGACGTGGTTTAGCCCACGATTGTTCTAGATTTTTACCAGTGTGCCTTTATGCCCTATCCAGACCCTACATCTGACTATGTTTAGCTCTATAGACCTATTTAGGGGGTATGCATACTTATGGATTAGGTCTCCTTATCAGTAGGGTACTATGTGTCCTCGTGTACCGGTGCAACTAGAGAACCTTTGCATCCCCAAGTTGATGGTTGGAGGTTGCTTGTATGTGCCAGTATGACCGGTGTACCTTTGTGTCTTCGG
Source organism: Tamarix austromongolica (assembly GCA_039764185.1). Classification (NCBI taxonomy): domain Eukaryota; kingdom Viridiplantae; phylum Streptophyta; class Magnoliopsida; order Caryophyllales; family Tamaricaceae; genus Tamarix; species Tamarix austromongolica. The sequence continues at coordinate 69,813,173 of CM077815.1, read as the reverse complement.
GTTCGTGATATCTCCATCTAGTTAAATAAATGGATCTTGTCTTAATTAAATGGAAAACATTAATAATGTAAATTGAAAGATTATTGAGTTGGGCACAGATTGTTCAATCAGTAAAAATAGTAGCTAGGTGCATTGTGTCCTAGAGATTGATCCACCGACGAATAATAGTGGCTAGGCGTGTGTTACCTTGGAGTGTATTCCGCTCCACTAGCTATAATAATGGGGAATCCCGAGCTTAATAAACCAAAACTTGGATGATAATAAATCATGGGAAAGATAATCACTTATAGTGGAACACCATGTGAGTCGAAGCCAGACCGTTCCATTGGAAAACATAGTGGCTAGGTGCATTGTACCCTAGAGACCGATCCACCGCTAAATAATAGTGGCTAGGTGTGTGTTGCCCTAGAGTGTATTTTCGTTCTACCGGATATAATAGTGGGGTTCCCGTTCTCGCATGGATATAATTCGAGAGATGATGTTGAATAATGTTGATTGATGGCTTAAGACCATAAGTGTTGATTTCACCATTATGATCTATTGATATACTATAAGTATGGCCTTGATTCCTATCACTCTTGGTAAGTGATGCAATTGCTAAGTAAACAGACCTTTGCGTTATGCATTTCCCATTATATGTTGTGTTGCTTTGTGTGTTGGCTCTTATGGTATTGTTTTACATTGTTTATGTATGATGTATTGCATGCGAGTTTGGTTTGGTATAAAGGATTACTCAATACTATAGTACTAAAGGGTTCTGGTTGTGGGTCCCTACCTATTCAATGGGCAGTCCCTTGCAGGTTAGCCGCATGTGCTATTCAAGCTATTGTTGGTTAAGAGCATAAAGATTGTTCAGGGAGCTTTTTAGTGTTTCTCTTTTAACCTCACTATTTTTTTGTTTAATGATTTCACTCTTGTAACCACTAATAGTGGGTTTCATCTTTTGCAACGTCATTAACATACTACTCTGATTTAAATAAAAGTTTAAATTTGTATAAATTGTATTATGTTTCTTTTAATCCTTAATACTTGGTTGTGGAACGGTAGGAGAAAACCGGTCTAATAATAAGTATGGCGGTAATATTCCTGAAACTTATGGTTTTTGTTTCTGCTAATTTTTATATAAAATAAAAATTTTCAGTAGTAAATTTTGGGGGTGTTACATTCTGTATGGAAAATAAAGGGAATGACTTTGACTAATCTACCCCTACCCACCTATTATAGACCTTATACTTTCTTTACCAGTCCTTGAAACTCCCTACATTGTTCATTTTTTCCGATGACCCTCCGACCTCATTCTCTGTTTTTGCAACACCCAACCCCTAATTTGTATGAAGAAAATAAATCCTTGTAGTTATGAAGAAAGAGAAGAAGTAATTGGTAGCTATGAGCACGACAATGCAGCTAATTTATCAAATTTCAACTTTAATATAAATGAAGTGGTACATATTCTTTATTTTATTTTTTTCAATTGCTTGGAGATCAGGTTGATGGGTTATGTAGCACTATACATGGTAATGTGAGGATTTCATGTAATCAAGTAGGACCAACTTAATGCCCTCATGTAGTGCATGGCTACTAATGTGATTACTTCACGCATTTGTTATGCACTCTATGCATCACCCTCCCCAACATGAGTAATCCATGCAACCCCCCATTGGCAAACCCTTACTTAGACCCCTTCCCCTAATGTTAAAGCCTCATGTAGAACTATCGAATCACTATGACAACCTCACACATACTCTCGTTCCCAACCTCACCTAGCTCAAATCCTCCCCCCTACATTCATTACAATCATCCTTATATTATTTTTCATAAATATTAATCCTTTTCATTAATCTAATCATGTGATGATTGATTAGGTGTTTTCATTTTTGCAGGATAGAGAATATATGGATAGATTTTTTAGGGGCTACAGTTATCAAAGATTTTTCATGAAAAATCAAGTATTTTTTTTAATCGTGATGACCTTGTAGCATGGGTGTGTGCTATTGGTACAAGTCATATGATAATTTTAATCATAAAATGTTTGAGAAAAGGAAATGGTAAGGGATGATATAGGGTATCATTTGGATGCAAAAGAGGGTACATACGTAACAACCTCAAAAATTAACTACTATTTGTTTTGGTTTAAGCGGAAACTTAATAACAATGTAAATGGGTGTTACTGTTGTACTGAACATAAGATTGGATTAATATACCATCCTTACATCAAGTACAAGATAAAAAAGTTAGATTTTGAAACATAATAAACATAAAATGAGAGAACTTTCATAAACTTAGGTAAGAGTTTGAAGATTAACTCTGAGTACTATATCAAAATACATCAAAAGGGATCACATAGAACTAAGAGTCCAAAAAGGTATTCAGAAAAAAGCTTATTTACGTTGAGTTTAGGATCTCACTATTCTTAATTGGTGTAATAGACTAAAACACCTCCCAACACAACATGCACCCGACCGCTATTATTTAGTCAATTGAATGGACTCAACACCTCCCACGGTAACACATTCCCGACCACTATTCTTAAACCGGTGAACATTCTGAAGCAACTTCTAGGGAAAAACACACATGAACACCATTATTAAGCCATTGTAACGGATTCAACATCTCAGTATTAAATCACATGATCTTTCACCTTATGTGATTACTGTCTTATTTAATATTACTTATCTCAAGGTCATTATACATACACACAAATGGTATTTCAAAATACATAAAACACAACCTTTTAAAGACCAGAAATTTTCCCTAAGGAAAGTTGCCATATTTCCTCTAGGAAACCCTAATTTCACATCATAAGTATAAATCCTTCCATAATTATCATTTATCCACAATTTTTTATCACACCTTCCTAAATTATTATTATTATTATTATTATTATTATTATTATTATTATTATTATTATTATTATTATTATCATCAATATATCCAAAAATCAAGGTCTAATTTCAACGTCTAATGCATGTGATTACAACCCTATCTCTAAAGTTACTATTCATAACACTTACAAAATCCTAAGTTCACAAGTTAGGCAAACATTTTCTCTAAAGACTCATATAACCACCAAAATTAATAAATATTCCTAAAATTTAAATATTAATAATATATCCAAAAATAAATATCCAACTCTAACATTTTACACATGTGATGATGACTCGCCTCTAGGTTTACTATTCTTAATTTAAGCCATTCATAATTACTCCAAAAATTCCACATGATATAATTAGTATATTTTAAACCATTTAGCACATTAAATTACCATAAATTCTATATTTAAACTATATGGATCAATTGCCCTTAAGATAGCCAAACACCCATATTCTCACAAAAATCCTATGAGTCACGACATGGTTAGCTCTCAACCTCCAATAAGTAACCTCATAAAGATATATAACCACAAATGTGTATGATTAATCCATCTTATCCAAATTTAGATAGTGTTCCAAGCCAAATTACTTGAATTTCATAACAAGCTTATCAAATTAATGTGCATAGTCGCATTCTTTCACATTTTACACATTTTCCCTCATACCTCATAACTTATCATACAACAATTGTCAATACCATGAAATTATAAATATAATAAGAACAACATGGTAATATACACAAAAATCACACACAACATTCTGAAATTCCTAACTACGACTTTTATCCTTACCAAAAGACACTAATCTCTAAGAACATATAAGTCTAACACATCTCCTCTAAGACATTGAAAATTAACCTAAGAATCAAGAAAAAAACATAATTAGAATGTAGCAATACAACTAAAAAAATGATAAGAAAAATTAGAGCTGAAAATGGAGTAAAATTAAAGCAAACCAAGTCATGCTAGGGTTGAATTGGTTACGATAAAACTTGGTGCAACACAAGGGGGAGCAAAGTGGACACTCAACACAACTAGAGGGTTGATGTATCAAGGAGTGACATTGAAAGGGGGTTTGGTGTGGAGAAGTGGTGTAGCTAAGGTGGTGTTAGTATGGGGATTTGACGCAACTTGAGGTGGTTTGCATTGAGAGCTAATACAATTAGGCTAAGTTAGGTTAGAGGTGGGTTGTTGCATGAGGTTGTAACGCATATGAGGAGGGGTTTGCATGAGATATTGATACTTCCAATGGTGAGATGCATTGGTTGTTGATACTGGTAAGGATGGAGCTATGTGGGGTTGTATACTTTACACAAATATTTGTGGGATGAAATTTGTAGACAACAATGTAATGAGGCACAAAGATGGAAGGAAAAGAGAAGCGGAGTTAGGATAGAAGTTAGGTGAAGTAATAAATGAGGTAATGAGAGATATTGTGGCATATATATGTATGTATGTATATATGGTTGTGCAAATAGTGAGGAAAGACAAAGAGCTAAGGGTAAAGAACAATAAGGGGAGATGTTTAGGCAAAATTCCAACAAACGCATCCCTTAAGATATGGGAGGTGATGATGAATGTAGGATAGGAAGGCTTAGGTTGTTAGCTTGGTAAAAGGAACTTGGTTGGTCGATGAGAGAATCACACTGTGAGAAGGGGGAAGGATATAAAGGCTAGGAAGGAGAAGAACTAAAGGAAAATAGAAAAGGAAAAGGAAAAGAAAAGAAGTTTAGGGTTAGAATAAGGATTGTGTTTTTTATTAGAGAATTTGGTTAACATTAAAATAATACTCATACAAGGTTAGGGTTAGGTTAAAATAATAATTAACCAAAATTAGGGTTATATTAAATTTATGGTATTACAACGTACATATGTACTAGGTCTATGGATGGTGATAATACATGAAACACATATTTGAAGAACATTTATTTCCCTTCTAAGGTTATCAATGCTAAAAGTATTGATAGAGGATGAGAAGTAGTTGTTAATAATGGAACACATAATCAAATTTGGAAAATAATTTTGAAGGACATACTTTTATAGGAAAATTAAAAGAAGAATTAAATTTTGTTGATGATCTTACCAAAATTTGTGTCGAGCCATAACACATCCAATTTCTTCTTCAGAAAGAGTTCGTAGAAAATGTGAGCATAAAAAGACATATTTATAATTCTTAATAGAATATTAGATTGATTGAAATGGATTACCATAAAACTTAAAACATGTTATGAATATATTAATCAAGAATCATTATTTTTTGTGGCATTGAAGTGAGCTAGTGTAATATATTATAAGTGAGATACTATTTAAAAATATCTATCAATATTTTACTCGTATTTCATTTTATCAAAGTAATTGATTGTATGTATAATAAAAATAGATTTGGGATGCCTTTAATTGAGATTATTGGATTAACACCAACACAATTGAATTTCAATATTATACTTGCTTATATGTTTCCTGCTGCCATGCTCACCGATTATGGGCTTGGTCTAATTTATTTGTGGAACATTTTTTTCCAATCTAAAGTATTTATATTTCATGTAAACAAGTATGTATATGAGAAGTGCAAGAAATTTTAGACTGAAACATTCACACGTAGTTGTATGCCCTAATAAAAAAATGTGATAAATTATAAAGATGAGGAAACATACGAAGAACATCTCTTGTCATTGGGTGTTAATAACATAAACGAGCCGAACATTCTTTCTTATCTAAAGATAGTTTGATTACTACCATAAAAAGAAATAATTATCTTTGATTGGGTTGATAAAGTCTTACATTTTTGTCAAGTTACAATAAATATGTATGGAATATAGTTTAACATTACATAAACTTATTACTTATGAACCTTTTAATATCATAACATCTTTACATATGATAATTTTTCTTAATAGGATGGAAGGTGTTCATGGATTATTGAAGAGTTTCTTAGAGACATCAATAGGTAGCTTCAACACTATTTTCCTAAAGATTCACTCATTATTAGACTTGTGACATTGTGGCATCAAAGGATCACCGGAGAGGAACTATTTTAATGTTCCTCATCAATATAATAGTGCATTTTATGTTAATTTTATAGGGTAAGTATCCTTATTTACATTGAAATTGATTAATGAAGAATAAAAAAAATAATGATGTGGAAACTAATTAAGTGTTATATTAGTGTTACATGTGTTGTGTATATGAGATACCATATACTCATGAAATCAATACTTACATGTATAATTCCATCCCTATCCCTTTATTATGTATATACATAATTCCATCCCTATCCCCCTATCATGTATCCATCCTTTTTAAAAGACACTTGATATAGATAATGTCATCAAAACAGATGTAGTTCCCATATATGAGCTAATTAAATCAACATACAATACCATATATTCTTAGTTGGTATAATGTGCTAGGAAATGGAAATGATGGCTTTAGATCATTAGCATGTTGTATGCTTGAAAATGAGAATGAGTGGGTTCAATCCTTATAGGGTTATACCATGAGGTTAAGGTAAGACGTTATTTGTATAAGAGATTGTTTCAATATATAATGGTTTTTTAGCTCCTTCATAATATTTATCACTAGGAAAGGCATGCTCCACAAGCACATTATATGATAATGCCAAATATTTGTCATGTAATTGTCACTCAATATAATATACTATACGTATGCTTGCCTCGAGCTAGCACTTCATTAATGTCATTAGTGGTGCAATATGATACGTTTTTCCCTGAAGGTGAAGTGATCATATGCTTCATGATGGAACATTCACACTACATATTGGTGTGTACTTAGTTACATCTTATTCTAATATTTGTATAAAAGTCCAAAAATTTTCTATAATAATTTGTTCTATAGATACAACTATCAAAAACAATTTCTACTACCACTAGTGCATGTTTTATGGTGGGAATTACATGATATTAGTGTATTGACATGGATAACGCCATATCAATCAATGTTTGCACTATTAAGATTAAATAATGATAACCCACATCCAATGGAACCAGTTCCTTTGTCACATGGACACTAATGGGGGATAGAATTATTGTATATTTTCATTATATTATTTCTATATGAATTTTGAAATATGTAATTATAATTAAAATAAAATGAGGCCCACTAAATTTCTTTGTATTATTCTATTTGATACCTTATGCGGTTTGGTTGTTATCATATGTGCGAAAATTATCACTCCTTTTGTATGACCTTATGCTAAGTCACATACGTAGTAAAAATTTCAACATTCCTTTGTATGATCTTGTAACACCCCCAAAATTTACTACTGAAAAATTTTCTTTAATTAAAAGAAAATTAGTAGCAACAAAATAATAAACCGTAAATTCTAGGGATGTTACCACCACACTTACTACCTGACCGGTTCACTTCTACTGTCCTAGTACCAAGTGCTAAGGTTGAATGGGATAGATATCAAACATGAGTTGATAATTAATATGAGCATTCACAAAAGAAATGAGTCATTAACCGTACAAGAAATCAGAGTGCGGTAATCAAAAGGTACAACCTAAACGTACAATTTTAAAGTAACAAACGACAGAAAACATCAAACAACATATTAAAAAAAATATAATAATACAGGGAAAACAAAACGGATGATGGACTCTGGCCACGTCAGTCTCGACCCCCAAGATAGGTCCAGGCTCAGCTCTCAACCCCGCCTAATGCCTCGTAGGCATCAAAGACATTGTCCCCTACCTGTACAAAATCAAACGGGTCTTTTGTTCATGGGAATGAGCAGCACCCATGAAACGAGTGATTAGTACGCTATGTACTGAGTAAGGTAACAAATGCACTAAGGCCAACATACAAAAAAACATATAACATAGCATACATGGCATAATAACGTAGATAGTATGTAGTACACAGATAAAGAAGACTGGCTATCGTCCGAATAACTTATTGTTTAGATCTATGATAGATATAGTCGATTCACATCATGGTCTTTATCAATCCATGCTAGTGTAGGAACCCCACTATTATTCGCTGGTGGACCGGTCATGCAGGACCAAACGCTCCTGGCCATTATTATTTGACGGTGGACCGATCATGCAGGGAAAAATGCCTTGGCCACTATTATTCGCCGGTGGACCGGTCTAGCCTTAACTCTCATGGTGTTCCACTGTAATTACTTCATATCGTTCTCATGTCTTATCATTATTATATTTAGTTTTTTGAGCACAAAAAGCTCCACTATTATAGCCGGTGGAATGGTCATGCAGGGCAAAATGCACCTGGCCACTATTATTCGCCTGTGGACCGGTTATGCAGGGCACCCCGACTCTTGGCCACTATTATTCACCAGTGGACCAGTCTGGGCCCGGCTCAAGAATCTTCCTCTTTAAGTGATTAGTGTCTTAATCGTATCTTATTCAAAAATATTTTACCCTTGACATGCATGGCTAACTATATCCACACTTATCCTCCCAAGAGGGCATGTCTCATATCTTGAGACTTCTACACCTCCTAACTCGTCCCGTCATCCTTCCCTTAATCCACTTTCTCACACCGAGAGCCTAGCTCCTAAGTGTGTGGGTCAAGGATTACCACCTTATACTCCAAGGTCCATTCACCTCCTTACCCTAAGGTTTCCTCCAGAAACCCTCATTTGGGCCTATGTGGCCCTTCTTTCTCTACCTCCCACAACCCACACTATTTTAACACCCCATATGTCATGACCTTTAGAATCAACTCTCCCTCATACCTTTCTCATCCTCGATATTTATCGTGCCAAACCCTAGTTCCTCCCACTCTTTCATTTTATTTAATTCCCACCTTTTATTCACTAGTCATGGAGCATTGGTTATTTAGGTCGCTCTTACCTATTTTAGCCAACTTACTTCCCCTTGGTTATCTTAATTTTCCAATTTTCTTTTTCATACCTCCAACCCGCATCACCACATCAAATACCCTAGCATGCATGACCTAAGGGCCACATCACATCACATCACAACTTGCAGCATATCCATATTAGCACACAATAGAAGAGAGCACATGAACATACCTCTATTCCAATCCACTCTACACATAAAAAAGTTAAGATAATAGGATATAGAACACGACATATAATTATATAGGACATCCAAGGCAAGTAAGACACATAGCACATAGGCGACCTTAGCTACACCCTTACCTAAAACGTCGCGGGGTTTAGAGCCTGCTCCTATGCCTCCTTAGGGTTTTGACTTGATTCACCTATAAGAGGGAAATACTATGGGTTAATCTCCCTCTACCAGAACTACCATAATTTCCTATCTTATCCCTATCATGGCCTAATACTAAGGCTATTAATGATAATAGTAGTTTTATAATTAAAATTAGGGTTATTATTCTCAAAATAATTAATCATGCTGCTACTAACCAAAGGAAGTCTTAGTAATATTCATAGTATTAAATTAAGGGTTTCAATATTACTAATAATATTATTATTATTAGTTTTATAACGATACTAATATTGACCCAAAATTCTAGTAATAATAATAGTGATGAAAATAATATAAAAAGTAATAGCCATAATGATACTTATATTAATAACGCTAGTGGTAGTAGTAGTAATAATAGTGACAATAATGATGGAAATGATAATAATAATAATAGTGGTAATGATAGTATTCATAACAACAATAATGATAATAATAATAATAATAATAATGATGATGATGATGATGATGATGATGATGATATTATCAAGCATGAAAGGGTAATAGTACTATAATGGCCGCGATTAGCACTAATATTATTAGTAACAAAACATTAATAATAATAATGATAATAGTAGTAGTAGTAGTAATAGTAATAATAATAATAATAATAATAATAATAATAATAATAATAAGGACAATAATAGTAATAATTATAATAATAAAGTTGTAGTCTTATAAATAATAATGCCATTAATTAGAAACCTCTCCGGAATAAGAGTTAGACCATAATAATAATAATAATAATAATAATAATAATAATAATAATAATAACACTATAAATAATAGTTACTAATAATACTATTAATATTAAAATCATTAACACTTTTATACCAAAGTTTTAAGGGTTAAGAAATTGGAATACCACCTAGGCTTGGTGATGGAGCCGGCGGCTGTGGAGGAGGAAGGGAGATGGAGAGATGGATGTGGAGGCTAGGGGAGGAAGTAGGGGAAAATGGAGGTGTGGGTGGTAGAGTAAGTTCCCCGATTTGTTTTGGGGGGTGAAGGTGGCGCTATAGGTGGTAGAACCGGTGGCAAATGGTGGCACGAGGGGCGGCATAGGGTTGAAATGGGCTGATTGGGAGGGGAACTTTGCACTACTGGGGTGGCTCGTGCAGGGCAAGGCAAGGCAAGGAAAGAGGGTGGATCAGTTGTGTAGAGGGAGGTGCAGGGAAAGTTTTGGTGGCTAGAGTGGGCGGTGGCGACGACCGATGGCAGAGAAACGGTGGTTTGATTGGGCGGTGGCGCGCGGGTTAAAATCCTGGGCTGCCAAAATCACAACCCGATTATGGCAGCCTTCGAGGCTATTTATAGGTCGATTGGAAGGGAAAACGGAAAAGGGGATTGGGAGATTAGGGGACACGGGTTATGGTGCTCTGGCCGGCGAGGGTAGGCCAGCGCAGGTCTGCTTCTGTAGGCCATTTTTTGACTGGGAAAGAGGGATGGCACTCACAGGAGAGGGGATGGCCGACCATAAAGAAGTGATAGGGAAGACGACGGGGAAGAGAGGAGGAGAACGGCGGGTCAAACAGCGTGATCGTTTGTAGAATTTCTAGCGCCAATTGAGGGAGTTGCAGGCGGTGAGGGAGAAAGAAGGCGACATAGGGGAAGGGGAGAGGCTGGACCGGTGGTCCAGGAAAAAAAGAAGAAAGAAAGGGGAAGGCCGAACCGATCGGGAGAAGGAGAGAAAAAAAGAACGACGCGGCTTGGGCCGCACAGGGAAGGGGGAGGAGTTGGACCGGCGGGCCGGCCCAGGCGGGGGAAAAGAGGGAAAAAGGAAGAGAAGGAAAGGAAAGAAAAGGAAAAAGAAGGGGGAAAAGGAAAAAAAGAAAAAGGAAAAATAAAAGGAAAAGGTGGGTTGGCTTAATTAATATATTTTGGGTATTTTGGGATATTTAATAAAATATTAATATTAAAATAATAATTAAATTTTATTTTTAGGTTAATTTAGGGATTTTGAAAGATTTTTCTTAAATTCCATTTTAATTAGCAAAATACTCCAAATCTTCCTATTTAAATCATTTATTAATTTCTCCTAGGTTTACCTTAATTAATTCCCTCTTATTTTAATAAAAATGGTTTATTTAATTAATTTTTCTAATAATTTCTTATTTGGCCATAATTCCCTAAATTAGGGTTTTGAGGTATTTCAGATCTTATATTGAGTCACATGTTAAAAGAGGAGGGAATGTTAAGTGTAGGATATTTCAAGTTAGTTAGAGTGTTATATAGAAGTTGTTATCATACATATTTAAATTACACTACACAAAAACACATACAAATCAATCACTATAGCCACACCCATACCCTTGATCTCATATATTAACTCCTAATTGATTAATAACTATTTTGAGACAACCTTGTTGTTCCTCATAATCTAGATATGGTTCACCTCTCTAATACATACGATAGAGAGTAGCCGCTACATTAGTAATACGTCTTTTGACTGTATTTTTTTTCTTCCTCATTAAGTTGTGAAAACAAAAGTTGCTTCATCATTTGCAACAAATACCTATAATTCACTTTCACATGCCAATCCATATAGCTAGGATATGTATCCCATGGGTTCACTATCTATGCTCCAAAAATATGTGGGTCTTGTACATGATCATGCCTCACAACCCTTGCAACCTTCCCCTACCCCCCTTTATGCTCCATTTAGCTTCACCATTGCAACACCACAGCCCTATCCCTCAACACCTCACTTCCTCAACCAAACATAACCCTGCCCATTCGTCTATCCTCCCCTACCCTCCCTTTTCATGTGTTGCCAGCACCATCACCATAGTTTTCTCCACCGTCGGCTTCCTCTTCTTCTTCTTCCTTTTCTTCTTCTTCTTTTCTTCTTCTTTGTCCTTCTCATTTTCCCTACCCTTTTTCTTCTTCTTCTTCTTCTCCCCTATGGCCATCCCTATCATTCACTACTCTCCTACCTCAGACCAAAACTACTATACCACCTCCACCACCTTTGTTATTCTCCCCTGCTGCCCCTTCCTGTACTCTAGCTTCTTTTGTCATTATTCACCCTTGGACAACACCAGGAACTATTTTTGTTTTCTCCTACACTTCAGTAGTTACCTCTGTAGCACTATCCCTTGCACCCCAGCCTTCTCGCAACCAACCAAACAACACTGCCACCCTTCCAACCACCACTAGCCATCGTACAACCCAACACCTCCCCTTTCCCCCTAACTTTTCCCCATCTTTCCTACGCAACCCCATTGAGCCCTTCCTGCACCACTTCTAGTTGTAGATCCTCCCTTCTTATGTTGCCTTATCCAACCCAAAATACACTTCCCTCACAACCATCATCCTAGCCGGCCACCCGAACAAACACCAATCATCACCACCATCTCCACTACTACTATCACTGCATCACCACCAACCAACCCCCTTCGTGCGCATGGCTCACTCTAGGCATGTAGCGTAAGAAGTTTTTTTTAAACATTTTATTACCTATTTTAAATTTAAAGGTATTTTGGTAATTTTAAAAACTAAATATTTTATTATTATAATTATTATTGTATTTATTAAATATTAATTTGGTAATTATGGTTTTATTTTTAGGTACAAAAATTTAATTAGTGAGCCTTGTAATTTTTAGTAGGATACCACTAATTTATATTTTTTCTAAAATTTTGGTAAATTTTATAGTCTCCTAAAATGTTAGATATCACATGATATCACATTAAGATTTTTGTGCTTGAAATACGTTAAGCATTTGTTATGCCATAAGTATGTGTTATTTATTGTATCATGGAAATCAATAAAAATGGAGTTTATCTTATATAAAATATTTTAGGTACAAAAGTATGGCAAAAATAATTTTTTTATGATTGTGAATGAAATATACATGCATGATATATTGAGCATGCCTAGATATATTTAAGGAATAATAATTGGGGATGTGTGCCTTAGGGATGATTTGGTCACTTTATGTGTGCTAGAAAATGTATCCTGAAAAGCATGTATAATGCGTATTATATGTTATTGAGCATGATATTATGTGATCATGGATGTATTAGATAAGTATGCTAGAGATTTATATGAAAAATCTTAAATAAGGATAAAATGGTCATTTAACTTATCTAATAGTTTTATTTGCATGATAATATTCTAATTATTATGTTTTATCTAATTTATGATAAATCTTTAAATGAAATTAATTTAGTAATTAAAGAGAATTTTTATGTCTTAATTTTGATCTCATGGGCATTTTGGTTGGTAGTAGCTTTCGTGCCTATCTGTAGTTCAATAGCAACCTTTATACCTACCTTTAGTTCGATAGTAGCCGTTCTGCCTACATGTGGTTCGGTAGCAGCTTTCATGCCTACCTATGTTTTGGTAGCAGCTTTTGTATCTAACTGTGTTGCTATGGATTGTTATTGGTATGTGCTTGGAAGCTTACTAGTGTTATGAGCTTTATTGGCATTAAAAATGAGGTTTATTATATGTTTTTTATTATCTTGGTTTTGGATTGATGATGTTTCTAATTATACTTCAAAGAGCATCTCTTATATGTTCAATTGGTAAGTTTTAGTTTGTTCTAGATGACTGAGTATGAATAGTATATGGCCTTGGTGGTATGTGGTTATATGAGTGATCACCTGATTTTAATCCTCCTATGTATCGTTAAATGTCTTGTACAATGTTTTATTGTGTGTCTTGTATGTGTTTCATACTGGTTTTTTATTTGGTTTAGCATAATGGGTTGTTTAGTATCGTCGTACTAAAGGGTTCCTTTCGTGGGCCCTTGCTTATTTAGTGGGCAGTGGTCTTTGTATGTTAACTTTCGAGTTTAGCTAAAAGTTGGTATTTTAGATTGAGAGTCTAGGACTATCTGGTATCTTGTTGGTATATTTGATTTTAGTTGTGCTTGGAAGCTTATGTCTAACTATTTTTTCTCTCATTTAAGTTTTGTAATCACTAATGTTACTTTTATTTAGCATGATACTTATATTTTTCCCCTCTCTATTCTATTTCTTGTAATCATGTTAGTAATTCAAGTGGAGTAATGGTTTTATCCTTAGCACTTGGTATGAGAATGGTAAAGGAAATTAGATTTGTACCAAGTGTGGCGATAACACCCTTCATTTTTTTTTTAGCTTCCCTATTTAATTCTTTAAAATAAAATTTCAAAGTCCTAAGAATAAGGGTGTTACAAACATACATAATTAAGGCATTATCTCTTTCATATCATTCCATAATATTATACTTGACAAAAGATTACAACATATCAAGGCATGCATATACAAACAGAAATCATAAAAAATATAATCATGATAAAATATACAACAAAACCCTTATATGCTTTCACATAGTCTTCATACTCTTAGTAAGAGCATATGGGTTACCTTATCTTACAAGCAAAATCATAAATAAGGTAACTAAACACTAAACCCTAGCTTCAACTATTCTTACTTCACCTTAAACAAAACCCAACAAATACATACATTAAAACCTAACACATGCAAATAAAAAAAATAGCATCGACATTCTAACAATACTAAAAAAGAAAATACCCAACTAAATCTACGTTTGCTAAGATAAAATTAATGTAGAACTCACATAACAAGGAGGTAAAAAAATGTGACCCATTCATGCAATGAGGGAGTTGCATATGACTTTCGTGTAACAAAAAGTGCCCAACATGAAGGATTCGTGCTTAACAGATGGATTTTGGGCATGAAGCTCACTTAGGTGGAGATTGGTGGAGTAAAGGTGGGATGTTTTGTAATAATCCATTTCCCATAAATCCTAATTAAGACCAAATAGTTGCAACTTGAGATGAGTATAAGAATATGATCATAAAAATAATAAGTGGACAATGTATGTTAAATGTTTTAATTATATGTGTTTAGGTTAAGATGGAATATGAATTAGTTAACTAGATTTAAAATGGAAGATTTTAATTCAAGTGTTGAGTAGTCAACCGGAGCTTGTGGGCATGAATGGGTAGCACTAAACGGGTTAGGCAAACAATCAGGTGTTGATCAAAGTTATTTTTTGTGCATTTTTTTGTTCTATTTTATTTTTTTGGGCTCTATTTTCCTCCTTGTTGATCTTCCCTCACATTGAAATCAAATTATTGCTTGTTTCCCTTACCTTTGCCCAAGGTCTTAATCATAATCATTTCACTTTACTTTATCTCACCTCTCTCCCACTCTCTTACATATTGTACTTATACTCAAACTTTCATTCAAATGTTGGAGAAGCAAGTTTGGCCGACTCTATTTTGTCTCTTCCTTCATCATTTTGACCACCACCTCCCATCTTGAAGCTTACTCTTACTTTTTTCATTCATTATTCAACCTTTGTTGAACTTTTTCTCTCCTCCCTCATCCCTT
The DNA here is from genome assembly GCA_039764185.1 of Tamarix austromongolica. Classification (NCBI taxonomy): domain Eukaryota; kingdom Viridiplantae; phylum Streptophyta; class Magnoliopsida; order Caryophyllales; family Tamaricaceae; genus Tamarix; species Tamarix austromongolica. The sequence goes on along the minus strand of CM077815.1, from coordinate 69,797,742 downwards.
CTTCTTTGAGTTTTGCTTAAGTGTTGAAGAATGCTTATTCTTCTTGTTATTGAAACTGAGATTTGCCTCTCTCTGGCTCTCTATTTTCTTACTTGGTTCTTATTCTAATCCATTATCTAACCCCCATTAATTTCTTTTTGATAGGTATAAGGGTGTTATGTTTAGGAAAATTTGAATAGTTCTCCATCCTTCTTCTTCTCTCTTATTTCATCACCTATAATTTAGGTATGGATATTTTTTCTTTTTATTTTTGAATATTATTTATGTATTTTAATTTTATTGAAGTAGATTCTTATTAATTTGTTGGGGTGTTGTATTTTTAAATAGAAGGAAGAATAGTTGGGAGCTAGGGTTTATGGTGACTTTTGTTTTTACTATTGCTGTTTTGCTTGGAAAATATGTATCCTATATGCTCCTACTAAATATTTAGAAATCATGTGTTAGTATATTCAGGGTTTTGATTATGTTGAGCATGATTTGCTTGCTTGTAATGTAATGGAACCAATGCATGCATCATGCTAGGTTGTATTTTTCTTGAAGTATATTAGCTTTGAGATAGTGTATAAGAGCATGTAAGAATTATGTATTTATATTATATGTATACTATCTTCCTAGAATATGGTTGTATGTTGAAGAATATTTATGCATGTCTTGTAGGATTGGTTTGGCCATGGGGTAATTTTTTCCTAGTCAAGGCCTCCTTTGTTATTTTTTAGCTTACTATTAGTTACCTCAAATGTTTTATTAAAAATTTGATATATGATATGTTGAGATTTGAGCATGTATAGGCATAGTAATGAATGTTTTAAGTTTTGTTTGTTCTAAGGATATTTTAGTCTTTTTGTAGAAAATATGAATTTTTGCAACATGTACACCATGATATTGTGATAAGTATGTTAGGCATGTGATTCATGGTATACTAACAATGTATGTTTTGTCTCTCTGTGTTTATATACATAATTCATGTACAAGGGCAAAATAATATTTTGTCATTGTTAGAAATTTTAGAAATATATATTCCATGATAATGTGGTATTATCATTAACTAGTTACATTTCCTCGTGTAATACACGGGTGGTGTATTAATTATTTATATATTATTATATAAGAGATGAATAGTTTAACAATTTAATTAATAAGCAGAAGATGAATAGTTGGTTGTATATATTCAAGTAATTAATTAATAAAATACTTAATTAATACTTGATTAATACGTATTGTTCGACCTATGTGCAGCAGATGAATAGTTATATGCATTTGTTGCATGTAGGATATGAATAGTTGTGTTGTATTAATGACAGAAGATGAATAGTTATATGAATTTGTTGTTCGCATGAGATGAATAGTTATATTCATATGTTCATTAGTTTGACAATTCAATTAATGTGCAGGAGATGAATAGTTGGCTGCATATGTTTAAGTAATTAATTAAGAAAATACTTGATTAATATGTGTTGTTCGACATATGTGTAGTTGATGAATAGTTAAATTTATATATTCAGTAGTTTTATAACTCAGTTAATACATAGAAGATGAATAGTTGGCTGCATATTTTTAGTTAATTAATTAAGAAAATTCTTGATTAATATGTGTTGTTCAACATATGTGTAATAGATGAATATCTCAATTAATATGTAGGAGATGAATATCACTTTGTTGTTATGCAGCGTAGGAGATGAATAGTTTTACAAATCAATTAATATATAGGATTATTTCATCATTTATTTAACCTTATTAATTAGTAATAATATATGGTAGTGATAATATATGATTAGTAATAATAGGTATAGTTTAGACGGAAAAATTTGTCTGTATATTGTTTGCCAAACAACTCTATTTTTATATAATAACCAATGTTATCATTCTGTTATTAGTTTTTTTAATAATAATTATATTATTAATCATGATAATATTCATAATAGTAATAATCAATTATATTAATATTCATTATTATCATAATAATAATTATCATTATTATATTATAAATTATGATAATAGTAATTATCAAAATTATATAAATAATTATATTAGTATTAATTATATTAATAGTTATAATTATTATAGTTATATTAATAATAATAATAATAATCATATTATTAATAATAAATAATAAAATTATTATTATAAATAATAATAATAATAATAATTATTATTATTATATTTGATTGATGTTGATCCAACCTTAAAAAAAAGAAAATAAAAATACTTTATTAAAATTAGTTATATGTATTTGCTAGTTGCATTGTATTAATGACGGCAAATGCATATGTGTTGTTTATGCACTTTATTTGGTGTATTAATTATTTATCAATTATTTATATATTAATATGTAGGGTATGAATAGTTTAACAATTCAATTAATACACAGGAAATTAATAGTTGACTGCATATGTTCAGGTAATTAATTAAAAAAATATTTGATTAGAAAATATTTGATTAATACTTTATTAAAATTAGTTGTTCGACATATGTACAACAAATAAATAGGTATATGCATTTGTTGTACATAGGAGATAAATAGTCGCATTGTATTAATAGATATATGCATGTGAAGCAAATGAATATGTACTTTGGTGTATTAATTATTTATATATTAATATGCAAAAGATGAATAGTCCGACAATTCAATTAGTACGCAGGAAATGAATAGTTTTCTTCATATGTTCGGATAATTAATTAAGAAAATATTTGATTAGAAAATATATAGTTAATACTTTATTAAAATTAATTGTTTGACATATGTGCAACAAATGAATAGTTATATACATTTGATGCACATAGGAGATGAATAGTAGCATTATATTAATAAATACTTATATTAATTATTCCATCTTATTAATTAGCAATAACAATAATTAGTAATAATATATAGCAGCATTAATTTACGATTAGTAATAATGGATATAGTTTAGGCGGGAGAATTTGTCTGTATATTGTCTGCTAGACAACTCTATTTATATATTTATATATATATATATATATAGATGTCTTTTAGTCTTTTATGGTAATAGTTAAAACATATTATTTGCAGTATTAAAATGGTTACAATTGAGATAATTAGGGTTTGAGGGCATTTTTATCATTTAGGAATAAAATATGCCCGAGTTTGAATAATTTCACTAGGATAACCTTAGTAGATTCTTACGTTAACCTTAATGTTGAATTTGACTTTGTCTTAGACAGTTAATCTTTGGGTTAGCTTGAATAATTGGAAATAAAGGGGGAACTAGTTAAGTGTGGAAATTAATATCATATGTATATTATGTGATATTTATGATCACTAAATAAAACACTAATACTTAAAGTAGAAGACCTTGAGATTGAGAGTGGTTTACTCTCTAGGGTTAGATACTCTTGAGATGAGATAGGAGCCCTCTATTTGGTTTGGTTTTATTGGTGTATCTTAGTTACTCAATAATACCCTAATCTACTCTATAAGTGACTTATATGCCCTATAATAGGTATTGATACTTAAGCATTAGGTGACCTAGATGGAAGGGTGATATGTTGTCTTAGTGTGCTAGTATGATTGATCTACTTTATATGTCTCTAGGTTGTATGGTTAGGAGGGTATTGTGTTGCCTATAGTGCTACAGTTTGACTAATGTACTTTATATGTCTCCAAGTTGTCTCCTATATCCACTCTAGTAAATGAAAGGAAATGTATTTTTTTTATGGCCTTAGGTATTAATTAGGGTATTGTTTTGGTAGTCTGCCTTCGTGCCCTACATGTGGTTGGAATTTTTAGGTATGGGCAGTTGGTAGTTACCTTAGTGAGCTACCCTAACATTTATGAGACATGGGTAATTATTCTTAGAAATGATTAGGAATAGTTCGGTGTCTTCCCTTCATGGAACACCATTGTTATGTTTTGGTTTATTGAGTTTTGTATTATGGATAAAGTGCAATGGTATGTTGAGCATGTGGCCTTGGTGATAACTATATTCTATTATGGTTACTCGCATTTCATATCTTATGTATTCTTAATGTATTTATCCCATGATTCTCTTGTGACTACCTTCTGTATGATCCATATGACCTTTGCATGTTTGGTGTTATGTAAAGGATTACTTGATTTTGTTGTATTGACGTGTTCTGTTCTATAATCCCCCATCTATTCAATGGGTAATTATGACTTTGTAAGAGTACTTTGATGGTTTTAGTTGATGGTTTGTGTTGGGAGTTGAGAGTTAGGACTATCTAATGTCAATTTCGATTTTTTTACTTGGATATCCCTTAGATTCTTATGTCCTCCTGTATTTATTTTATTTGGTTGTGTTAACATTTTTCTAATATTTTTTTATATTGGAATAGTGTTAATCTATAATATGATCTCTTATCTGCTTCTTATGATTATTGTTCATAATTTAAATGGATTAACACTTTAGCTTTAGTACTTAGTGTAAGAATGGTAGAAAAAATGAGACGTATACTAAGTGTGGCAGTAGCATCTTGTATTTTAAATGTTTTAGATTCTACAATTAACTCTTTTAAAAGAAATTTTCAAGTGCTAAAAATGGGGTTTTACACATTTATTGGGCTTTTTATGTGAGAACCTCACATTAAAGGGGCTGTAAAATGTGAGGAGGTGACACATAGATGCAGTGCAATGTTTGTTTTTTGTTGGAATTATGATGGTGTTACCTGATAAACATTGCAAAGTCGTGGTGCAACATGTCTGAATAATGGTAGAGAAAGGAGGAAAGGAAGGAAGAATGACAAGGGGGAATTGAGAGGGAGAAGAGAGAGAGAGCTCATTTAGGGATGGAGAATGAGAAAAATAAAATGAAAGGGGGTGGAAGTAGAGCTTGGGTTGTGTAAAATGGAGAAGCCAAAGGGATTTAGTGAAAGATGGGTGTAGCTGGAGCTCATTAGAGGTAAGGAGGAGTAGTCTGTGAAAATCAAAAGGGAAAGTTTAGGATGTTGGAGGAGTATTAGGTTAGGCTTATTTAGGTTAGTCAGTATGATTAACCAAACCAAAACTAATTGGTCAAAGTGTAGGGGAATGTTATGTGAGGGAGAGAGGGTGAGGTAAAAGAAAAGTCAAAAAGCAAACAAAAAAAAGGGTTAAGGTAAAATGTTTAAGTAACGGTTAGGGTTAACAACAAGAGTTACGATTTAAGGGTTAAAAGAGATAAATAAACTAAGGTTTAGGGGGGTTAAGAAAGAGGCTAAGAGGCTAAACATCTATTATTAAGGTTAGGAAAATTTTTGGGTGCTCTAGTAATATTCTAACGCTTGTAAGCCACAAAAAGGTGAGCTACTACTATTAAAAGTCCATAGAAACGTGAGCTACTCACACCATCCCTTCTCACCTACACGCACAAACCTACCAAAAATGTATAGATATGGAAAATAATTCACAAATGGAGCATGTGGTAAGGAATAATTCAAACTAAAATTAATCACCTACAATTATAGATCTAGCTTGGATCTTGTTATAAGATGTTGGCTCTGTTAATGGAGGAGAGTTTATATTTTTTTCCAAACGAAGCGTGAGAAGCTCAAACAGACTTAAGATACATAAGGAGGAAGATGAAAGAAGGTGATGCAGGAGAAAATAGTCAAGATTTGACTTTCATAAATATGGAACCAATTGTTCTTCATTTAGAAAGGATATCCCACAAAATTGAAAATAAACGGATGGTTACATTGCTAGTGATAGATAAAACGTACCATACAAGCTATTAGGCGTATACATGCATGTGCATGGTATGCATGGGGGAAATAATATGCAGCATGGACATGAATATTAGTTGATTTAGTTAGTTAATTAATTAATTAGTAGAGTTAGAGATTAGCTAGAGAATAAAGTAGCATAAATCTATCTTTTTTTAAGAATATTCTATATTCTAGTATCTTTTGAAGAATTATACCTTTTAGCTAGTATATTGTAATCGGTAGCCTTGGCTATATAAAGCCATATAACCCATGATTGGAGATAGATCATTGATTGAATTGAAGTTGAATACAAATTGCAAGTATTGAATTCTGTGTGAGTTCATCTCAAGTTTAATCGAATCTGTGTGAACGATTAATCTTGAAACCTTTAATCTTTTCATCTGTGTGAATTAGAGATTAAGTACTATCTTTCTAAACTCCATAAACCACGCCATTATTAGCCATATTCATTTTCCAAAAACATCCCAAAATTAAAGCCCAAATTCAAAACCCTAACCCTAAGTTTCAAACCTAACCTAACCCTAACCTTAATTTTTGAAACTAAACCCTAATCCTAACCCTAAACCACGAAACCATCAATCATCAAACCTTAATTTTTAAATCATCATCTCATCATTGTCGAATCATCATCATTGTCATCTCATCAAATTTGAATCATCTTTATCATTAATTCATCACCATCGAATCATCATCACCATCACCGAATCATCATCATCATTAATCCACCTTGTTCAAATATCTTCTTCTTCTTCAATTCATCACTTTCAAACCTTATTCTTCTTAATTACAACATAATCGAGCATTGGCTTTACATAATTAATAATTTCATGCTCCCACAAGCATCAGAAGGAATTCAATTGGGGTGATATGTGAGTTGGGTGATAAAAAATGAGGAGGGATGAAGGAGGAAGGAGGTGTATGTGTATGAAGCGAGCATGGTAAGTTGAGTAGCTAGATTAGATTTTTGCTATTAAATGAGAGGGGTAGGGTAGTTAGTTTAGGTGATTTTTTTCCATATAGTAATGGGTTTGATTTTAAAATGGAAGCCCCATTTTTAGAACTCTTGCTCCAAGTGTAAGGCAGGCTTACATGCTGAAAGATATCTATTCGATGAGTCTTTTTATTTTATATTTAGCAACTAACTTGTGCTTGAACTACACATGGTTTTTTACAATAACACATTATGGATCCAACAAGATATTTAATATACAAATTAAGGAGATTCGACTCCATTGTTTTGAGAAATTAAACAAATAGTTATGTTTCATTAGTTCACAATTAACTTAATCTATAGTATAATTTTAAGGAAAGCTACATCATCTAAATTTGAATAAAATTATGTAAAGTTAGGACATAATTAAAAAATTAAATTTAAAAATTGACTTGATTGATACAAAAAAAAGGATCAATTTAATTGGAAAAACAAAGCCTATTTAATATGAATTAAAATGATATTGTTTTAGGTCCTATACACGAAAAAATTAAAGTTGGTTCAACTTACCATACCTATTAAATTGGTTAAATAAAGTAATACCAAAGTTATGCTATCAAATTAAATTATTTTTGGTCAAATTATAATTGGATAGGTTAGATCATATACCAATCGTATCGATCCCACATTTTAAATATTAATTTATCTTATATGATGGATCCAGTATTTAAAACAATAAATTCATAATTAATGTGAACATAATGAATCATCCCATTTTAGATACCAATAGAATCCGATAATTTATGCACATGCCTTCTTTTTTATACCGTGAATTATCGTGCGATGGAGTCCCGTTGGTGTTGTCTCTTCAAAATAGATGAAAGTGGCAACCAAGTCGATAGTTAGCGGTCAGTCATAGGGATATAAACAGGACGGATTCGAAGCGGGTATATCCATATTCGTATCCGTATCTGATAAAAAATTTGTATCCGTACCCGAACGGATATCTGTTAATACATCCATATCCATATTCGTTGGATATCCATTGCCCGACGGATTATCCGACGGATAAACCCATTTATAATTAAGTCAAATGACAATTTTAACCTTAACCTATACTATATTTATTTTAAAATTAAGGGTAAAAGGGTAATTATATATTGGATAAATGGGTACGGATATGGAAACGAGTACGGGTATGGATATCCCATACCCGTATCTGTATCCGAATCCGACGAGTATTTTTTTCTATCCTCCATATCCGTATCCATATCCATTTATCTATATTTATTTAAGTATCCGTCGGATAAAATCCGACTGATTTTGGATAAAATCTACTCCGTTTATATTCCTAATCAGTCGGCATTTCTCAACATTTTTGCATCTGTGACGCTCGGTACCTTAGTTTTAAAAATTACACCGAAATTAATATTACTATTGGCTTATTAATTTATTATTATATTGATTAAATTAATAATTTATATTATTTGAATGACTGATATATATTAGATTAAAAATATATAATATATAAAATATTAAATTATATGTAAATTTAATCAACTTCTATATAATTTTTTTTAATTAATTTGACCGATTAATTTTAATCGATTAAACAAATTTTAACTAATTTCAAACTTTTAAAAATTAGTATATAAAATTTATCCCTTGACCTGGCCAGTTTATTGATTTTTTAAATTATTGACACCACTATGCCTTATCTCTTACAATAGTCGATGTAACAGGTAAAATACATGGTTGCTAATTTCTTAGAGTTCTCGTGGCTGGAGTTGGAGGGCACATCACATCTCTATCCTCGCACAAAAATCGAGCGCTGTTTTTATCTTTCATCCATATCTCTTTTCTTGTGGGATAAGGCCTTCAACTGTTTACGACACTTGCGCAAATTCTTACACCACATGCACCGACTGCCCTTCGCTTTTCCGAACATTGAAATTACTAACAGATATGCACCATAAATTCATATATTTAGAATAAAATAATGCTATAATTTTTATTTTTATTTTTATTTGCTACAGTCACGTATTTCTGTATTTTAACAAATATTCTTTATTTGATGTGGATGGCTCAGGTGCAACACCTCAATTCAAAGGCCATTACGCTATCGAACTATATCATTAGGTGACGTGTGGTGGATTGTACATTTGCTTCTCCACCCTTGTCTTCTTCTCTTCTTGTTGCCGGCTACTTCTCCATGTTACTGTCGTTTTCCTCTTTATTATTTCTATTTCGCGTTATGCGATGGATTCCGCAGACGTATGATGTATCCCATTCCCCAACAGCTTGTTATATCGGTAGATTACCATGGATAGCCATAAATATGTATCGCTGCATTAATGAGAGAAGTCAGACCATTTTTCTGAATTAATAAATCTCTCTTTCCTTCTCTGAAACTCTGGAGCCGACTACTGCTCAAAAGTAAGTAGCTAATACCCCTGTCATCTTAATATTTGGTGATTTTATTGAGAGTCGAACTCAAATAATGTAAACATGTAATCGAACAATAAATATTAGGGTCGATCATGATTTAAATATCTGAAAATTTGAATATTTAATTATCAGATATTTGAAATTTTAGATATCTAAAAATAATATTTGATATTTAATTTAAAATTTTAGATATCTGAAAGATTTGATATTCAAATTTTGAGATTGAATATCAAATATAACCGATATTATCCAAATAAAATTTCAAACATAAAAAACCACCAAATCATAAATATATTTAATATTATCCGATCTACTAAGCAAATATTCGATCCGTTCAGTAAATATCTGACTTGTTCAATAAATATCTGATGTTACAAATTAAAATTAAAGCTGCAACATTACCATATTTAAATTGATTTTATTAAAAGGACTTATATTAAAAATATAATTTCAACTAAATTAAAGTTTGGTTCAAATACTAAATCAAAGTAAGTAAAAATTACACATATACACACACACACATTTAAATTTATTTATATATAATTATATATAAAATAAAAAATTATAAAAAATGTATAAATATTTTTTCGGATCGGATATTATTTATATTTGTTGGATCGGATATCTAATTTGTTTGACTTTTCGTTAATCGAATCGGATATTTGATTTAAAAAAAATCGAATTAATTATTTATTTTTTCAGATCGGATTGGTTCGAATACCAAATCAAAGGATAATATAAAAAATCCGACTAAACACCATGGAAGAAAGTATCCGGCACATCACAGTGACAATGAATTCCCACCAAGAGGCTCTAGCGGAAATCAAAGCCAATTAGGTAGCTCTCCAAGCTTTTCCAGACGAAATGCTTTCTCGCTTATCACCTCCCACTCCGCTTAACCACGACACATCCAATTCGCCACCCATACCACCAAATACCACTCCACCACTCGCACAATCTCGGATTGGCCCCAATTGCTCATTGAGCAATATTGCCCTTTGACCCTTGAAGTGTGAACTCGGTACTTTTGATGGGTCCAATTCATTAGATTGGATTTTTCAGGCGGAAAGATACTTTTCCTTCAGCAACATTCTAGATGAACAACGAATTGATATAGCAAGCTTTTATATGACTGAAAAAGCCCTTAGCTGGTTCCAATGGATGTATTGGAACCAGTAGCTATCCTCTTGGTCCTCCCTTGTGTTAGCCATGGAGCAACGATTCAGGCTACCCTCTTGAAATTGCATCAAACTGGTATTGTCAGTTGTCACTGAGTATCAATCATGCTTTGAGAACTCGTTTAACAGAGTAGCAAAACTCCCACCCGAAGTAATTCTAAATTGCTTTATTTTAGGACTAAAGGCGCCCATCCAACAAGCGTTACCATTTTAAAACCATCTATAGTATCCACTGCCATAGTTGTGGCAAAATTGGTAAAAGATAAACTCAGAGAATAAAGAGCTTCCTTCAATCGCAACCTACTTCCCAAAATTTCACCCAACTCACCACAAAATCCCCACTCTTAGCACTTCCTCCCATTCTGCCGCCACAAAAGAATAATCCAAGCACATTATCGGTGAAATGTCTCACCACAATAGAGATGACAGCTCGAAGAGCACAAGGTCTGTATTACCATTGTGATGAGAAATATCGACCGGGCCACAAATATAAAACTCAACCCTTCTTTTTGATGATCAACAAAGAGACCCCCACTTACCCGAATGAACCTAAGGAGGAAATCGAGCCACAGCAGGAGGAACTCAGGGAGCCTGTCGTTGCATTTCCTTGTTAGATCTACTAGCCCGCAAACCCTTCGGTTCATTGTGGTTGTCAATCGTCGACATGTATCTACACTGGTTGATTTAAGAAGCTCGCATAATTATATCCACCATATGACAGTGAAGTTCTAGGGAGTTGGCATTAATCGAAGTTTCGAGCTCTCGGTGGTAGTTGGTAGTGCTGGCAATCGGACGGGTCGGGTCATTATCGGATCGAGTAACATGATAAACGGATCATATCGGTTTCGGATAATTTCGGATCATTTTGTCGGGTCGGGCTGGGTCGGATTTGATTTGGATCAATTCAATATTGGATAATCTTAGGTCATTCTAAGCTTTCGGGTCGGGTCTGGTTGAGATCAGATGGACTCAGATTCGGGTAAATTTGGGTTGTTCTAATTTCGGTTCGGGTTCGAGGGTTCGGTTGAGTTTGAATTATTATATTTTTGGGTCAAATTTAGATTGAATTTAGGTCATTTCATATTTGAGTCATGCTTGTGTCATTTTCTTTCTTTCTTTTTATTCCAAGATATTATTAAAAGTTAATTATTTTGAGATCATTTATTTTCATTTATCTTATTCAATTAAAAGTGAATTATTATATTAATTGTTTTGGGCCCTTAGAATTTTTTGTCATTATTTTATCTTTGAAGATGTATCTAACGTTTCAAATTTAAAAGTTTTCAAATCGTATCACTTTTCTTTTTATGTTAAGGTATAACTTATAATTAAACTCCATTATTAGCTTGGTCATATTGAGTTCTAGTATTATTTTAAGTTTATATTATATTTATATCTTATACCCTCCTTACATAATATTAACTTATAATAGCCATTGATAATTGATAACAAATGAAGACTTCTAAGGTTGTATTTCTCATATTATTTTTAAAAGAGATTGATCACATCATATCAACATAATTTTAATAAATATAATAATAATAATAATAATAATAATAATAATAATAATAATAGTAATAAAAAAATAATGATAACAATAATAATAGTAATCAATGAATATCAATTATGGCAAAAATAATAATAACAACATATTAGTTTTTTTATTATATATTTTGATTAGATCATATCAAGCTAAATAAGATAAAAATTAAATAAAATAAGTAATAATGACTATTATTGACAAAAGACCAACTAATATTGACTTCTTACTATTTAACACTGTTGATGTAATAAAAAATATTAATCTTCACTTTTTATAATGAATAACTAACATTCTCGCTCCAAATTTTTCCTACTTTCCTATGATGTTGTAGGTGCTATATTATAAGGTATGGCCGTATAGAAACTAACATATTGTGTTCAAGGCTGCACTGTTATTATCTTATGGTACTAAATGGAATAATGGAAGTGAACTAATATTTAAAAGGCATAGTAGTGCTTTTCTTTTTTTTTCTCTACTTTTATTTCTATTGGTATCAATGGATATTGTATTTGTATATACATAAGTGATATAAATTTTATGAAAGCATATTGTTTCTAGATTTTGATGTAAGTGCTAGTATGGATTAGTTGCACATCTACATTATTTCATGTTTTATCAAGTTTAAAAAATTTTGAGTTATGTGCTAATGTTAATTTTTGGGTAGTACCAAGTTGAATCTTTATAGGTTTATAAATTTTCAAATAATATAAGATTTCGGATAAATAATGGATCGGGTCGGTCATTTCGAATTTATAGTTTTTCGGGTTATATCGAGTTTCGAGTGAATAACGGGTCGGGTCGGGTTTATTTCGGGCTTATGATTTCTCGGGTTGTATCGGATATCAGATATGTATCGGATCGAGTCGGATAGGTTTCGGACTTTTTATTACTCGGATAAAATCGGATCGAATTTCGGACAGATCGAATCGGTATTCGTCAGATTTTTCGGGTCGGGTCAACTTTTGCCTGCTCTAGTAGTTGGTAATGCGGATATATTAAAGACATAAGGGATTAGCAAGGGGGTTGACATGCGCATTGGAGAGGTCACATTTTCCATTGATTTCTTTACTCTACCTTTTGTTGGTGCAAACCCAATTCTCGGTATCTAGTGGCTCGAGACTCTTGGCCCGATTGTTATGGACCATAAGCAATTGACGATAGAGTTCAAGAAGGTGATCAGCGAGTGAGGCTTAAAGGTGATGATAGAACCCATAAAAGCTAAGCCACTTATTATCATTTACAGCTTTAAGCCAGACCCATAAAACCTAATAAGTTGCAACTGGACCAACTAAACCCCAATATGCAGGCCTTAATTCACCATTTAGGCTAGTATTTAGCATGCCCCAGTGCCTGTCCCACACCAAATGCTGGATTACAATATCTGTAACACCCCCAAATTTTATTCCTGAAAAAATTTTCATTTAAAAGAATAATACGAAAGCTAAAATACAATTTGAGGAATGTTACCGCCACACCTAACACAAGATAAATGTCTATCATCTATCTCATGCTAGATACAAGGCAAAAATCTATCCAACAAAATTCAATAAACATCTATGCAGTGAGGATAAACTCCCACAAGGAGATATCAACATGTAGATGGCAAGTGAATAATTTTACTGAATAAAATTATCGTTGGATAAATTAGTGGAAACCTGTAAAATAATTCTAGATTTTTGAAAGATTATCAAAGTAATGAGAACTAAAATTTAATTACAACACCCTTGAAAATTTAATACAACACTTAAAACTTCTAAAAAATAGATATATATTAAAAACAAATCCTACGGGATAAACTTTAGATTGCCTACTATCTCAATACAAGACTTCAACCCAACAACAATATCCGGTCACAAACCTGCACAAGAGGTCTGCTCCCCACCATGAGTGGGTCATTAGAGGACCCATTCAACCAAGGTAGTATTAGTATAGGTCCAATACTAAGTAAATCCCACTACCCTATCTTATAGGTGAGACATAAACTACAACATCAGGTGCATATTGAAACATGGTGCATTACATTGATACAATATTATGCATACTCAATATCGGCATCATAAATCCTACCATACACATATAATAACATGCGAAACATATGTAACATCCTACTTAAACATGTTAGTGTGGCATGATGGAAATGTAAAGTAGCTCATGTGCCTCAGGTAAGAATAATCCATATTATTAACAACTCATTATATGACCACACAATTTCAGATGCAAACATCTTAAACTAATAAGAGATTCAAATAAACTAATCAGGCATTTAGCCCCCTAACATTAGTCAGGGACATGTCCAGCCTCGAGCATTACTTAGGGACATGCTTAGCCCTAGAAATTACATAGGGACATGTCCAGCCCCGAGAATTACTTAAGGGCATGCTTAGCCCCGAGCATTACTTAGGGACATGCTCAGCCCTGGACATTACTTAGTGACATGTCCAGCCCCGAACCATGATTCAAACACATTCAACATTTTATTACGCTGAGAGAGGCATTAAATTATCAACATTCATTCATATCATTTCATAATGCACCATGCAACTAGAAAACCATAATGCATGCTCCATCTCTTGGCAAACAATTCATGCCACACATTAAGATGCTTTCCAGTCAATTACTCAAGATATATATATATATATATATATACTATCAGTAATATGTTGTTCACTTATCCTTACTTGAAGGTAACAAGCTTAACATGCTTTGTTACTTAATCATACTTGTAACATGTTCTTTTACTTAATCATACTCCTAAACAGAAAATGCAATCCCATTCCAGCATGTGTAAGCACATTCTTTTACATTCGTCATCCTCAAAAGAGTTAAATAGTCCTATCATGCATATTTTACCCTAACATGCTCAACAATAAGACAAGGTATGAATTACTTAAACCTCATGATTATACAAATCATCATACAAGGCATATTACATGTTTGACATACCAACCCACGTGAGTCACACAACATTCACCTCTTAACACACATGCACAACGGTTCATCCTCACAAAACACCTATAAGTGGAGGTAAGTAGAGACTTACCTAGGTCCACAGCTAGCTAAGCGAGATAAGAGGGAGAAGGAGATCACTAGCTCGAGGATCCACAATGATTCTTTCCTAGATCACCGATAGAAATCATAGGACTAAGTTAGAAACTACCTTATCGATCAACAATTCAAGATAATCGGTTTCTGAAATTAGGGTTTCAAAGCCAAAGATAAAAACTCAGATAATTCAAATCAATTAATTATAATTGAAGGTATTAGAATTCAATTAGGATCATTTCAACTATTTCTATAAATGTAATTTTAGAAAAAAAGAAACTATACAAATGACCAATTTCATAATTTCACTTGAAATCTAGGGTTTTAGGCCCGAAAATACAATTTGGTTAAGTTTTATTAATTTAATTAAATTTAATGTTTAGAAATGTAATTAAACATATTTTATAACGTTTTATATAATCAATTGATTAAAACCAATAAAAGAAATACCCAATTCAACACAATTAGGGTTTTTGAGCCCGAAACGCAAATCCAATCAAATATTGCTAAAATATTTAAATTGAAGGTTCAGAATTACAATTACATGTATTCTAATGTACATTATATAATCAATTGACTAAAATAATCTGATTTCACAATCCAATTTAAACCCGCAAGAGTTTTGACCTAAAAATCCAATTCTAATCAATTTCACACAAATTTCCCAAATCAACACTTTTGATATGAAATTAAATACATTTAAAAGGATATTATAAAATAAATTGAGTGAAACAATTCAATTATGCAATTCAATTTTTTCACACAAAGATTTTGACCTAGAAAGTCAATTCCAATGAATTCCACATAAATTTCTCAAATTAACGATTCTGATATGAAATTAGATACATTTTACAACATATTATAAAATAAAATTACCCAAAATAGCTTAATCAAATGAATTAAAAAAATTTGGGCATAACCCATCCAAAAATCCAATTTTCATAAATCAACCAAATAAACTACAATTAATCACTCTAAATCACTCATACAACATATATATACATAATCAAACAATCAATTTTTCTTATCATAATCTAATTCATACTCAATTAATCAAAACAAGGTTAGGAGTTTTGGAAATTTATACCAAACGAAACTAATAAATTGGGACAGGTGAAGACCAGGGAAGATTCATCGGAGGTAGATGACTACTCACCGACAGCTAGCAAGGCTTGCTGTGGTGAGACTGCGGCATGACCTGCGCTCGCCGCCATCACACATCGCTGCTGCTGTGTTGCTGCAGTTACTGCTGTGGATATTGCTGCGGCTGGTGGCTATGATGCTTCGGTGGTGACGGTTATGGTTTGCGATCAACTAGAGTGGAGGAGTAGGGAGGAGATGGTAGGCTGGGGTTTGGGGCTAGGGTGCAGGGAAACCAATGCGGAGAAGAAGAAAAGAGAAGAGGGGGAGAAGAAGAGAGAAAAGGAAAAAGGAAAAAGGAAAAGGGAGGGGTCGAGGGAACCGAGGTTGGATCATTTTTTTTTGTTTCAAATACACATATAAATAAATACTAAACATCTAAAAATATTTTTGGAAAATTTTATCTAAAATTTATTCAACAAAAAATCATTACCTAAGGATTCGAACATATAAAATTAATATAAGAGCCACATAAAGAATTTCATAAATGTTTTTGGTAAATTTACCACTGAATGTAAAAATTTATATTGTTTATGAAAATACATTATAAGACCTTGAAATTATATTTAAAAGCATATAAGAAAATATTTAAATCAAATTCTAATAAATCAAGACTAATTTAAATAATTTTTTAAGCTGGTCTTCTGCAAACCAAAAAGGGTAAAACAAAAGAAAATTAATTTATGAAAGAAATCCATAAATAAGCTCCGAAATCTTTTCAATTTAAAACTTTTCGAAGATCTTAATGACCTCGAAAACAAATAAAATCAAAGTCGAAAATATTTTCTATAAATAAAATTATTAAAATAAATTTAAATATTTAAATTGAAGTTTTATAATATATATATCATTAACGAAATATAACTCTAAAACAAAGTCTTAATCACACGATGAAGTTATGATCGAAAATGACTCTAAAATATTAAAAATCAAAATGCAAGAAAGAATGAAAATACATCTTTTTAATTGAAAATCGAAATCATTTGAATATAATAAATTCATGGTCATGAACAAACTTATCTAGAATGACCCGTAATGACAACGATTAATAAAATTCAAACATGAAGTTGAAATCATTGATAAATCTATAAAACAAATGAAAACTAAAATAAATAAATGTTTACATCAAGTTACACTAATAAAATAATTAAGCTTAATAAAATTAAATTTAAAAATATGGTGTGTTACAATATCAACCTCCAATTTGAAGCAAAACCTGTTAATTTCCGGCCATATCGATACCCCCTCTTCCAAAGCAAGACCTAGAACAAAAAATCTAAGATATGCTAGTTGAATGTATTATCCACACTTTAACTAGTCCCTTTTCATCTCTGGTTCTTTTAGTATAGAAAAATGATGGTACATGGAGGTTTTGTGCTGATTATCGGGCTTTAAATGCTATTACTATTAAGGAACGCTTCCTAATACCAACAACCGATTAATTATTGGATGAATTACATGGGGTTGCAATTTTTTCAAAACTTGACTTGAGGAGTGGGTATTTCCAAATTCATGTCTACCCCCGTGACATCCCAAAAACTAATTTTTGCACCCACAAGGGCATTATGAATTCCTTGTCATGCCCTTTGGATTGTCTAATGCACCTTCAACCTTCTAAGCTACCATAAATACTATTTTCTGACATTACCTTTGAGAATTCATCTTAGTCTTTTTTTTTATGACATTTTGGTATATAGCTTGAACTACTCAACCTAAATTCACCACCTTCCTATTGTGTTGCAAATTTTATTGGATAATCAATTTTATGCTAAATTACTTAAATGTTCATTTGGCCAACTCATTGTTGAGTACCTAGGTCATAAAATATCAGGCCAAAGAGTTGTTGTGCACTCAAGAAAAATTGATAGTATGTTGCAATGGCCCATCCCTACCATTGTATAGGCCATCAGAGGATTTTTGGGCCTCACTGGGTATTACCATCGGTTCATCAAAGGCTACGTAGCAATTTCTAGTCCCTTAACTAATCTTCTATAGAAGGATGCATTCCGTCAGACCCCTCAAGCACAAGCAACCTTCAATATCCTCAAGCACACAATGGTTGCCACCCCTATTTTAGCTCTTCCAAATTTCACTTTCCTATTCTTTGTCAAAACCGATGCTTCCTCCGTTAGGGTGGGTGTTATCCTATCACAACAACTACACCCCATCACTTTTCATAGCTAAAGGCTGAGTCATAGGTTGCAAATGGCACAAGCATGTAGCCTTGAAATATATTCAATCACTTTATCCATCCACAAGTGGTGGTAATACTTGCTCGAAAATTTGCTCACTATAGTGACTAGAGCCGGCAAAAGTTGACCCGACCCGAAAAATCCGACGAATACCGACTCGATCCGTCCGAAATCCGATCCGATTTTATCTGAGTAATTAAAAGCCCGAAACCTATCCGACCCGATCCGATACATATTCGATATCCAATATAACCCGAGAAATCATAAGCCCGAAATAAACCCGACCCAACCCGCTATTCACCCGAAACCCGATATAACCCGAAAAACTATAAATCCGAAATGACCCGATCCGATCCATTATTTATCCAAAATCTGATATTATCTGAAAAATTATAAATCTATAAAGATTCAACTTGGTACCACCCAAAAATTAATATTAACCCATAACTTAAAATTTTTAAAACTTCATAAAACATGAAATAATATAGATGTGCAACTAATCCACACTAGCACTTACATCAAAATCTAGAAACAATATACTTTCATAAAATTTATATCACTTATGTATATACAAATACAATATTCATTGATACCAATAGAAATAAAAGTAGAGAAAAAAAAAAGAATAACACTATTATGCCATTTAAATATTAGTTCACTTCCATTATTCCATCTAGTACCATAAGATAATAACAGTGCAGCCTTGAACACTATATGTTAGTATCTATATGGCCATACCTTGCAATATAGCACCTACAACATCATAGGAAAGTAAGAAAAATCTAGAGTGAGAATGTTAGTTATTCATTATAAAAATTGAAGATTAATATTTTTTATTACATCAACAGTGTTAAATAGTAAGAAGTCAATATTAGTTGGTCTTTTGTCAATAATAGTCATTATTACTTACTTTATTTAATTTTTATCTTATTTAGCTTGATATGATCTAATCAAAATATATAATAAAAAAACTAGTATGTTGTTATTATTATTTTTGCCATAATTGATATTCATTGATTACTATTATTATTGTTATCATTATTTTTGTATTATTATTATTATTATTATTATTATTATATTTATTAAAATTATGTTGATATGATGTGATCAATCTCTTTTAAAAATAATATGAGAAGTACAACCTTAGAAGTCTTCATTTGTTATCAATTATCAATGACTATTATAAGTTAATATCATGTAAGGAGCGTATAAGATATAAATATAATATAAACTTAAAATAATACTAGAACTCAATATGACCAAGCTAATAATGGAGTAGAATTATAAGTTATACCTTAACATAGAAAGAAAAGTGATACGATTTGAAAACTTTTAAATTTGAAACGTCAGATACATCTCTAAAGATAAAATAATGATAAAAAATTCTAAGGCCCCAAAACAATTAATATAATAATTTACTTTTCATTGAATAAGATAAATTAAAATAAATGATCTCAAAATCATTAGCTTTTAATAATATCTTGGAATAAAAAGAAAGAAAGAAAATGATACAAGCATGGCTCAAATATGAAATGACCTAAATTCAATCTAAATTCAACCCGAAAATATAACAATTGAAACTCAACCGAGCCCGATCCGAACTCGAACCGAAATTAGAACAACCCAAATTTACCCGAATCTGAGTCCATCCGATCTCAACCAGACCCGACCCGAGAGCTTAGAATGACCCGAGATTATCCGATACTGAGTTGATCCGAATCAAACCCGACCCAGCCCGACCTGACAAAATAATCCGAAATTATCCAAAACCGATGTGACCTGATTATTATGTTACCCGATCCGATAGTGACCCGACCCGCCCGATTGCTAGCTCTAATAGTGACCGATCACTAAAGCCTTAGAAAAAGGGTGAATCAAACCATTCAAACTCTAGAACAACAATGCTGGATCACTAAACTACTTGAGTATGAGTTCAATATTGCTTATAAAAAGGGTGCTTTTAATGTGGCAGTGGATCCTTTGTCTCACTTATTTGTAGAAGCAGATGGACAGCTACACATTCTTTCTTCACCCATAACTCTACTACTTCGAAAGATCAGACAAGCCACAACTTGTGACCTAGATATTTAGGCATAATTGTCAGATTGGAAGGACGGCAATGGCTTGCCACCAGGTTATTAGATTTGTCATGGCCTACTTCTTTCAATGGCCTACTGGTCATTCCAAATGATTTAGCCATTAAAAAACTAATTTTGGCTACCTATCATGATTCAATTGTTGGTGGTCGTTTAGGAATTGCTAATACTACTACTCAAGTAGCAGCTACCTTCTTTTAGAATAGGTTACAACACAATGCTACTCAGTATGTTCAAAATTATAGCACCTTTTTGCAAGTGAAATAAGAAGGGGGGGGGGTGCTCCAAAGGGTCTACTTCAACCCTTGCCTATACTAGATCGAGTGTGGGAGGACGTGGCCATGGACTTTATAACTACATTACCACCTTTCGCAAGCAAGACTAGGATCTGGTTCGTCATTGATCAATTGACAAAATATTTTGATTTTTTTGCTTTACTTGGTACCATTACTGCTAGAACACTAGTTGGCTATTTTTTATGAGAGGTGGTGTAATTGCATAGGTACCCTTTCTCTATAGTGTCAAATAGGGACCTTCTATTTACTACCCATTTTTTGGACAGAGTTGTGTTACTTATAAGGCATTAAAATGAGGATGAGTATTGCTTACTATCATCAAATAAATGGGACGTTTGAAGTGCTCAATCATTGTTTAGAAACATATTTACGAGCATTATCTAGTGAGAAACCAAGTTAGTGGGTAACTATTCTTCATTAGGCTGAATACTGGTACAATACTAGTCATCACAATGCCAGTGATATGACTCCCTTCTAGGTAGTTTATGGTCGACCACCCCTATCCTTACAGATTATCTTGACGGGCATAATATTTTTAACAACTAGATTATAATTTTTGTGATTGGGTAACCTTATTAAAGGATCTCAAAGGAATTTGATGCGTGCTCAAGTCTGCATGAAGAGGCAAGCTAATAAACACAGTCATGAAAAATAAATCAAACTCAGTGACTAGGTTTATTTCAAACTCCAGCCAAAATCGACAATACACAACCTCCTCTTAGGGTTCTAAAAAGATATAAAAAATACTTTGGACCCTATGAGATTGTTGCTAGAATTGGCCCTATTGCTTATCATCTAGCCCTCCCTCCTCATGCCAAAGTTCACCTGGTCTTTCATGTCTCGCCGGTCATATGGTTCCCCAACCCAACTACTACTCTTCCAACACCACTATCTAAGATCACTACTAATATCCATCCAATGTTTTAGTTGCTCCATCATTTAGCCAATAAGCGCATCATATAATATCACAAGTGGGTTGATCAAGTGATAATTCAATGGGAGCATTTTGCATCATCTTAAGCCACTTGGGAAGAGCTACAATAATTCACATCCAGCTTCCCTGATTTTTGCCTTGAGGACAAGGTAAGTTTTCATGGGGAGGATAATGATGTATATCATAGGACCAAGTGCAAGACGTCAAAGCCCATTAAGCTATTAGATTATATCATTAACTGATGTGTGGTGGATCACACGTCTGCTTCTTCTCTTTTTGTTGGCATCTACTTATCCTTGTTACTGTCATTTTCCTCTTTGTTATTTCTGTTTTGCATTCTATTATGGATTCCACAGACATGTCCCATTCCCCAACGGATTGTTATATAGGTAAATTACCATGGATAGCCATAAATATGTATTGTTGAATTAATGAGAGTAGTCAGGCTATTTTTCTTAATTAACAAACCTCTTTTCCCTTTTTTGAAACTATAGAGTCAACTGCTGCTCGAAAGTAGATAATAACCTTACCATCCCAACATTCTTCCATGTTTAACCTCTAATCCATCTTTCTTTTCTTTTCCTTTCTTTCTTCTACCTATTGACTTATAGAACCGATGACGCAACCAACTCATCCATGTTGGTAGTAATGGTAAACAACTCGTAGCTATTTTATTGTTGTTGCTATTGTTTCCTTTTGGTTCTCTTTGTATTAAGAAAAATACATTTGTCTTATGTGTCGTTGTTAATTATGTCATATGCCAGCACAATGGAGATAAATCATGGCATGTGTCTCACAAGCGTAGGAATATGTGTTTCTGACTGCAGGTACCCACAAGAAGCCGACTCTCCAACTAATTACTTTAGTCACTTGTAGAAATTGAACTGTCATGCTGTAGCTACTTGGATTATTATAATTATTTTATCTCAAGAGACTCACATGTTCTTTCACATCTAAGATATACACCAGATATAGTATGATTCAAACCCAATTTTTTTTTTCAAATGAGCCATAACCTTTTCCACTAAACCAAGCCTTTTCATTTTCCTATCGGTGGGAACTCCTTAATGGTGCTATCTTGGAGTTGGCAGTTTGGGTTGAGTAGTTATGGTTAATGGGCTGGATCATATATTAAACAAGCATGTGCATGTTGACCACCAAGGAAGGCGTGTGATTGTGATGTGGTCTTTAATTACACCTGATTATCTCCCTCCTATTGGGCTATTTTAAAGTGTTTGATCTAGTTGGTTAAGGGTGGCTGTGATTCTATAAGCATTCCATTTAAATGTTCTCAAGAAGTCTTACCGGTAATAGAGGTTGGTCCGTTTTGATTTGTTCAAGTTTTATGTTTTTTATAACCATATGTCTATTTAATATTTGTTTGAATATATTTACTAAAAAATAATTATTTAGGATAATTATTTATGATAAATAACTAAAAATAAAGGCTTAGTTTTACATACATTAAAAAATCATTTTGCCTTCTTTCTTTTTGAATAGTTTTATTCTCCATTCCCTTTTTCAAATAATTTTCTAGGCAGTTGTTCTACAAATTCCAATGCCTTTCAATCACGAGTGCATATGAATGTTGGCTTATTTTGTTAGCTTTGGAGGCGAACCAGTAATAGAAATTATACCGATATCTGATCACATTTTGCTTTAGGTTAGTGAATTTCTTTCACAACATAATGAATAATTAATAAGTCTTATGTCTTTGTGAAGTATTGATTTTTACTTGTTGATTTAATTAGATTTTACTACTAGCTATACTACCTATTTTTCACAATTTGAAGCCATCTAATTGGTTTATGTGGTGTTGGTTCCTTGATTGGTATTATGCTAGATAACATTAGTTTACAATGATCTATTTTCTTTTATATATTTTTTATTTTAGTGATGTCATTATTCTATTTTATAGTAGTCAAAACAGAGTAATTAGTTATTGCTTTGGGTTTCTCTTTTTTCCATGATCAAATATTCAGTTCGGATTGATTATGTTTTGTTACATCAGTTAAATTTACTAGGTGTTGTGCTTGATTGTTATTGTTGAGCATCAATTGACATTGTGGTTCTATATTGTTGGTTTTCGGTTGTATGGATTATTTTTACAATTTGGATTGCTATCTTATGCTATTGCCGATTTTAGTGTTCCATATGTGTAGTACTATATTATTTCACTACAATAAAAAAGGAAAATTTGCTATGATAATTTTAGCGACAACACTTTTTCATCACTAAAAGTAATTTTAGAGGCTTGAAAATTGTTAGGAAATTTTCATCACAAGAAATTATTAGCGATGACATTATCTTTGCTAATTAATTCACGGGAAATTTTCTATCTAAATTTTCCTTGGGACAAAATTTTTCCTAGACATTTTCAAAAATTCATCCCTAGAAAGAGTAGTAGGGATCACAATGTCATCGACAAAAGTCTCAATTGTGATGGTTTTTATATCATCCCAGTTTCATCTTCTAGCTATGAAATGTTAGGGACAATATTTTTTCGATGACAAGTCACTTGCTAAAAAATAATGGGGACTACTACAGGGTTATTAATGATGACATTTATCTTTGCTAAAATCTCTTTCCTAGTAGTGTTAGGTTTGAGATTTCCTTTCCACTTCAAGTTATTAGTGTTGACTATTTCTATTTTGCTTAAATATTGGCTTCAATTTTGGGTGGTGCTCAAGTTTTTTTTTCCTTTTTAGAATTGCTTGGTTACTCATTATGGTTGTAGTTCTATTGTTGTCAAGTCATTTTGTTAATAAGTTTTATATGGCTATTGCTATAATACCTGGTATATAAAAAATGTATTTTTTTAAATAAAATGAATTTTAATATGGGAAATTAATCGAGTGGTATGGAAAATGGTTGATTGATAAAGTGTGGTTTTATTTTGCTGGTTCTAATTAATCAATCGTCTATTATGCCAACATCAGTTAGCTAGTTCTGCTTGAGCTCGTGATCCTCATTTTGGTTTCAACTTCAAATCTCTTTTGATCATCCAAATAGCCTTGAAAATCTATTTTATGTTGATTATAAATATTTTAGAGGGTTTTAAGTCCTCATTACAAGCTAATTTTTTGATTTATCTAAATCTAACAAGCTTTTTTTTTCTTTTTTCACTTTTCCCCTTGATTTCCTATTCTATCTCTTTTCCCTCCTTATATTTGCACCATATATTTGTTTTTAAAACCAAATCCCCCCATTTGGGTTCCCGATTTAGCTAGTCTAGGATCCCCTACACCCTTTGGCCATGTTCTAACTAATATAACCCACACCTTTTGTACTCCTTCACATATCAACCAATTGGCTAGCTATCCTTGTGCCATGTTCCTTATTAACCCTAAATCAAACATTTTCCCTCTATTTTGTGCTAAGCTAATTCTCTTAGCAATCTGCCTTGAAGCCCTTTACTTAGCTTCTTCAAGAAAACCTCCAAATGCTAATCCTTTATATTGTTTCCTTAGTTTCACTTCTTAGCTTCTTTTTATTTTATTATAACTTTAAGTTGAATGAATTTTTCTTAATTATTCTCTTTGATACTTGATTAGGTGAGAAAGAATCTAAAGGTTGAACTAGCATTGAGAAGTGGTCTTCTTATTTTAGAGACTTGTTAAATAGGTAAATTTGGCTAGACCTTATAGATGTAAAATTATGTGTTATGCGTTACTTGTTTTCCAGCATCTCCATGATTACATTATGTTACAAGCATTTTCAAGTGGTTAAAAGAATGTAAATAACCTTAAGAGCATGATTAGTTTGGATGTTTTGAATAAGAAACCATGAAGTTGAGTATATCATGAGTATTGCGTAATTTGGTGGTTTAGGTGTTGATTTATGAAGTATTAGTATTATAGGTGAATTATGAAATAGTTTCAAGGGTTATGGATGCACTTAGATTTCATTTGAAAGCATGCATGGATTTGAATTATTTTTTTCCTAACAGAGCTAACCAATTATTCTAGGACAAAACTAGTTTACTAGTTGACTGGTTTTAACCTACCAGTAAACTGGTTCACTACAAGTTGGTAAGTGTTTTAGCGAAACTCTAATCTACTAGTTAGGCTTTCGACTAGTTTGATAGTGGTACTAGACAACTACTTTTATCATACTAGTTGATTGGTACCAATCGAATAATTTACCTAATTTTTTTATTTATTTTCTTAGGGTTAACCTTAAGGTTTAAATTCCTTACTTTTCCTTTAACCTTCTTGAATCATGATTAAAATGAGAATAATTATCTTACTTATACATTTATGATATGATATTAAGCGTTGACCTTGAATAAGACATTCTTGATTAAAGTGAAAGATGATGGAATTATGTGTGGACTTCACTTTGTGGATTAGCTAGTGGTTTTAATTCACCTTATTTTATGAGTTATGTTGGGTACCTATATTAGGTCACCTAGTAGTTTTAGTCTATCATATATTGACATATGCTAATTATTTATATTGGGTTATCTTCTAATATCCCAAAATTTACTATTTTTTTTTCAAAAATGGAAGTAGTTAAAATACTTAATTTAAAACTTGTGAATTCTGGAGATGTTACTGCCACACTTAGTAGCAAATCGGTTCTCTCCGACCGTTTCAGTACCAAGTACTAAGACTAAAAAGAGATTACTATTAAAATCAAACAAAGAGTTCACAAAATGAATTAAGAAATCATAACAAAGAAATCAGAGTACGCGTGAAGAATTATAATTCATTTCGAAAAAGAAATAAACTTACAACTGATAAAATAATCATTTGAAATACTTAATACAAGATAATAGATCCAAATGGATAGATCTGATACAAAGGAACTAATAAAAAGGAAATAAGTAGCATAAAGAGTAAATATGACCACAACTCTTGAACCTTGAGCCAAAACAAGCTCAACCCACAACCTCAGCTGATGTCTTGCCCACCTACACAAAGTCAGAAAAGGCCTTCTACTCGTGGGAATGAGTATCACCCATGAAATGGGTGATCAGTACGCTACATACTGAGTAAGGTAACCGATCACTAAGGCCGACACATAACACATTAAATCATGTAGGATAATGATCACATACAATTATAACCCATACATATGATACATAGAAGGATAAAGTGAAATCCATAACTTATAATCAACAAGTCCACACATAAGGTCCAAAAAGGTCTAGATTAATTATTTAACCTTTCTTTCATCATAAGTCGATACACACCATGCCTTTTATCAAATTCATGTGAGTATAGGAACACCCCACTATTATAACCGGTGGGCCGGTCACACATAGGGCATCATGCCCTAACCACTATTCCTAACTGGTGGATCGGCTTGGTTCCTGTTCGCATGGTGTTCCACTGTAAGTAATTAATGTCTTTTAAGAGCTTTAACAATTCTGGTTTGTGTTTATTGAGCTTGAGTCACCCCACTATTATTACTAGTGGGTTGGTCACATATATGACCTCATGTCTTAACCACTATTATAACCGATGGATCGGTCGCACATAGGATAAAACCCTAACCACTATTCCTGACCGGTGGATCGGTCTGAACCGGCTCAATAATCTTCCACTTTAAGAGATTAGTGTCTTAAATATTTTATTCACAAACATTTACCATTCACAAACATTTGCCGATACATGCATGACTAACTCCCTGTAACCCTAGCTCCCATGCAAACCCTAAATCCACGTAAACCACACTTCCATGCAAACCCTAACTCAATGTAAATCATACTTCCATGCAAACCCTAACTCCACGTAAACATGCTTCCATGCAAACCCTGATCCACATGCAAACCCTAACTCCACGTATACCACACTCCCATGCAAACCCTAGCTCCACATATACCACACTTCCATGAAAACCCTAATTCATATGTAAACCCTAGCTCTACGTAGATATATTTCCATGCAAACCCTAACATCATGCCATTTCATGCAAATCCTAACACCATGCCATTTCATGCAAAACCCTAACACCACATAGTTACACTCCCCATCATTATTTTACAACCCTAATATGCATGTCTTAAGGCCATATCATACAATAATAATAACATAAATATGCACATAATTCTCATGCCACAATTTATTCATACCAACATACTTCAACTCCACTTTGTAACACATATGAAATAATTAATAATGATAAACATAGAATACATGGCATATGAAGCACATAATGCATATAAACATACAAATGGCCTTAGTAACATCCTTACCTAAAATGACACTGGTCTTGGAGCATGCTCCTACGCCTCCTTAGGGCTTTGACTGGTTTTATCTATTATGAGGAAAAAGCTAAAATTAGACTCCCTCCTATCAAAAATACTATTAATCACTAACTTATTATAAGACTAGGTTTTTAGATAAATGATAATATGTTAATAAAATAACATCAATTAATTAATTACTAACTTTACTAAATATATAGAAATAATGGAAATATTATAAAAATTGATAATATATGGTTAAAGACTCTACCCTAATAATAATAATGATACTAAAATAATAATAGCAAAGATACTAAAAATAATATCAATGATAATATAGATAAGAATAATAATAATACTAATAACAATAATAATAAAAATAAATTACTCAAAAACAAAGTAAAATAAAGGCTTTGACCCCCCTTTACCAAAATAATACTAATAGTAATATTATTAAAATAAATAACCAAATTTAGTAATAATAGTAATGATGACATAATAATAATAATAATAATAATAATAATAGAAAAATTAATAGTAAAGTAGTTGTAATACTAATAATGGAATAATAATAGTAGTAATTCAAAATAGTAATAATAGTAGTAGTAGTAGTAGTAGTAGTAGTAGTAATTCAAAATAGTAATAATAGTAGTAGTAGTAGTAGTAGTAGTAGTAGTAGCAGTAGTAGTAGTAGTAGTAATAATAATAATGATGATGATGATGATGATGATGATGATGATGATAACAACAACAACAACAACAACAACAACAATAACAATAACAACATTATTAACAAAACTGATGGTAAAATAGTTGTATTAATAATAATGGAATAAGAATAATAGAAATATGAAACAGGAAATAATAATAATAATTATACTTATAACATATTAATATTAATAATAGTAATAATAGAAATAATAAGAAGAATAATAATAAAATCAAATTAAAATACAATAAGGCTTCAACCCTCAACACAATTAATAATAAAAACATTAATACTAATAATAATAGTAATAATACATATTACAATAATAATAATAATAATAATGATAATAATAATAATAGTATTTATATGCAAATAATTGAAATAAAATAATTTAAGGGTTATAAAAATGGGGAAAATGGCTGAGAGGGTCTAGGGTTTAACCTTAGGCTGGCAGGGATAGGTGACACCGGCAGTGGTGCATGGAGGCGGTGGCGGAGGCCAGAAAAAGAGAAGAAAAATGGAAAAGTTGCATGCTGGGAAGAAGATAGGGAGAATGGAGGTGGAAGTTGGGCTGTTTAAGAATGTCCAGAGGGAGAGGAGCATAATGGAGGTGGCGGCACAGCCAAGGGTGGCAGCGCATGGCGGCGACGGCGACGGTGGTGGCCAAATGGAGGAGAAGGAGAGAAAGAGAGGAGGAGAGGGAGGGAGAGGAAAATAAAGGTATAGGGAGATAGAGGAGGGTCTGCAGAATAGGATGGGAGGTGACAGAAGCGGCGACAGTGGCGGTAACGACAAAAGAGGTGGCTAAGGGTGGTTCGAAGGGCGGTAGTGGCAGAAAATAGCTTGGTTACGAAGGGAAATTCGCACGGTCGGGGTGGATTGTTCAGGAATAATCGAAAGTTATGGGGGGTCTAGTTAGTTAGAGGGAGGTGGAGGGAAGGCGTAGGCAGAAAGAATTGGTGGCGGTGTTGGCCGGAGACAGAGAGAGTAGCGTCTAAAGATGAGTGGCGGCAATGTTAGGGAGTTCTGATAAGTGAACAAAGACCCGATACAAGGCCAACCTGAGGGTATTTATAGACTGAAGGGGAATTTATGGTCGGAGGGAAGGTGGGGGAGTGATAGGAAGATGTGGTAACCGACCGACGAGGGTAATCGGCGCACTCCCAGATCATGGCCTGTAAATGGTCGGAGGAGAGGGAGATAGTGCAAGGAATGGGGAGTTGATTGGTTCAAAATGATTGATGAGTTAGGGGGAAGAGAGAGGAAGGAAAATTCATTTGTTTTAAATTAAGTATTTTAATTACTTTCGTTTTAAAAAAAAATAGTGAATTTTGGGGTGTTACATAGCTTGTGGTTTTAGTCCACCTCATATTTGAGTCGTGTTAGATATCTATATTGAGTTAGTTGGTGGTTTTAGTCCACCTTACTTTTGAGTTGTTCCAACTACTCTATTAGGTTAACTAGTGATTTTAATCCACCTTACTTTTGAGTCGTGCTAACTATCTTTATTAGGTTAGCTGGTTATTTTATTTTACCTTGAATTAAGTTGTGCTAGCTATCTATTTGGAATCAACTAGTGGTAGACAATTCACCTATGTTTATTATCTATACTAGATTTTCTTGTGGTAGACTACCCACCGATTTGAGTATGGATTATGGCTATAGTATTTGATTTAAGTTGAATATGAGACTATATGGTGGTTTTGTATTTGTTATAGCATGTTATGTGTACACATAATTTACCACTTTTATGCAATGTATTATGTGTTGTATGTTGCCCCTATAGGGGAGACCTTGTTTACTTAGCATATCAGCTTACTAATATTATACTTATAATAGACTTGTTGTGAGTACTATATGAGGGTGATAGTAATCTATATGCTGATATGCTGGGGAAAGAGTGATGTTAATTGGGTTAGGACTTAGAGTAGGAGCTATTTAGTGGTGCTTTTAAGATATTTTATCCTATTATGTCTCATTCCCCCTTTTGGTTGTATCTTTTTGAGAGTTGATATCCAAAACTTACCTCATCATATTATTAATACTTTTATTGTTATTTCTTTTGTGACTTATTTATGAACTATTTTACCCTTCTCTTGGAAAGAGAAAGGTATGGATACTAGAATCATGTTTAGAATAGGGGTAACACCCATGTTTTGTTTTTTGCTTTTATAAATCAGAAGCTTTAAAAAAATTTGGTCTAAGAATTGGGGTGTTACAACTATACCTACACTTGTTCCTCAAACCAACATAGCTAAAAATGATGAAATTGTAGTAGTTTTGGTAGAGTTGAATATATTGGACAATAAGGAAGATTAGATTATAAACATTGGTGCTTCAAATCATATAAGCCCAAATTGAGAAATGTTCCACCATGATAAAGATGTAGCTAATAGAGAACATATTTAAATAGGGAATATTGTCACTATGAGTGTGTGCTTGAAAAAGAAAAGGTCCTTTTTGAAACTTACCTATATCAAATATTTATTTTTTGATTGATGTATTTGTAACACCTCGTAAATTAGGCCTATAATATGTAAAAGTTCACGTGCTTGATGATGATTTGATAGTGTTTGATCTCAATAGTTAGTATATGTTTCTCCCCATGTAGAGATGGGAAATATGTTAGTTGGAGGGGGTGCATTGATCCTATTATGGTAGGATGAGAATCTTTGTATTGCTACAATTTTGGCAAAGTAATAATATAATTTACTTACCAAAAAGTGTTTGATCTTACTTGGAAATGTATTTTGTATTTGATTTGCAAAGAACTTGGAAAGGTTTGAAAATAAAGGAAAGCAAATGGGTTTTTGGTGCATTAGTCACCTAGTAGGATGAACCAATCGATTATTCCAATGGTTTTAGTTTTATTTTTAGTTTAGGGTGACTGGTTGACTAGTTTTAGAAAATCAATCAACTATTGAAACCCATTGATGGGTATGCTAAGCTGATAGACCGCTTCTCTTGACGTAATTGAATTTTAAATTTGATTTTAGTTAAAAAAATTCCAATAATATTAAATGTTGGTAATCAAGCTCCAAAGTATTTTCTAAATCATCTTTAATGATTTGTGACCATCCATCTAATCTCTTCCTATACCTTGAACAAATTTGGTTACCATATTTATCAAAAAGTGATTAATTACCTCACTACCATTATCTTCTTCTTCTTCTTCTTCTTCTTCTTCTTCTTCTTCTTCATTTATTTCTCTAATGTGCATCATTGAAACATATGGTTTCGTCCCTAAGACTTCATAAGATATTTTTGATCTTGCTTCCTTCTCCCATTTTGATATATTTCCCTTTTCATTATGCTAAAATTTGGTGGTACAAAACCCTAAAACTTTTATGGTAATACAATTTGAGATTAAGGGCAAAATGTTACTCATAACCTCTAAAATCTACCCCAGAAACTTTGATTTGAGTTAGAGAATTGGGATTTTAGTGCTATATGCCTTCCTTCATTTTCCATCACATCGTGGGTATATTAGCAATCCTAGCCTCTTTTTTCCGCCACTTTCTCTCAACTACCGAATTATTACTATTTCCTCTTTTTTTCTTTCATGCATATTCTCCTTATTACCCCTGGATTATACATTCACCCTCCTCTTCTAATCCTTCATCTTAATCTTTCTTGTTTTACTCTTAAATAAGATAGAATTAGATTTACATAAAGATTAATGGCTTGAATCTTCTCCTTGGTTTTCTCATTTGGTAAAGGTTGAGTTTTTTGATTCTCCTAACCTCTTGTTGTGTTATTATTTTTTTAAATATTTTTATAATTTTTACCAAATTTTAATCTCTCTTTTAAGGTATTTAAGGTCTGGACAATTTTTAGATAAGGATTTTCCTATTTTGTGAGATTTTTGCTAAACTTTATTTTAGATCAATTATTATTACCTTATGGTGAGAATTAATTGGGCATATGGGTTGGTGTAAGTTTTTGGAATTTTCAATTTCATATGTGAATATGTATGATAATAGTAGTGCTTGTTGTTAACCATTCCTTGAGTTTGTTATTTTAGAAAAGCAATGAGTTATGTGCATGCATCAAGATGATTACTTTGAAATGTAACATGATTGTGTGATTGAGCATGGTTAATCTTAGTTTTACAAGTGTGAGTTGATGGTTGGGGCCTAAGTTTGTGTATAAAAATTTATGTGTTGAACATTTTGCACATACCATTTGGTTGGTTGCTAGAATAATCAACGATTAAGCCAATCTATTGATGAGTCTATCTATAGTACTATTTGGGTTGGTCTTGGTCTGAATCCATGCCTTGGTTTAGCTTAATTGATTTAGTGGTTTTGATAGGCGTGCTAAAGTTTGGCAGTGTTAAATAGATTGACTAGTTTATATAACCGATTAAGTAATTTTTACCATCATTCTTTCTTTGATACATTTTGACCTTGTAAGAGTTTGGGACTTGACATTATGTCAAATTATGATTCTTATATGTAATAAATCCATTACTTGGCATAGATTAATGAACTCTAATGATGATTTCACCATTGAATACCCTTGATGGGTTATGTTGGATAACATAGGATAATTTCATGGTCATGGTTTTTTTGGTATGATTTATAGCCTCATTTGGAATATGGTTTGTAAAAGAAATTTCTAATCACTTAAAGTGAAAGATCATGGAGCACTACAAGTGAATAGATTATCTGATCCTTGATTAGCTATTAGGGAGAAGTATACCTTTAGGCACTTCTTATATTTACCTTTGAGCTAGATCTTGGCTGATTCTAATACCTTTCATACTCTAGACACTAATGATATACTAGAGAGTATCGATACTAAAGGGTTTGGTCACCTAGGTTGTTTATTTAGCTTCAACCGTTTTTTTTTCTATTGGTGGTTTCTTTTCTTCAGTCATACTTAATACGTTGGGTTATGTGTTTGACTACCATGGGTCTTGAGAGACCATAGGATGTGATCCGCCCTATTGATCATATATATATATATATATATATAAATAAATGACTACATAACATTGTGATCACAACCTCATGAATGATTAATTTGAATGCATCTTGGAGTTTACCTCAGTAGCTCTCATCCCTAGAATGTCACTTCATATAGCCATATGTTGTTATCCATGATTCTTAATTTTTTTTGTTATAAGAATGATGAATCATGAATTTCCTACACTTAGTGTAAAGCCTAATATTTCTATACATTCCATGCCTATCATTAAGCATGATGTCATCTACTTCCATATGCATGTATAGAGAATCATAAGGAAAATTCCATGCTAGTAAAGCACATAAATTGGAATGTTACTCTCTAAAAATGTTAATGTATGCTATCATGACTTGTATTCCCATATCTTGTGTAGGATTGGTTGGATGCTTAGCTTTATATCTAGCATGGGCAGGATAATATGATGTCTATCCAATGTTAGGTATAGTGGTAACACCCTATTTTCCTCAAGAGTGATTTCATAATTTTTCTTTCACTATTAATTTAAAAATAAAAAGTTTTGATAGTGAAAAATGTGGGGTGTTATAGTCTTGTATATCCCTTTCTTTAATAGGAACTTAGTCTTAAGTATATTGCTTTGTAGAGTCAGATTGAAACTAGTTTTTGAGGGTAATAAGGTTGTATTAACCAAAAAAGGGGACTTTATGGGTAACTGATGAGGCAAACATGAAAGTTTATTGACTCATTGTAGGAATTTAAGGTTATATCCCATAGGGAATTCGTTGTTAAGTACTAACCTTCATCATTTTGACCATCTACACAAAGTAATTAGTGAATATATGATGATGAAACATGGAAATATGTGCTAAAACTAAAAAAAATAAAATAAGTAGTGATAAAACCTTGAAATGAACTTTGATCTCAACTCTAGCATACATCAATGAATTAATACAATGTCATATAGATAGTTTATTCGATTTTGAACAAATAGTTAAATATAACAACATATCAGCCTCTTTCATGGTCTAAGGATGTATTTAGCCCAACTTGTTGAATGCTCTTGTGACTAATAAATTGGTTTAAACCCATTAAGCATCACTAGTTATAAATGCCTCAGAGATTCATACATTTACTTTTGTGATCATATTAGTCTTGTTCATATATTAATTTCCAACATTACCTCTAATCTTTCAATTATAATTAGCATCTAAGAGAATCAAATTCAGTTGAATTCAAATCATAAATTTGAAATCTAACATATGAAACTATAAGTAAGACCTAGTTAGTATAATATACATATTTATTCATTGTCATAATGTCAAAGTAGACTTAATTCAATCCTAGAAAAATAATCTACTCACTCATAGTTGCTATAGAATTCTAGAGATAACATACATAAACATAAATATCATTAAAAATAATGAATAACAAGAGAGGGATAGAAAGATGAAACCATACATAAATGTTGTAGTCTACTATCAATATGTTATAAAAGATCTAAAACTAGCACTTAATCTAATAATTAATGAAGAAATTAAGAGTTATATTCATGGAGTTTTTAGTATAGAAAAGTGAAAAAAATAAACCCCTTAAAATGTATTGGTTTAGGTTCATCTCAAGCTCAATATAAATCTTACTCTTCTAAGGATGAAGAACAATATTTAACCTACCTAGAGACGGAACGCATTATTCTTGAAAATCCTAATGTTCCTACTACTTTGTTAAGTAACTCTTGTAGGTATTATATATGTTTGTAAGAATGTCAAGCTATTAACGATATTTGATGTACAAGACAATGACATTACAAGGATTAAAAATTTTCACGGAATAAAAGGCTACAAGACACACAGTTTGATTACATATGTTAACTTAGTGTATTACATATTTAGAGTTTGTATAGCTTTATTATTTTATTATATACTTTATAATGCTTGTAAATTATCACTGTAATTACTATATATATATATTTATGTATGTATGTATGTATGTATGTATTAGTACTATGTATGGGGTCAAATTTTGTTAGTAAGGCTATTCATATGGGCTTATTAATGAAATTCCTGCATGTGAACATGTATATATATAACTTTTACGTTGAAAAAATGAATATGAGCATAATCTGAGTTTTGAAATCGACACAAAGAGAGAGTGCACAATCTTCTTCTTCCCTTCTTCTTCAAGTGTGATTCTTGGAGAGTTGTAGATTGTTCTTTAGAGAAATATGAGATTTATATATTGAAGGTACTTGATCTTGGATTAGATCAAAACCATCCTACCGAAGCCATTGAGTGCAACACAAAATTTCAAGTCAAAAGTGCAAGTTGTTTATAAAGATTTTGCAACTTATAGTCCCAAAATGAAAGTATAGCATTGTAGAAGATTTTTTGTTTATGGTCTTCCACATCATGTATAACTTTTAAATGAATAAAATCCCCTCTCCCTTAAATACAGTGTCAATTGTGGTTTAAAATGAATTAACCATAGGTAACATGACTATGCTAGGCTTGCCTAGACATATCGTGCTGATATTTTCTTTTTGACAAGATTCTTGAATCACCATGGCATGCATATCCATTCTTCTCTATACTAACATGTTTTTCACCTCTTAGTTAGTGCACAACTTTTCCAGACCTATGAAATAGCTAGGTTCTTTTCCAATTAGGCTCTTTTCACCCTCTCTTTGATTCCATGGTCTTCTTGCTTACTCTTTATGCATGTGGAGTTGGTTCCTCTTTCTTTAATGCCTTCGATAGGTATCCCTTACTTTGAATTTATGCTCCACTTCTTTATATTTGTGTATTTTTGTGCAAATTCTTTAAAAACAAACACTAAGAGAGAAGTATCAAGAATACAAGAGCTAAACTACCACATAGTTCATTAATCATGTAGAATAGGGTACAAAATGGATATAAAATAAGGTTAAAATATAGAAAGTAATTGGTTTATCAGTAAGGGGTGTCTAGCTAATGGACTATTTATTTTAAACGCTATTCATGCTCCTATTAATGAAATTTCTTATGATTCTATTTATATTGTTGAGTATATGAATTTGTGGCATTGTAGGTTAGGGCATGTGAATGTCACTTCCAATGATAAACCTAATCATATGAATTTGACTAATGTGTTAGATACTGATGATTTTGATTAGTGTCTTGTATGTGTGGAAGCTAAATATGCTAAAAATAAATTTAAACCTATCATCAAGAGATCATATGAATTACTTTACTTAGTGTATTCAAAATTAGCTAATTTTAAGAATGCTGTAAATAGAGTAGACAAATATTATTATGTGACAATTATAGATGACTAGTTGAGATATACCAAAGTTTATCTCACTACGTTTCAATGTGAAACTGAATGGGTGTCCTTAAAATAAAAATACTCCTCATCTATTCCCTCAAAAACCAATGTGTGACCACCTAAAATAAAATAAGACAATTAAAGTATAGAACATGTAGCATAAGGATCAAGGAAGAGAAGGCAAATAAGGAAAGGAAAGGATAACAGTAACAAAGGAATATGGTTTGGCTCGATGTATAAGGGTTAATCATGTTGGGGGTTACTTGCATGAGAAATTCATGTAGAAAAAAGGGAATAAAAACAAGAGGAGCTCACTCTATAAAGGGAAGAACAAAGGCTACGTAGCATGCGGCATAGGTTCGATAGCGTAAGGCTCACAAGTTTAGCAAACATGTAGTAAGACTCGACATGTAAGGCAGACAAGTTTAGCTATGGGAATGTAAACTTATCAAGGATAATACAAGCTTGGTAAAGGAAAAATAGGTTCAATAATTACAACACAATCTTGAAAAGGACAACAAAAAGTTGATTGAGGTAGCTACAGGCTCATTAGGATAAAATAAGCTCATTTGAGGCTCCACAAGCTCAGTCAGAACAACCACAATCTTAGAAAGGATAACACAAGGTCAATTAAGGTATCATAAGCTCAGAAAGGAAAACCAAAAACTTGAAAAGGATAAGGGGTGCATAAGAGGCTTAGCTTTGTGAAGTTTTCAAGTAGAAGAGTAATGTGACCATTGGGGTTAGACATTGAGGGGAGAAGGTTCTTAAATGTTGGTTACGACTAGGGTGGCATTTGGTAATGATTATGATAAAAGTGGTGGTGGTGAAGTTACATAGACATCTCATAATGGTTAATGGCTGCATCACGGGCTATGAAAATAAAAGAAAAATAGAGATGATAGAAGGATGGTAGGAAAGTCTATAATAGAGAAAATTCAAAGCACAAAGGAGAATAAGGGGACATCTCATAATGGTTAATAGCTGCATCATGGACTATGAAAATAAAAGAAAAATAGAGTAGAGATGATAGAAGGATGACAGGAAAGTCTATTATAGAGAAAATTCAAAGCACAAAGGAGAATAAAGGGTTTGGTTAGGTTGGAATAAATGACTAGAAGGTGAGAAGGATAAGGCTTATATGGTTAACGGTTGCATGTGTAGGAATGGCACAAGGGAGTTGGGAGTAAATTATAGGGCTAGGACACATAAAAAAGGTGGAGAAAGAATGGGGATGGGATTTTTGTGTGCACATGTGAAAGAAGGGAGATAAAGTGTGGATTTAGGGAAAGGTTGGGTAATTTAGTTACAAAAGCCAAACTAAAACAAGGTTGGTTGGGCAAGGGGAATACCAAACGGGGAAAGAAGTGGCTAGGGGAAAAAAGAGAAGGGTTTTTAGAGTTAGAGTTAGGATTATAGGGTTAGATATAGGTTACGATACTAATCACCTAGAATTAGGGTTAGGATAACTTTAGGGCATTATGCTAAATGATAGATATTAGACATGTGAGCTTTAGGACCTTATTAAATGGATACATCTTTTACCCATTCATTTATTCTTCATGTGCAAATTCTCCAATGGTATGTGAAACTAGAATTTTTCATTAATTCTCTTCAAAATTACATATACCTTTAGGATATTTGGAAATGATAGATGGATTTTGATTTCTAGCTACTACCCTAATAGCCCACCTAAGGAATGTTATCATTTGTATATACCCTTTGAGACTTAATCCTAATATTCTTGATTTGAATCACATGAGTAACCCACACCTATATGATATTTTCCTACCCTACTCTATAAGTAGCGGAGCAATAGGCATTGTGGAGTTATGACTATTTGGGTAAAGTGGTAAAATAAGAATAGGAGTTGTGGAGGAATTAGATGAGGTATCTAAACTCTTAGAAGACATGAATCCTTACATATAAATTTCTTAAACTTATTCTTGTGTTTATGATTATTCAAAAAAAGAAAACAAAAGAAAAAAAGAAGAATATTAAGAAATAATAAGAATACAAGTTCATGTCATCTATTTAACATTTAGTTGAATGAAAATTATTGTTAGAAATTAATTAATCGTATCTACAGGGAAGAGTAATGAAGAGGAGAAATGTTTTAAATTTGAATCTAAAATAATAATAAATAAATAAATTTCTCATATAATTGATAGATTTTATCTATAATCCAAATTTGTATCCCACCTTAGAACCTTCTCCCTTTACCAGTAAACATAAAACCTTTTAACTATGATGTCTTTAGTTCTCTTAAGAGGTGGCCAAATGAAATTAATGTCAAACATATGGTTAAGTATATTAATTTAGATAAATAATTGAGATTAGATGCATTCCCTAATATCATGAGAGAGAGTGCAAAAATAGTGAAAATGGGAGTCTAACAGTATAATTTTTTCTAGTCTTGATTAATCATTGTATGAAGAGTTACTAATTGAGCTTATTATTTTTCATAAAAATTTAGGGAATTGATTGGAATTTTGAATTTTTTTATGGTAAATATGATCCAAAATGAAATTAAATGTTTTCAATTGATATCTTCGAAATGTTATTTTGAGTCCCGATGAAAGTGTGTATCTAGGTGAATGCGGAACTGTAACACCCATAAAATTTACTAAAATTTTGTTTTTTTTTTGGTATCATTGGTTACCAAAATTATAGGTTTTACTACCACACATAGAATAAGTCTATCATCTTCTACCATTCTTATAATAAGTGATAAGGCTAAACGTTACTTTGCTTAAATCATTAACAACCATAAAAATAAAAACATAGATTTCAGTACCAAATAACACTATCCTGATAGTCCAAAAGATCAAGTAAAGGGTGAAACAATAATGAGGAAAATAAATATATAGGGGGAAATAAGAATCTAAGGAAAATTGGGATCAAAAGATACAAGGCGAGTGTTGTATAGTCCTAACTCTGAAGGCCTACCAAAAGCCATCAAGCCGAACCCTTAAAGTACTCCTATAAGGTACAGATTGTTTATTGAATAGGTATAGGACCATAAAATAGAACCCATTAGTACAATGGTATTTAGTAAATCACTACACAATACTAACATGAAAATACCACATGAGGAATATAGAAGATATCACAATATATCATGACATAATGCATTAAATAGTACATACCATAGCTAAGTATCATATTTATACCATGAGCCACATGTTCATCACATCAAAATTAACCATATTACAACTATTTTATTAATCTAATTATACCAAGGCTATACCATGAAAGAAAATATAAAACTATAATTAATACCTTTTATAATAACCGCCTCTATATCACTTATAATATGATAAGGAGTGCACTAAGATAATTATCAACCAATATACCAAATCCAAATAGTACACAGATGAAGCTATCAAAACAAGATACCAATACCAAGTAGTTCAGGGAGGCAACTACCAAAGCAACAAACCAACTAAGTAACGCAAATAAGCAACTACCAAACCAGCAAACCAACCAAGTATTGCATAGAGGAAACTACCAAACCAACAAACCAAAACAATCTAAGTATATCCTCATATAAATTCTATTTTTAATTACTCAAGGAGATACAATAATAACCCGAAAAAATAAAAGTACACCATTCATACAGGTGGACAAGGTAACATAATACCCTTCTAACCTAAGACATGTAATCCTTAAGTCTTGATACCCTTTATAGAGCCTATCGGCCAACTATACTGCCAAGACCATAGGATAGAAAGACTCCGCACTTATGTTGGGAGACTACAATAGAATGGGGTTGTTGAGTGGATGAACCAAACCCTGTTGGAGAAGGCTCATTGTATGTTATTATAAGGAGGGCTAGGTAAAGAGTTTTGGGCTGAGGTGGTTCACCTGGAAGCATACTAGGTGTACTGGTCACCAAATCAGTTTATTAAGTTGAAGACACCTAAGAATTTATGGTCTAGAAAGCCAGCTGATTACTATGATTTACATGTCTTTAGTTTCCATACTTATACTTATGTGAATGGTGGTAAACTTAATCCAAGAGCCAATAATTATATCTTTCTTGGCTTTACATCTAGAGTGATGGGGTATCAGTTATGGGACCCAGTTGCATCCAAGTTATTGACTAACAATGATGTTACCTTCAATGAGTATTTATCCCTTTAAAATATTTAATCTTGTGATGGTGTATCTAAGGATGTGAAGCAGAATAGTACTTCTGATCAGATGGAGATTGAGTTGGATAAGAGAGAGACCCTTCTAGTAGACTCACTATTTCTAAAGTGGGTGTTTCTAAGAAGTAGATGGAGCAAATGGGTGTTGCTCTAGGTAGAGCACAGAGGATTGTTAAGCCTCTAGTTAGGAATGGTTTTGAATAATTGGCTACCAATGCTTTATCTAGTTTAGATATTTTTGTTGATGTGCATGAATCGCATCATTTTCAGTGGCTATTGAGAGTTGATGCAGGAGCAAACACTCAAGAATTGAAATTCATAAATATGGAACCAAATTTTCTTCATTTAGAAAGGATCTCCTACAAAACTAAAGATAAACGGTTGGTTATGTTGCTAGTTATAGATGAAAGGTACCATATAAGCTACTAGACATATATATTCATGTGCATGGCAT
The DNA here is from genome assembly GCA_039764185.1 of Tamarix austromongolica. Lineage (NCBI taxonomy): Eukaryota > Viridiplantae > Streptophyta > Magnoliopsida > Caryophyllales > Tamaricaceae > Tamarix > Tamarix austromongolica. Next base: position 69,756,521 of record CM077815.1, on the reverse strand, counting down.
GCATGGAGGGAATAAGTACATGCATTGGAGGAATAGAATGCATATTGGAAGTGCATATTAGTTGATTTAGTTAATTAATTAATTAATTAGTAGAGTTAAAGATTAGCTAGAGAATAAAGTAACATAAATATTTTTTTTGAAGAATATTCTATCTTCTTATGTTTTTAGCTAGGTATTCTTTGAAGAATTATACCTTTTAGCTATTAGATGAAAATGTCTTGTAGGTAGCCTTGGCTATATAGGCCATATAACCCACGATTTAAGGGATGATAGATTGAATAGAATTTGAATGCAAATTGCAAATATTGCTATTGAATTCTATGTAAGTTTATCTCAATTTTAATCGAATATGTGTGAACGATTAATCTTGAAAGCCTTAATCTCTTCATCTGTGTGAATTAGGGATTAAGTAATATCTTTCTAAACTCCATAACCCACACCATTATTAGCCATAATTATTTTCCTAATTCATCATAAAAATCAAAACCCTAACCCTAATTTTTGAACCCTAACCCTAACCCTAACCTTAACCCACAAAACCTTCTACTCTCAAACTGCAATTATCGAATCATCATCTCATCATTGTCGAATCATCATCATCATCATCTGATCACCACTGAATCATCAACACCATCATCGAATAATCATCATACTTGTTCCACCCTATTTGAATATCCTATTCTTCAATTCACCACTTTTGAACATTCTTCTTCCTAATTCTAACATAATCAATCATGAGTTTTGCATAATTGATAATTACATACTCCCACACACATCAAGAGTTCTATTGATGTGCTGGTATGGGAGAGAAGATGAAGTTATTATTGAAGAATCAAACATGGGAACTTATAATGACACATGGGAAGAGAAAAATAGTTGATTGCAAGTGAGTGTACAAGGTTAAAAAGGGAGCTCCATGGGTCGAGAGACCAATTGTTTAGTTACACGTGGATTAAGAAAGATTACTAGCATGATCTATAATGAGGTATTTTTTCCTATGCTCACACATACTTCTTTTTTTACTTTGCTTACACTTAAGGCTATGTATGATCTAGAGTTGGAGTAGTTAGATGTTAAAATTTTATTTTTGCATGGTGAGCTCAAGGATGAGATTTGCATGTGACAACCTAATGGGTATATTATTGAGGGGATGCTTCATCATGTGAAATATTGAAGAGGGCACTATATGATTTAAAGAAGCCTTCTAGACAATGGTATAAATGATTTCATTAGTTTATGCTTGAACACTTTTTCTCTAGGAGTGAGTATGATGGATGTGTGTACTTAAAGGAGATGGAAGGTTGATCTCTTGTGTATCTTTTATTGTATGTTAATGATATTCCTATTGCATCAAAAGATATGTATGATGTTGATAAGGTGAAGACAATGCTGAAGAGTAAATTTGAGATGAAGGATCTTGGAGCTGCAAAGAGGGTCCTTGGCATGGAGATCATAAGAGACCATGAGTGGAAGATTTTTTTTCCTTATCACAAGATTCCTATGTGAATAATGTGGTGGAGATGTTTCATATTATGGATGCCAAGATAATGAACAATCAATTGGCTACTCACTTCAGATTGTCAACTGTGGATTGTCCCATATCCAAAAAGGAAGAGGAGTTCAGGGCTACTACTCCATATTCGAATGATATTGGTTGTATAATGTATTCTATGGTGTGTAATTGTCTTGATATCACTTAAGATGTTAGTGTGGTGAGACAATATATGGAGAATTTGGGGAAGGCTAATTGGCAAGTAGTGAAGTGGATGTTGAGGTACTTGAAGGGTATGCCATAAGTTTGTATAGAGTATGGGAGATTAGTTGATTCATTGGTTGGGTTTGTGGACTCTCATTTTTGTGTAGACCTTGATAAAATGAGATCTACTATTTGATATAATTTTTGACTAAGTAATTCAGCTATTAGCTAGAGGTATTCCTTGTATATGGTGACAACCTTGTCCAATATTGAGACAAAGCATATGGCTATGATTGAGGCTCTTTAGGAAGTCATGTGGCTCGGTGGTTTAGTACACGAGCTAGGGTTTATGATGTAGGTGTATCTAATGTATCTCATGTTTCTAATGATTCTCAAGGTAAGGAAAAATTATCATTCTTAATAATGGAGCCAATCATTTTGAAATATTGTTGATAACATTTCTATGCTTGGTATTGAAAACGATTCAAAATATTGATATTATGAGTAAGATTAAGTATTATATAGGCTTAATTCAAGTGAGTTAAATTTATCTTGAATTAAGAAGGATAATCAGCTGGGTTAAGTTATGTTAGCCAACTACTCTTCCTATATATATACTTCCTTGTACACGCATATGAGAAGCTGACTAATAGAAAATCCTCAAGAATAGCTTGTGCTTTATCCGCCCTTTTTGGAGTCCCTTTTGATAGGAAATTCCCAGGGTTTTTTCTTCATCATTTGAGACTTTGAATGTGCTTTACATTCAATGTATCCGTAGCCTTCAAAATTTGCAAACAAGTTGAGTTTAATCTACATTAAACCGAACTGTTTCTCCTCAACTTCAACCTGCCACTGATCAAAACAATAGTTAATAGATCCTGCACTTCTTCCTATAGTTTGATCCACTCAAATTTTTGTATCAAAGATCCCAAACCATTGTTTTCTTTTGGTGGTGCAGATTCTTATTATTCTTGCTGCTGCATGCAAGAAAATTATCCTGTAAGAAGCCACTGAATCATCCCATCTTCAACCATTTCTTGCATCTTCATCCTATTCTTGAATATTTAATGTGCATCTTGATTGAAGATTTTAAATTCTTGCACCAATCTTGTTGAAGATACTCACAGCTTGAACCAAGAGAAGATCATCAACTTCTCTTCGATGCCACCTTCAACCATTCATTCCCTTCATATCTTCAACCAGCCTTCTTCCATTCTTAACTTCTAGTTTCCTACTTCAACATCCAACATTCCCTTTTCCTTTCTTCTCTCTAATAATCTAGTAGGCTCTCTTTCCTTTTTTTTTTCTCTATGTATCTTCTTACTAAAGAGGAATACCCTCCCCAACACTCCCTGGTTCAAAGGAAAAATTCTCAACTTTGATCCTTATCCATTTATCTTCCAATCTTTTAGCCCATACTATTCCCTTTATCTTCTTCATGTCATCAAGTGGTAAACAACCAGCATCTTCAACTTGAAAATTTCACTTCTTTGAATCATAGTCGACGCCCTCCATTGGTAATTTATGTGACTTGTTTGTGCGTCATAAAGGAAGCATCATTTTCAGCCAAGAAGATTTGCAGAATCATTCAACCATCTTCCTTTCAAATTATGCATGGCCAAGACAGAAAAGAAGTAGTCAAGATTTTCTTAAGCATTAGCAAAATCTATCCTATATTTCTCGATTGCACTAGTTAACTTCCAGAACTTCCATTAGTTGCTGCATTCTTTTGCGAAAGAAAGTATTGTGTTCCAAATTCACTATGGTAAGTAAAGATGTTCGTACCTTGGTGGAGTCTATCAAGGGCTTAACCACATGCATGGATGCCCAAATTCACAATCAAGAAACACTTCAATTGTAATATCCCGAATTTTTAAAATCCAAGTTTATTAAGCTAAATGATTTTATTAGCATAATTTGATATAAAAATTAAATTATTTTAATTTTGATTCGTTTTATGGATTTATTGACGATTTCGAATTCATATTTGAATTTAATTAATTATTGTCGTTGCGAACCATTCTAGATAAATTCGTTAACGACAATCATTTTATTATATTCTTATGAGTTCGAGTCTCGGTTAAAAATATATATTCCCGTTCTTTCTCGTATTTTGATTTTTAATATTTTAAATTTATTTTCGATTATAACTTCGTCATGTGATTACGACTTTGTTTTGAAGTTATATTTCGTTTACGAAACATATTATTTAAGTTATAGAATTTCTGTTTAAATAGTTAAATTTATTTTAATGATTTTATCCGTAGAAAATATTTCCGACTCTAAATTTATTTGTGTTCGGGAATCGTAAATAATTTTTGGGAAGTTTTAAATTAAAAAAGATTTTCGGAGTTTATTTATGAATTTCTTCATGGAATTAAGTTTCTTCTGTTTTATGCTTTTTGATTTACGGAAAACTGATTTCGGAAATTATTTACATTAGTCTCGGTTTGTTAGAATTATACTTAAATATTTTATTATATTTTTTTAAATATTATTTCGGGGTCTTATAATGTATTTATATAAATAATATAAATGTTTACGTTCGTTGTCAAATTCTTCAAAAAAAAATGTTTTCGAAATTCTGTATATAGTTCTTTTATTAATTTTAAGCTTTCGGAAGCTTACGAAATAATTTTTGTTTAATGAATTTTAGATAAAATCTTCCAATAATAATTTTTAAACTTTTATTATTCTATTTTATATATGTATTTGTAAAAAAAAAAAGACAGCCTAACCCGACTGTCGGACCCCCCTTTTTTTTCCTTTTCTCTCTTCTCTCCCTTCTCTTCTGTTTCCCGTCTCCTGTGCTCCCGACCCTGTTCTCTGCGCCATAAACCCCAGCCCCGACGTCCTCCTCCCTGCTCCTCCTTCGTCGGCCGCCGACCTCCAACCTGCTGCCACACGCCACCACCGACGACGCCGTAGCTACGCAACATCCGCAGCAGGAGCCATCGAAGCCACAACAGCCACCGAACGCTGCGGCAGTGACGAGCAGCAATGCAGGCTGCGCTGCCATCGCCCGGTCACCGGCGAGCCTCGCTGACCACCGGCGAGCAGTCTCTGGCCCCCGACGAAGCTTCTCTGGCCTTCCTTTGCTCCGATTTTGTTGATTTTCGTTGGTATAAATTTCTGAAAACCCTAACACCGATTTGATTTAATTGAGTATGATTTAGCTTGTGATGAGATAAATTGATTGTTTGTTTATGTATATATGTGCTGTAAGATTGATTTGGATAGGTTAATTGTGTGGTTATGTTGAGATTTTGGAAAAATTGGATTTTTGGCTGGGTTATGTCCAAATTTTTCGGATTCGTACGATTTGTCAATTTCGGGTAAATTGATTATACAATATGTTTTAAAATGTATCCAATTTCATTTTGGAATCGTCAATTTGAGAAATTTATGCAGGTTTTATCGGAATTTGATTCTTAGGTCAAATTTTGAGTGTAATGAAATTGGGTCATATAATTGAGCCGTTCCGTTCAATTGATTTTATAGTATCGTTTAAAATGTATTTAATTTTATATTGGAAGTGTTGATTTGGGAAAATTGCGCGTAATTGACCGAAATTGGATTTTTAGGTCAAAACTCCCGCAGGTTCAAATTGAATTGTATAATCGGATTATTTTATTCAATTGACTATATAAATTGCATTAGAATATATTTAATTACATTTCCAAACCGTTAATTTATATGTTTTGGCAAGAATTGATCAGATTTGCGTTCCGGGCCCAAAAATCCTAATTGTGCTAAATTGGATATTTATGTTATCGGTTTGGATCAATTGATTATTTGATATGTTATAAAATGTGTTTAATTGCATTTCTAAACATTCAATTTGATTAAATTTATATAATTTTATCGAATTGCATTTTCGGGCCTAAAACCCTAGATTTTAAGTGAGATTATGAAGTTAGTTATTGGTATAGTTGTTTTGCTAAAATTAAATTTATAAAAGTAGTTGAAATGATCCTAATTGTATTCTAATACCTTTAATTAGAATTATTTGATTTGAATTATCTGAGTTTATATCGTGGGCTTTAAAACCCTAATTTTGAGAATTGATCATCTGGAATTGATTAATCGGAAGATTGTTTTGTTGAAATTGATTGTCTAGATTTATCTAAAGTTGATTGAATTGTGTCTTAAAATTATCAATTTAGGTAATCAAAGCGATTTGGCCGATTCGTGGTTTAGATATTAAAAACCTTAATCTTCGGGGATAATTTTATAAAATTGATTTTTGTTATGTGTATTTTATCTAATCGATTTATATCTTTGGGTTTTAAGTCATTTAAATTATGTTTTAACCTAATCGGTTTGGATTCGATTCTATGTAAATGGTTGGGTTACCTATTTAGCTATAAAACCTAATAAATAAGTTATTTTTGATAAATTAACTAATGATCGATTATTCTTTCTCGGGCTTTCCAAATTAAGTTGAAATGTCCCAAGTGATATTTATATTAACCTATTTTGAGTTGGTTTTAGCCTTACATCTTAATAGAGCTATGCTTTTAAGTTCTACGTTTTGGACACGTTTTCTAATAAAGATCATTTGTGTCGTTTATGTGTAGTTAATTAGAGTATGTGAATTATTGATTGATAGGGTAGTTTCTAATTTAGTTTTTCGATTTCTATCGGATCTAGGAAAGCTTTCTCGTGGATCCACGAGCTAGTGATCTCTCTCCCTCTTATATCGCTTAGCTAGCTTCAGATCCAGGTAAGTTCTCTACTTACCTCTACTTATGGGTATTTCGTAAGAATGTGGCTAAGGTCCCTATGTGTTATGTGACTTGCATGCCTTAGATGTTTTGTATATATACCATGTCCGATTGTGTATCGTACGGTTGTCCTTAATGTGTTTTATGCGTAGCGCAGCTTGGAGTTAAGGTATGTGGTATGTGTTTTTCTTACGACATAAATGTGAGATCCATATGTGGTGATCATGATGTGCTGTGATATGATGTAACCCTCTAGGACATGCATGCTAGGGTGATTATTATTATTATTATTATGACATGGAGATAAAAGGGCAAACAGAAATAATTGGGAAGTGAGTTGCTAAAAGGGAGTATAAGGGACCTGATTAGGGTTTTGGGAAGAATTAGTAATATGGAAAAGGCAGAAGTAAAAATGATTAACGGTGAGTGAGGTGCGGGTTGAGAGTGAGAGTTTATGTTATGAGGAATGATTATGGGTGTTTTAGGAGAGAAGAAATATTGGGTGAAAAGGAGAGGTTACTTGTGGGAAAAGAAAGGTACTAGGGTTGAAGTGGCCAACTAGGATTTTAGAGTCACAGGTGGAATCGATGGGTAGAGCAATATGATTTGGGATTGGAACTAAATGAGATGAGGTGTTGAGGATAAATGAATTAATGGTAGTGAAATAAGAGGAAGTTGGGCCACATAGGTCCTATTAGGGTTTCAAGGGAAACCCTCAAGGCTAATGGCGAGTGGAGTCTGATGTCACGAGGTGTTGGGCCTTCACCCACACCCTTAAGAGTTATTTTTTTATTATGTGTGAGTATAGAGGGAAATGGATATCGAGGTGTGATAAGGGGTGCACGAGTTCCAAGATATGGGACGGGCCCTCTTGGGAGGATAAGTGTGGATATAGATAGCCATGTATGTCAAGGGTAAAACACTTTCAAATAAGATACGTTAAGATACTAATCACTTAAAGAGGAAGATGCTGAGCCGGGCCCAGATCGGTCCACCGGCGAATAATAGTGGCCAGGAGCCGGGGTGCCCTGGAGACTGTGCCACCAGCGAACAATAATGGTCAGGAGCGTTTTGCCCTGTATGATTTCCAACCCACCGGCTATAATAGTGGGGGTTTCCGTGCTCAGCAACCCAAATGTAAAAATTATAAGACATGGGAAAGATACTAAATACTTACAGTGGAACACCGTGTGAGTCGGGGCCAAACCGGTCCACCGGCAAATAATAGTGGCCAGGAGCGTTCTGCCCTGGAGACCGGTCCACCGACAAATAATAGTGGTCAGGAGCGTTCTGCCCTGAGTGTATACTTTTCGGTCCACCGGCTATAATAGTGGGGTTCCCGCACTCACATGGACTATTAAAGAATATGTGTGGAATGAATATATAATTACGGAGAATAAAGAATGAGTCACAAGCACTTACAGTGAAACACCATACGAGTCGGGGCCAGAACGGTCCACCGGCAAATAATAGTGGCCAGGAGTGTTCTGCCTTGGAGACCGGTCCACCGGCAAATAATAGTGGTCAGGAGCGTTCTGCCCTGAGTTTATATATTCCGGTCCATCGGCTATAATAGTGGGGTTCCCGCACTCACGTGGATTGATAAAGACTATGGTGTGAAATGACTACTTTTAATAAAGACTCAAAGGAAATAAGTCTAATTAGACTATGGTCAGCTTTTATTACCTGTATCACTACATGCTGCTTACGTGAGTATGTCACGCGTTGAGTCTCCAATAATATGGATTATTCCTACTTGAGGCGCATGAGCCACTTTATATTTCGGTTATACTACGCTTATATGTTTAAATGGGATGTTATATATGTTTCATATGTTACTATAGGTGTATGGCAAGATTCATGCTGTGGGTTGTGAGTATGTATGATATTGTATCAACGTATTGTATCATAATTTAATATGTATTTGATGTTATAGTTTACGTCTCTCCCATAAGATAGGGTAGTGAGACTTACTCAGTATTGGACCCATACTGATACTACACTGGTTGAATGGGTCCTGTGATGATCCACCGATGGTGGGGAGCAGACCTTTGATGCAGGTTTTGATCGGTTACTAAATTGGGGTGGAAGGCTTGACTTGAGTGAGTAGGCGGTCCGGATATTTATCCTTCGGGATTTGTTTTGTTTAATTGTATTCATCTTTGGAAGTTACAAGTGTTGTATTTATATTTCCAAGGGTTTTGTAATTGACTTTTAATTTCTCGTAACGCTATCATGCTTTTAAATTTCGGATTTAATTGTTTGACAGGTTTTAGCCTTGCATCTAACATGAGATAGATGGTTGACATGTATCTTGTGTTAGATGTCGATCAAGAGAAGCTTCGTCCATGGCCAAGTCGATTGGAAACCATACAAGTTAGTGTGGAAGGGAAGATGATGCATGCTTTCCAAGAAAAAGGAGGACGTGGATATACAAATTCACATCATGCCAAGGATGGAGAAGAAGAGATGAGTTCATATGGCTCAAGCAATCATAAAAGACCATATCCATTCCAAGTAAGACATGCATATAATGAGGATCAAGGTATCAAAGTTGACCTTCCTAAATTTTATGGTGAATTGAATGTGGAATTGTTTTTTGAATGGTTGCATGAAATTGAGGCTATATTTGAATTTAGGTAGTATGATGATGAGAGAAAATGTAAGCTTACTACTCTTAATTTCAAAAGATTTGCTAGGATTTGGTATGACAACTTGAAAAAGATAAGAGAAAGATAAAAGAAATCAAAAATTAAATCTTGGGAAAAACTTAAGAAGCACCTAAGAAAATAATTTCTGCCTAGAGAATATGAACAAGATATGTATGTGAAAATGACAACTCTAAGGCAAGGATTATTTAGTGTAGAAGAATACACTAGAGAATTTAAAAAACTAGCACTTATATGCGATGTCCAAGAAAGAAAAGAACAAAAATGTGCTAGATACTTGGGTGGATTGAATAATTTGATAATAGATAAAGTTGATATGTTTACAGATGATTCTCTTGATGACTTGATTAAGTTGGCATTAAAATTTGAAATACAAACCAAATCAACCAAAGCATATGTTAAGTCTAATTTTTCAACCTCAACTAAACCCTATTTGAATACCTTTACACCTAAAGCTACATCTTTGTATGATAAAAAATAATAGAGATGAAAAATTTAAAAATAAAGTGGTTGAAATGTCTAATAAACAATGCTTCAAATGTAAAGGATATGGGCACTTTGCTAAAGAATTTCCTAACCAAAGAGAATTAACCTTGAGTGAAATAGAAGACATGGAACCATGTAGTGATGATGAGAATCTAGAAATTGAATCTCCTAATGAAAATTTAACCATAGGTGAAGAAGAAGGAAACCCATATTTTGTGATTCAAAGAGTTTTACAAATTCAGCCTAATGTGACACCTACTCAAAGAGAGAAAATGTTTAAGACTAAGTGTAAAATAGGTAACATGGTTTGTATACTCATTATGGGTAGTAGTTCATGTACAAATGTTGCTAGTGAAGCAATGGTTAAGAAACTTGGTTTAGAGACTACTAATCATCCTAAACCCTATTCTTTACAATGGTTAAATAAAGATAAATGAGCTAAAGTAAACAAAAGAACCCTAATCACATTTTGCATTAGAGACCACCATGATGAAGTTTTATGTGATGTTTTTCCTAAGGATGCTTGTGGTTTAATTTTAGGAATACCATGGCAATTTGATAGAAAAGCAACTCATGATGGAGTAACTAATGAATATGTGGTGAAAAAGGAAAAACAATTGTATAGATTTACACCTTCTCTATGTGATCATATGCCTTTGAGTGATGATAAAAAGAGATTATTTTTACATGAAAAGGCTACGAAAAAATGCATAGAAGAAGAAGGAATTTGCTATGCTTTAGTTGCTAAAGATTCTAAACTTGGGAAGCAACAAATTGAAAAGCCTAATCTAACTAAGTTGCTCGATGAATATCATTATGTATTTCCTAATTATTTACCTCCAGGATTACCACCTAAAAGAGGTATAGAACATGGTATTGATCTTATTCTTAGAATGCCTCTTCCAAGTAAACCTGCATATGGATGTAACCTAGAGGAATCTAAGGAGTTATAAAAACAAATCCAAGAGCTTATGGATAAGGGATTTGTGAGAGAAACTATGAGTCCTTGTAGTGTTCCTACTTTATTAGTGCCTAAAAAAGATTGTACTTGATGTATGTGTACAAAATCAAGAGCAGTGAATAACATCACTATTAAATATCATTTTATTATGCCTAGGTTAGATGATATTCTAGATGAAATTTGTGGAGCACAAGTAATTTCCAATATTGATTTAAGAAGTGGTTATCATCAGCTAAGGATTAGAGATGGAGATGAGTGGAAACCTGCTTTTAAAACTACATATGGTCTCTATAAATGGATGGTTATGCCTTTTGGGCTATGTAATGCACCTAGCTCATTCATGAGACATATTAATGAAGTTCTCCAACCTTTCCTTGGTTATTTTATTAATGTATATTTGGATGATATTCTTGTGTATAGTAAAAATGGGCATGATCACCTAGTGCATTTTTGAAAATTGTTTGATAAGCTAAGGGAAGCTAAAATTTATGGAAAACTTGAGAAATGTGGCTTCATCCTTCCAAGTGTAGTTTACCTAGGCTATATTGTTCGTGGAGAGGGAATTAAAGTGGGTCCTAATAAGATTAGAGCTATACAAGAATGTCCTATCCTTAAAAATGTTCATGATGTGAGAAGTTTTCATGGGTTACCTATTTTTATAGAAGATTCATTAAGGATTTTTCTACTATAGCTGTACATATTACACAACTCATGCAAAAAGATGAATTTTATTGGGTATAAAAAGCTACTCAAGCCTTTGAGACCCTCAAAACTAAACTTTGTAATGCTCCTGTCCTATCCTTACCCAACTTTGACCTTCTTTTTGAAGTAACTTGTGATGCTAGTTGAGTTGGAATAGGAGGTGTCCTCTAACAGCAAAAGAAACCTATAGCATTCTTATCTGAAAAGTTGAATGGAGCTAAACTTTACTATTCAACTTATGACAAGGAATTCTTTGCCTTTGTAAGGAGTCTAGAGACATGGAGTCATCATCTGAGCCCAAAACCCTTTGTGTTACACTTGTATCATGAGAGTTTAAAATACTTACACGATCAAAAGAAAGTTAATCCAAGATGTGCAAAGTGGGTGAGTTTCTTAAAATCCTTGTGTTCTCTGTCAAACATTTAGGTGGAAAAGAAAATGTAGTAGCCAATGCTCTTTCTCGTAGATCAACATTTTAAGGATATATTCAATGCATGTAAAGAAAGTGGATATGATTGTAATTATGTCATATAAAATGGATTTTTATTTAGACTAAATAAAATTTGTATTCCTAGATCTAGTAATTGAGACTTATTGATTAAAGAAATATATGAAGGTAGCATTGCGGGATATTTTGGTATACATAAGACTATGGAATTATTATAAGAAAACTTCTATTGGCCACAAATGGTTAAACATGTACAAGCTATGACAAGTAGATGTTCTACATGTAAAAATGTAAGAGTTACTTCATAAAGGCTTATAAACACCTTTACCAGTTCCTGATAAACCATGGGAAGGAGTTAGTATGGACTTTATCCTAGGGTTACCAAGGACACAATGTGGTAAAGATTCTATTCTTGTGGTAGTAGATAGATTTTTTAAAATGGCTCATTTTATTTCATGTAATAAAACCGATGATGCCATGCATGTTGCTGACTTGTATTTTTGAGAAATTGTTAAACTTCATGGTGTGCCTAAAAGTATTGTCTCATATCAGGATGTCAAGTTTATGAGTTATTTTTGGAACACTTTGTGGAATATGCTTAGTACTAAATTATTATTTAGCACTTCATATCATCCACAAACTGACAGCCAAAATGAGGTAACTAATCGATCTCTTGGTACATTATTAAGAGGTTTGATTAATAAAAGTACTAAGGATTGGGATGTTAAGTTAGCTCATGCAGAGTTTACTTAAAATCAAAGTCCATCAAGTACTACTCAAGCTAGTCCGTTTGAGGTGGTTTATGGAGTGAATCCACACATGCTAATAAATATGGTTCCTTTAAATAAAGGTGAATTAAAAAATTATGAAGTCGAGGATAGAGTCAAATTCTTTCAATAAATTCACCAGAAAATAAAGACCAATATTGAAAAAGCTAATGCCAAATACAAAGCTCAAGAGAATAAGTGAAATACCCCAAAACCCTAATTTGGGAAATCATGGCCAAATAAGGGATTATTAGGAAATTAGTTAAATAAATTACCTTGTTTAAATTAAGAAGGATAAAATAGTTTCAAATTAATACAAACTTTATAAATAATTTAATTGAAGAAAATTAGAGTGTTTTGTTAATTAAAATGGAATTTAAGAAAATTCCTTCAAAAATCTCTAAATTAACCTAAAAAGATAATTTAATTATTATTTTAATATTTATATTTTATTAAACATCCCAAATTACCCAAGTTATACTAATTAATCCAACCACTAATTTCCCTTCTTTTTTCCTTTTTCCTTTTTCTCCTATTCCCCCTCTTTTTCCTTTTCTTTCCTTTCCTTCCCTTCTTTTTTTTCAACTCCCCCGACTTGGGCCGGCCTGCTGGCCTAGCACCCCTACGCGACCCAAATCCCCCGCGCACCTCCTTCCCCTTTCTCCCGGCCGCTTCAGCCTTTTTCTTTCTTTCCTTTTCTTTTCCACCGGACCGCCGGTCAACCCCCCTACACTTCATCTTCTACCTTCCGCCCACCTACAACCAAAAATTTCGCTGGAAAAGATAGCCTACAACGCCACGCCATTTCACCGATCATTCCGCCCCTCTCCTCCTCGTTGTCTCCCTTGTGGATTTGATCAAACAATTCAGCCCCTCTCGCACGCAAGCCCTCTCCCTCCTCGACAGATCATGGTCTGCAACTGCAGAACCCTGCACCGACCAGTCTCGCCGGACAACGTCATAACCCTAACCCCTACTCTCCCTCGCACCCTTGTAGTTTTCCCATCCCAATTGGCTTATAAATAGCCTCGAAGGCCACCTTGATCGGGTTCAAAATTTGGAACCCAGAAAAATCAAACCGTGTGCCGCCCCACCGTCAGCCGTCCTTTCCTCAGCCGTCAGCCGTCTCTGCCGCCTGCCCTTGCCACCAAAATCCTCCTTGCACCGCCCTCTACAAAACCAAGCCACTAGCTCTCCCTGCCTTGCCTTGCAAGATCCGCCTCGGCCGTGCGAAATTGCCTCCCCGAACAACCCATTCGACCCCCTCGCGCCACCTTTGCACCGCCAGTGCCGCCCATACCGCCGCCTGCAGCACTACCCCTACCCCCCAAAACAACTAGAGGTTCCTGCTCTACCACCCTACACCTCCATTTTCCCCTAATTTCCTCTCCCCTAGCCTCCACATCCACCTTCCCCAATTCTTCCTCCCTCCATCGCCGCCGCTGCCGCACTGCCGCCGACATCACCACCCCAGCCAGGTTGCCCAACTCCTTGAACCCTAGATCTTGAATAATAAAAGTATTAAAGATTTACTATTATTACTATTACTATTATTATTATTATTATTAGTAGTAGTAGTAGTAGTATTATCATTATTATTATTATTATTATTATCAACATTATCATCATCATCATCATCATTATTATTATTATTATTATTATTATTATTATTATTATTATTATTATTATTATTATTATTATTATTATTATTCTTTAACATTATTACTTTAGTATTCTTATTATGATTTGTATTGTCACTATTATTATTATTACTATTAATATTATTATCATTATTATTATTACTATTACTATTATCATTATTTTTACTATTACTATTACTATTATTAGTATTATTAACCTTATTATCGTTGTTAATATTTGCATTATTATTATTATTATTGTTACTACTATTACTACTATGATTTCGTTTACTATTGTCATCATTATTATCATTACTACTATCATTATTTTTAGTATTCTTATTATTATTAGTGCTATTAATAACATTATTGGAACCCTTACCATAATACTGTGAATATACGAAGACTTACTTCAATTAGTGGGAAAATTGATTAACTATCTTAAGAATAATAATAACCCTACCTTTTGATTAACTTCCGGGAGGAGTAGGAGCGTGCTCCAAGCCTGATGCCGATTTAGGTAAGGGTCTAACTAAGGCCGCTTGTGTGATATGTGAACTACTTGCCTTGGATGCCTCGCATGATTATGTGTTGTGTTTTAAATGTCATTATCTTACCTGTTTTATGTGTAGCGTAGCTTGGATTCAAGGTAAGTCTATGTTATCGCTTTTGTTATGTATTAATGTGGATGTGCTACAAGTTGTGATATGATGTGGCCTTAGGACATGTATGCTAGGGTATTTGATGTGGTGATGTAGTTTGGGGACATAAAAAAGAAAATTTGGAAAGAAAGATAACCAAGGGGAAGTAAGTTGGCTAGTGAAGGGAATAGGAGAAACTAGGGTTTGCATGGGGTGGTTAAGGTCCGCATGGGGGAAAATCTTACGTACAGAAAGATGCCTCAGGGTGTGTGGAAGGTAAGAGAAGTGTCGTTTGGGTGTTTGGGGGCTTCGAGCGAAAAATAGTACGTAGACCAAAATAAGGGTACGCAGGAGACTAGGCTAGAGTTTAGAGAGAACCTTGAATTGGTATGGGGGAAAGAAGAAAAAGGGGAGAATTAAAATAATAAGTGAGGATGAGGGTGACATGAAGTGAGAGTGGAACCGGAGGGTCGTGATGTGTAGGGGTGCTAGAATGGTTCTGGATGTACGAGGCTGAAAAGGTTGGGCCACATAGGCCCAAGTTAGGGTTTTTGGAGAAAACCCTAAGGGAAGTTGGTGAGTGAACTTTGGGGTATAAGGTGGTGGGCCTAGACCCACACACTTAAGAGATGGGTTTTCGGACTGAGTAAGCTAATTAAGGGAAGGATGTCGGGCGAGTAAGGAGGTGCAGCGGTCTCAAGATATGAGACGGGCCCTCTTGGGAGGATAAGTATAGCTGAAGTTAGCCATGCATATCTAGGGGGAAATTCGTTGAAAAAGATACAATAAAATACTAATCACTTAAAGAGGAAGATGCTGAGCCAGACCCAGACCGATCAATCGGCGAATAATAGTGGTCAGGAGCCGGGGTGCCCTGGAGACCGATCCACCGACGAATAATAGTGGCTAGGAGCATTTTGCCCTGTATATATTTTCAGTCCACCGGCTATAAAAGTGGGGGATTCCGTGCTCAGCAAACCAAACGTAAAATCGATAACACATGGGGAAGATACTAAATACTTATAGTGGAATACCATGTGAGTCGAGGCCAGACCGGTCCACCGGTAAATAATAGTGGCCAGGAGCATTTTGTCCTACAGACCGAACCACCGACAAATAATAGTGGTCAGGAGCGTTTTGCCCTTTACATATCTCCGGTCCATCGGCTATAATAGTGGGGCTCCCACACTCACATGGATTTATAAAGAGTATATGAAATTGAGTACGATATTAAGAGATTAAAAGGATAAGTCTAATTGGAACATAATCGACCTCACTATCTGTATTCTTTTATGTGCCTATATGATCATGGATGTATTGTGTACCTTGTCTGTTTGGCCTTAGTTATTCGGTTACATTGCTCAGTACGAAGCGTACTGACCACCCGTTTCATGGGTGCTACTCATTCCCACGAGCAGAAGGCCCCTCTGATTTAGTGCAAGTAGGTGACTCTATATTTGATGCCTACGACGCTTATGAGGCATCGAGTGTAGCGAGAGTTGAGTCCGGACCCAGCTTGGGGGTCGGGAGTGATGTGGTTGGAGTATATTGTTCACTTTATCTTTCTTATGCCTTTAAGTTAGTCTATTTCTGATATACAACGTTTCAACTTTTGGAACCTTAAAACTGTACCTTTGGATTGTACTTTGACTTTCCGCACTCTGATTCTGTATGGCTCGTGTTTTACTTATGACTGTGTTATCAACCAGTATTTGATGGTTAATCTGGTCTAGCCTTAGCACTTAGTACCGGGACTGTAGGAGTGAACCGTTCTGGTATTAAGTGCGGCAGTAATGCCCCTGAATTTACAAGTGTTATCTTTTATTTCCGTTAAACTTTTTGAAATTAAACAAAATTTTTCAATAGTAAATTTGGGGGTGTTACAATAAGTATAGAACCCCACAGGTATTTTCTCCTGGTGACTTAGTTTGGTTACATTTGCATAAAGAAAGATTTCCTAATTTAAATAAAAAATAAACTAATACCAAGAGCTGACAGACCTTTTAAAATATTAAGAAAATTTGGGGATAATGCTTATGAACTTGAACTTCCAGATCATTATGGTAGAATTTCAATAACTTTTAATATTGGTGATTTGTCTCCTTAATATACTGATGATAATTTGAGGAAAAATTCTTCTCAACTTGGGGAGAATGATGCAAGTGCATCTAATGTATATCATGTTTCTAATGATTCTCAAGGTAAGGAAGAATTATCATTCTTAATAATGGAGCCAATCATTTTAAATGTTCTTGATAATATTTCTATGCTTGGTATTGAAAACAATTCAAGATATTCTTGCAGGTATATTACATATTTGCAAGGTGAAGAAGTTAATACACAAAAAGAGACTTAAAGTATACAAGCATTCAAAGCATTCAAGGCTATGACATACATGGGATGACACTAAAATAAGATATCATTAGTTATATTAAGCTTGTTGTAAACCCAAAGTATATTTTATGTAAGCTAGGGTTTTGTTGTAATTTCATATATGTACCATAGTTGATTGTGTGGCTTTGTAATGTTAGTCATTAATATCATTTAAATGATGATATTATGAGTAAGATTAAGTATTATATAGGCCTAATTCAAGTGAGTTAAATTTAGCTTGAATTAAGAAGTATAATTGGCTGGGTTAAGTCATGTTAGCCGACTACTCTTCCTATATTTATACTTCCTTGTACAAACATATGAGAAGATGAATAATAGAATTTTTGAACACCAAATCCTTAAGAATAGCTTGTGTTTTATCCTCCCTTTTTGGAGTCCCTTTTGATAGGAAAAGCTCAGGGTTTTTTCTTCATCATTCAAGGCCTTGAATGTGCTTTCCATTCAAAGTATTCATAGGCTTCAAAATCTGCAAACAATTCAAGTTTAATCTACATTAAATTGAACCCTTTCTCTTCAACTTCAACCTGCCACTGATCGAAACAATAGTTGATAGATCATGCTCTTCTTCCTCTACTTTGATCCACATTAGTTTAGTCATGGGGCTATATTCGTTCAAGGTAATAGTCATAGTGTTATTTGTTTAGTGAAGAATCAGATTTCTTTTTATTGTCAAACAAAGCACATTGACATTAGGTATCACTTTATCCAAGGTATTGCTATTGCTGACAGAGTTGTGTTGGAGAAAGTGGGTACATTTGATAATCCAACACTAACCATGAGTAAGTTTGAGTGTTTCTCAAACTTGATTGGCATTCATAGGCCATGAGGTCCTTGTTGGGCTAAAGGTTTTTTTTATAGGATCCTTTGCTTGTAATGCGTCACAAATACTTCATTAAGGTGGAGAATTGTGAGCTTTGACTATGTATTTGTTGTACAACATAACATTGTATTGGTTTGTGGAGGTGTTGGAGAAGTTTTAGGCATAATTGTGAATTATGTGATAAACAGAGGTTATGTTTATTCATATAATGTGTTGATGTAAGTATTGTGAAAAATGTCGAGATTAAGGAAATAAACACTATGGGGAGTGTTTTTCCTTAATTTATGAAATACATTGTTCGGCCCTATAAGATTTTTTATAGTATAAAAACGATATGAGAAAACCTTAACTGTCAACTCATGTGAACCAACTTCTTCTTCTTCTCCACAGAATTCTCCATTGTTAGATAATTATAGTTTTGTGTAATTGGTTGATTAATTTGTTTAAACATTTTTTAATTAAAATAGAACATGAATAAAGATACCTTTTTTTCCCCTCAGTTATTCAATTTTGTGATTGATCCATCAAATGTTCATCATCTTGTTAAATCTAATTTTGGTTTGGATTCATTCAATCTATGTTATTCCACAACAAAAGTTATGCAGAAATTATTACGACCATATGGATCATATATGGTATCCTAACTTTACTTCATATAATTTAGGAAGATAGAAACAACTTTTAGATATATATAAGAGGTTTATCATGGAGAAAAATGAGTTTCAATGACTAATAATGCCTGAAATAGGTGAAATTTATGAAATTATTCTAAAAAATAATTTTAGACCATTTTTGTTTCATATTTATCAAACATATGCCAAAATATAAGTATTCCCAAATTTTCATAATTTTTTGTTGGCTAAAATGTGAATAAAGGTAAAGCACATGGTGAATAGTATTTTTTAAATCAAATTATCTATTTAAAATTTTTAAAAGCCATATATGACTAATAAAAAGGCAAGGAATGTAAATATGATCAAATTAAAATGATATGGAAGAATTTCAATGGTTTAAAGTGGCTTAAAAACCTTACATTATTTAAAACAATAAGAGGGGGTCAAACGATCAAAAGAAAACATTTAAAAAATATCTCGAGTTAAAGAGATGTAAAAATATTTGATTCAAAATAAATCTTCATAATAATAATATTAAACACATTTTAGAACTATCAAAGATGATTTTTCCATGACTTACTACAAAATGGAAACATGTTAAGGAAATCTCCTATCTTACTAAGAAAGAAAACACCTATCACAAAATCACATCACATATAAAGGCCTTCTAAGTTATCCGATTGGGGTCAACCCACTAAACCAATCCAGATTCCACAACACTTGAACGTTTTGAAAATAAAAATAAAAAATTTAGGATTTTAATCCAAAGCTTTAATACTAACTTATAATATCTCAAATTTTACAGCTTGAAAACTTCAATTAAGTGGAAATTCAAGATAAATAAATGAGTGTTACATCTAACATAGAAGGGCGGTACACATAATACCTAAACTATGCCAGCTGTAAAGCTAAGAAGTAACTTATTTCCCTGAGATCATGTGGTAACTACACATAATTTAAGGAGTATGATTTACTTTTTACCCTTGCACTCAATATAATTTAGGTATTATCTATACCTCTAATGTGTTGAATGTTGTGATAACACCCATATATTAAGCTTCCACTTAAATGAATTTTTCAAGTTAAAAATTTTGGGGTGTTACTAAAAAAATTGATTTTCATTTGTAGGATACTCAAAGTTGGATCTTACTTCACTTCAATTCCTATAAAATGAAAAAGATTTTGATTTCAAGTGCAACACACTAACTTTGCAAGACCAAAAAGGGGAATTACACATCAAGGTCTAAGAGACAACACTACCATTGGTTGGAACTATTTTATTCTCCTCATATTATCCAAAAAAAAAATTACAATTACACTTGAAAAAATTAGAAAAATTCCTAAATAATTGTAATATATGAATTGAGTACATAATCACAAGGTAAAATTAACAACTTTATGAAACTAAAGAAGTATACATTTTCATTTATATGAATTTTTTTATGATATTCCTCTTCAATTGTTTTCTAAATATTATATAGATTCATTTTTGGGTTATTAGCATCATGAAATCTTACTAGCGAAATATCTATTCTACTATCTAAATATCTATTCTGTAGAAAAGGTGATCTTCTACATCATTTTTACACTAATTTTCAAATGGTACTCCTTTCACACATCCATGTCATGTTTAAGTAATTTCTCAATATCAAATAATGACATATTTCACTCTTAAATATTCAATTCATATGTTGAAAAATAGTATTTCAAATCATGTATTACATCTCTTTGAAGCACATAACACATTTTGAATCAAAATTATGTTGATAAAATATGGCTATTTTCAAACATAAATAATGGAAATTATTATAGTAAATTCAAATTTATTGACACAAATTTGGGAGTTGAATCAATTAAAAAGAAATATCAAGGGAGCAAACTACATCTAGTTATTGTGGGAAAAATATGTAATACCTCATTTTTCAAAAAACCTAATTTAATTAGAATTTAAATTATTTATAAATGAAGTATATTATTTTAAATCATTTATTACATCATTTATAAAAATACAAACCTTAGTTGCATTTTTGGTATATTTCATTCACACATTCTTATAATTCATTATGATTTTGAGTCCCATGAGACTTCTAATCTACTTTTGACCATCCAAATTCTCTTTAATCATTCCAATTCTAATATATTTATATTCATTGGTTTTAATTTTTGATCCTCTTATAAAATTTTTAAAATTTTAAATGGAGACTTTGACGAAAGAACACTATTTATCATCCTTTTTTCCCTTATTCGTATTTTAAACCCTAAAACTAGTGTTAAGCAATGTAAAATTTACCAAAATTAGAAATACTTATATTTTGGTATATTTAAGCTAAATATGAAATAAACATGAGTTTGAACTATTTTAAAATTTTTTGGATAAATTCTATAATTTTAGGTATAACTTATCACTAAAACTCAACTTTTTTTACACAAAACTTATTATAAATATCCCAAATCTACTCCTAACCTTCTAAAATATCTATAATAAAGTTATAATATATATAATTTATTTCATTTTTAAATAATTTTTGAATAGAATATTTATATATTGAAATTTACTATTACATTAATAATATAGCTTGATTAACATATTTTGAATTTAATCTTAGTGTATAATAGACTTTTCTTTCCATTCTTATATTTATATATGAATTTTCCCCAACGTTTCCCTCTATTTAGTGTTTGATGTATTTAATTCTGTAAGTTAGCATAAATATATTTGAAACATGTTTTATGGCTTTTTTTTATGCTAAATTGTTTTTTGATTATAGCTTTTGAAAGATTTGAATTTTGTAGATTGCATAAATTTGAAAAAAATACACCACTAATCTATAAAATAGCTACGACAGATGTTGTATTTTAGTTTTTTATAGTTTATTAGTGACAAAACTAATTAATACTATATTGGTATTTTACTTGAATCTGCATATATATTAAAATACTAGCTAGTACTAGTAATGAAATCTAAGCTTTTTTTATTTTATTAGAAGTTGGAGATACAACACATGTTCTAGGGTACCATAAAATTTTATTTAAAAAATGAATATTACATTTGATAACATATTAACCATATATGTTGAGACAAAATTTTATCTAGTATGGATATTATACTAAATTTTATATTAAAGATTGATATTTACACAATTTTTATTTTTTTTCATTAGAATAAATCCAACTTGTTATAGTTTTTATATGTTCTTCTGTGTTCTTAGTGAGATTACTTGTTGGGGTTCTTTTGTCTTAGATTTATTACTTGGTTGAGTATGTTTCCCTTGATAAATGATAGAGTGGTCATAATAATAGGATTCTAATGATGTATTAAGATGGTAATATGTAGATTATTCTCTTGAACATTCCATCTATATTAAAAGAAAAATAATATGGGCTCTACTTAAGTTAATTAAATAAAAAATGTAGACTAACTCTTGATCCAACTAGATGAACTTGGATAAACTTATTGCTTGTCAACCCTTGTCTTCCATGGTTTATAGGGGTCATTTTGCATTTTCTCATTTTCATTGTTATTTATTATGGACTAAATACTTAATCATAAATTATGAGGAAATAGTTTACTACTATCTTGATTATGTAGTGCTGGTTCTGTCAAGTATGTTCCATTATACTATACAATGCTAAATTTTAAACTTGGATAGTTGCGGGATAATGTTGATTGTAGTCTAATATGACTATATATGAATAATTATCAAAACTAACAAGAAAATTGAACCAATTGACAATTCAATCAAAAGATAAAAAAAATAAGGAAAAAAATCAGAGATCTTTATTTGTATAATTGTTTAATTACAAGAGGATTGAATAAATCACTCAACAAATCACACAATTAGTAATTCTCTAAAACAAAGAGAAAAAAATAGAGGAGAAGAAGACTCACATGCTTGACTTGACAGCTATAGTTTTATCACAACTCTTTTTATATCATATAAAATCCTATATGGAAAAATAGAGTGTTTCATAGAAGACCAAAAAAACACAGTTTATGTTTAGGAAACACGAGTCTCCTGAGTTATTTTCTCTACTCACGACATTTGCCCAAAAATCAACGTAAAACATTCTATGGAGAAACATGGTCAATGTTTATAAACACGAGGCCCCCTTGTTTGCCATAAAATATACATGCTAAGTTATACACTTCTCTAGTAACCTACATGAACTAAATTCATGTTATGTCATTCATCTAATACCCAATCAAAGCTCACTTGGATCTTAGAGTATTTTGATTCTAAACTCCTATAATCCTATGAGCATGGTGGACTCTATATCTGCAACTGTAATGCCATGTCATAGGTCTTTGTATCTATACTGATAATGGATGTAATTTATAATCATCTCATTTTTTTAGGGTTTGAAGGTTAGTTTTTATTTTTATTTTTTTAAGATGAAACTTCTTTAATCTATAGGTGAATCCTTTTCTTGTCTCTTTTTCTTTCATTATGTTAGCGTTTTTAGAACTTTTATGTAACTTATTAAGTTATTTTAATGGATTTTGGTGTAATATTTTGGAATATTTATATTCTAGTTTAAGTTTTACTTATAGACAACTAGATGGAAAAACATGTCGTAATAAAGCTTATTTACATGATTATTTTGTTTATCAACCATTGGATGATGATGATGTGAACGTATGGTAGCTAAATGTCTCAAGTTCTTATTTACATTTAAATGGACGTGTTGGTTATTTATTGTTTTATTTGTTAATTGTTATATTTTAATAGGTATTAAGAATAAAAATGAGATATATTAAGTATTGAGCCAAATGAGCTCTAAATGAGCCACACATGATAAATGAATTGAAAATGTTAAATGAGCATAATAAAATATAAATGATCCCTTAATGAACAAGTTGAGAAAGCTCATTTGATTTCAACTTGTTTCATATAAATGAGTTAAGCTGAGTAGCTCGCAAGCCATACATGATTCGAATCCAAACATCCATTATAAGGCTTGATTCGAGCTTGATCGTAGATTAACTTACCCTATTTTTAGACAATTCATGTTTGAATTTGGTGTTTTTTGACTCATCTTGACTCATTTACTATTCTAAATGTGCATATCCACTATTAGTCCTTGAGACTAAGATAGTGGTTCTATTTATTAGCTAGTGGCATTATTCGGTTGACTGCATGTCTAGAATTTTTATGTTTGAAGGTGATAATGGTAATTCATGTCATATAAGAAGGAAGGATGTTAGGGAGAATAAAATTTTATGATATATCCCATGGCTAAATGTTTTTAAAAAAAAGATGGGTTAGAAAAATGGGGTATTACACGTAACTTCAATCTAAATCAATGGCTTATTGTGATAAAATTTCTAGTAAAATTATATAGTTTATTAATTTCAGCCATAAACAACTGAATTTTTACCTAACAACAAACTTATATATTTGACCTAATTTTATCAATTTTTACCTAATATAACCTAAGAATAAGTTTGATATGACTAGCAAAAAGGCTAGTTGAAAAAATACTAGAACCTTATTTGAGAAGTTATGTCAACATCATTGTAAAAACAAATTAACTAAGAAAAGCTTTATTGTGATACAAACCCATGTGCATTGGGTAAAGAAGATCTAGATTGAATGATACCTAATAACTGAAGGGTTTTTAAGTATGCACTGGTGGTGTAACATAAGCAAATAGAAGTAAAAAATTAAGAATGATAGATGAAAATGAGAAGAACATTATCATATAGTGTTAGATAACAAAATATTTTTGATAAATATAAGATTGGAATATTGGCTTACATGGTCATGCTCAACCTCATATATTTGAGGGGGCTCTTTTTAAGTCAGTTTTTCTTCATGGTGTATCTTTTAAATCCAATTTCTATATTTGTTGATTATAGGATCACTTTAGCCTATATAAAGTGTCTTTTATACATGATTAGAATATAATTAAAAGAAATAATTCTTGTATCTAGATCTATTAGTGATATTTGGAAAGGGCTTGATTAAGAGCCGTGAGTTATTGTTCAAGTAATGAGTTAAGAATGGAATTCTTGGATTTTCCTAAGAGAAATCATTATTAGGGGTAGGGAGTTCTTATGTGAGTATATTTTCAAGAGATTTTTCTTAATTATCCTTGTTATGGAAAACTCTAGGTGATTGTTCTTGAAAAATAATAGTAATAAAAATTCAAGCTTTATAATTCATGCTTCCTTATTTCTATACTTTTTATAGTTCTTATTTATCATTAGCTATGTATGTATGTATGTATGAATATATGTATGTATGTATGTATGTATGTATGCATATATGTATGTATGTATGTATTCCTATATGTATTTGTGTATGGATGTATGTGTCTATGAATATATGCACGTATGTACATATGTATATATATGTGTATGCATGTACATACATACGTAAGTATGTATATAGTGAGAAACACCCTTATGGTGAAAATAGAGAACTATCTTATTATGCTATTTATAGAGTTTTCTCCACCCATTAGAGGTATCATTTTCCACTCACTAAAGGTAGCTTCTTCACTTAAAACATAACCATACTATATTTACAAAATATCATTACCTTTTTAATACCTCCAAACTTTCTTAACCCTAATTTTTAAATGATTAACTTCTAAATCAATCCTTAACCTCCTAACATTGAGAAATCCTCTTAGTTTTAACTAAAATTGACTTATCTTACCATTAAACCCTTTAAACCCTTAGTTTTGATTTTCATTAACTTGTGGTAGGCAAACTCACATCCTTTAGTTGAGTAGTATGCAAATAGAGGCAATATTCTTTTTAGGGGTCTGGTAGTCGAACTATTCTTGCCTTTGGTTGACTGTCCATTAGGTGATTTGTTCTAACTTGATTATTTTAATCAATTTTAACTCCAAGTTTATTTCTATACCCAAATATATATATATTTGGACTCCTAAATTCATTCCACACTCCTCCCTAATTCTTTATAATATTAGGGAATCATTTGATATTTTTTTCCTACATATTGGACATTATGCCTTCTTTAAGTTATTTTTAATTAGGGTTTATCCTTCTTTGGTTAGGGTTGATCATGAAACCTATACCCCCATATTTGATTGAATTTTTCATTTATCATGCAATGAAAATCTTGATCATAATCTTATCTTAAACTTTCTACCAACTCATTTACAGTATATCACACATTCTAATTGCACTCTATTACCCTTTTAGCTTACAATAAATCCCAAAATAAAACTCTCCCCTCTCTCCCCTCTTGGTTGACAACCCCTTAGTGGAGATAGGCCATTTAAATTATCATTTTAACACTTACTATTTCATTCTTCAACCTTTACTCCCACTTCTCTCCTCTTACATTCCTCTTTGCTCTTAAGTTCTTTCTCATTCGAAGTTTACCAAACCGCTTCCTCTTCTCCTCTTTTTTTTCTCTCTCTTTAATTATAAAATCTTGAATCTTAGAACATGGGTGCTTGAACTTAATAAAAATTTAAGTAAGGTTTTTATATTAGTAGAGTTATTCATCCTTGTTTAAGCCGTTGCAATTTAAGACAAAGGTTTTTATTTTTTTCCCTCAATTTAAATCATTTTTTATTCTTTTTCCTTGTTATATTTCTTTACTTCTAATCTTATCATTTTTTTAGATAATAGAAGTGTGGGTAGATGTCCTTAGGATTAATTTGTGCTTTAGAGATCGATACTAGCTAGGCAATGCCCTACAATTCTCTAGATTAGGATTTTGTGCTATATGTTGTATTTATTTCAATTACCATGATAACATTATTTATATTATAAAAACATGATTTATATTTTACAAGATTTTTTTTCATATGTTATATGTGATTTTATGTATTATTTGTTAAAAGTGAAAAAATCTAATGTTAGGCTCTGCTAGGCATTTTTTCTAATTTGAGCATGATAATTATCCAATGTTACTTTAATAATTGTTTTTAGGCGTTTTTATCATGTGCTTAAGCATTATAGTGATTAGCAAGTTGTGGATTAGATTTTTAAGAAGCTTTTGTCCTTATGAGGGTTTGGCCCTAAGGCATTTGATGGGTTTAATATGTGTTAAGTGATGCAGGAGAAAATATTCAAGAATTAGCATTTATTATTATGGAACCTATTATCTTATATTTAGAGAGGACCCCTTATAAATTTGAAGGTAAACATATGACTACATTGCTAGTTATGGACGAAACTTGTAAAATAAGTCACTAGTGATAGAGGCGCATGCATGGCATGCAAGGAGGGAAAAATGTGTTAAATGGAAGGATTGGACATAGTATCTGCATGAGGAGACTTTAATCAACAATTTGGAT
Source organism: Tamarix austromongolica (assembly GCA_039764185.1). Lineage (NCBI taxonomy): Eukaryota > Viridiplantae > Streptophyta > Magnoliopsida > Caryophyllales > Tamaricaceae > Tamarix > Tamarix austromongolica. The sequence continues at coordinate 69,729,673 of CM077815.1, read as the reverse complement.
GTGTAATATTGAGTATTATCATGTTGATATTAGTTAAAAAGGTAGGAAAGTTGAATCAGATTATCTTATTCTATTTATGAGAGTGTTTAGAGTAGGGACCAAGCTAATGTTTTTTGCGTAAATTCTTATCAGATATTTAGGAGGATTATTTTGTAATATTAAGGAGGTCAATTGGTTATAAAAACCATAGGAGTACACAACACAAAGGAGACAAAAATTGATGAAGTTGCAAGCTTTTGCTTAATTGAATTCTATGTGAGCTCTTCTCAATTTTAATCAATTCTATGTGAGTGATTATTATTGAAATCTTTAATTGAAATACCCTAAAAATCCTAATTTTTGAAATTATGTTAAAATAGGGATTTATTAAGGGAAAAGGGGAAATTTAAGGCAAAATCAAGAGAAAAATAATAAAGAATTTAATTAGGAAAAATTTGGGTGTTTTGCTAATTAAAATGGAATTTAGGAAAAATTATCCAAAATATCCCAAACTAATATAAAAATGGAATTTAATTATTATTTTACTAAATATTATTATTTTAAATATTTAAAAATACTAAAATATTCTAAATACTCCAACCAACCTATTTTTTCATTTTATTTCTCCTTTTTTCCTTTTTCCCTTTCTGTTTCCTTTTTTTTCCCTTTTATCCTTTATCCTTTTTCTTTTTTCCCCTTCTTCCCCTGGATTGGGCCAACCCTTCTACCTCGGTGGCCCAACACCTTCCCCTTCTTCCTTTCTCATGGCCCAACCCGAATCCTTTTTTTTTCTCCTTGCCCACTCAACCACCGGATCCTCTTTCTTTTTCTTCTTTTCTTTTCGCTAGACCGGCCGGCCAACCCACCTAAACATCTTCTTCCTCCCCCTCCTCCCACGTAAGACCTACAACTCTATCACCACCGTCCCCTTTATCTTCCGTTGTACCATCAGCCTACACCACACCCTCTATCCTCATCCTTTTCCTTTCCTTTTCCGACCCCAACTAGCCCCACACCTCCTCCCACACATGCCCCCTCCATTTCCTTTTCTTCTTCCCCAACCAAACCTACAACTACCATTTGTAGGCGTGCTGCCATACTTTCCCTTTTTCCTCTTCCCCCTTTATCTTATCCACCCACCATTGTCCTATAAATATCTCCTACCTGACCTCAATTCACCTTCTTTTCCTACCTAAAAAAATCAAACTCCATTGTGTCGCTGCAACTTCAGACATCGCCACTTCTAATATATCTAATACATATATTTCTTCACAATGACCATCCCTTATATATGTTTCCTCATCAACACTCTGATTGTTATCATCATTCAAGATTAAGTTGCTTATATAATTATGACACACTCTTTCTCCCAATTAACATCATTTTTATCATCACATTTATTGACATTTATTTTCTTCATATATAGTACCACAAACCATCTTTTATTAGCAGGATCAATGACAAAAGAAAATAAAACTTGTGTTGCTTGTAATGAAAAGATGAATGCATCTTGTTTATGACTTGCCCTATTAAGATATATTAATGTGAACCCATCTTCTATCTAAACCCATGATTATTATGAATCCATATGCTAAAAAAAAGGTCTTTAAACATAACATAATCTAATTCTCATATCTATTCAATTATGCCATAATAATTTATATCTACATAGGTTAGATTCTTGTCATTTTGTGCTAGCAATATGTATTGCCCCATCCACTAAAGTCACCCTATTATTCTACATTATACTATTCTCATTTTTTTTTGTTTGTATAAATGCATAACTACTAAAGTATAGCTGGTTTATGAGAAAACTTCATAGCAGGGCTTTTGAGACAACCAATGCAATGTTTCAAAAATTGAAGTTGGATAATTTCTTATGAGTGGAATGATGGAACCCCTTAGCCAATCTATGAAGGAAAAATTATATTTATCTACTATCCATTTCTCAATCTTTGAAGGATTTTAAATCCTCAAAGAGGACATATGCTCTTTAATATATAGTTGAGCATCATCACTATTATGTTATACGTAGAGATTTACTTTACAGAATATTTTAGGGTTCAAATGCCCAAATATTTTGCCTCTAATGTCCTATCCTTTGATTTTCCTTACATGTTGAGACTTAAGAATATCTAAAGCTTTAGTATTTGATAAGTAATCTCTAAAAAATTCAATTATCACTTCTACTAGGTAATTCTCAACAATGCTTCCTTCTAACCAGTGGCAATTCTTACATGTTGAGACTTAAGAATACCTAAATATTTAGCATTTGACAAGTAATTTGTGAAAAATTCAATTATCACTTCTACTAGGTAATTTTCAATAATGCTTCCTTCTAACCAATGGCAGTTCATTACATAACATTTTATTAACTTCATTAAATGTCAAAGGGGTACATTCAATACCCATAACCAAATACTAACATTTTCACCTCATAAACTATTTAATCCTAATGCCTTTTCCTTTAATTTTTCCTTACATGTTGAGACTTAATAATGCCCAATGCTTTAGCATTTGGCAAGTAATTTGTGAAAATTCAATTATCACTTCTACTATGTAGTTCTCAACAATGCTTCCTTCTAACTAGTGGCAATTCTGTACATAACATGTTATCAACTTCATAAATTGTCAAAGGGATACATTCAATGCCTATGACCAAATACTAACATTTTCACCTCATAAACCAAGTAAACTACTAGATATACCAAATTCATATAATGAGAGTGGAAAGTACATTTCAAGCTAGCACTAAGTCATCATATCCTTCTTTGAGAGGAATCTAAACTATTAGGATGTACGATGTTGGAGTCGAGTGCAATAAAAACCAACAAAGCCCAGTGATAGCAATTTGAGCATGCTTTGATAAATTCCATATGGCTATAGGCAACAAATGTTGCATTAAAATATGTCAATAATGAGACTTTATGTTAATTATTTTAAACTCTTTCATCGAAATGAACATTCTGATATTTGAAGAATACCCTTCTAGAACCTTTACACTTTCAAAGAATTCATAAAATATGTTTTTCTCTTTTCTAGGAAGATTATGACAATATAGTGGTAAATATGTTCTTCTCCCATTATATCATAGTCCTAATTCATGTTTAATTCCCATGTCTTCCATATTTATTGAAGTATTAATGCCATCTTTAGTATTTTGTGGAACATTAAGTAATGTACCAATAAAGTTATCATATATATTTTTCTTAATATGCATCACACCGAAGGCATGTCACATGTGTGGAGATTACTAATAAAGAAGGTTAAAGAATATGGACATCATATTCAGCTGAACTAATTAAGGCTCATCTTTATTCTTCATCCCAAAATTCACCTTCAAATGTTTCATCTTCAAATATGCTTGTTGACACATCAACTAGATTGGTAAATGCTCTTCTTCTAGGAAGCCATTGAAAGCTTCCCTTAACATATAATAATAGTGATTTTCAATAAAAATATATGATGATTAAGAAAAATTGTCCATTGGACATACATTAGATGAACAAATGAAGTATTTTCCTTACAAATCATTCATGTATAATGGCCTTTAGCTCTATAACCTTACAAGTTTCCACATGCTGGAAAGTTATTTATTATACAGAATAACATTTCTCTCAAAGTAAAATTCTCTTCCTGATATGCATCAAATACTTCAATGCCCGTGTCCCACAAGAACTTAAAATCATTAATCAAAGGTTCCAAATAAACATCAATATCATTCCCTGGTTAGTTTAACCCTAAAATGAGTAAAGAAAAAGTTATATACTTGTATTTTATATAGAGCCATGTATATAACCAAAATCATTGGCCATATACTATACGTACCTTTTTGCGGATTCATTGCATCCACATAAAGTATAATACTCATGTCTCCTACTTCTTTAAAAAATTTAGGGATCAAGCCATCAAATGTCAATAATTGTGGAGAGTCATATGAATTTTTAAGAAGAATCCCATCTATCTTCTCATCAACATGCCATTTCAAGTTCTTGTTATCTTGGACATCATTAAATATCAATCAGAATCTTAGTATTATAGGAAAATACCATAACACCTTAGTTAGCACCTCATTCTTCTTGTATTGTGGTGCTTTATATTCAAGATATTTTTTCTCATAACTCGTGCCCATAGATGAAAGGATCTTCTTTGTTGCATAGGTAAGATTGAAAAGAAAATTATCATCAAGAAGTATATCTTTCACAAGTGTTAATAGTTCCATGAAGCTCTTATCACCCCATCTGTTAAATGTTTTTAATTTATACAACCTCAAAGTAGTAGATAATTTAGTAAAACTCTAACAATCACTATACGAAGGTTTCTTTGAGTCACTCAATAACTACTTTTCCCTCTACCTTCCTCATTATCATATTTAAACTATGTCTCACGATGTCATATCCAACAAGGGTAACTTGAATTAATTTCATACAAAAACAAATGATCTCTTAAATGATTACATTGACATAGTGAATATAAGCATAGTTCAAATAAAGAAATACAATTCTACAAGAGTCCTAAGCATGTTCTACTATAAACTTGACTAAAAAATACCACTCCTTTGTCATATTTTCTAGATATATGATTTGCAAACACCCGTTTAATCCATAGTTTTATAATCTATATGTATCTCATAAAAATTAATTATTACAAATTAGTTCATTTCTAAAAAAATAATTCACAAATCATTCATGCTTAAAAAGAATTTTTATTTTTATAATATACCATACTATTCAATTTCTATATATACAAACCATCCCAACACATTTTCAAAATTATAGCAATACAAAAATTGCTCATGATTAGAAATATTACATACCCACATATATCATAACTTTATACAAGGGTCTAAATTAAAAAAGATATACATACTATAGGGTTAAAACAAGACCCACAAATTAAGAAGAACCCTAAGGAAATAACAAAGTATGATAAAATCCAAACACAAATATAAGAACAACCCTTAATCATCCTATATAATCCACCATGAGTGTTGTTAAGCCCAACTAGAAACTTTCACTGTTAGAGTCCACTTGTCTTGATATGGTATATACTCCCTCACACCATTAATGGAGAGGCTAGTGATGGATGATCTATGTTAAACAAGGTGGATACTTGATGATAAGTTATGACAAAACTTCTACTCATCATCTTTCACCATCAGCTCTCTAAACATTTGATCATTATTAGGGATGGCAATTTTCCCCGTGTGTTCAGGACCCCATCGGGGATTCCCCGTTCGGGTTTGGGTTTGGGGAGAGAATTCGGGGATCGGGTTTGGGGATTCTTAACGGGGATTTTTTGGGGGCATTATAAATTTTTTGGGGATTCCCCAAATTTTTTATATATATATATTTTTATATAATTATATATATAATATATATATAATTTTTTTATAGAATATAAATTAAAAATATAATATAAAAAAATAGTTTGAGGATCTGGGATCGGGTATAAAGTCGGGTTTCAGGAATCGGGTCAGGTTTTAAGAACAAGGAATAAATGGGGGATTGGGTCGGGTATGGGGATTTGATCCCCGCGGGGATCGGGTCGGGTTCGAGGATTATTTTCCTTATCAGGTTTGGGGATCAAGATGGGGTCCCCAACCCGCCCCGTTGCCATCCCTAATCATTATCCTCCATAAACATATCACCTTCAACAAATCTTGGGTGTGAAACATTGGTATGGTGGAAAAACCATTTCAAATAACTAGCTATCACCCCTAACCATGGCTCCATTTGATCCATGGTAAGCATCAAGTGATATGATATGAAATATGATGAATCAAAGTACGAGCCAACATTAAATAAGTGGTCATACTCATCATATAACCATAAAACATGACTCCAAAGATTCGTATAAGGTGTAATGCATAAATATGGTGGATGTATATAGGTAATAAGTAATCATGACATCTTACTACCTAAAAAAGAGAACAACCACTAAATCATATCATCAAGGTAGTTGTCTAACTCTTTGAAATTTTAAAATATGTAAATTCTATATCTAAATTAATCGCAAATATATTATATCACATCTTAACCAATTATGTGAAGCTAACAACATAACCATATAAGATACGAGTTAGAAGCACATAACTATTTTTTAGTTTCTCAATGTTGTACATGGATCCCTCTAAAAAGGTTGCTTAACCTTAGTGACCTATTACCAATCCTCTTCTTATTAGTAAATTTTTGGCACATTTCTAAGTTCTTATATATATATGTACATTATAATAAAGCAAACTATCCTTAATAACTTTCACACTAATAATAAAAAATAAGTAAATAAATAAAAAAGTTCTTATAGCATTTTACTATAGTATAATATCTAACTATGAGAGTAAGTTTGATTGGATTAATTTATTCACCTTTATCTCTTACTTTTATCAACATTATAAGCTAGCGTACTAATTTTATTTGACTGCATTATAATTATCTCCCTATGAGAGTAGGTTACTGCTTTTGCCATTTTTTTTGTTCTTTCCTTGATAATAAGCAATAAGTTTGAGGAATATGACTAAGATTACTTATGTGTCTAAATTATTAGTCAAATAATTACAATCATATACCAGAAGTAAGTGTATTTTGTTTTATACTTAGCTAAATATATTTATTAACAACAATCTTTTATAATTTAGTGTCTATATTTCATATTATTGAACAAGTTAAAATGAGGCACACATCGCATAAAACTTGGTGCTAATATTCTCTAAAATTAACTAAACTAATATGCATATATTTTTCCAACAATATTTTTCAAAAAAAAATTATACCAACATGCTTGCATATATTTATAGTTTTTTTATAATGCAAAGTCATCAGACCATAAAGAAGAAGATATTCAACATGCCAAAAATCATAGCAAGGAATAATAATATCGTAATAAGATTACTATATCCTTCCCTGGCGATCTGAGGTGATCGTCCTCTCCTCCCTGGCGAAACCCCTAGTTTCTCCATGCAGGCTCTGTCATGGCTTTAGTGAAGGGTAACCGTGGCCGTCCTCAAAAAATTTTTCGTTGGGATTCTATGTCACTGATTAATTCAACCAACCTCGAAATCTGTGAATCTTTAGGGGAAATTTTGAAACTTCAAGAACAAAAAAGGGCCCATCGATTGCCATTGATTCTTGGTGATTTCATGCCTTCCGATCTTGTTACTAGATCCCCTATTGATGTTGGGCACAATATTTACTCTAATTCTGAATCTCCTCGTGGTTCTAATCACTAGTCTGCCCCAATTTCGGTTGATCCTGTACCATTGGTAAACTCTAATTTGGGGGGTTATATGGATTCTCTCTTGACCGACCCTTCATCTCCCCAAGCTCGACATAAACCAATCTCTACCTCATCTGATTGGATAAAAGTTATGACTGCTAATACCAAACCAATTCCTTTGCAATTTTGCCCTCAGCCGGCTGCTAATGAACCTGTTGAAATTAACCATGAAGATATTGTTAATGAAATTGACTATTGGAAGAATACTTTAGTTGGTTTTGTAATTTGGGGAAATACAAATACTCAATCCCTTCAATCATTTGCTGATAAGGTGTGGAACCATGTCTCTAAGCCTCAAATTCTTCATCATAAAAGAGGTGGTTTTACTTTAGGTTTCAACATAGTGAAGATAGAGATTCAATCATGTAGGAAGGTCCCTGGACTATTGGGAATAAGGCTTTGATTTTAAAAAAATGGCAACCTGGCCTAAATCTGGATACTCAAGACTCTAGCATTGTCCTTGTTTGGGTTCTTTTCCCTGAGCTAGAACCTTGCTTTTGGTTTATGAACGCCCTTAGTAAGATTGCAAGAAAAATTGGTAACCCTGTCTCCATTGATAAATACACTGCTTGTAAGGAAAAAAATTTCCTTTGCTCATGTCCTTATTGAGGTGGATGTCACCAAATATTTGCTTGAGACAATTTCCCTTAAGACCCCCTTTAATGGTATCATCCAGCAACAGGTTGAATATGAATGGATTCCATTTTTTTGTGATCATTGTAGAAGACTTGGCCATAAAACAGCTGATTGCAAGAAAAGGAAATTTTGGGTTGTTAAAAATGATAAATCAAATCCCATGGCTCAAGCCTCCCAACCCGTTGTGATTCCAATTGACCCTGCCCAAATAGAATCTGCTCTTCAGGCTCCTTCCCCAGATAAGGTTCCTTCAGTTGTGATACCAAATGATTCTTCTTATAGTAATAAACCTGATCACCCCAAGAAAGATTGGCAAGTGGTTAAAAAGAGATCACCTAAGGCTAATATAACCTCATCCCAGGGAACTACCATTAGTGAAAAAAGTTTAACATTTTGCACACCACTGCTCTCCCATGGGATGATGATACAAAAGATCCTAATGTAAATGAGGTGGATAAGCTACTCTCTGAATGCATGGTGACTCCCTCAACTAAACGCGCCCTCCTCAATGAATATAGCCTCTTGGAATGTAAGGGGCTATAATAAAGCCCAAAGACAAATGGAAATAATTTCCTTCATCAAGCAGAATAAAATTGATATCCTTAGCATTCTTGAAACTAGAGTCAAAGCTAATAATAGTGACAGAATTATAAAGAAAAGGTTCAATAAGTTGAGTTTTGCAAACAATTATGATTGTCACCCCAATGGTAGAATCTGGGTGTTATGGGACAATTTAAGAGTTGAGGTCTCTATCCTTCACAAGTCTGACAAGCTGGTCCATTGTCGTGTAAAAGGTGACTCCCTCACTTGCCTGCTTACCTTCATCTATGGGAAAAATACAGGAAATGAAAGAAGTTCCTTGTGGGCTTAGCTTCACCATCCGAGTCAAGGCATCTCCTATCCTTGGCTATGTTTAGGTGACTTCAACATAGTTCTTGCAGAGTCTGAAAGAATTAAATATGTCCCTGCTTCTTCTCCTGACATGAATGATTTCCAGAGATGCCTTTCCCTTACTAAGTTAAGTTATTTGCCCTTTTTTGGCTATCTCTACACTTGAACCAACAATCAAGATGGTTCTAATAGGATTTGGGCTAAGCTGGACAAAATACTTGCCAACCATCACTGGTTCCTAGACAATACAAGTTGTTATGTTGAATTTCTCCCTTCTGGAGTCTCTGACCACTCTCCAGCCATCATCAACATTCATGATAATGACAGCCATGGCCATCAATCTCAGCCTTTCAAATACTTAAACTACTAGGGTGAGGATCCGTCATTCATGGACCTTGTAAAAAATGTCTAGGACAGAACCATCCATGGTTCCAAAATAAAGATAGTTTTTGAAAAGCTCAAAATGTTGAAGCCTCTACTTAAGAAGCTCCACCATCATAATTACAGCAACATCACCGAAAAAACCCAACTAGACCTTCAGGAACTCATCTCTCCCCAAAAGTTGCTGCATGCCAATCCCCTTCATAGTTCCCTTCAAGCTATTGAAAATCACCTAAATGCTAAATACAACACCCTTAAAAACGCTGAAATTAGCAGTCTCTTCTAAAGATCTAAAATCAAGTTCCTTGCTGAAAATGATGAAAATACTAGATATTTCCATGCCAAGATTGCTAAAAAAAGAGCCAGAAATAAGATTTCTTCCATCTATGACATCCATGGTGACAAAAAAACATCTTCCCATGACATAGCTACTTCCAAATTAGTCCAACTTTGTACCTTTCCGGCATAAACCGTATATCTCAGAGAGGTCATATTTCTTTGGGTTGGTAGTAATGGAATGGTTTCATTATCTAAAATAAAGAAAATTTCTCACCAAAAGATCAATCCGATAATACCACTCACTGGTAAATAGTGCAATACTTATTCATGAATCTTCGCTATTTGAATATGGAACATCATAACAATGAATAGGAATGAAATGACTATAGTTCCTATATAAACTACTGGGAAGATCATAGCGAAAAAGTCGAGACCTAACAAAAGAAGTAAACCTGAAGTGTTGCATTCCTGGACTACTACAAAAATCTACTTGGCACCCTTGGACCTGCAATCCCTGAAACTATCCCTCCGCTCCATGGCACCTTCCTTTCTCATGAAGATCAGCTTCCTTTGATTACTCATATTTGCCCCCTAGAAATTAAGGAGGCCCTCTTTAGCATGAAAGATCATACAAGCCCTAGTCAAGATGGTTTCACTGCTAGACTTTTCAAGAAAACTTGGCCTATTATTCGTAATTCCACTTGTGAGGCAATCCTTGACTACTTTAATAATTGAACCATGTCTAACCAATTAAATGCTACCCTGTTGGTTCTTATTCCTAAAGGAAACTCCCCCTATTCTATCATTGATTACAGACCCATATCTTGCTGCTCCATCCTTTATAAAATCATTACCAAGATCCTCACAAATAGGCTCCTCCCTGTCATGGATAAACTTATCAGCAAGGAGCAGGGTGCCTTCATGAAAGGGAGATCATTACCTAAAAATGTGCTGCTAGCTCATGAGCTAATTAAACATTATGATAGGAAAAATGCCTCCCCTAGAGTTGTGATTAAAGTTGACATCAGAAAAGCTTTTGATTCCCTGAATTGGAAATTTCTTGAGAACATTCTCAACCATTTTGGTTTCCCTGCTCTCTTCATAAAATGGATCATGGGATGTGTTTCTTCCCCCAAATATTCCATCTGTTTTAATGGAAATTCCCATGGCTTCTTTGAGGGTAAAAGAGTTTTAAGGCAAGGAGACCTTATCTTTCCATACCTCTTCATCCTTGCTATAGAGTACTTATCAAAAATGCTGAAAAATCTTGGCCCTAACACTGAATATCAAAAGCACCCTAAATGTGCTAGGCAAGACATCACTCACCTACTATTTGCTGATGGCCTTCTTCTTTTCTCTAAGGGTAGCTTAAAATCTGTATTGACCCTCAAAGATTGCCTCTAGAACTTTGCCCTCCTCTCTGGTCTTGAAGCAAACCCTACAAAAACAACTATCTTTTTTGGTGGTACTGCTTCCCTTGCCAAAAAAGATATCCTGCAGGCTACAAACTTCAAAGAAGACAAGCTTCTCTTCAGGTATCTTAGTCTCCCTCTCCATGGAAGCAAGCTAAACACTCCTATGTATACTATCCTTATTGAAAAATTTAAGAAAATGCTTCAGCATTGGACCACCTGCTTCCTCTCCTATGCTGGGAGAAAAGAACTCATAAACATTGTGCTGTAAGGGATCTCAACATTCTGGCTCTCTGCCTTTCGTCTTCCTAAAACTGTTCTGAATGAGATTAATAAGCTATGTAGAAATTTCTTTTGGGGGTACACTAAAGGAAGAAACAAGATGGTCTTTGTTAGCTGGGATAAAATTTGTAGTAGCAAAAAATGTGGTGAATTGGACATTAAGGAAGCTCTCATTTGGAACAAATCCCTCACCCTCAAATGGATTTAGAGGCTGGAAAACAGACACTCTTCCCTTTGGACTGACTGGGTTCACCACTACTATCTAAAAGAGAAGGATATATGGAATATTCCAAAAAAACATGCTAATTCTTAGGGTTGGAAACAGATTCTAAATGTAAGAACTTAGCTCATCAATAAGGCTAGGGCCATTGCTTCTGCAAAGCTATTACTCCAAAAGTGTACAATTGGTGGTAAACTAAAAGCTAATTTAGTTTATAATTGGATCAAGGATAACCATCAGGGCACTTATTATGCAAAATCTATCTGGGATAAGAGTGTCATCCCCAAGCACCAAATCATATCCTGGTTAGCCTATCAAAGGAGCCTCCCAACCATTGATAATTTGTCATCCAGAGGCATATCCATCACTAATAGATGTGAGCTTTGCAAATGCAAGGATGAATCCCACACACATCTTTTCTTTGAATGCTTATTTTCTACTGAAATATGGCAATGCATTCTAAAATTGATGGGGATTACCAGAAAGGTAGATGTTTAAATAAAGAACTCAGATGGATGCAAAAATATAACAGGGGGAAGCATTGGAGAAAGAAATGGCTTAGAGCCTCCATTTGTGCTATTGTTTATGATATATGGTCTTAAAGAAACCTCAGAATCTTCTCCAAAAAATCCTGGTACGTCTCTCAAATTGTCCACTCAATCTAATTCAAACCCTCCTACAGACTTCTCACCTCTTGTCCAAAGGATCAAAACAGCCTGTATCAAGCATTATTGAATTAGCTTGGATTTACTACCTTATAATCTCTAGCTTAAATTTTTCTTCCTTGTCTTGTTTTGGGGTGTGTCCTCATGCCTTATCATGATATGTAAATTTTTATTCCTTCCCCAATGTGGATGAATAACAAGTATCAACTAAATTTCTCCAAAAAATAAAAAAATCATAGCAATAAGAATTCATATATTGATAATGAAATAACAAGGGAATAACAAGTACCAACTGGTTTTCCGATCGAACTAAGAGAGAAAATGGTTAACGTGAGAGGAGCGATGGTAGAGCAAGAGATGAAAGTGGTATCAAAGCTAGAGGCACAAAACAGTGTAAAATCAAGAGAAGAAAGATGGCAATGGAGCAAAAGAGAGTAGGAGGAGGAGAAGGATGAGTGACAAAATACGACAGAGTAGCGGTGAGTGTGTTATTGTGTTTTGTATTGATTTGAGAGCCTCTAAAAGGACAATGAGGGTTGTCGACCAGCAGCATTAAGAAATGTCCACTACTAGAGCAATAGCAAAAAGTTAGAGTGAGAGCAAGAGAGAGTATGAAAGTTTTGAAATGAAATGAACCGAGAAAAGAGGAGAGAAATAATGGGATCCTTTAATTTGTTTTAATTGAAGTTTTGGTAACCGTTTACAAATCATAGCTAGAGTTTAGATAATAACAATTTTTATTATCCATGTGAAATTTTTTTTACATTTTAATAACAATTTTGGTATAGATATATTATTTAAACCTTCTTCACATTCTTACACATATATTTTCATGCGATTATCAACAATGTCGAGCAAGCTGTCATTTATTTATTGATATTAAATGATTATTCCTTAGTAGTGCATGTTTATCATAAATACTCACGAGTTGGCTAGGCTCATCTTATTTATAAATGACCCAAGACTGAGCACACCCTAGCTTGGCCCAGCTCAATTGGCTTGATGCACCATGTTCAGCATTAGTCCCCTAAGATGGATGATGAATGTGTGCAATATTTTTCTTTTGATTCAGCTTAAAAAAATTTCAATGACTCCTAAAGAATGAAAAATAGTAAATAATTTAATAACATGAATATAATAGTTTCATATGAAAATGAACTCAAATAAAAATCATCTTCTACCTTATATAAGAAATATGTCTTGTATCAATAAAGGGATGATTGTGCTCAACTTCAAATTTAGATACCATCCAACTTTGAGAACTTTTCTCAAGCTTAAACTTAATATAAGTCTTACAAACACATTTTGTCAAAACTTTTGGCTTCTTCTCTTCTTTTTTTTTTGCTAAATCCCATCCACTTTTGTGAGTGATGAACTTCTCTACTACACACAAACTTAAATGAAGATATGTGTTCGTCCTCTCTATTCTTCGTTGATCCTTTTATGAGTACTCAAAAACTATTTATCTATGCACACATTATATAAAAATCATGACACACATCTAATGAGGAGAAAGATAACTTATCTAAATCATCCTTAGCAAAATCCTTTAACATTTTACTGATTTTATCCCAAGCTTGTTCATAAAAAATGCTCTATTATTCTTTCATCCTTTACACTTTCAAATACTATCATCACCATAAGCATTAGAATTGCTTGATATGTATTGTAATATTGATAAATTCAAAGAGAGAGATATATAATAGTATGGAAAATAAGAGAGAATAAAACTTCTTATTCTCATTTATATATATGGATTCCACCTATATACAATTGACCATATCATATATATATATATATATATATATATATATACTTATTGTAACACTCTCATTTTTCACTACGGAAAAAATTGATTTTAAAACACTGTGAAAGCAAAAAATACCAAGCACAACTACAAAAAATGGGATGTTACCGCCACATTTAATATATGATAAACATATATCACCCATCCCATATTAGATACAAGGCTAAGAAAACAAACCAACTAAATCAAATCATGAAATAGAGTGCACAAAACATATATTATGGAAATATTGATCTTAAATGTTTACAAACGGGGACACGTCGAGTCCCCAAAACATAAAAAATTCCTCATAATATAATTTGTTGAAGGTATCAAATACAATGGAGATAAAATGATAATAGGGAAAGGCCCCAAACCCTAATCCATTGAGGAACTATAAAACAATTTCAGGTGTCCACGCTCTTTATCCCTAAGCCTGACATAAGGTAGGCCATTACCGACCATCCTTGAAAAATGTGCACATGGTCATCAATACACTATGTATTAAATAAGCCAAGTTAGCTCCCTAAAGGGGGTTATAGGCATACAAGGTCATGACATACTAGGAAAATCATGCTTAAACCATATAATTAGATATACATGCTCTATCATGGTTATATAATGCATCAAGATTTCATAGCATGCAAATGCTTAGATAACTCATAACTCATCATGCTTAGCAATACAACATAGATATTATGGATATTAACGTATGATTAATAACAAGTTATTCCACAATTCACTAGGCTTTTCTACTATCCACTTACAAGAGTATCCCATTAGATCCATTTTCCAAGTTTACATAACCCAATAAATTAATTATTTACAAGATATTATTCCTTTTTCGAGCAACGGTCTAATTACCACCCCATGGACTCATATACCATAGAAGCCTATCTAAAATAGAGGAAAAAAGGTGTAACACCCCCAAAATTTATTGTTTGTTATGGAAAATCATGCACTAAAATTGGGGGGGTGCTACCACTGTGATCAGTACAAGATTGACCCCTGGCCAATCTCATACTAACTACAAGGCTAAATGTTCAAAAATGATTAACACGAATGATTAAAGACCATAACTAATCAACATTAATTAATAAAACTATAGTATACAAATGTCAAGGTTATTACGGAACTGAAATAAGTTACAAAATAACACCAGCTAAAGTGAAATAAAAATGGTAAAAATAATAAAAATAAATAAGTTTACAGAACACCCTCTCGGACCCCATGTCAGGTACATTAGATTGTCACTCTACCCCACCCAAGGTATCATATGCATTAAAATCAGTAGGGTATCATCTCCTACCTTCACAGACTTAGAAGGAGTCACTGCTCGTGAGAATGAGTAACACCCATAATTAGGGGTGATCAGTACACTATGTATTGAGTAAGTTAACATATAGCTAAGACTGGGCATAACTTATGAAAGGTAGAGAATGTAAGCAGTAAGTCAATCAGATTAATCACTATTATTATAATTTAAGCCATTAATTCTGTCTTTACACATCTCTCAAATTATATCCATGTAAGTATAGGTGTAACACTCCAAAATTCACTACTTTTTTTAAAAGCGGAAGTAATTAAAATACTTAATTTAAAACCCATGAATTCTAGGGATGTTACTGCCACACTTAGTACCAAACCAGTTCTCTTCGACCATTTCAGTACCAAGTGCTAAGGCTAAAAGATTAATATAAAACTTAAACCAAGATTTCATAAGATGAATGAAAGAGATAATAACTTAGAAATCAGAGTACGAAATCAAAATTTCTCAAAGGGAATAATCTTACAATTTATAAAAGGTTTAATTGAAACATTTAACACAAGTTAATAAATTAAAAAGAATAAATGCAAATCAAAAGAAATAACATAACGAAATGAAATCACATGAAGAAATTTACGACCACGACACTCTCAAACTTTGAGCCAAAACATGCTCAACGCTCAGCTCCAACTAATGTCTTTCCCACCTGCACAAAGTCACAGGGGCATACTACTCCTAGTAATGAGTAGCACCTATAAAAAGGGTGATCAGTACGCTACGTAATAGGTAAGGTAATTGAGCACTAAGGCCAACACGTAAGCACACAATCTATGTAGAATAATAACAAAGAATAATCACCAACACAATAACATAAAGGCAAATAAATTATCAGGTGAAAATGCCAAGATCCAATATAGTTCAGATTAATTACTTCATAAATCCCTTATCAAAATATTTTCACACCATGCTCTTTATCAAGTCCATATGATTACAGGAACCCCACTATTTTAGCCAGTGGGTTGGTCGCAATGGTACATGCCCTGCCACTATTTTAGCCAGTGGATCGGTCGCGATCGTAACATACCCTGCCACTATTATATGCTAGTGGATCGGTCTAACCCCTTCTTGTACGGTATTCCATTATAAGTAATTAGTGTCTTTCCCATGTCTTAGCAACTGTAAGGTTTGATTTTGTTGAGCTCGGGATCCCCCACTATTATAGATGGTGGATCGGTCGCGAGGGAAACATTCCCTGCCACTATTATGCCGGTGGATCGGTCTGGGCCCATCTCAACATCTTCCACTTTACGTAATTAATATTTTAAGTATATTATTCAAAAGCTTTGACCATGGACATGCACGAATTATTCTCTTTATACTTCACACATCACAAATCATAAAATTCCACCATTATAATTACACTTTAATCACCAAATACACATGATAATACAAAAATTCTAAACAACCACAAGAAACTCTAATTGTCCACACAAACCCTAGTTCAGTCTCCTACGGACCCTTATATAATTTCCACATACTATTTCTCCTCCAAAATGTTCAGACACCCAAATAACACTTACATTACCTTCCTTATACCCCAAATCAACCTTTCATATATAAATTTCACTCCCATGCAAACTTTACACATCCCATGCAACCTCTCAAACTTTTCATACAAACCCTAAATCCTATGCAATCATTGACTCCCATGAAAAACCCTAACTCTACCATGCAAACCTTAATACCACCATACCACCATGCAACCATTAATACCATCATGAAAACCCTAATACCACCATACAAAACCTAATACCACTATACAACCATTAACTCTACCATGCAAATCCTTATACCACCATGCAAACCTTAATGCCACCATGCAGCCATTAATACCACCATGCAAACCCTAATACCACCATGAAAATCCTAGATTCTGTCATACAAAACCCTAAATTCAATCCACATAAAACCGAAGATCCATCTATACCAAACCCTAGATTCAAACCATATAAAACCCAAAGATTCGTCTACATAATACAATTGATTAGATTCTCCCATTCATAAGCACAAATTAGATTCTCCCATACAAGACCATAAGATAGATTCTTCCACATAAAACCATAAATTAGAATCTCCCATATAACCATAAATTAGAATCTCCCATATAACATCATAAATTACATTTTCCCATACAACATCATAATTTAGATTCTCCCATATAACATTATAAGTTAGATTCTCCCACATAACACCATAAATTAATTTCTCTCACACAAAACCATGCAAAACCATAAATTAGATCCTCCCACAAGAAACAATAAATTAGATTCTCCCATAAAACATCATAAATTACAGTCTCCCATACAACATCATAAATTAGATTATCCCATATAAAACCACAAATTATATTCTCCCACAAAAACCATAAATTAGATTCTCCTTCACAAACCCATAAATTTCCCATTTTATTCCTCCACTCACGGATCATTAAAACACTTAGGTCAACTTGCATCCCTTGGTCAACTTCTTTCTCCCATTCTCTTTTTTCATCCTTCCCCGATGCAACCATCTCGAAGTCCTCACTTGCATGTCTTACAGGGTCACAAACAAATCACCACATATACATAATACACATGCCATGCAAATACATGAAAACATACTTCAACTCTACATTATACCATATACGACATAAATAATAACGATAAACATATGATACATAGCATGCGAAGCACATAATGCATATAAGTACACAAAAGGCCTTAGCACCCTTTACCTAAAACGACACCGGTCTTGGAGCACGCTCCTACGCCTCCTTAAGGCTTTGACTGGTCTCACCTATTATGAGGGAAAAACTAGAATTAGACTCCCTTCTATTAAAAATACTATTAATCACTAACTTAATATAAGGCTAGGATTTTGATAGAATATTAAAATATTAATAGAAAAAATACCAAAAATAATATCAATATTAATATTAACAAGGATAATAAAAAGAGTAACAATAATAATAAAAAGGAAATTAATCAAAACATAGTGAAATAAGGGCTTCAACCCCTTTACTAAAATAATACTAATATTAATAATATTAGTAAAATAAATAACCTACTTTAGTTATAATAATAGTGATGAAATAATAAGAATAATAATGATAAAAACCATAATAATATTGTGATAATAATAATCATTATAATAGTAATAATAATAGTAAGGATAATATTTGAAGATAAAAAGAAGTAGGGTTTCCACCCTACATTAAGTAATAATAACTTAATAAATAATAATAATAATAACACTAGTAAGAATAAATACTACTAATAATAAAAATACTAATACCCTAATAATAATAAGACATGATATTTATAATACTACTACAAAAATTTAAAATAAGAACTATAGGGTTTCAGCCCTATATAAAATAATAATATATACTAACACTTGAAAAGAATAATAATAATAATAATAATAATAATAATAATAATAGTAATAATAATAATAATAATACTAAAAGAATAATAATAATAATTTCAAAATAGTAAATAATAATAATAATAACATATTAGTATTAATAATAAATATAATAAAAATAACAATAATAATAATAATAATAATAAAATCGAATTAAAATATAATAGGGCTTCGACCCTCAACAGAATAATAATAAAAACATTAATATTAATAATACTAATAATACATATTAAAAATGGAAATAATAACAACAATAATAATAATAGTATTTATATTATAATAAATGAAATAAATTAATTTAAGGCTTGTAAAAATAGGGAAAAGGGTTGAGAGGGTCTAGGGTTCAACCTTAGGCAAGAGGGGATAGGTGGCACCGAAGGTGGTGCACGGCGGCGGTGGCGATGGCCGAAAAAAGAGAAGAAAAAGGGGAAAGTTTAATGTTGGGAAAAAGATAGGGATAATGGAGGTGGAAGTTGGGCTGTTTAAGAATGCCTAGAGGGAGAGGAGCAGAATGGAGGTGGCGGCGCACGGTGGTGGTGGTGGCCAAATGGAGACGAAGGAGAGAAAGAGAGGAGGAGAGGGAGGAAGAGGAAGAGAAGGATAGGGGAAGGTAGAGGGTGGTCTGCAGAATAATTTGAGAGGTAAAAGAAGTGGTGGAAGCGGCGGAGGAGGTGGCTAATGGTGGTTCAAAGGGTGCTATGGCAGAAAATGGTTTGGTTGAGGAGAGAACTTTGGATAGCCAGGGTGGCTTGTGCAGGAAGAATCGAGGGAGGAGGAAGGCACAATAAGTTAGGGGGCGGTGCAAGGAGTGCGCGGGTGGCCATAATGGGCAGCGGTGTTGGCCGGAGGCAGTAGAAATGTCGTCTAAAGGAGCAGCGGCGGCAATGTTGGGGAATTCTGGGTAAGCGACCAAAAAACTCAATACAAGGCTCAATCTGGGGTATTTATAGACTGAAGGAGAAGTTAGGGTCGAAGGGAAAGTTGGGAGTGGTAGGAAGAAGTGGGCACCGGCCAACGAGGACAGTCGGCGCACTCCCGGTCGTGGTCTGCAAGTGGTTAGGGGAAAGGGAGATCGTGCGAGGAATGAGGGAGTGGATTGGTTCAAAATGGTTGACGAGTCAAGGGGAAGAGAGAGGAAGGAAAACCACCGGTCAAAAGGGGCATAACCGGCGGCGAAATTTTTGGAGGTGGCGGCGGAGGTTGCAGGTGCTTGACCGGGACGGTGCGAAGAAAAAAGGAGGAAGAAAGGGCTAGACTGGCGGTACAGGGAAGAAAGAAAAGAAAGAAAAAGGAAGGGAACTGGGCGGTTCGGCGTGGGGGCTAAGGTACTTAAATCGAACGACACATTGTGATGGTTAAAACAATTAAAATGCAGCGCTGGGATGGAAAGGAGAAGGGGGATGGTTGCGCGGGCTTGGCCGGCCAAAGGAAAGGAGAAGAAAGATTGGGCCGCGCGTAGGTAGGCCCAATCGGGGGAAAAGCAGAGGAAAAAGAAAAAGGAAGAAAATGAAGAAAAAGAAAGAAAAAAGGAAGAAAAAAGGAAAAAGGAAAAAGGAAAAGAGAAAAATAATTTACTGGGGTATTTATATTAATTAAAATATTTGGGATATTTAAAAATAATAATATTTAAATAAAATGATATTTAAATCCCTTTTTAGGCTAAATTAGGATTTTTAAAATATTTACCATAAATTCCATTTTAGTTAGCAAATCACTCTAATTTTCTTTAATTAAATTATTTAGAAAATTAATATTGATTTGAAACTATTTTCTCCTTCTTATTTTAAATAAAATAATTTATTTAATAAATTTCTAAATTAAAATCTTTAATTAACTAAAATGCCAAAACTTTTCTAGTAAAAAAAATTATTATTTCCTTCTTAAATAGCCCTAATTAATTCCCTTTTATTTTAATAAAAATAATTTATTTAATTAATTTTCAAAATAAAAACTCACTTAAATTTAATTATTAAAATTAGAAATTTTAAGGGGATTTCAATAGGAACCCTACTATTGTAGCTAGTGGATCAGAAATATAAATCTAGGGTAGAACGCATTCCAGGACAAAATGCTCTTGGCCACTATTCTCACTGGTTGAATGGTCTGGCCCCGACTCACATAGAATTCTACTATAAGTGATTAGTGTCTCCCCCATGATTTTTTACCATTTAAGGTTTATTTTATTGAGCTAGGGATCCCCAACTTTTATAGCCAGTGGATCGGAATACATCTCTAAGGTAGAAAGCACCTGGCAACTATTATTCGCATATGGATTGATCTCCAGGTAAAAAATGCTCTTGGCCACTATTATCACAAGTAGATTAGTCTAAGCCCGACTCGATAATCTTCTACTTTAAATGGTTAGTATTTTATTCATGTATTATACAATAAGTAACCCCCTCAACTAGACATGCATGCCCCCAATGGACTTCCCGAATCATTATCACTCTTCCACTCAAGGCTTCCCAAATAATCCTATCCCATAACCTGGGACCTCTACACTCCCAAAAAATCCATGACCCCTTTTAACCTTCCACCATACTTTCCCTAAAGCCCAAAACCCCTACACATGTAGGCCATGGCCCACTTTGCAATTTCTCCACCTAGGCTTACCATCACTCGCTAAGGTTTCCCCTTGAAACCCTAATCTAGCCTATGTGGCTCTAGCCTCTCCTTTTCTTATACAACCCATACTCCCCCTTAATTCCAACACCATCACTCCACTGAAACCACTTCAGACATTGCAATCCGACTCCCTAACTTTCCCATATGATACTGAACCCTAGTTGGTCACCTCGAAACCCTAATACACCTCTTCTCTTTTCCCCTTTCCCTCTATACACAAACTCCACCCTCCTTTCCACTTGAATCACACCCTTTATGTGACAACCTCCTACTTAAAACCCAAAATCCAACCAACCTCTTCAAGCCCTCTCATAATAACCTTATACTTAGGGTTTTCCCTTAAAAACCAAGTTAGGCTCCATGCACGCTTCCACCAACCTATGTACCATCTTTTCCCCAAACTCCCACATAAGCTTTGCCCCCACTCAAAGACTAAAGACCCAATGCAAGCCTGAAGCTCCCCATGGGAGATTTTACCCTAACCCTTCATTTTATTACTTTATTTCTTTATTTTCTCATCCATATTTCATAATACACATAGGTCTTTCACCGCTTCTCCTTACTCACTCCACTCTCTTTCTTTCTTCTAGTTTCCCCCACAACCACTCAAACCTACATATGGCCTCTAAGCATGTATGTCATACCATAACAACCATTCATAAGAATATGTCATACATAATAAGTTATATCACCTATATTACACATAATATAAATCATACACAATAAATCTTAGCTCCTTGCAAGCCAAGCTGCACTAAATACATATTTAGTTCATATTCACATATAAGTTTACAACACATACCATTACACCCATAAACACATAACTCATAACAAACCCAAAGCCTTAACTATATCCTTACCTGATAGGACACCAGACTCAATGTAATACCCCAAAATTCACTACTTTTTTTAAAGCAGAAGAATTTAAATTAAAACCTGTGAATTCTGGGGATGTTACTGCCACACTTAGTACTAGACCGATTCTCTCCGACTGTTCCAGTACCAAGTGCGAAGGATAAGAAAAGATTGATATTAAACTCAAACCAATAGTTCATAAAGAACTAGAAAGAATCATACATCAAAAATTAGAGTACGCGTAAAGAATTATAATTCATATCCAAAAGAAAATTAGCTTACAACTGATAAAAGATTTATTTGAAATACTCAATATAATCTAATAAATCAAAAAGGATAAATTTGATACAAAAGAAATAACAAAAGGAAATAGAATCACATAAAGACTGAATATGGCCACAACTCTCTTAGACTTAGAGCCAAAACACAAGGTCAACACTCAACCCCGACTGATGTCTCGCCCACCTGCTCAAATTCAAAAGGGCCTACTACTCGTAGAAATTAGCAGCACCCATGAAAAAGGTGTTCAGTATGATACATACCGAGTAAGGTAATCGAGCACTAAGGCTGATAGACAAATCACATATATCATGCAGAATAATAATAGAGCATAAGACCATCATGATAACATAAATGCATGTGACCATCTAGGTAAAGGTATAAAGGCCCGTTCATAATCCAACTTAATTACTTAATTAAACTCTAATTAGAAATCGATTCACATCATGCTTTTTATTAAATCTATATGAGTACGGGAGCCTCCCACTATTATAATCGGTGAGTCGATCACACATAGAGCATCTTGCCCTAACCACTATTATAACTAGTGGATTGATCACACATACGGTAAAAACCCTAACTACTATTATAATTGGTGGATCAGTTACACATAGGGTAAAACCCTAACCACTATTCCTAACTGGTGGATTGGTTCGGCTCCTGATCGAATGGTTGTACACTGTAAGTAATTAGTATCTTTTAAGTGCCTTAGCAAAACTCCGATTTGTATTTATTGAGCTCAGGATCCCCCACTATTATAACCGGTGGGTCGGTCACATATAGAGCATCATGCCGTAACCACTATCATAACCGGTGGATCGAGCATATATAGGGTAAAAACCCAAACCACTATTCCTAACCGGTGGATCGGCTGGACCCATCTCAATATTTTCCACTTTTAGTGATTAATGTCTTAAGTATCTTATTCAGAAGCTTTCACCCTAGACATGCATGAATCATTCCCTTTACACTTCACACATCACAAATCATAGATTCCATATTCATCATCATATTTTATTTACCAAGTACAAACGTGCTACCATTAAACCCTAGTTAGCCATATCCAAACCTTAGTTAACCACAACCAACCATAGTTAACCACTCCAAACCCTAGTTAATCACAACAACCCATAATTAGCCACTCCAAACCCTAGCTCAATCTCCTACGTACCCACATAATGCCCCAAGTACTATTTTCCATCCAAAGTGTTTAACCACCCAAACAATGCTTACATTACTGTCCTCACATCCCAAACCAACGTTCCATACATAAATTTCACTCCCATGTAGACTTTAAACATCCCATGCAACCTTTCAAACTTTTCATGCAAACCCTAAAACTCCAGCGTGAAACCTTAGATTCAACCATGCAAACCTTAGATCCATCCATATAATCCCTAAATACTTTCATACAAAACCTGAGATTTCTTCATACAAAACCCTAATCTCAATCCACACACAACCCAAGGTTTCTCCATACAAACCCTAAATTCAATCCATACAGACCAAAGATTCATCCTTACCAAACCCTAAATTTCATCCATACAAAACTAAAGATTCATCCATACGAAACCCTAAATTCAATCCATACAAAACCCAAGATTCATCCTTATCAAACCCTAAATTCAAACCATATAAAACCAAAGATTCATCATTACCGAACCCTAAATTCAAACCATATAAAACGAAAGATTCATCCATACAAAACCCTACAATAGATCCTCCCATACAAAACAGTAAATTAGATTCTCCCATATAACATCATAAATTACATTCTCCCATTCAATATCATAAATTAGATTCTCCCATATAATATCATAAATTCGATTCTCCCACATAACACCATAAATTAGATTCTCCCATACAAACCATAAATTAGGTTCTCCCATATAACATCATAAATTAGATTCTCTCATACAAAATCATAAATTAGATTCTTCCATACAAAACCATAAATTAGATTCTCCTATACAAAACCTTAAATTAGATTCTCTCACACGAAACCCTAAATTTCCCATTTTATTCTTCCATTCATGAATCATTAAAATACTTAAGTCAACTTACATCCCTTGGTCAACTTCTTTCCCCGTCCTCATTTTCCATCCTTTCCCCTGCACAAACCATATTAACATCCTCACATGTATGTCTTATAAGATCACAACATATATCATCACATACCATAATATTTCATCGCATAATACACATGCCATTTAACAACACATGAACACACCTCAACTCCACGCCATACAACATATAAAATCAATATAATGATAAACATAGGATGCATAAAATACAAAACATATAATGCACATCAACACACAATAGGCCTTAATAACACCCTTACCTAAAATGACACCGGTCTTGGAGCATGCTCCTACGCCTCCTTAGAATTGTGATAAAATAATAACATATTAATAAAAATAACATTAATTAATTTATAACTTTGCTAAAGGTATAAGAAATAATAGAACTATTATAAAAGTTGATAATATAAGGTTGAAGATTTTATCCTAATAAAAATAATGATAATAATACTAAAATAATAATAGCAAAGATACTAAAAATAATAATAATGATAATAATAATAATAATAATAATAATAATAATAATAATAATAATAATAATAATAATAAGGACATTATTCAAAACAAAGTGAAATAAGGGCTTTGGCCCTTTTACCAAAATAATACTAATAATAATAATAGTAACTTTAATAATAAAATTTAGTAATAATAATGATAATGAAATAGTAATAATAATAATGATAAAACCATAATAATATTGCAAAAATGATAATAATCATAATGGTAAAAATAGTAAGGATAATATTTGAAGATAAAATGAAGAAGGGTTTCTATCCCATATTGAATAATAATAAACTTATTAAATAATAATAATAATAATAATAACACTAATAATAATAATAAATGCTAATGATAAAAATAATGATAATATTAATAATAATAAGACTTGATATTTATAATGCTACTACTATAATTCAAAATAGGCACAATAGGATTTCAACCCTATAGAGAATAATAATATTAACATTGAAAATAATAATAATAATAATAATAATAATAATAATAATAATAATCGCATATCAATAGCAAAACTAATAGTAAAGTAGTTGTAATATTAATAATAGAATAATAATAATAATAGTAATTTGAAATAGTAGTAATAATAATAATTATAATAATAAACACATATTAATATTAATAAAAAAGATAATAGCAACAATAAAAATAATAATAATAAAATCAAAATAAAAAATATAATAGGGCTTCATCCCTCAATAGAAATAATAATAAAAACATTAATAATAATAATAATAATAATAATAATAAATTCAAATAAATGAAATAAAATAAATTAAGGCTTCAATAAATAGGATAAAGGGTTGAAAGGGTCTAGGGTTCAACCTTAGTCTGGTGGTGATAGGCGGCACCGGCGGTGGTATACGACGGTGGTGGTGGTGGCCGGAAAAAGGAAAGAAAAGGAGAAAATTTGGATGCTAGGAAAAGGATAGAGAGAATGGAGGTGGGAGATGGGTTGTTTAGAGTTTCCCAGAAGGAAAGGAACAGAATGGAGGTGGTAGCGAAGCGAAAGGTGGCGACACACGGTGGCGGCGGTGGTGGCCGAATAGGGAATAAGAAGAGAAAGAGAGGAGGACAGGGAGTGAGAGGAAAAGAAAGGTAGGGGAAGGTAGAAGAGGGTATGTAGAACATAATCGGAGGTGAAAGAAAAGGCAGTAGCTACGGAAGAGGTGGCTAATGGTGGTTCAAAGGGCAACGAAGGTTGAAGAGAGGGTTGTTCGGGAGGGCTACTTCGCACAACTAGGGTGGCTTGTGCAGGAAGAATCAAAGGGGATGGGTGGTCTATTTGTTATAAGGCGGTGCATGAAGTACTCAGGTGGCCAAAACCGGCATCATAGTTGGCCTGAGGTGGCAGAAACGGTGTCTGAAGTGGTAGCGGTAGCAAGGTCAGGAAATTCTGGGTAAGAATCAAAAGCTTGATACAAGGCAGCTTAAGGTGGGTATTTATAAGCTTAAGGAGGGTATAAGGCCAAATGGGATATAGGGGAATCGGGGTAGGTCAATTAGGGCTTACCTATGGCATCATTTTGGCAGGCAAAATTCAACAGAGCAGGGGTGGTTGTGCAGAAAAAGAAGGGAATTACGCGAGAATAAGGGAGATTTGGTTGGGTGAAAAGGTCAACAGTTCAACAGGGAAGAGAGAGGAGTGAAACGGTCAGTCAATGGGGTGTTTTCGGTAACAAAAATCCAAGGCTGGGGTGGTAGGGTTATAAGCATCGGCGTCTTCAGGGGGGAGAAGGAGGAAGAAGATGAAAGAAAGGTGGGGGCGGACTGGTGGTTTAGGGAGAAAAGAAAAAGAAGGAAAGGGAACTGGGTGGTCAGGCACGATCATTAAAACAGGGGAATAAAATGCAGTATCCAGGGGGAAAAGAAGCAAAACGCAGTGCGGTGAGGGAGAAGGAAGGAGGAGGTCGCGTGGGCTAGGCTGTGCCGAAGGAAAGGAAGGAGGGAGGGGGATGATGTGTTTTATCAAAGTGGCTGGAAGGTTGGATTGAAGATTAATGGTAGAATATCTCACCCACAAAATGATGCAAAAGAAACGAAGGATTAAGAAGGATTATAGGTGAAGAAATCAAGTGACAAAGGTAATGGTTCTTGGGAGATTTGAATTGGTCTTCAAATGTGTTGAGTTTGAGTGTTGATGGAGGAAAGCAATATCCCAGAATTTCCTTGCTCAATCTCAACTCAAATGAGAGAGATAGACTTCAGCTAGCTATGCTAAAAGTTTGATTAAAATTTTGATTCATTCTGCTATCAAATCATGCGTAGAAGTGAGGTATATATAGGTAAGTTCCAGCTTGAGGTTTCGAAGCCCTCCAGCTGGTTCTTAGCATTAATTCAGCCCATTAATCATGATTGAATTAAGCCCATATAACCTTAATCCTAAGCATAATATCATTGGTTAAATGATACTAAGGATTAACATTTCAAGGCTATACAATTAACTATGATACATACATGAAATTATATCAAACCCTAACTTACATAAAATACACTTAGGGTTAGGGTTTACAACACGTTAATACAACTAATGAATATCATCACCATATCTTCTTGTTGTAAAGTATCATCCCATGTATTCCATAGTCTTGCATGCTTTGAACAATTTTACAGATTAAAGTGTATTAATGTAATCCCCCAAAAATTTCAAAAACCTATATTTTAATAAATAACTTTATTTGAAATAAAATTAGCTTGTAAAATTATTTATTTTAATTATTTTATGGATTTTGGATTATGTAAATTTGGATAAGAGTATTTAATAAATTAAAAATAAATATTTTTCTATTTATCATATTATTTTATTTAAATAACTTTTTAAACTAGTATTTTACTATAATTATTCTTTTTAAGCCCATATATTTAATTATATATAATTTAATTATTAAATAAACTTATTATCAAAAATATTACATCCTATTATTTTATAAATTTAATTATTCGTAATCTTTCCATTTTTCCCCAATTTCCTTTTCCTACCTTTTCTTTTCTTTCTCCTTTCCTCTATTTCCTTTTTTTTCCTCTTCCTGGCTTTGGGTCGCCAAACTGCCCAGCCTACTTTCCCCACCCCCTCCTTGCGCACTGGGCCACAAGCCCGATTCTCCTTCCCTCTCTTCCTCGCACGCCCGCCCAGCACAGCCCAACTGCCTTCCTTTATTTTTTTCCTGGACCGACCGGCTCTCTTCTTTCCTGCGCCGGTCCAGCCACTCGCCCAGCCCTCTTCTCCTCTCTTCCTCTACCTCTGCCCGACCTGCTCCCATCGCCATGCCAGCCATGCAACTACGGCCGCCTGCCATCACCACCTACCTCCCTCTCCCTCTCTCTCTTCCCCTGTCATTTTCCTTCCCTTTTCAGGCCAAACCGGCTCTTGGACCACACCCCGCGTGACCCTCTCCCTTTCCTTCTTTTTCCCCGTCTTTCCCCTGCCACCCGACCAACCCTGCAACCTGCAGCACAAAATTGCTGGCCAGCCCTGCCTCCTCTCTTCTCCCTTTTCTTTTTCTCCACCTCTCCAGCCCTTCATTCCCCTCATTTTCAAGCCTTCTCCTTTCCCCGAAATCCCTCTTCTCTCCTTCCTTCCCCCTCCATTTCTTCCCCGGTTTTTTATCACCGCCACCCACCGCCGCTTCCAACCGCCGAAACCGACCCCTGCGCCGCCTCCTGCCACCACCTACTACCACCCTGCACCACCACGCCGCCCCTCGAGCCCTACACTTCCTCCCTTCTCCACCCCTTTTCTTTTTCTCCCCATTTTTCCCCTTACCACCGAGCCACCTGCAACCGCCATTTCCGCCACCGTCCGGCCACCTCTGCAGCCACCCAACCCACCGTTCGACACCCTACAACCCCCTCTACCACCGCCATGCCTTAGTGGGTCAAAAACAACCCTTTAACCCCTCCATTTTTCCCTCTCCTTTTCCTTCCTTCACAACCCTTCCCCTCGACCCTTCTCGGCAGCCAACTTCGCCGTCTTTCCGCCGCCGTCTCCACCGCCCTATGCCGCCGTGAAACCACCCTTAGCCTCCACCTACACCCCCTCTTCACTTCTTCACCATTCCCTTGCCTTGAAACCTCCCCCATCCACCTTCTTTTCTAGCCTAAAGACCCTAACCCGAACATAATAAAATTTTCTCCCTTCACCCTCTTTGAGCCCTTTTCTCCCCATGGTTTTGCATGAGACTCACGCTGCTCATGCAGTGTGAGCTCCCCCTTATTTTGAAACTCATTTGGTTAAATTTTGAGGTATATACATATTTAATTAAAGTGTGTTATTATTAAATAAATTTTTTTTATAAAGTTTTATCCTTTAATTTCTTACTTCTAACCTAATAATGTTTAATATTATTTTTAGGTGTTGAGTTGCTAATAAAGCCTAAATCTTTAACCGGGGTACCGGTAAGATTTGATATTTTGCGGGATTAAGGTAACCGTTAATCCTCCCTTAAATACATAGAAAAACGTATGCTAGCACATTAGGGATTTAGTATGATTTTATGCATGTTTTGTGTGCCTAGCATGATATATATAAATGGTTGTTTATATTGATTGAAAGAAAAAGGAAAAGTATGATAGCCTTTGTTCTATGTGTAGGTATGATAATTAAGGAAGAGGTTGATTATTGATGGAAATATTAAATGCTTGTTTATGATGTATTATGTTGCTAATGCATGAGTAATATTATTGTCTAAGGGTATTTTAGTAATTATGCTTATGAGGTATGTGACCTAATGTATGTAGTTGCTAATGAGTATTATGTTGAATAATGACATGTGGGTGGACTTAGATGATAAGAATGAAGTACTAATATCATTATTTTATGCAGTGTTAGTAAATTCATAAAAATAGTGAATAAAGGGGTTGAGTGGAAATTTTATAAGTGAAAAGGGTATTTTGGTAATTTTGTAAGCAAAAAGGGTATTTTGGTAATTTCAAAAGAAAGGGGTGGAATGATAATTTATAAGTAAAAGGATAAAATTTTGAAGTTGTGAGAAAGAAGGGTATTAGGGTAATTTTGAAGGAAAAGGGCAATATGGTAATTTGACAAGTAAAAAGGGGTAAAGAGGTAATTTTGGAGTCAAGGGCGTAATATAGTAATTTTATAAGTAAGTGGTAAGAATGGTGATCTTGGAAGTAGGGGTAAAATAGTAATTTTGGATGAAGGAGGGCATTATATTAATTTTGAAAGTAAAGAGGGCAAAGTAGTAATTTCATAAGTAAATGGAAATATGGTAATGGTATAAGTGAATGGCAAAATGGTAATTTATAAGTAAGGGGTAATATGGTAATTTTGGAAAGGAAGGGCAAAATGGTAATTTTGGATGTAAAAGGGTAAAATAGTAATTTGTAAGGAAAAAGGAGTGTTATGGTAATTTTACAAGTAAAAGGGTATAGTGGTAATTTTTATAAATAAAAGGATATTATGGTAATTTGAAAGTAAGGGGTAGAAGAGTAATTTTGTAAATAAAAAGATATTATGGTAAACCCGGTAGTAAGGGGTAACTTGGTAATAATGATAACGACAAAGGATAAATTAATAATTAAAGTATGATTAAAAAGGGGTAATAGGACAACTATGATAATAGAGCAGGGTAATTTGGTAAATTAACCAATTAAAGGGCATTATGGTAATTTTAATAATAGAGAAGGATAATATAGTAATTATAAATATGGAGAAGGGTAAGTTAATAATTATGATCGTGAAGAAGGGTAAATTAATATTTGTAATTATGAAGAAGGGTAATCTAGGATTTATAATAATTAAAAAGGGCAAATGGCAATTAAAATAATTGAGAGGGGTAAAATGGTAATTATGATAAGGGAGAAGGATAATTTGGTAACTTATCCAACTAAAGGGGAAATTTGGTAATTTAGCTGATAAAAGGGTAAAGTGATAATTGTTTAACCAACTAAAGGGGGCAAAATAGTAATCATGATAATGAAGGAGGGTAATTTAGTAATTTATCCAACTCAAGGGCAATTTAGTAATTATAGCAAAGGAGAAGGGTGATTTGGTAATCTAACCAACCAAATGGGAAATATGATAAGTGTAGCAATTATGAGGGGTGAAGGGTAATCCAAAAAGTGTAGGAGATAATTTGGTAACCTAAATTGGATAAGGGTTAATTTGGTAATTATGTAACCTAAGGGGTAATATAGCAAATTGTCAAGTAAGGAAGGAATACTTAGCAATTATATAAGTAAAGGGAAAATGAATAATTTGTACCTAAAATGTCTTTGGGATCGTGGACCTTTATAATATGATTAAATAATGCTGATTAGCCAAGTAAGAGAATTTGATAATTAGTATGGCCTTAATGGTTTCTCTATGATATCTTGGATAATCATCTGAATAAGAAACGATTAATGATATCGGAACGATTGAAAGTGAATAAGTATCCGATTTTTGTTCTTTTCATGATCACTTTAATTAAGACACTATTACTTAAAGTGAAAGACCTTAAGATCGGGAATTGTGACTCCTTAGGGGTCGCTACCCTAAGGACGTGGTTTAATCCACGATTATTCTGGTATTTGCTGGTGTACCTTTGTGCCCCATCCAGGCCCTATATCTTACTCTTTCTAGCTCTACGGACCTAGTTAGGGGGTATGCATACTTATGGATTAGGTGTCCTTGTCGGTAGGGTACTGAGTTAGCTTTATGTACCAGTACGACCAGGGTACCTTTGTGTCCTTGGGTTCGTGGTTAAAGGGTACTGAGTAGCTTATATGCACCGGTACGACCAGGGTACCTTTGTGTCCATGGGTTCGTGGTTAAAGGGTACTGAGTAGCTTATATGCACCGGTACGACTGGTGTACCTTTGTGTAACACCCCAAAATTTACATACTTTTTTTTTAACTTAAATCGTAAATTCTGGAAATATTACCGCCACACTTAGTACCAGACCGGTTCACTCCTACCGTTCCAATACTAAGTGCTAAGGCTAAAGAAACAACTCAGTAAGCATTAAGGGATAGTCCAAAATCAAAGATACGGAAATCAGGTACGCACAAGTCTTTATTCAATTCTGAATATGAGGGCAGTTTTTCAGGAAAGAGAAATTAACTACAATAATGAAGTAGTTTCGAAAGTACTAGTCATAAATAGATAAGATAGTAATAATAAATTCAAAGGAAAACCGGCCACGTCACTCTGATAATCGATCCAGCCTGATCATCACTTGTCCCCACTGGACGTCCCATAGATATCTATAGCATCATAATACATATCTCCTACCTGCAGGAAATCAGATGGGCCTTCTACTCGTTGGAATGAGCAGCACCCATGAAAAGGGTGATCAGTACGCTACGTACTGAGTAAGGTAACCGAGCGCTAAGGTCATCACATAATCACATAACCCATGCAGAATAATAAAAAGCATAATCATCAACAATAACGCGTAAAGTCAAAAGAACGAACAGGTGGAAATGCCAAAATAATACTTATAATTTAAATTAATTACTTCATTAATCCTTTATCAAATTAATTTCACACCACATTCTTTATCAAGTCCATACGATTACGGGAACCCCACTATTTTAGCCGGTGGATCGGTCGCGAGGGTACATGCCCTGCCACTATTATATGCCGGTGGATCGGTCGCGAGGGTAACATACCCTACCACTATTTTAGCCGGTGGATCGATCTGGGGCCGGCTCAACATCTTCCACTTTACGTAATTAATATTTTAT
The DNA here is from genome assembly GCA_039764185.1 of Tamarix austromongolica. Classification (NCBI taxonomy): domain Eukaryota; kingdom Viridiplantae; phylum Streptophyta; class Magnoliopsida; order Caryophyllales; family Tamaricaceae; genus Tamarix; species Tamarix austromongolica. The sequence continues at coordinate 69,697,086 of CM077815.1, read as the reverse complement.
GTGTCTTATTTAGAAATCATCAAGACTTGCACGTCCGCCACCCACTATGCTTACTCCTCATCTTAGGTCGACCCCTCCAACCTTAGTTAATCATCACCACTATAGTTAGTTATGACACACTCTAGTACCCATGCACAACCCTAGCTTCCATGTAAAACCCTAACTCCACGTAGACCATGCCTCCATGCAAACCCTAACATCATACCCTTTTGTGTAAAACTATATCACCCCACTATTTCATGCAAACTACTAACACCATACTATTTTGTGCCAACCCTAGCTGCATGTAACTCCATGCAGAACCCAAACTCTTATGCAACCCTAACTCCCATGTAACTCCATGCAGAACCCTAACTCTTATGCAACCCTAGCTCCCATGTAACCCTAACTCCACGTAAAAACATATTTCCATGCAAACCCTATTCTCTCATGCAAACCCTAACTCCACGTAAAAATACATTTCCATGCAAACCCTATTTCCCATGCAAAACCCTAATCACCAAGCCACCTCATCAATAATTTACAACTCCATCATTATTTTACAATCACATCATGCATGTCTTGAAACCACATTATACAACAATAACAACATCAATGTACATATGATTCTCATGCCACCATTTATCCACACCAACATACTTCAATCCCATAATCATGCTATATTAATAACAATTATACAACATTCACATGAAATACACTATAACTAACATCATATGGCATGTATAGCATAAAATCACATAATACAAGTATGGCCTTAGCACCCCTTACCTAAAACGTCACCTGTCTTGGAGCACGCTCCTATACCACTTGAGGACATTGGTTAGGCTCACCTACTATGGGAAAAATACTAGGATTAGGTTTTCTCTTAAGAATGCTATCATTTCTAACTTATCCCAAGACCTTATTTTTAATTAAAAATTATTATATTAGAATTGACTCTACCACATACTAGTATAATATTAATAATAAAACTAAGGCTAAACAAAATAAAAAAGTGATATGAGGGTTTCTGCCCTTCACCAAAATAATATGAGTAAAGATAATAGTAGTAATAATAATAATAATAATAATAATAACAATAATAATAATAATATATATGCTTTAAAATTTAAAGTGGGGTTTCGACCCTACTTATAACTAATGACCTAATATTTATTAATATTAATAATAAAATTAATAACTTATATAATGATATTGAAATAATAAAGATAATGATAATATTATTATTAATGGTTATAAGAACAATAGGAATAATAATACTAAAATACATAAGTGCGAATGTTAATACAAAAATTAGGGCCTAAGATTTTCCAGAATAATTAATGAAATGTTAATAATAATTATTCTAATAATTAAAATATTAATAATAATAAGAAAAATGATAATAATCATATAATAATTCAATTAATATCTTAAAATTCGGACCTAATAATAAAATTATTTTATTAGCATTCTCCACCCTGCAAGTAAAACTCTGCATAAATTTTATATCAAATAATAATAATATTAATAGCAAGGAAATTATTATTATATTCGAATAGTTACCAATAAATAAAATAAAAATGGAATAATTTACAATAAATAGTAAATAATGTCTAAGGAGGTCTAGGATTTCACCTTGAGTCGGTAGGAATGGGCGGCACCGACGGTGGTTCACGGAGGTGGCCAGAAAAATGATCTAAAAGGAAAAAGATGAAGAAAAAGAGAGAAGAAGCAGGGGAAAAATTAAAATAAGGTTTTGATTCGGTAGAGGAGGATTAGAGGGAGTTTTTGGGTGGTTCACAGGGCAGTAAAAGTGGCGGAAACGGCGGAGGACGGCGGCTTAAGGTTTTCTGGGTGAAAATTCCGACGGGGTGAGAAGCAAACTTGGCACGACAATGGAGGCCTACAAAAGAGGAATCGAAGGTTAAAAATGGTTTAGTTATCTAAAGAAATTTTCGGGGAAAAAATTGGAATGCTTTAGTGGCGTGGAGGTTGAATATAAGCAGCAGGGGAAGCGTCTGAAGTCATGGTGGCGGCCAGCCCCTGCTTAGGGTTTTCGAGGGAGAAAACTTCAAAAACTCCTACAACTAGGCTATTTATAGATGGTGAATGGTATAATAGGGTGTTGAAGCTCGACAGGGAGGTAATAAGTGCAAGAATTTGGGTGGCCGGTGGCAGTAATTGATCGGCCATCGTTTGGGTTGCTTAAATTTTTCGCGAGGCTGAGGAGAAGAAACAAGCGAGATTCAACATCCAATAATTATGCCGAATTACTCCTGGAGTTAAGAGGAAGACAATGAGGCAAGAAACGACCGTTATTAATCGCCGTAGCCGAAGAGGCCATTGATGGGGTCGAAGGTTTCGTTGCAGCGTCGGGGGAAGACGGAGGGAGAAGGAAGAAGAAAGAAGATGGGTCGGTCGGCCGAGGAAGGAAAAGAAAAGGGGAGAACCGGGCGGGTCGCGCGCCGGTTAAACCCTCACTTAACGAGACGCAGCGTCTCGACATACAATCGCCCAAAACGCCCCGTCTAGGCGCACGCAGGGAGAAGGCCAGCGCCGCTGGGCCGCGGGAGAAGAAAGGAAGAAAAAAAGAAAGAGGATTGGGCCGCGCCTGGCTCAATTGGCGGAAAAAAAAAGAGGAAGAAAGAAAAGAAAGAAAAGGAGAAAAGAAAAAGAAAGAGGAAAAAGGAAAAAGGAATAAAATAGGGTTTTGGGTTTAAATAAATTAATTAGAATATTTTGGGTATTTAATATAAAATATTTATTTAACAAAATATTAAATTCCCTTTTTAGGCTAGTTCCGGGTTTTTTTTAAATATTTTCCATAAATTCCATTTTAATTAGCAAAACACCCTAATTTTCTTCCATTAAATTATTTATAAAATTAATATTAATTTGGAACTATTTTATGCTCCTTATTTTAAATAAAATAATTTATTTTGTTAATTTCTAAAATAAAATCCTTAACTAGCTAAAATACCCAAGTTTCTCCTAATTAAAAAAAGTAATAATTTTCTTCTTAATTTGTCCTAATTAATTTCCTTTTATTCTAATAAAATAATTTATATTTAATTAACTATTATAATAAATTTCATTTAAATATACTATTTAAAATTAGAACTTTTCGGGGCATTTCACTTTGTGTCCCGGGTTATTGATCTCCCGTCCGAGGCAAATAAATATGATTGATGTGCTGATTAAAGAAAGGAAAGATACTATTATTGAAAGTGGAATATTAATGAGTCGGGCCCAGATGATTATGATATTGAGTACCGGTCCACTGGTTATAATAGTGGCCAGGAGCATTGTGCCCTGGATGATGATTTTTTTATATCTCGGTCCACCGGTTATAATAATGGCCATGAGCGTTGTGCCTTGGATGATGATTTTATATATATTCCAGTCCACCGGCAATAATAGTGGGGGTCCCGAGCTCAATAAAACTAGTATTGTATGCGAATAAAATTATGGAAAAATACTAATAACTTATAGTGGAACACCATGTGAGTCAGGGCCAGACCGGTCCATCGGAAAATAATAGTGGTTAGGTGCGTTCTGCCCTGTGTGTTTACCTTCCGGTCCACCGGCAATAATAGTGGTCAGAGGCGTTCTGCCCTGTGTGTTTACTTTCAATCCACCGGCTATAATAGTGGGGTTCTCGTACTCACATGGATATAAAACATGAGATTGATTTAATGATGATGGAATAATGGCTTAAGGCCCGAATGTATTGATCTTCCACTATGACATGGCTTAAGGCCAAAATTATCGATCGCGACTTATAAATTATTATGTATGTTATTCTTATGTGTGCATCTCTCATTATTTATGTATGTAGCTTGCATCATGTGCCGTATGCGGGCCTGTCTTTAAGTGTGGTATTAAAGGGTTACTCTGTACCGTAGTACTGAAGGGATTCCCTTTATGGGGGCCCTACCTATTCAATGGGCAGTGCCCTTGCAGGTATTTTCAAATGCTACTCAAGTGGGCTACGGGAAAGAGAGTAAGGAGTTATCCGGTATCGTTAGGGTCTTCTCTTTCTCTTTTAAACTCCTGGTTTTAATTCTAATGTTGTTTAAGTAACCATCATTGGTTGATGTTATTCTCGTAAACGAGTTGATGCGCTACTCTGATTTATGTATGTTGAATTTCTTTCAAATTGTATTTCTTTTTTTCTTAGCCTTAGCACTTGGTACTGGAACGGTATGAGTGAACCGGTCTGGTACTAAGTGTGGCGGTAATACTCCCAAAGTTCATATTTTATTATTTTTCTTCCGCTAATTTCCTTTTAATTAATGAAATTTTTCAGTAATGAATTTTGGGGGTGTTACAATTAACATCTTCTTCTTGCAAATATGTGACATACCTACAAGAACAACTTGAATGTTTTTCAATATCAAGCATATAAGAATAATCAGGAATATTTAACATGAAAGACTCCAACATTAAGAAAGCTAAATCTTACTTACCTTGAGAATTAATATGAACACGATAATCATTAGGTTCATTAGATGCTCCTGCTTCATTCGCCCCAAGTTGAGAAGAATTTGCCCTTAAATTTTTATCCGAATAATAAGGAGACAAATTGCCAACATTAAAATTTCTTGAAATTCCACCATAAGAATCTGGAAGTTCAAGTTCATAAGCATTATCTCCAAACTTTCTTAGTATTTTAAATGGACCATCAACTCTTGATATTAGTTTATTTTTACTTAAATTAGGAAATCTTTCTTTACACAAATGTAACCAAACTAAGTTACCAGGAGAAAACACATAAGAGTTTCAATACTTATTTTCTTGAGCTTTATACTTGGCATTGGATTTTTCAATATTATTTTTTATTTTCTCATGAATCTATTGAAAAAATTGTACTCTATCTTTAGCTTCATAATTTTGCAATTCACCTTTTTTCAAAGGAATCATGTTAATAGGCATGCGAGGATTCACACCATACACCACCTCAAACGGACTAGTTTGAGTAGTACTAGATGGACAACGATTATAAGCAAAGTCTGCATGAGCTAACTTAACATCCCAATATTTAGTACTTTTATAAACTAAACCTCTTAATAATGTACCAAGAGTTCTATTAGTTACCTCAGTTTGACCATCAGTTTGCTGATGATGTGAAGTACTAAATAACAATTTAGTACCAAGCATATGCCATAAAGTTTTCCAAAAATAACTCAAAAACTTGACATCCCGATCAGAAACTATGCTTCTAGGTATTCCATGAAGTTTAAAAACCTCTCTAAAAAACAAGTTAGCAACATGCATGGCATCATCGATTTTATTACATGGAATAAAATGAGTCATTTCAGAAAATCGATCTACTACCAAAAGAATAGAATGTTTACCACGTTGCGTTCTTGGTAACCTAGGATAAAGTCCATACTAACTCATTCCCATGGTTTATTAGGAACGGGTAAAGGTGTGTATAAGCCTTTATGAAATTAACTTTTACTTTTTTGACACGTAGAACATCTACTTATCATGGCTTGTACATGTTTAATCATTCTTAGCCAATAGAAATTTTCTTGTAATAATTACATAGTTTTATGTATACCAAAATGTCCCGTAATGCTACCTTTATGTATTTCCTTGATTAGAAAGTCTCGAATACTAGATCTAGGAATATAAATTTTATTTATTCTAAAAAAACCATCTTTTATGACATAATTTCCATGGTATCCAATTTCTTTACATGCACTAAACATGTCCTTAAAATCTTCATTATTAGGATATAAGTCTTTTATCATTTCGAAACCTAATATTTTCGCATCCATCATAAAAAGTGATGTAGATCTATGAGAAAGAGCATCAGCGACTATATTTTCTTTACCATCTAAATGTTTGATAGAGAACACACAGGATTGTATGAAATTTACCCATTTTGCATGTCTCGGATTAAATTTCTTTTGACTATGTAAGTATTTTTAAACTTTCATGATCCGAATGTAACACAAAGGGTTTTAGTCTTAGATAATGACTCTATGTCTCTAGACTCCGTATGATGGCAAAGAATTCCTTTTCATAAGTCAAATAGTTAAGTTTGGCTCCATTTAACTTTTCAGAAAAAATGCTGTAGGTTTCTTTTCCTGGGAAAGTACTCCTCCTATTCCAACTCCACTAGCATCACAAGTCACTTCGAAAAGAAGGTTAAAGTTGGGCAAGGATAGAACAGGGGCATGACAAAGTTTATCTTTAAAGGTTTCAAATTCTTGAGTAGCTTCTTGTCTCCAATAAAATTCACCCTTTTTCATAAGTTGAGTAATAGGTGTAGCTATGGTAGAAAAATCCTTAATAAATCTTCTACAAAAACTAGCAAATCAATGAAAACTTCTCACATCATGAACATCCTTAGGGATAGGCCATTCTTTTATAACCTTAATATTATTAGGATCTACTTTAATACCTTCTCCACTAATAATATAGCCTAGTAAAACTACACTTGGAAGCATAAAATCACATTTCTCAAGTTTTCCATATAGTTTAGCTTTCCATAGCTCATCAAATAATTTCTTCAAATGCACTAGATGATCATATCTATTTTTTCTATACACAAGAATATCATCCAAATATACAACAATGAAATCACCAAGGAAAGGTCGGAGAACTTCATTCATAAGTCTCATAAATGAGCTAGGTGCATTGCATAACCAAAAGGGCATAACCATCCACTCATAGAGACCATATTTTGTTTTAAAAGTAGTTTTTCATTCATCTCCATCTATAATCCTTAATTAATCATATCCACTTCTCAAATCAATTTTGGAAAATACTTGTGCTCCATAAATTTCATCAAGCATATCATTTAATCTAGGCAAAATAAATTGATATTTGATGGTAATATTATTCACAGCCCTGGAATCTATACACATACGCCAAGTACCATACTTTTTAGGCACTAGTAAAGTAGGAACACTACAAGGACTCATACTTTCTCTCACAAATCCTTTATCCATAAGCTCTTGTATTAGTTTTTGTAATTCCTTAGCTTCTTTTGGGTTACATATATAAGCCGGTTTATTAAGAATAGGCATACTAGAAACAAGATCAATGGCATGTTCTATACCTCTTTTAGGTGTTAATCTAGGAGGTAAGTCATCAAGAAATACATCATTATACTCATCAAGCAACTTAATTAGATTAGGATTTTCAAGTTGTTTATTTCAGGTTTAGAAAATTTAGAAACTAAAGCATAACAAATTCCTTCTTCTTTTATACATTTCTCCATAGCCTTTTCATGTAAAATTGGTCTCTTTTTGTCATCACTCAAAGGCATATGATCACATAAAGAAGGTGTGAGCATATACAATTGTTTTTATTTTTTCACCACATATTCATTAGTTACTCCATCATGAGTTGCTTTTCTATCATATTGCCATGGTCTACCCAAAAGTAATCCACAAGCATCCATAGGTAAAACATCACATAGAACTTCATCATGATAGTCGCTAATAGAAAATGGGATTAAAGCTATTTTGTTTAGTTTAGCTCCTTTATCCTTATTTAGCTATTGTAAATAATAGGGTTTAGGATGATTAGTAGTTTCCAAACCGAATTTCTTAATCATTGCCTCTGTAACACGCCCAAATTTACTACTAAAAAATTTCCTTTAACTAAAAGGGTTTAGCGAAAGCGAAAGGATAAAACCATAAACTCGGGGGCATTACCGCCACACTTAGTACCAGATCGATTCACTCCTACTATTTCAGTACTAATTGCTAAGGATAAATAAAGTTAACATTAAAACTAATCATTAATAAAGCACAATTCATACAAAAATCAGAGTGCAATTTAGGATCACAAACCAAAGAGTACGTGACTTGAGTTTTTCAAAACATAAAGCATAGTATGAAGACACAACTAAAATATGATAATACAAGGTCTAATAAAAGAAACAGAGTCTGGCTGAGTCGCTCTCGATCCCCAAGTCCGGTTTAGGCTCAACGCTCAGCCCCATTAGATGCCTCGTAAGTGTCTTAGGCATCGAAGATATCATCCCCTACCTGCACAAGCTCAGATGGGTCTTCTACTCGTGGGAATGAGCAGCACCCATGAAACGAGTGATCAGTACGCTACGTACTGAGTAAGATAACAAACGTACTAAGGCCAACATACACAAAGATACATGACGTAGTAGACATGGCATGATTACATAGATAGCATGCAATAACACAAATAAACAATATCGGTTATGGACCAGATAACTTTTTCATTAGATCTCTGATAATTATAATCGAGTCACATCATAGTCTTTATCAATCCATATGAGTGCGAGAACCCCACTGTTATAGCCGGTGGAACGGTCACGAGGGCCATGCCCTGCCACTATTTTAGCCGGTGGACCGGTCACGAGGGTAACATACCCTACCATTATTATTTGCCGATGGACCGGTCTGGCCCCGACTCATAAGGTGTTCCACTGTAAATATTTGTATCTTTCCCATGTCTTATCATTATTATGATTGGTTTGTTGAGCACGGAATCCCCCACTATTATAGCCGGTGGAATGGTCATGAGGGCCATGCCCTGCCACTATTTTAGCCGATGGACCGGTCACGAGGGTAACATACCCTGCCACTATTATTTGCCAATGGACCGGTCTGGGTCCGGCTCAACATCTTTCTCTATAAGTGATTAGTGTCTTAACATGTCTTATTCAAAATATTTTCAACCTTGACATGCATGGCTAGCTATACCCGCACTTATCCTCCTAGGAGGGCTTGCCCCATATCTTGAGACTTCTGCACCTCCTAACTTGCCTCAACATCATTCCCATAACCCACTTTCTCACACCGGGAACCCAGCTTCTAAGTGTGTGGGTCAGGGCCCACCACCTTATACCCCAAGGTCTACTCACCACCTTACCCTAGGGTTTCCACCAAAAACCCTAATCTGGGCCTATGTGGCCCTTCCTTTCCTGCCTCCCACAACCCACACTACTAAAACGCCTCCCTCAGACTCAACTCTTCTCTCATACCTCGCTCCTCCTCATTTATTATTATTTTTTTTTCTTTTTCCACATTCTCAATTTAGGGTTTCCTCCCCAAACCCTGGTCGATCCCTAGGTATCCTTATATTACCCTACGTACTATTTTTCACCTTGAGCCTCTAGACTCCCAAACAGACCTTTCATTCCCTTCCCCACATCCCAAAGTAACTTTCCATACGTAAGGTTCACCCCCATGTGGACTTTAACCTCCCTATGCAAACCCCTTGATCTCTACCATGCCAAACCCTATTATTTCCATGCAAACCCTAGTTCCTCCCATGTAACGTTAGTTTCTCCCACTCTTCCATTTTATTTAAATTCCCTTTTCTCATCCAATCACAGATCACAGATTACCTAGGCCATCCTTACCTACGTTAGCCAACTTACTTCCCCTTGGTTATCTTAATTTCTCATTTTCCTCTTTCATGCCCCCATTCCACAACACCTCATCAAATTACCTAGCATGCATGTCCTAAGGGTCACATCCCATCACATCATATTTGCAGCATATCCATATTAGCACACACTAGACAAGAGCACGAGAACATACCTCGGTTCCAAGCTACACTACACAATAAAACCAGATAACATATAGAACACAACATATAAATCGTGCAAGGCATCCAAGGCAAGTAAAACATGTAACACACAGGCGGCCTTAGTTACGTCCTTACCTAAAGTGACGCCGGGCTTGGAGCACACTCCTACAACTCCTTAGGGTTTTGGTTAGATTCACCTATAAAAGGGAAAATACTAAGCATTAGTTTCCCTCAAAAGTACCATCACTCCTTATTTTAGTCTAAGATTAGGATTGTTATTATTAAAGGGAGTATTATATGTGAAAACTAGGGTTTTTATCTTCAAGTTAGCCCACTAGATATTACTAGCCAAAATATGGTTATTTTAAATATTTAATGCCATACTTATAGTATTAACCCTAATAGCTTTATTCTTATAATAATAGTACTAACACTAGTTATAGCAAAATAATGACAATAATAATAATAATAATAATAATAATGCTAATGCTTATAGTGATAGAAACCCTAGCATTTTTGTAAGGCTAAGTTTAATAATATTATTGGGGTTAAAATAATAATATAATAATTACAATACCAAAAAAGTACAAATATTCCTAAAGATAATAATGAGAAAAGTTGTATTTTGAATAATAATAATATAAGGGTTCAAATGTTTTTGTCACAATAATAGTAATAAAATAGTAATAATAATAATAATAATAATAATAATAATAATAATAATAATAGTAATAACTAATAATGATACTATAGTAATAATGTTAGTAATAAAGGCATTAGGAATATTATTAAATGGTAAGGTACTAAGGTTTAAGTGTTTTTCTTATTTAACAACAAAATGATAATACAACAACTTCGGGTTAAATAACATTAATAATAATAAAAGTAGTAGTAATAATAACAATAATGATAAAGATGTTAAGTATAATAATAATAATAATAATAATAATAATAATAATATAAGGGTCCAAATATTTATATTAATATATAAAAGTGATGATGAACAAAAGTAGTTTTAACAATATTAGCAAGGAAATAATGATAATGATAACAGTAATACTAATAGTAATAATAACAATAATAATAAAATAAAGTTAGGTTAAGTAGTAGTAGTAGTAGTAGTAGTAGTAGTAGTAGTAATGTTAAGCATAATAGAGGATAAAAATCGAAAAGAATAATAGTAATATAAGAGTCCTAATATTTACACTAATAATAAAAGTGGTAATGGTCAAGTTAGTACTAGTAAGAAAATAATAATATTAATAATAGAGATAATAATAGTAGTAGTAATGATAATGTTATTAATAATGATAAAGATACTATATAACAATACCATATTTATAACTATTCCTGAAATTAGTTTAGGTAGTAAGAGTGATACATAATAGTAATAATAATAATAATAATAATAATAATAATAATAATAATAATAACACCACATTAATAATAATAATAATAATAATAATAATAATAATAATAATAATAATAATAATAATACTATTAATATAACTAAAAATTGTTAACACTTATATAAAAAGGGTTTCTAAAGTTAGATTAACTAATGATAAAGATAATAATAATAATAATAATAATAATAATAATAATACCAACCATAATAATAATAATAATAATAATAATAATAATAACAATAATAATAATAATACCCTTAATATTAGTAAAAATTATTAATCACTTGTGCCAAAAAGGTTTAGGGGTTAAGGAGGTTAGAGCACCACCTAAGGTTAGTGGTGGAACCGGCGGCGGTGCGTGGCGGGGACGGCGGCGGCAGTGGAGGAGAAAGAGAGGAGGAAAGATGACTATGTAGGCTAAAGGAGAGGAAGGGGAGGGGTGTTTGAGGTGGAGGAAGATGCAGCAAGTGAAGAGGGGTGGAATGAAGGTGGTGGTGCAACTGAGAGTGGCGGCGCACGGTGGTTGGTGCGGTGGTCGAAGGTGGTGGGAGGTGGTGGAAGATGGGGGAGGCAAAAGGAGAGGGAGGCAGGGGGAGATGACAGTATGGGAAGGTAGGGGAAGGTTCCCTGGGTGTTTTGGAGGGTGGAGGAGGTGCTGGTTGCAGTGAGGGTGGCGGTAGAAGGCGGCGCGAGGGGCGGTGAGAGGTGAAAATATGTTGATTGGGTTGGTGGTTTTGTACGTTCGGGGTGGCTCATGCAGAGCAAATCGAGGGACGAGGAGGGTTTGGTTAGGTAGAGGGTGGTGCAAGGAGCGATTTTGGGGGTGTTTTGGTCGTCGGCGATAGGCGGCGGTGGTGGATGACTCGTCTAATGAGACTGCAACGGGAATGGTGGATTTCTTGGTTTCGAGTTCAAATTTCAAATTGAGGCAGGCTATGGGGTATATATATAGATCAATTGGGGTGGGTAATGACAAGGGGAAGGAGACAAGCGGTGGCAGGTGTCAGGCATGCGACCGGTGGTGGCAGTCGAGGCGGTACTACCATGGCAGGGCCGGTAAGCTCGAGGGAAGAAGGAAAAAGGAAAGGGGGCAGGTGCTCGGGAGAGGGGAAAATGGTCGCTTGGGGCTGAAAGTGTGAAAGAAAGCAACAGGAGAGGGAGGGAGAGGACGGTGGCAGCAATAGCAGCCGGCAGAGTGTTGGGTTGTAGCTCCTCGGTCGCTGCCACACCTTAGGGAAAAAGAAGGGCTCGGGACCGGGTGACTCAAGGAGAAAAAGCCGAAAATAAAAAGAGGACCGGACTAGCCGGGAAGGAAGAAAAAAAGAAAGGGGGAACGATGCGGGCCTGGGCTGCACAAGGGAGTTGGGTCGCACGACGCTGGCCTAGGTCGAGGGGGGAGGAGAAAAGAAAAAGGAAAAAGAGAAAGAAAAAGAAAGAAAAGAAAGGAAAAAAAAAGGAAAATATGTGGTGTGGGTATTTTGGTATTTTTTTATATATTTAAGTTAGATATTTAATTTTAATAATAATTATTTTAAGTATAATAGTTAAATTTATTTTTAGATTAATTGGGCTATTTTGGATAAATTTTCCTTAACTTCCATTTTAGTTAGTAAAATGTCCAAAATTTTCTATAGAATTTATTTATTATTTTCTCTTTACTTTCCTCAATTAATTTCCTCTTTATTTAATAAAATAATTTATTTTTTAAATTTTCCTTATAAATTATTATTTTGCTATAATTCCTAAATTAGGATTTTTTGGGTATTTCAGCCTCACTTGCAACATTGGTACATGACCACTATCAATTTTGAGTCTACAAACCATATCACCTATTTTACACCTAGTTTTAAAAATTTTCTCTCTCTGAGTAGGTGTAACACTAGGTTGTATTTGTAACACTCTTTCAATTAAAAAGCATGGGTCTCTTCCTCTTCCATAGTTAATATTTCATTAGGAGATTCAACTTCTAATTCATCATCATCACTACATGGTTCTATGTTTTCTATTTCATATAAGGTTAAAGTTCTTTTGTTAGGACAATCTCTAGCAAAATTTCCATATCCTTTACATTTGAAACATTGTTTATTTGCCATCTCAACTACCTTATTTTCACCTTTATCATCACTATTATTCTTTTTATCATATGAAAAATTTGATTAAGGTGTAAAGGTGTTAGAATAGGGTTTAGTTGAAGTTAAAGCATTAGACTTAACATAGGTTTTAGTTGATTTGGTTTGTCTTTCAAATTTCATAGCCAATTAATCAAGTCATCAAGAGAGTCATAAGAGTACATATCAACCTTGTCAATTATAAAATTATTCAAGCCACCTAAGTACCTAGCACACTTTTGTTCTTTTATTTCATGAACATCACAAATAAGGGCTAGTCTTTCAAATTCTCTAGTGTATTCTTCTACACTAAATAAACCTTACCTTAGAGTAGTAATTTTAAAATACATATATTTTCATACTCTCTAGGTAAAAATTTCTTTCTTATGTGCTTTTTAAGTTTTTTCCAAGATTTTATTTTAGACTTATTTTGTCTTTCTCTTGTTCACTTTAAATTATCAATACCAAATTCGAGCAAACTTTTTGAACTTTAGAGTCGCTAATTTACATTTTATCATATCATCATATTCTCTATTCTCAAAAACAGCCTCAATCTCATGAAACCATTCAAAAAATGACTCTATATTCAAATCACCATGAAACTCAGGAAGGTCAAGTTGAATACCTTGATCTTCATGGTATGTAGTTTTTACTTGGAATGTAGGTGGTCTTCTTTGGTTGCTTGAGCCAAAAGAACTCATCTCGTATTCTCCATCTTCGTGATAGGCATATTGACATGTCCATGTCCACTCTTGGCATGGTATATAGGCTTCATTCTTCCCTCCACACTATCATGTGTGGTTTCCATGTGAACTTGCCATGGCTTATGCTTCTCTTTTTCGGCCAACTTAGCTTTCACACTTTGTAGTTGATGTTGTAGTGTGTTTTGAATTTGTAATTGAGCATCCATGCATGTGGTGAGGCTCTTGATGGACTCTACCAAGGCACACACTTCTTCACGAGCCATGGTGAAGGTTGACACACAACCCTTCTTGATGCACATAATATATTCCACAAAGTGTAGGTGCTAGATTTGTTTTTCCTGCAACCAAATAAGGCACAAACTAATTGCTAATTCATAATAAAATTATAATCACTACCTGAAGTTCTTGATTAGGCACAAAGTATATCTTATAACCCCAAGAGCAGTCACTACACGCAGGTACTCACAAAATGGGAGAGGTCTTCTATAAATGGTGTAAAATTCCACCACATAAAATCATAGAATGTTGTTTTTTATCTTCAACAAATGCATGTCTTCAAGTGGGATAATCATGTTGGTTTCTTTATAGAAGATGTAAAGGAGATCCAAAGGGAGAGGAATGAGTGATTATTTGAGAGAAAATGAGGAATAATGGCTCAAATAGAGGGTTTGAAACTCCTGGACTATTTGGTCGATGCGGAGATGGTTTCCAGGTGTCGACTCTTTTGTGGTCTTCTTTGTTTGATGCATGAAGGAAACTTGAAATGGGTTGATTAACACTAGATAAAACATAAATAGAGAGTATAATGATAGAGTAATGAGGTGCTGGGAAGGCAAACAATCATGGCACACAGGCGACACACAGAACTGTTGAGATTTGAACTACAACCTGTCAATATTTTAAGAGGAAATGATGGGAAAATGCAACAAGTTCGTTGTAATATTTCAAGAACTTCAAGCAAGAACTTCAAGAACAATTCAAGAATATCATAAATAAGAAATAATTAAAGGAAAAGGTTGAGTAGTCGTGGAGTTCTTGATGCAAGAACACACACGCGATTATCCAGGTGTGTAAGGTTGGTTCGTGTGACAGCTTCAAACAATCGAAGCTCTGATACCAAAAATGATGTGTTTGATCAAAGTGGCTATAAGGTTAGATTGAAGATTGATGGTATAATATGTCACCCATAAAATGATTCAAAAGAAATGAAGGATTAAGAAGGATTATAGCTGAAGAAATCAAGTGACAAAGGTAATGGTTCTCGGCAGATTTGAATTGGTCTTCAAATGTGTAGAGTTTGAGTGTTGATGGAGGAAGGAAATGTCCTAGAATTTCCTTGCTCAATGTCGAATCAAGTGAGAGAGATAGACTTCATCTAGATATTCTCAAATTTTGATTAAAATTCTTATTCATTATGCTATCAAATCATGTGTACAAGTGAGGTATATATAGGTAAGTTCCAGCTTGAGGTTTTGAAGCCCTCCAGTTGGTTCTTAGCATTAATTGAGCCCATTAATCATGGTTTAATTAAGCCCATATAACCTTAATCCTAAGCATAATATCATTGTTTAAATGATACTAAGGATTAACATTTCAAGGCTATACAATTAACTATGATACATACATGAAATTATATAAAACCCTAACTTACATAAAATACACTTAGGGTTAGGGTTTATAATAAGTTAATACAACTAATGAATATCATCACCATATATTCTTGTTATAAATTATCATCCCATGTATTCCATAGTCTTGCATGCTTTGAATACTTGTACACATTAAAGTGTATTGACATCTTCTTCTTGCAAATATGTAACATACCTACAAGAATAACTTGAATGTTTTTCAATATCAAGCATATAAGAATTATCAACAATATTGAACATGATAGGCTCCAACATTAAGAAAGCTAAATCTTCCTTACCTTAATAATTAATATGAACATGACAATCATTGGGCTCATTAGATACTCCTACATCAGGGAAAAAACTGGGTCGTGGGAGGGGGCACGCCCAAACGGGGAAAAGGAGAGGAAAAGAAAAGAAGAAAAGAAAGAAAAAGGAAAGAAAAAGGAAGAAAAAGGGAAAGGAAAAGGGAAAAATAAAAAAAATAGTGGGTTGGGTTAATTAAATTAAATAGAATATATGAGATATTTAAAAATAATAATATTTAAATCCCTTTTTAGGCTAATTTAGGGTTTTTAAAAGATTTTTCATAAATTCCATTTTAATTAGTAAAACACCCTAAATTTCTTGAATTAAAGTATTTAAAAAATTCATATTAATTTGGAAAAATTTTATCTTTCTTATTTTAAATAAAATAATTTAATTAATTAATTTCTAAAATAAAATTCTTAATTAGCTAAAATACCTAAATTTCTCCTAATTAAAATACTTATAAATTTCTTCTTGATTTTTTCTAATTAATTTCCATTTTATTTTAATAAAAAAATTTATTAAATTAAATTTTCCAATAAAAAATTAATTAACTATAATTTTTAAAATTATAATTTTTGGTGCATTTCACTTAGAGCATAAATCTTATGCCTCCTCACGGGAAGGGTTTTACTCACATCCTATAAAAATAACATACTAGTCATTTAACCTTCTTCATACTCCTTTTTCATTTTTATTTATTTCCCTAATTAAATATTAATAATAATAATAATAAAATATTTAAAATAAATTATATTAGGTAAATAAAATGGATAAGGGCACAACCAGAAGGGATAGCAGGTAAGGGGCGGCAGCAGTGGAGCACGGTAGTGGTGGTGGTAGTGATGGAAAAGAAAGGGTTTTGGGGTTGGGAAAGAGGAGATAAAGTTAGGGTTTCTTATGTGGTATGGTTTCTAGGTTAGAGGGGGTTATGGTGGTGGTGGTGTCACATGACAGTGGTGGAAGCAGTGGCTACAATTGAAATTAGCCAAAAATATTTATTTTCAGAAGGGTAATTAAATAAGGATTTATTAGGGAATTAATAAAATTCATTATTTTTATTGAAATAGGAAGAATTTATTTATAGAAAATTAAGAAGGAATTTATAAATATTTTTATAAGGAAAATTTTGGTATTTTTACTAATTAAAAAGGAATTTAGGAAAAATCTTTTAAAAACCCTAAATTAGCCAAAAAGAAAATTTAATATTATTTTATTTAAATATTTTTATTTTAATTACCTAAAATATTCTAATTAATTTATTTGACCCTAACCTACTTAAATTTTCCTTTTCCCTTTTTCTTTATCTTTTTGTTTCTTCCTTTTTCTTTCTTTTCTTATTCTCGCTGATTGGGCCTCTCTAGTGTGGCCCAATCTTTTTCTTTCCTTTTCTTCTTTTCCTTTGCGGCCCATCCATCGTTTTCTTTCTTCCTTCCTACGGCAGCCAAATGCTACGTGTCGTGGCTTCTTCCCCTAGAAGGTCGTGTTCCATTTAAATCCTTATAACCATTGCTGACCGGCCCGATTCTTCTTCTTTTTCTTCTTTTTCCCCCGGTCGCCCGATTTACCTCCTTCTTCCTCCATTGTCGACCTGCATCTTTGAAGCTCCGAAAATGGCGTCGCCGGCCATGCGTGACTTGACCGGCCATTTCCTCTCTCTTTCTCTTCCCCTTGACTCGCAGTTCAACATGGTCTATTCCGTTTTTCTTTTCTCCCGCTCGAAGTCTTCATTTCCCTTCGTGAAAGGTTGAACATGACCTAAATTTGTGCCTGCCAAATAACGATGCCAACTACCCCAAACCCTACATGCATTGCCCTCGTACCGACCTCCAGAACCCTATCATTCCCTCTAAACTCTATAAATACCCCTTGATTGGTTGAATTCAAGACTTTTTCCCCAAAACCTTAAGAGCCTACCCTATGCACCACCGTAACTTCAAACTAACTTTCCTCCATCGTCAGCCAACTTCACCGCCACCTAAACCTACCAAAGTCTTCTCTACACCACCCTCTAAATAACTAAGCCACCCATCTCCCTCAATTCTTCTCGCATGAGCCATCAAAACCTTGCAAAGTTCCCTGCCCATCAAACTAAAAATTTACCCCCGCAACCCCTCGAGCCACCGTCCACCACCACATCCGCCACTTCTACTACCTTGCACACAAAAAAGTTGCTACTAATCCACCTCCACCTAGCCATAACCTTCTTTTCTCCTTTCTCCTTCTCCTCCCTTCTTTTTCTTCATCTCTTCCTTTCAGCCGCCACCTTTGTCGCTGTGCACCGCCTCCACTTGTCGTACCACCACCATCACTTTACTCCTCTCAGCCTAGGCTACCACCAACATCTCAACCTCCACCCTTATTCTACATCTATTCTTCTAAAACCCCAAATTTTTCCCTTTTAACCCTCTTTTCCGACCACCACTGCCGCCGTCGTGCACCATCACTGGTGCCACCCAATACCGTCGAC
Organism: Tamarix austromongolica; assembly: GCA_039764185.1. Lineage (NCBI taxonomy): Eukaryota > Viridiplantae > Streptophyta > Magnoliopsida > Caryophyllales > Tamaricaceae > Tamarix > Tamarix austromongolica. The sequence goes on along the minus strand of CM077815.1, from coordinate 69,678,939 downwards.
TTAAGGTGAAACCCTAGACCCTCTCAGCCCTTCTCCCCTATTTATTGAAATTTATTATGTTTTTATTCGATTTTTCAATATTTATTCGATTATTATTATTATTATTATTATTATTATTGGATGTAATACTAATGTCATATTTTCTTGGCAGGGTCGAGAGTAGGAATAAATATTTAGGTTGTTAGTTTCGAATTATAGGCATTTATTTATATTATTATAAGTTTTATTATCATTATTAATATTATTATTAATATTATTATTAGTATTAGTATTTTATTATTTCTATTATTTATCCAAGGAGGGCTGAAGCACTAAATTATAATTAGGATTCACATACTTTTATTTTATTATTATTATTATTATTATTATTATTATTATTATTATTTTACTATTACTAATATTATTATCTTTATTATTTTAATAATTATTATAAGTAATATATGTTATTAATATCATTATTACTATTATTAAATAGTACTTTCATTATTTGGAGGTAGGGTCGAAAACCCTACCTTGTAATTTTAGGCTTATG